>JAMAHF010000017.1:0-595589 GCA_023627405.1 Penicillium sp. S1316
AGTGCTTTCATCCTGTCCATCGCTAGACCCTCCGAAGCAGCAGCGACGTAGCCCCGACACGACGCCGCCGCTTACAAGGAGGGCCGTGTAAATATAAGTATTGGCAGTGTCTGTGGTAAGGTACTAACTAAAGGTGTTTTTATTATTATTATTATTGTCTCTTGGGTTAATAAATATTCTCTAGGTGCTAATTTAAACGCAGTTCCGCTCTTTTTCTAGTTATTAGTGGCTTGGTTATAGGGCCCTGTTGCTGCTGTTGGCTGCGACTGCGGCCCATGATCTGGTTAGGGATACTAGCAAGGTGGTTTTAATCTGGGTTCGCAGGGCTATGACTTCCTCGTGAAGCTTTTTATTCTATTCGCGTAGAATATTCTGGTTGTGTTTAACTTCCTCTAGCTTGGATTTGGTAGATTTAATAAGCGTGGTTTGGTGGTTGATAATATCTTTAAGCTTATAAATAAGCTTCCATACCTCTCTAGTGGTGATTTGGCCGGTGTTCTCTGCAGCAGGGTGAGGTTTGCTATTCCGCGTTTGTTTTCTAATAATTTAGGTGGTATTAATCGCTGTTCGGGCCTGAGAGTCTTCGAATGAGTCGCTTGCGTGGGTTTCTTGGGTGTTTGTGGGATAGGGTTCAGGCCCTCCCGCCGGTGGGGCCGCCATTGGCCAGGGGATACCTCCCGCTCGGTACACCACAATAACAGCACGAATCCAGATATCGTTGTTCAACAGAGCTTTTTGTTCGATATCATTCGTTCCTTTTCCGTCCGTCACTGACCGTGTCCCATCCGGTACGGTTTATGTACAGTGACTTCACCTGATACAGTGATTCTCGAAATCGGTCTGACCTTCAAAGACACTGTGATGGAGTTGTTTTCCGGCCCCACCGCCAAGAATTCAGTCACTTATCAATCTGCATATGTTCCGATCCTTTTCAATCCGGGATGCTACAGATATTGCTGATGGCGATTCTACTCTATATCCTGGAAAAGCCTTTTCATACTTGGTCTGTGCTGCGAGGGTTTAGAAAATCTTCCCCACAAAATATTTTCAGATCTGTAAGCTCCCCCGACTTTCGTTGCTATTGTGTGGGAATTGAATGAGCCGAGAGAGGGTGGTACGAGGTACATTAGTAGAGCTCGTGGTGGGACCATAACATTCCTTCCCGTCCATCTCAGAAGGAAAGTCCCTTCCTTAGAGCATCTTTCCCATGATCAGGAAGACCGTATCTCGTTGATCCATTTCACATCACCGGTGAGTGCCCAAGGAACGCTTACCTCAGATGACACGTTGCGTGGGAGTGAGGTTTACGTGGACGCGGCAGGAGGGATAGTGGGAATTGATTAGGAGAAGGCCGTCTCAGCCTAGGTAAACAGTGGGTGGGCTGAATCCCTGCGACAGACTTCGGGAGGGGTAACAGAATCCTCAGCAGGACAATCCCAGCCTTTCGCGCAACTTGGCGCCCTACTGATCCGGAGCTGAGCGGCTGATCATCCTATACATCACAGATTAAGAGCGTAGCTTGGCGACTGAGCATGGGTGAGGATTCGCCACGGTAGCCTTGCAGGGGAGCTAGCAGGGAGCTAGCAAATGTGCGGAAGTCGTCGTCAAATAAATAACTCGCCCTTCGCTCCGCTCGAAAGTGACTTTCCAAATTTCTTTTCTTTTCCTTCCAGTCGCGCAGACGATTATTTGAAGATGGGTTCTACCCGTACGTGTAGTGGACTCTTTGTAAACCCTCCTTGATCGAACTAATTCCCAACGCGAGTCACAGGCAAAAGTAGATTGCCCCAGCGGGGTCAGGATAAGGAGGAAAACGTACAGGACGAGAGCGAAACATGGCGAGTAAGCGACGCAGACTCTGCGAGATCCCGTGATGGTCCTGAGCCTGGGTAGCTTGAAAAGTGCTCCTTGAGCGGTATTCGTCACTAACCAGGCCGAGACAGTCCAAATGATGTTTTTATCGCTGTTATGGGTCCCACTGGGTCCGGCAAGACCTCGTTCCTCTCACAGTGCTGTGGGCAGCCAGTGCCGGCTGCCAATGGGCTTGGATCGGGTAGTTTGAGCACCCGATCTTGGGAGAGAAGCAAGGCTAAATACACCAGGCAAGACCTCTATCGAAGTATACGCATATGATATATCGCCTTCGCGAACGATCTACCTACTAGACACTCCGGGGTTCGATGAGATCGACAACACCGATAGTGACGTGTTGCGACAGATCACGATTTGGCTGAAGGAGTCATATGCGAGCAACGCCAGGTTGAGTGGGATCATCTACCTGCACTGCATCACGCATGTCCGCTTGACGGGAGTTATACAGAGGAATTTGGTCATCTTCAAGAAGCTTATTGGCGTGGACGCAATAGAGAAGGTGGTCCTTGTCACAACGATGTGGGATCAAATTGATCCGGAGGTGAGGGCGAGGCGCGAGATGGTGCTAACAACAATCCCTGAGTGTTTAGGTTGAATGCTAGAAAGAGGGGCAATCTACCGTCGGCATAGCAACTCACAGTCGTCTGCACGAGCTATTGTGGATGGGCTGGCGGCCGACCCGACCTCTATCACCACTGCTCTACAGCGAGAGCTGGTACACGAGGGGAAAACCCTTACAGACATTTCTGTAGGACAAGACCTGCGGGGTTTATTACTAGAGGGGCGAGCACAGTATGCGAAAGAAAAAGAGGAGTTCGAAGGGATGCTGGCCGCGGCTGACCGCATGACTGCGGAGGAGCTACGCGAGCATCAAGAGCTCCTCGCAGACGCAATTCAGGTGGACGCCAAGGTGAAGGAACAATTCACGAAAGGCTTTGATCACCTCACCGCCATAGGAAGCGACATATATTTAGCAGCATCGGAGCACAAGATAAGTTCTGTCCGGCAGGTGTTCAATGAGTCCGGCCGTAGTTCCGCTGGTAGGTTCAACAACATGGCTCTTGCCCATGACGAGCAGGAACAACAATTGTTGCGGAAGGAGGCACGAAGGCGGGAAGGGCGGGAAGAACAACCGATAGACCCTCTGGTTCAGCCTGCATCAGGACATGGTGGCCATCTTGATCAACCGGAGAAAACCGATTCGACCGAGCCTAGGCCCCTGTCGGACACACAAACCGGACCGGAGGATTCCGGATACGCCTCCATCATGAATGACAAGATACTCGATTTCCTTAGCACTGGCGACACACGACCTGCAATCCCAATGCTCCGGGTTATCACTGAAAATACTAAGAGGTGTGACGACGACGATGCGTACACAGTCTATTCGGATGCATCGACTATTCCTCCTTTCACCAAGAACAGCTATCTATCTGAGCTTGCCGACAGCCTTTTCAACAGTGTTGCTGCTGAGAAAATCGATGAGAGCATGATGGAGAGTATTTCTTTGCTTCTTCCCAGACTGCTGATAGTGTTCGCGCAGAAAGTCGGCTACGATACGCCGAGCCAGCTACACCGAGATGTTATGGTGTTCGTGCATAAAAATCGGCAGTAAGAAGCTTCAGATCCTTAACCCCGCTGCATGGATTGCATCATTCATGTTAACTTTAACTCCCACCTCAGTTCCATCGCCGACTTTTTCAACAAGCGGTGCGCGCAAGCAAAGGAAACTCCACCTGTGTCTCCTGCTATCGATGAAGACCAGATGCCCATGGATGAACTAGTCGCCATGTGGAGAGACAGACTAGACCAGGCAGAAGAAGGTGCCCTTGGAGCCGATAGCAATGAGAATGATAATAATACAATGGCTGATCTCGCAGACGATCACGCAGCGGATGCTGAACAATCGTCGACACTTAACACGTACAGGGAATTCATTTTTGCGAGCCCTGCGTACCAATGGTTACTGGGAACTATGCATAAAAAACTACATCTCGTATCTCCGGAGCCCTGTGTAAACGAAACCCTGGAGGGCTTGATCGTGGGGGCCTTGCCACGCACACGGGAAGTCAGCAGGCGAAAATCCGGGGAATCGTTCAAAGCGAAGTTTGAAATGCAGTGGAATCCTATCTCATTTCTCAATGACCAGATGTATGGACAGTCTTTCGATGAGGTATTTGGGAAAGCTATTACGCTGACCGGATCTGCTGAATACGCTCAAGCCTTATCTTGCGCTGCGTACATGGCTCAGACCTGGCCTTCTACAGGTACAGCAATTCTCAACCTGGTGAAGGACGCGGTGTGCTGCTGCTCCGAGCCTGAAAAATCTGGTAATATTAGCTTTTCCAAGCATTCTGATACTGTTGCTGATAGCCACATTAGCCCTTCTACCTGACGGCACTGAGGTTATCGTGTCGTTTGATGAGACGGCATGCGTTACGGTGGTTACCGGGCCGGCCCCGTCGATAGCTGAGGTAGCCGAGCAGCTGACATGGCTTGCTGCTGCACTTCGATCTTCTCCATCCCGCGATGGTGTTGCTTACTGCTCTCCCACGATTGGAAACATTCAAAATAGAGATACCGCCCAAACCGGAGATTATGATCTCTTTTTCTCCATTGACCTTTCAACCAGAGTTGTAGCAGCGCTCGATATGTCGGCCAACGGCCAATGCTGGTATAATCTGTTCAGGAACCCAGTTGTTGTCGAGGGCTACCCGATACCTCGTAGGCCTCCAGGTCCAGAAAATTATGGACTCGAAATCCCCCTGAATATGATGGCAGGACTAGTGCAAGCATCTCGCCTGAATAGATTCCGCAGGAGCTTGGTCGTAAAAGGATTCTCGGCGATGCTAGTTCCCACGCGGCAAGCTGGCTATTTACTTATCTGGCACCTCGTTTATAATCGGAATGGGGGCAGAGTGTCATTTCTTGATTATGACGCTTTGCCGCTCGGGGTCGGTGGTCTTTTTCAGTTGAAGAATGCGCGTCACATCGTGGGCTGGTGTGCTCATGCGACAAGCCACATTGGTAAGACTTTCACGGCCGATATACCCGAGAGCTGTTGCTGATTCTCAAATTTTTTTTTATGCGTGTAGGAATGGCAACCGCAAACTATACGGTCGATAGGTCCTGGCTTTCCCGACCGCAGGAAACCGACGAGTGGGCGAGAGCATCAATTCATGCCGGTTTAATGGTGGTAGGAAGGGATTCTTTCGTAATCGGGCACAAAGATACACCCTCCCATATATCACGCCAGGGCGGCTACATTTTGAAACTCCGGTGGCTGGCCAAGAAGTTCGTTGTACTTTGGGACGAAGACGACAAGCGTGGATGGCTTGTTAACGGCACAAGCGCACTATTGCACATCTTACGCGCATCACTGAAGCATGATAGCGAGGGCGACTTCCAGGATGTATTTCTCTTCAAGCCCAGCCAATTGAGTGAACCAGGTCAAAAGGACGAAGCCAGCTTTGCGATCAAAATCCTCCTTGATCCGACAAACAGGAATCTAAAGCTCTACCCACGCGACAAGGACAGCTATTTTCTTCTGGAAGATAGAGCTGAGAGCATCTATAACATACTTGAACGGATCTTCGACCATCAAGCTGGACTACACATTGAAGCGTCATCGCGACCACGCGGTCAACTCGAAGGATGGGATTTCAAGGATCTTGCTACAGATCAGGACCCTTGCCACATCCGCGTCGCCACTCTGACGACATATGGGAAAGGGTGGGTCAAGCTCACAAGAGATATCAACGCCATAACCCTCTTTGGGCGTGGCTTTGGTGAACTGATCCAACCTACCACCGCAGGGATATGCCATTCATGCTCAGGTCACTGGGCCAAACTACCTAAGGACAAGTATTACCTAGCTGCCGGTATCCCTGATATCAAACGAATCATGGACCTGTACGGTTCACAGCAGGCGCAACACAGAAGACTTACGGAAGACCTGATCTGGCATAACCCAGCCAGTCTTTTCCTCTCATGCAAATGCCACCCAAACGGCACGGCTGCCCATCATGACCCAGTCCAAGTTCTGCTTCCGTCCATGTGGTCTGCTCCCTTCACACCAATAAGCCCAGGCGATATTGGAAACACTGGTGCCGTGGTTTTCGGCCACAACCCGCTCTTTGAATACTTCTGGGGCGATTTCGGCCATCCAAAGGAGGGAGATGCGGAGCTACTCTCGGGCGAATGCGACGCGCAATTCTCTGATAGTGGAATTGGGCCAAGTCTTAATTCCGCTGATAAGAGCGTCACCGGATCCACGGCTGTGGACGAGCCCGCGGTCGCCGACTACACAATTGGGATTGTATGCGCTTTGCACAAAGAGCTCCTCGCGGTCCGGGCGCTTTTCGACGAAAGACATGACAAGGAGATCATCATTCCCGCCCGAGATTCTAACCACTACGCCCTCGGTCGTATCGGACAGCACAATGTTGTCGCTGCCTGTCTCCCCTCCGGAAACTACGGCACAAACTCCGCCGCCGACGTGGTTTCGCATATGGTTCGAACCTTCCCGGTGGCATTCTGCCTGCTCGTGGGTATAGGTGGCGGAGTACCCTCGGAGCGAAACGATGTCCGACTAGGCGATGTCATAGTCAGCCAAGCAGGCGTTATCCAATACGACTTTGGGAAACGGCTTCCGAATGGTCAATTTGAATCTCGTGGAATCGTGCATCGTCCACCACGTAACCTCATGACGGCTATCTCCAGCTTGGAGGCTGACCCCAATCACTCACCCAAGGTTCTCCAGAGTTACATCAACCACATCACGTCACAACGGCCAGAATATCGGTGCCCCGGTCGATCAAACGATATACTCTTCGCCTCCGAATACCCGCACTGCAATGCCAGGGAAGAAACCTGCGCCAACTGCACCGGCCCACGAATCGAACGCTCCCGCCGCCGACGCAATCACCCACGCATCCACTACGGGCTGATAGCATTAGGCAATCAAGTGATAAAAGATGCCGTCGCGCGCGACCAGCTAGCTCGTGAGCGAGGATTCCTCTGCTTCGAGATGGAGGCCGCTGGGGTCATGGATAGCGTCGAGTGTCTCGTCATCCGGGGGATATGCGATTACGCGGATTCGCATAAGAACGATATCTGGCAGGAGTATGCGTCAGCTACGGCAGCGGCTTATGCGAAGATGTTGCTCTCGGTTCTCCGGCCGGTTGAGCCGAATGTGCTTTCGGAGAATATGCAAGGGCCGCCGCAGTCTGCTGCTGCGCTGAGTCTGCAAACCTCAGCAGATAGAATGCGACTGGGCCAGGCGAGACGGAAGAATGGAGCGTGAATATTTCTTCCTCGTAGGGTCGAAGTCGAATTTACCTCCACTATCTTACTGGGGGGAGGCCCGTACTTCCTCGTTCAGGAATCGTGGGCACCAGGCTCTTCACATACGCTGCCACTGTTGCTGCAGCTTAACCTTGCCAGGTCTTATTCTTGTGCGAGTCTACATAGCCGCAGATACCCCAAACAACAAGACAGGGGAATAAGTCCATCAAAGCTAGACAAGTGGCATGGCGGTGAAGAGATTAGAAACTGATGGACGCAGGCCTTCCAGCAGCTTTCATTTCGAAGCGCAGGATTCCTTCGCCCCTCCGCCATTGGTCTCAGACATGCATGCGTCCTTCATGACCTGATCTACGGACCCAATCGTTTAATCGACCCGGTTCGCCCCCTCCCAACCACAAGGTTAACAGTATCTACCCCGCAGCAGCTCCAGCATCTTCTTTTTTTTTTTTTTTTTTTTTTGTTAATATGGACAAATTCAGGCTTTAAAAAACCTGTCTCTGGCAGCTTCCGGGCACTTAAACTCTGCAATAACTCCCGGGTTTCTTTCCACAGCCTCAAACATTAGTTCTGTATTGTATATTACCTTTGTGCTTGTGCTATTATTTTAGTACTAAACTAGCGCTAAGAATAATTACTCGTGGTTTATTAAAATTCGCTCCCGGACGGACAAATTCTGCTCCTTGCATCGACTTGACAAAATTATAATATATATAACAGACTCTAATACCCTAATATAGACACTTATAATAATATCGCCAAGCTAAGCATATCACAAATACCTTGTCCTCTTCCTTTTCCTCCTTGGAGACCCCCTTCTCCGGATAACAAGATGCCGACTGGCCCTTTAACCCGTAAAACGGGGGGGTCCACCACCAATCCCAACCATAAGCCCCAACCTGACGGCCCGAAAACTGCGTGACAAATTCTTCGGTCTATCCACTAAATTCCCCCTGCGTCTATTTATGGCTGTCCAGCTTTGGCTGCAGGCGTGTTGCAGATAGATACCGACAGGGTTAGCGGAGCTAGCGGCCGCAGCAGGTCCACGCTAGAATCAGAGCAGATACGATTGGTTTAACGATGCATCCCTTGAATACATAACTAGCTAAGAGTTCCTCGAGTTGATCCTCCTCGTCTATATCCTGCGCTCTCTCTCAGACACGGCTCCTTTTTTTTTCTTTTTGTATCCAGATTGCCGCAAATAGCAGCCCCACCTATACGCATCATCCGAGAACCCCCCCTCACTTCCTCAAGATTAGAAACACCGCATCCCCGCGATCCCCCAAGAGCGCGCCGCGTACGCGATAACCGTTCGAAAGGGGTCAACATCAATTATACCTGCCGCGGGGACGGTCTGGTTTAACCAGACGACGACGCGCGCAGATTCCCCTGTGCAGATCAGTGAGGGGAGCGGGACCACACGCAGTTTACGCTTTTCGTCTAGCGCGCTGAATTTCGCGCAGATGTCGCGGACCATGTTTGTTAGCGAGCGCAGGGCGAGGAGGGAGCGTTCGTGTTCAGACGGTGATGATGAGGAGGAAAAGGAGGAGGATGCGGTGGACGACGGCGTTTGATTCGTGGTTTCCAATGTGAGGCGTGTATGGTGCAGGATTATTCCAGCCCTGCGAAAACACTGTTAATTGTCTGCGAGCCGGATTACCTTTGCTGACTCTTACATTAATGTAGTCGCGTTCGCGCCGCAGAGCTCCTCCCAGCTGCCGGGCGTCTGCTCGAAAAGCCACTCCATGAACTGCATCAGGACGCCGTCGATCGCATCCATCTGCTTGCGGAGCAGGTCGGGATCCGTTACTCGCGAGAGCATCTGCACTTGCCCCAGGATCCGGACCGCCTGGATCTCGCGCGCGAAATAGCACAGCGGGATGTGGAGTGGTGTGGAGAAGGCCGGCTGGAAGAACCCGTGGCTCGGCGCTTCCGGCGGGCGATCCCATTCGCGGTCGTCGATGGGCAGTCGGTAGTCGGGTGGGGGTTCTTCGACCGCGTGTGGGCAGGAAGGGGATTTTTCAACTTGGTGGACGAGTCTGGACAGTGAGTTGAGTTAGCCGGTCGGGCTTCCCGTCGCGCTGTGGTAGGTGTTTGTCTTGCCTGTCCAGCATGTATACACCCAGCCATACACGTCGTTGCTCTTCTGCTCTGATCCAGGAAATAGTGTGTTGTTCATTGCTGTCCACGTTCAGGCGGAGCACATAGCCTAGTCTCGCACACGTTCCTATACTGAGCGAGGCGGCCTGCGAATGACCGGACCCAAGCTCATGTACCGCCAGCAACAAGCCAGCCTGCACGAGTTCCAGCGACGGACTGCGACCCATCTGCAGAAAAGAGAAGAGATATCGACAGAGGTTATACAGCTGACTCTGTGATGTTGAACCCTTTCCGCCGTCGTGGCCTTGTCCCTCTAGAACAAGTAGCATCGCTAGAAAGACGAGCGCAACCTCCGCTTCAGGAGCCACGCCTAGCTGACACGCCCGCGCGCGAAAAGTGCGTTCGTGGATTACGGGGAGCCACGGATGGATATTGCCGAAATAACTATCCAGCGCTCCAGCTAGGGAATGGTTCTGCTCTACCATGGTGGTCATGACCAACCCACCGAAAAATCGATCGATGTCGAGACGGCGCGCATCTATGTTTTGTTGGTATGGTTGAAGTGACTCGAATGTACCAGGGAGCCACATGCGGTCTGCTGTTACTGGGATGTGGAAGAGCAGGAAGTCCGAGACGGACATCTGGGGGTTGAGCTGGGGGCCAACTTGGTCCCAGTAGTAGTTGCATTTCAACTTCATTCTACGATCGTTAGCCAGTGCGCAGGAGAAAGGATACTTAGTTTTCCGCCACATACCTTATGCATCTTGAACAGCTGGGCACCTTCTTGTCGCATCGTCGCTTCTGGGTCCGGCAGCAGGCGCACGCGTTCGCTGCGTAGACAGGTGGATCTCCAGCTCCAGCAGGCCTGGTTCCGTTCATAACGGTCATAATCTTCAAGTTTGAATACGTAGACTGTGGCAGGGGAGAGAAAGCCGACGATGACGAGCTGACAGGGAGTGGACCTGCAGGGATCGAGTGGTACCGGTAAGCGGACATTATTGGCCGCTGCGTTGACGCGACCTCATGTTGGTGGGAATCCGGCAACGCGACCCCATCCAGTCCAGCGGGCCCAAAGATAGAGCCCTCGCCCGCCATATTCAGGTCTTCAGGGTCTCGCGAGGCAAACAAAGGGATTGTCAAGTGACATACGAGGTTCAGCCCTTTCCTCCAGCTCTTGGCTTCCGCCCTGACGCCTGTCCTAACTCGTATTAGGTGGCTCTAAGGCGTCCAATGACATCCGCGCACTTACATAACCCCGAATTTCCTCGCGCTCCGGTCGCGGCCTGCGATACGAGCGCCGACGAGATGCTGACATTTCTTCTTCCCCAGCCTCTTCCACCAGCATCTCCGTTCGACCACAATCGTTAGGTCAGCCGCAAAAGTTGCTGAACAGAGTTAGTTCCTTGATTGACTTACTCATCGCCTGCAGAGTAACTCACCACCCCGTAGCGTCGGCAGGGGTTTCATCCCCGCTTCGGTCAAGCCTTCGCGAATGATTAGGTTATTGAGGTTATTTTGTCGCCCGAAAGGCGCGACCCTCGTCAGCACGCGTAATCGCGTTGACTCGCCACGCAACGCTTCCGCGTCGTAAATCATTGTACCGGCACGACAATGGGACTCGTTAGGCCGAAGCGCGGCCATGCAGTTATCTCCGAAGTTATCTACGACGTCATCAAATAAGTATATATAGCCGTATGTAGCACCACCATCCCAGCAAAACTTGCTTAAAACAACGACTACAACGACTACAACGATTTCGTCTTCCACATACAACCCAGATCTTTATACTTATATCATGTCCCGCCTATCTGGAAAAGTCGCCCTCGTCACTGGTGCCTCGCGCGGAATCGGCCGCGCCACAGCCCTCGCACTAGCCAAAGACGGCGCCAGCGTAGTCGTCAACTACATCTCCTCATCGACCGCAGCAGAAGAAGTCGTGGCTGAAATCGGGACCGACCGCGCGGTCGCAATCCAAGCCGACGTATCCAAGAAAGACGAGATCACGCGCCTGATCAAAGAGACCGTCGACCGGTTCGGCAAAATCGACATCCTGGTCCTGAACGCAGGGCTCCTGTGGCAAAAGGGCGATCTGCTGAGTATCAAGGAAGAGGACTTCGACACGCTCTTCGCAGCGAACGTCAAGGGCCCGCTGCTGACAGTGCAAGCGGCGGAGCCACATATCCCCGACGGGGGGCGGATCATGCTATTCTCGACCTCGCTCGCGGCGTTTAGCATGGTGCAGCCGAACTACCTGCTCTACACGGCGTCGAAGGGCGCCGTCGAACAGACGACGCGCGTGCTGGCGAAGGATCTGGGGCGGAGAGGTGTCACGGTTAATACCATTGCGCCGGGGCCGATTGGGACTGATGCGTATTATGTGGGCAAGACGGAGGAGATGGTGCAGATGCAGAGTAGGATTGCGCCTGCGGGCCGGTTGGGGAAGCCGGAGGAAGTTGCGAATGTGGTGACGTTTATTGCGAGCGAGGAGAGTCAGTGGGTGAATGGGCAGACTATTCGGATTAATGGGGGGATGACGGTTGGTTAATCGGTTGGATAGATTCTCTTCGGGTTGCAAATCGAATGTTGTTTTGCCATACCATGACGTCCTTTCCGGTCACATAAAGCTCCTCGGCGTACCGGATACACCCAGCGGGGAACCTTGCAGACGAGGGTAAACCCAGCAGGCGTAGATACAGCGATAAAACGATGTAATAATCCAAAAGAGCGAACTCTAAGAGTAGATCACAGTTGAGCGAGTACCCTGCGACTTTTAGAGTCAAAATAGCCACAACCCACACCGGGAATCACAAAGTAGGCATGACAGCGAGAGAAGACCAAAAAATAGCAGCGCTTCGTTCCCACGCGCAAAAAGATCTACGCCTAGACCAGGTTGCCCCATAGTGCGTTTCTCGCCAATTCAGAGGCTGCAGGTGCCAACAAGATGATTCGGATGTACAGACCATGTGCCCCCGGCGATGTGTGCCTGACGATCGCCTGCATACTGCGGCATCTGTGGCTCCGACTTCCACAAATATGCCCCCGGCCCAATTTTCGTCGCAGACGGGGGCAAATAAGAAAAGCTCGGACTGACGTCAAGTTCCCAGTCACAATGGGGCACGAGATGTCCGGGGTCGTGATCGACGCTAGGTCGGGGGACGTTGATAATTAGTTGATTTTTAAGCTGTTCATTACATTGCCCTCTCCATAACTGTCGTATATTTTTCATGCAAAAGCAGTTCCCCTAGTGCGACCCATTCTGGGCCAGGAGCAAGTAGAATTGCAGCATGGATACTCCACGCCTGGCTTACTCCACTTGACTATGCTGTACGTAGAACTAAGTCGCGGTGGTTGGGGCAGGCTACATGGCGTCATCAAATGAATTATTAATCATCCTCTCGCCCGGGGTCATTTTGGGGTATGTTTATAACAGAGCAAAGATAGTATGATTATAGGGCCGCGGGGTGCTTTGCAAGGTCTAGTCGCACATGATGACCACCCCTTCAGATAAAGAGTACATCTTCCCCGCCTTCGAGGAAGCGCCACCGGTCCCGGGCACGCCGCAAGGCTGCCTCTGGGGCTTCTACGACCGCGATGGGACGAAAGACGAAATCGGCTGTAAGCGCCACCACTCACGCACGCCACGTCTCTAGAACCAAAAACAAAAAGGTCAATTGACAATCCGCAGCGATAAACCTGCTCACCCCACGCGTGGTCCTCGATGCCCGCACCGAGATCCAAACCGGCCGCCATGTGCAGCTTGACTGGCCGCTGCATTCGGTCACGTACCCGTCATTCGGCCGGAAGGCGTTTGGGCACCGCGTGCTGAATCTCAAGGAGAGAGCGGATGCATACGGCTTTGACGATGAGATTCATATCAATACGCAGAGTGGGTCGCAGTGGGATAGTTTGAGGCATGTATGTTTTCTCCTTGTGGTTTTCTGTGGGCGTGCGCGTTGTACTCGTGATCTGGGGTTAAATGAGTCAGTGACTGGTAATTGACTTTGTCATAGCATGCGTGTCAGAAGCAGCGAGTCTTCTATAATGGGTTGACGTTCGAGGAGTCGTTGACGTCGGAGAGGAATGGAATTCATAGTAAGTGCACCGAGATGAGCTATTGGGTCGGCGTGAGGCTGAGATTGCTAGATTGGTGCGAGCGAGGAGGCATTGTGGGAAGAGGTATCCTGGCAGACATGGTACCCGCCCTTCTTGGCCCCTGCAATGCCGTATACTCTTGTTAACCTCGTCCCAGGTACGATTCTACGAAGCCAGCAATGGCAAATCACCGAGTCCGACAACGCGCCACGAGATTCCAATCCAAGACGTGATATCCGCGCTAGAGCAACAAGGCACGAAACCACGCCAGGGCGACGTTCTTCTCATCCGCAGCGGGTTCATCCGGTGGCACAACAACGCCACGGATATTGAACGGCGCCAGGGGACGCTCGAAAAGGAGACCTTCATCGGTGTTGAACCATCCGAGGCTTCAGTGCGCTGGCTGTACGATCAGCACTTTGCGGCACTCGTTGGCGACACCGTGGCGTTCGAGGCGTGGCCTCCAAAGCCGGACTCGGACTGGATACTGCATGAGTGGGCGCTCGGGTGGTGGGGCACGCCGCTTGGGGAGATGTGGGATTTGGAGGAGCTGAGTGAGGAGTGTGTGAGGCAGAAGAGGTGGTCGTTCTTTTTGACTAGTGCTCCGTTGCATGTCAGGGGGGGAGTTGGGAGTCCGCCAGGGGCCATTGCTATTTTCTAGGTCGCTTATACAATGTATATCTAGTGCTGAATAAGGCCTGGTGATAGACATTGGAAGTTGCTTGATACAGAATGATTGAGGGGGCACATAGGAACAGCTTGGCTGGTCACATTTCCGCAGTACTAGCTCGAGGTTGCCATCCCCCTATTTAGGTCAATAGAGCTGGTACCAGAACCTCCACGTATTATCGCGCTAGTATGTTGTATTCCGACTGTTAACACCCAAATTCCTGTTGGAGCACCGACCAGACCGAATCATGGCCTTGACCCGATTGGCGTCGCAGATCGCAGCGGCTCTTTGGTACCAATGGCGGTAAACTGGCCACGCAGGATCATCCGGAAGATCGGTCTGAGAAGGTACTTCCCTTGCACCTTGTAAGTGACCGAGATCTGCGCGGGAATGCATTGGACCCGAAGACGATTCCGTAGTTGCACCCAGAGCCCATTGTAGCTTTGTATGCCTGGGCACCACTGGTCGTCTTCCAGTGCTCCTTGAGTGTCGTCACCCGGGCCGCGGGTTATGACTGGAGGGAGGAGCTCTTGGATCTTGAAGGCTGTGCTGAGGAAGAAAGCGTCGACGGGAATGTCTCGCTTAGGCGTGCGAAGGCTATCTGTACGAAACTGGGTTCGTAAAGAAGGTGCATAGGACAAGATCTAAACCCTGCGGGACAAGAGTCCACAACATATACACAGGATACATCGCGCAGCAAGCCCAAGTGCGTTGTATGAAGGCCAACGGGGCCGTCGCCCGGTTCGAATACCGAAAGATCAAGTGCATTATTCGTTTTTCCTAATGCTTCCTGGCCGCCTACCCTGTGGCGAAGACGTCGGAGACAAACGGATAACTCCGGTCTTTGGTGAACCTGAAGGAAAATAAACCTGGGGACAAAAGAGCTTGTCTTCCGCATACGGCACACGGAGGTACTCGCCTTCACATCATCGGCAGTAGAGTGCAGCCCCGGGTCTTAACGGCTCCGCACATTCTTTGGCATTAAGTGAGGTCACCACGATTTACACCCATGCCAAACAGGTAGTACGCCGAATGCTCCCCAACAGCATTACCTCCGTAAACAATGTCCGAAACAACAGCAGGGTCACCGACCTCTTCTAGGTCGCCAACAGTTTTCCGTGTCTAGGAGACGGAGCCGAATGTTTTGTGGCCTATGGGGTATGAAGGTGGGTTCGACTACCATAATGCCCACGGCATTCACACGAACGATGGCATCCGTTGCGGCCTGCTTTGTGGGATGGGGAGGTCGAAAACAGCAACATCGTGTGGCTGCTGACCCTGCCATACAACCCGCATGATGACATTTAGTAGGAGCGTAGTCTAGTGGATGGAAGCCATTTGTCCCCTGTATTGGCAATATCTATCCCATTCCACGCCTCAACTTCAGCGGAATCTGTCTCCTGGACGGGCCGGTATCGCTTCGCATCGTCGACTACGTCAGTGTATTTCCCTCAGGTGTGACCGTAGCTGACCTTCTGGGATAAGTTTGTGATGTATGAGCGTAATCTCGCCATGGGCCGAGAGTTCAGGGCTAAGGGGGCACATGTTGCCCTCGCGTAAGTTGCTGCCACCCCGATTGTTTGATTGTTGAAAATGCTTGCTAATAATTTCTTTAGCCCTTCGGCAGGACCTATGGGCCGATGCGTCTATTCAGGCCGTAACTGGGAGGGCTTTTCACCGGATCCATACCTTAGCGGCGTGGCTATGGAGCTGGGAATCAAGGGCTTGCAAGACGCGGGTGTGCTGGCCGTTGCTAAACACTTCGTTGCGAATGAGCAAGAAATCATGTGCAACCCTGTCTATTATACGAATGGGTCTCTGTAATATGAAGCGATCTCGGCTAATGTGGAGGACCGAACTCTTCGTAAGTGATTCACTCTGGTCTTATGCGAGAAAAGGGTCTCTTGACTCGATTAGACGAGCTACATATGTGGCCATTCGCAAACGCGGTGCATGCAGGCGTATCCTCAGTAATGTGCTCCTATCAACGCGTGAATGGATCGTATGCGTGCCAGAACTCGAAACTGCTAAATGGCCTGTTGAACGATGAGCTTGGCTTCCAGGACTATGTCGTGTCTGACTGGTATGCGCTCCATGCTGGTGTTGATCCCGTCAAAGCGGGAATGAATATGGACATGCCGGGAACCACCAGATACAATAGGGATTATGTTCCTGAACTGGCACGTATGACTTCGCTGTTTGGCAGCAACATCACGACCATGGTGAGCAATGGCAGCCTTGCCGAGGCCAGGTTAAATGACATGGTTGCGCGAATTATGACGCCGTATTTCCACCTTCACCAGGACGAGGATTACCCGACAGTGGATCCATCATCTGTCTTCCTTAATACATTTTCGAATCAGAGCAGCTGGCTGCGTCCCTGGAATATCACGCAAGATACATAATCATGCCGAAATCATTCGCAGGCACGCCGCCGAATCCACTGTTCTGCTCAGGAACATCAATAACGCACTCCCCCTCGAAACGCCGCGGTACATCGGCATTTTCGGGAACGACGCCAGTGAGATTCAGAACGGCCCCATCAATCGCTCCGGGTCCGATGAGAGTCTCGAGTATGGCACTTACGCGGTCGGCGGTGGCTCCGGCGCTGGTCGGCTTACCTACCTTGTCACTCCGCAGGAGGCATTGAAGGCTCGCGCACAGCGGGATGGGACAGTCGTCGAGTCTTGGCTGAATAATACACTGGTTGCCACGTCCGATGTGACTACACTGTGGTCTTACCGAGGCCCCGATGTCTGTCTCGTCTTTCTGAAGAGCTGGGCGCGCGAGGTCATTGACCGCGAGACCGTGGAGCTCGACTGGGATGGCAACGCGGTAGTGGAAAGCGTGGCTAGCGAGTGCAATAACACCATTGTGATCACACACTCGTCAGGGGTCAATATCCTGCCGTTTGCTGACCATCCGAACGTGACTGCCATTCTTCTTGCGCACTACCCAGGCCAGGAGTCGGGAAACTCCATCACAGACGTGTTGTATGGAGATGTGAATCCTTCTGGACGACTGCCGTACACAACTGCGTATAAAGAGTCCGATTATAATGCGCCCATTGTCACCAACATCCAAACAACCGGCGTGGAGGACTGGCAGTCGTGGTTCGACGAACGCCTCGAAATCGACTATCGGTATTTCGACGCGAACAGCATATCAGTCCAATATGAGTTCGGCTATGGGCTATCGTATACCAGTTTCGACATGTCCAACCTCGTCGTTGAATCCACTCAAGAATCAGGCGCGATCGAGCAATTCCCCACCGCGACACCTGTGGCCCCAGGTGGCAATCTAGAGCTGTGGCAGACGCTATACACCGTAAGCATCAACGTCTCAAACACAGGCCGCGTTCGAGGTTTAACCGTCCCCCAGCTGTATATAAGTTTCCCCGACAGCACGCCATCCGGTACGCCCCCACGCCAGCTACGCGGGTTCGAGAAGGTCGAGCTAGCGCCGGATGAGAGGCGCACTGTGACGTTCGAGATCATGCGGCGGGATATTAGCTACTGGGATGTTTTTTTACCGGAGTGGGCGGGCCCCAATAGTGAGTTTGTCTTTAGTGTTGGGTTTAGCAGTTGGGATATGGTTGACTCTGCCACGCTCACGTCCATTGCTGCTTAGCACTCGGGGAGGTATGATGTGCCGCGGGGATTCTCATATTTCGGATGTATGTACTGGACTTGTCTATATCTACCATTGTATCTGCCAACGCTTGTTATATTGTTTCCACAAGGCTCCGTAAAGGTTGAATTCTAACGACACATTTAGGTTCAAGCCTCTTATGTCAGACTCTATAAAGCAACCAAATAAATTTGATTATCTTGGTGATTTTATTTAATCAGGGGCAAAGGACAAAGAAGAAAAGTAATCAAAGGCCTCCGTTTTAGACTTATATTGACCATCCCGACAGAGAGTGCTATTGAGTGTCTCGACAATCACGAAAAAAGTTAGCATGATCCTAGCATAGAGTCAGTCACCTGCTTGGTAATTCTGTCGCCCTACGAGACTCTGCGATGCTAAATAGAGTTCCCGAGATCAGTCTACGATTGTTGAAGCAGACTTCCTTGCATCTACTAGAGTTATTCCATAGTTATACTGCCAAACTTTATCTGCCCAGCCAATCATGTTCTCATACCCCAAATAGTACACTAGCCGCGTTGAGTATAGGAGTGTAGATGTCAGCTACTTGTGGACGTCTATCCAGCTACCTATGTATAGACATGCTCTCCCAATAGGCTAAACTAGCTGTTTTACCGAGATATGTTCTTCATACAGCGTTCTGTCGAGTTCAAAATTTCTTCAATTTTTATGTGACTTTCCAGCCGACCAAAAAGGTGTGGTTAGTGACCACAGTTAGAACTGATTACCCATCGTCAGTGAGCATGGTAGTGGTACCATAGCCCCTCCCGAGGAAGAGCGGTTGAAGATATCATGGTTCATTGGTAACTATCATCGGATTTGTTCCAAGAGCTCATCTTATTAAGACAATCCAATTTTGATGGAGATTTATAGTGGATATTCATTAGCCCTCAGTTGGTGACAGCTTTCTTGACAATAAGGAGGGTAACCTAGCGCTGTCCCAACACAGCGAAGCCGAACAACCTCTCCAGTTCTCCTGGGTCTGCTTTGGAACATAGCTCCTTGGCACCAACTTCGCAGCTGGATTTCCACCCTTGTTCAATATGAAGCGCTAATTTAGTCCATTTAGCCAATTAACAGCCAACAAAGGGCTCATTGCATGCAAGGTGACTGTGCCACCGGTGAACCCCAGTCATTGCAACATAAACACTCGTTTTAACTGGTGCGTAGATTTGAAACCATTGACTATCATGTGACAACCGTGATTTAAGCCCGAACCGCTGTCGAAATGGCCAGGCTGGAAATCCAGCAAATCTCCCCTCCATTTTGCAGCGGCGGCTGGCCCACCCCCTCCAAGCAAATAACCACCTAACGGGCAACCGACGCGCATTCCCGGGCCACATTTATTTTTAAGGAAGGGAGAGAGTGCGAGTGCGTTCTTGAGGAGCGGATTGCCAGAAAATGTCCGCAGGTGAAGAGGAGAAAAGGAAGCAGGAGAGGCTGCAGTCCCTCCTGAGCGAATACCGAGTGCATTTTTTTCGGTCGTCGCATGACAATATTCCCGAAAACCTGCGGCACGAGTTCGAACTCGTCCGCAACATCGATCAAATTAGTTTCGACCGATACAGTCGGTCGAAAACTGGAGAGACAGACCCGACCATCCTGCAGAACAACATTGCACGTGCGCGCGCATTGGTCACGAACGTTGAGAGCTGCGCAGAGTTCGAGGTCGTCGAGGCCCAATGGCGCGAGAAGGTCGAGAGGAGGCTTTTCAGTATCCTGGAGCGACCGATGATTTGGTATGTATTGATAATTGGAATTGACTTTTTGTGGTAGCTGGTTGTTAAAGCTTTGGACAGTTCGACATGCGACAAAAGATTGTGGAGGGCCGGGGTTGAGTTTCCAGTCGATTTAGAGAACGACCCCTTTTTTTCAGATTTGAAAAAGCGGCGGGACCAACGTGCTATATGCACATGTTCGGTGCCTCGATTCCAAAGGTAATTACGGTTATGCTCACCAGATCCACGGCATAAATAAGGCGTTCAAAAGCTAACCTCGCTCGATGGTACAGCGAACTGCCCGCACCGGATCATATATTTAAATACCTGGTTGGGACAAGGGTTCAGTACGAGCCAGAACTCAGAAAGAGACTCCCTAAAGGTAAAGAACCAGATCTTGTTCTGGGATTAGTGAATAGTCGGAGGTTTATGAAAATCCTCGCCACGTTGCCCAAATCTCAGATGTCTGGAGTGGACGAAGAGGAACAGACAGTGGCAGACGTCGTGAAATCCGATTTGTTTGCTAGCACAAGTGGAATCATATTTCCCTTCCTGGTGCTAGAAGCCAAGCAGGGTAGAGCACGAGACAGCTCGCGGGATATCGAGCGGCAGATGGCATTTCCTGCCTACGAGATGCTGCGAATGCAGACCTGTCTTATCAAGAAGTCGGGCCTCGCAAGCCGCCGCAAACATCTACCGAGGGTATGGCTTCTCTCTGCGAAGGCTGAGATATGGAAGGTATACACCGGCACTGCGACAGAGAGGAAGGACGGAGAATATGACTATGTATGTTCCCGACTGGAAACGATGGAGGTCGATGCAGCCTATCTAACAGATAAACAGAACATCCATCACATGTGGACTGGTGATATTTCAACTGCAACAGGCGCCCTAAAGTTGGTTCTCCTACTGGACGGTATCCTCGACTGGGCCCGTGACATTTATCGAATGACCATATTTGAGCATCTTAGCTCAATTTCAAGTGCTCCTGAAGTTTTACAGGAGTCCTCGAGGATGACCATGACTCCAATAACCGAGGGCATTGAAAATCTTGTCGATCTCACCGATAATATTCCGAGTACTCCAACCATCCTAGAGAGCCCTAGTCGGGTTGATAAATACGCCTCAGGGTGGGTTGTGGACGCGCGATATGTCACTGTCTCGGGCGGTGGGCTCTTAATTACTGGAAGCAACATTCGCGAGGTGTTTGATACTTTTCGGCATCGTGACCAGGCTAAATTCTTTGCCAGGAAGCTCTGGAAAACTTTCTCAAAAAGATCATTGTATTCCCCAAACGGGAAATTGATTGACAAAGTGCGAGATACCTGGGTACAGGACGCAACCGCCAGGCAGGCCGGGCCAGATTCTCCCATATACCTGCAGATTGGGACCCATCGCTTCATCGACCTGTTCTATGAGCTCAATTTTGCCCTCTCCCTTGTGGCTATCACTGAAGACAGTATCCCCAAGTTATTTGAATACGCCAAATATTGTTCTACCAGTGGGCGTGACGTGGGTGATATAAGGCAGGCTGGCCATCCAATAAACGAAGATGGGCTTCTGAGAGCAATCAGAAGGGAGCGGTCCGAAGGTTTTGACGACGATACCATCGAAGAATGCATTAGTAGAACACGCACTGTGGCTGAACCTAGCCCTCTGCTTGACTCGCGAGCATTCGTCTTCAAGCCAGTTAGTCTCTCCAAGTCGAGCTTCGGCGACTGCTTCCAATACATCCTCAGCATCCATCTGAAAAGCAAAGGACAGCATTCAGAAAGCTTCCTCAATTTATGGCACCCATTGAAGCTAGAAAATGTGCCAACTGGTGGGCGAGACAGTGATCGAGTCCTGGTTATAGCGGACAGCTTAGCTAGGGACTGGAATGGCATCGAGGGCGAGTACGTAACTCCGCCATTGTGTCTGTTCGTCTTCCAAGATATTGCTTCAATCAAAGGACGTGACATCAAAAAGGTGCTCAACAGAGAGATTCACATATCCTCCCACTACCACACCTATCTCAGAGGGAAAAGCTATGATGATACGGGAAAGCTTGACAACCGAACGTTCTATAGAAGGTCCTGTCTCTCGCTCGGTAGAAAACAGCGTAGGTTCAGACGCCGCAGACGCCCATCAAAATTGCTCAAGTTGTGGATCAGTGAACTACCGAACAGTGATGATAGTGCAGACGAGACTAGTTCATCCGAATCTCAACAACAGCAAAGCTCGGATGAAGAACGCGGTAACAGTACAGGAATTAGCGATGGTGATGAGAGCGTGAAGGCTGAGAGTGAGTCTGAGAGGGACTCTGAGAGGGACTCTGAGAGTGAGTCTGTATATTCGGTGAGCGATTAGAGGGTCATTTATTGTCATCCAGCCAGGCTATCTCGAACTTCTGTGTGGTTAGACGACGACGATAATTTGTAGTCTCTCGAGTTATTTAGGGAGCTATAAACGTCCATGGCGCAAAGGGTGCAAACGCGTTTGTCGGACCAGCACCGAGCCAGCCAGCCAGCCACTCCCGCCACACTCCTTTCTGTCATATTGATATAGGCCGTGTCTGTCAGTTACCTTGACGGCGGCAGTGTCAATGCAAACTACTACTAGTATAACAAGATTTGATCGCTCCACAAAGATGGCAAACGCTATAACAAACACCAAAGCAAAGGCATAGTCTACCAATAAGAGGGCTTAAATTCTTCAATATTGTCTTTCAAAAGATTTATAAAACAGCTGCTTCAGGGCATTGCTAGCAATACTAGTCAATGTCATTGCATTTCATATTCGCTTGCAAAAGTTTCTTCCAGGGGCTTGTATGAGTTGTACACTCAAGAAAGCCATACAATTACCAAGGAGACTCAAATGCTTTCGTACAAGTGGACTTCAAGGAGCCATTGTCATAGACAGCAACAACATATCGAGGCAAGAGATGGAAATAAATTCTGGGAAGAAATGTCGGCGTTTCATCCCACCTCAACACACCTTTTAACCCTGAGACGACTACAAGGATGGGTAATGGCAATGTCTCCAACGCTTCGTCAAGTGACATGTATCATGACTCTCCTCCGATGCGACACGCAGTAGCAGCCTCAGCCTAGTGTCATTGATCTCTTCTGATGGGGCAGGCAACATTAGCCCGCGACCGGCACCCCTTGCCCTGTCGACAATCCTTCCATATGCGACAATGGTCACCGGAGAAACATCTCAATTTCCGCGCTCAACAGAGCTAGCATGAACGCACTCTCGCTCGGGCTAGTTGGTTTGCAGCCCACAGCCCCCTTACCGCACCACTAGTCAGTCTTCTTCAATGCCTTCTGGTCGTCCCCTGCTCTTCACGCACTTGCACCTCAAAGGATGTCGTGAACGGATGATGGCTATACACTGCTGCAAACGCTTCCAGCTCGCTCTGGCTGTAATGACTGGCTAAGCGCAGTCACCCCGGCTGAGCGGCGCAGGAGACAGAACCGGATCAATCAGAGGGCATTCCGTATGTGCACTTCGCTTTCGACCAATTCCGCACCAAATGCTTAAACATTATGTCAAGGTCAACGCCAGGCGGCTAAACGCACCGGGATCGCCAAGCCGACGCAATGGAAACTCATCGGTTCACTTGCGGATCCAGATCCTACATCTCCGACTCGCGACAGCTTGCCCGTCATTCGTGCCACAAACCTTGCACAACATGACTCAAAACCTAGACTTGCTCCGGAGAACGCACGGCGGCGCCTTGCCGAATTCCAAGCGGCTGCCCACCGGAGCTACGTGACTGGCTCACCAACAGCCGACCATCTGCTCATAACAGTCAAGCTCAACGTATATCGCGCGCTAGTGGCCAACATGGCCGCGCTAGGCATGAATCTGAGCTAGATGGCCGAGACCGTCATCTCCCCCTTCTGCACCTCGCAGCCGTGGCTGGCATATTCCGCCCTGGCGACGATCCCAGCCCACCTACAACCGACCGCGATCCAGCGCAGCATGCCTCACCACCCCTAGCTGGATTTCTTTCCGCACCCACAGATGTGTGATCGGCTTATCTACGCGGGCGAGTGCGACGATGATGACCTGTGCGTCGATATCATGGCGTTTTGGAAGTCGGATGCGGATCGACCCTGGGTTACTCATCTGGGGCTAACCGTGGGATTTGTGGCAGTGGGAATTATCAGAAAGTTTCTTGAAGTGGGGCTGGACTGTTCGGGGTTGTCCTGGGCTGCTGAAGTCCACGAACTACTGGCATGCGCTTCGCGGCGAGGAACCGTTGCCGCCTGGTTTATACGAAATGGATGTCAGCTTAGCAAGGTCTCACGGAGATAGTGCATCAACTTCATAATCACGCTTACCTATGTTGTGCATTATAATTATGGTCTTTCCGTTCTGGTTAGTCGCATAAGCACTCGCCGCGGTCTATCCGAAAGGAGATTTGGACTACCCTTGGTTGGTCAATGTCTATACAACCGGCCGGCCGCCCATATTTGCAGTCCTTATATTGAGGTTGCCAGCTGTGAGGTAATACAGCTTCGTCGCTTTCGTCGACTTTCTGGTATCGGCCCACACAAAAGTATGGTTGCTCCTCCCTCTTCCCAGCCAGACAAGCGAGATGGAGTATTAGATATTACAAGCCAAGGGCAACCTCAAAATGTAAAACCTGCACGCGCTCAACCCCCGAACGGGGGTATACGTGCATGGCTGCAGGTGCTAGGGTCTTTTTTCCTCTACTCAACACATGGTGATTGTAGATTTCTCCAACGGTACCCCCTTCTACATACTGACAGTTGCCAGGGCCATTATCAATTCTTACGGAGTCTTCCAAACATTTTACGAAGAGCAGATGATGCTCGGATCCTCTTCCTCGACAATCTCCTGGGTCGGATCCCTGCAGTCCTTCTTGATAATGTTCCTCGGCGCCTTGACAGGCCCAGTTTACGACGCTAGCTTCGTGGCGCCGCTGCTGTACGCCGGGTCCTTCCTCGTCATATTCGGTCACATGATGTTTAGTCTCTGCCATACCTTTTGGCAGGTCCTGCTCACATCCATCTGCGTCGGCACAGGAGGAGGCCTCTTTTCGTGCCCAGTATAGCAGTTCTGTCCAAGTATTTCACGACCAAGCTGGCCTTCGCGGTCGGGAGCGCGGCATCGGGATCCACCGTCGGCGGCGTCGTATATCCAATCCTTATCCGTGAGCTCCAGTCCACAATCAGATTTCCATGGACAGTCCGCGTTGCGGGATTCCTGGCCCTCTTTGGACTAGGCCTTGCCTGCTTGGTCATGACAATGTACGACATACCACCACCCGCCAAACGCCGCAAATTCATCGACTGGTCCGCGTTCAAGAAAGCGCCCTACACGCTTTTCAACGCCGGCATGTTCCTCTGCTTCGTGGGTCTCTATGTTCCCTACTACTACATCTAGTCCATGGCTATCCAGCAGCACATAACATCAGAGGATCTATCATTCTACCTCCTCCCAATCATCAACGCAGCCTCGACATTCGGCCGCCTCGCTGCGGGCTATCTCTCACAGTGGACGGGCCCACTCAACCTCCTTGTTCCCGCATCCCTCATCTCCGGTGCGCTCGCGCTCTGTCTACTAGCAATCCACACACAACCCTCGCTGCTCGCATTCTGCGCCCTGTACGGTTTCTTCTCCGCCTCGCTCGTCTCATTGTCCGGCCCCGTCCTCGTCCTTCTTTCGCCGCAACCGGGCGTCATCGGGACAAGGATGGAGATGTGTTTTACTGTCCTGGGAATTGCCCTATTGATCGGTACGCCGGCTAGCGGGGCGATCTTAGATGACAACGGGACCCGTGCGGCGTGGGTTTATAGTGGTGTACTTACGCTGGTTGGTGGGGGTGTGCTTGCTATCACGCGGATGAGTATGGTAATATCGTGGAAGTTGACAGGATCAAGGCCAGGGTCTTGATCGCGATCGACGCGTGTATGTATTCAGTGGCTGGATCTTGAACGAGGGCTCGTTGAACTCCATACCCGAAGAGGAGGAGGCGATCCGCTCACGCCCTTCAAGTGAACGATAATGATTTAAGATCTGCGACAGCGAAACAACACCCATAACACAATAGTATCCTGCCGTACGAACGCACGACTTGCACTTTCAAATGTATTTTGAACCGGATCCCAAGCCGCGATACCGCTGCATCCACCCCTACTATCGCGCGAGAACAGCGCAGTTCTTTGAGACTTGGGGCCCTGGCGTCGGGATTTTTATTTGGAATCCCTGTTGTTTTCATAATCAAAACCACTATAGATTTGCCCAGTTTAGCATGATGGGGCAATAGGCCGGCGGATTGACCATTTTCAATTGACATAGTTCTACCGATAGGTATTGCCACATGCGGATAGAATGTAAGAAGGATTGGTGATATTTTTACTAAGTTCACCAGTTGGGGCAGATCCGTTTCCAGTTCTCTTAAAATAATGTGTGGAATAGAACACGATAGCCATAGTTTTTAATACAACAAATAGATGAATCCATGCTTTCAGCACCACCTGGTATCGATGCGATGATGCTAACATCAGAAGGCGGGCGAGACCCGATGGGCCTCGTACCTGTTTTCCATGATGTAGGGTCGTTATTTTAGCGTGGATCAATCATTCTAGTGTTTACCCTCACCTACAGTAACCGTGATACGGCGTCTAACAAGTGTGCCCTGCCTGCATACGTACTTGATTTTCTACAAGGGTTGATGGCCTTCCCCTTCTGTTTTAGTGCTCACTCCTCGCCGCTTTATGCTCACTGAGTAGATCTCAGCACGCCCTGAGCAAACCGCGGCGTTGTAAATATAGAAGCGTCATGTGAATTTCACGTTTGTAGGGCAGCAGGCCCAGTAAGGAAATTTTACGCTCCCAGGGATTGATGAGCAGACTGCCTAATAGAAAGAGGTGCAGCAGACACTTTGGGACACTTCGTACCTGCATCCGAATTCCATATTGTCTCTCATCTTTGATCTCAGCTACTAGGAAACATGGATGGAACATAGCCAGTGACAGGGAGATCTCTCCCAACAGCCGTCGATATTGACAAAGGGCTGAGCCGTGTTCAAAGTAGCAAGTCCATATTATTCTCTCTCTCGGCGTATCCGAAATTTCAGTAGCCAAGTGCTGTTCGAGTAGTCATATCTGTGCGATTCCCCGAGACCAGTGTGCAAGTCAGGACAACCACTAAGAATAGTACCTCATCCAACAGCTCTGTCAAATCCTTGCAAGTAAAGATAATGGTCCGTCTAGTTCTCACCTAGAGTAGTTATCAAGGGGGAGACTCTCCCGTTCTTGAGTCAGTGTGTGACGAGTAATCTACGCTTCGGCCTTGACCAGTTAAAAGATGTTCATGAGTATCGGGATTAATTTACAGAAGGCGCCAGCACGAATGGTGCAATACACAATCTCCGATCAGACCCGGGAAGAGTTGGGCCCGCTCTCTGCGTGTAGCCCTAGATATGGACAGAATAAACATAAATAGGGAGCCACCGAGCCATGTTTCTTCAGAGGCATATCACACACAGGTCTAGGTATTTTATTTCAAGAATTGTGTCCATTATGGTTATCGCCGCAAGATCCCTTTTAACTCTTCTGTTTCTACTCTTCTTCCAATTACACGTTGTACTCGGCCATGTTGTATATGGCCGGGTCGACCCTATTTTCCTCCCTGGCAATCACTCCCTCCCCGTCCGGCGTCAAACCGCTGGGAACGTGGACCTTAGGTTTCCTCCCCTGGGGGTCTTAATCACCCGGGGGTTGATTTCCGAGTCCGGCAATGGATACCGCAAGTTCCTGCGCGACCAGCTTCGCTTCGACGGCTGTGACGTCAACATGGTGGGCAGCAAGGAGAATCCAGATTCTACCATGGTCGACAAGATATGCCTCTCATTCCATCCCTCAGTCTCTGTTCTTGCTCCTACTCTTTTGCCTTTCGCTCTTGCCTTGCCCTCTCCTTCTTTCCCTCTTCCCCTCTCTCTTTCCCTATCTCCCTCGACCTCTACTTTTATTCTTTTCTTCTATCGGTACCTTCTTTTCCATTTAGCTACTAATGAAGATATTTTCTGTTTGAACAGGATGTCGAAGCAAACTCCGGCGACACAATCGACATGGTCAAAGCCGCAGCGCAGCAGTCCCTGGGCTACAAGCCCAACATCGTCCTTATCAATGCAGGAACTAACGACTGCAATCGCAACATCGAGCCATGGAATGCAGGCGCGCTCATGCGCTCCTTGATTTAGCTTCTTCTAAATGCACCGGACATGGACCGTACACTAATTGTGCTGTTCACGTTCCTCCCTTCAACCAGTGATGCTATCAATGCGCACTTACCCTCCGTCAATGACCAATACCGGTCTCGTAACCACAATGCGAGCAGAGGGTGTTTCGATCGTGCTTGCTGAGATGCACCGCGCAGATAATTTTCTTTCTCACCCCGCTGACTTTGCCGACACCACGCACCCGAATGAAGCCGGGTACGCGAAAATGGCAGCAATCTGGTATAAGGAAATTCAACAAGCCGCTGATCGCAATCTCATTGTGGCGCCAGCTAAGATAGAGAGCGGAGGCAATAAGCAGTGCGAGAAAGTCTACGGGAATGGCGTCTACGCCGGCGGGAAGACGCAAAGGGGCAGCGGAGAGGAAGGATCGGGAATCAGTCACGCTGAATTGGAATCGGAGCGGGAGCAGCTACAGGGAGAGACTGGGGAGAGTGCAGCCGCGGGAGAGTCCCTGGCGGATGGTGATTTGGAGGGAGGGTGTAGCGGCAGAGGGCGCAGAGCGACTTCGTTAGCCATCAAATCCTCTCGGGGATGAGTCCCTCGGCCTCTACGAGTGCTGCCTATCCAAGTCAGGTGCAGGCCTTGGATGGCTCAGAGTAAATGGAGATCCCAGCCAAGTGGCAGCAGCAGCGTCCAACCCCACGGTTCTGGGCAGTCAAGATGCCCAAACCACCAAGATCGCCCGTCCGGGGATAGTAGTCCTCCAGCATCTATGGAATAGCTTTCGCCTGTTATTTATTAAAAGAATACCTTTTTCTTTCTCGTTTTTCTTCTTTGTCTCTTTCTCCCCTCCCCTTTTTACCTGCCCTTAGAGTTGTTATGGGGTGGGTTGGGGCGGGGTTTCCGGGGTGGGTTAAATAACTCTATAGATAACGTTGCTAACACTTGGGGGGGGTGTTAACGTTTAATAACCACTAGTAATTGCTTCAACGCCGAACTTACTATTAGTTAGCGCCCGCTTGGTTATTTCTAGTTATTATCTTGTATTGTTTTTACTTCCTATTTTAGTTAGTCAGATTGCCCCTATTTCTCCTATATTTATTGCAGTATCACTGCTAGATTCAATGAATCAGACCTTCATATTCTTCTGGCGGTGGTCCAAATATTACGTACGCTAAAAAGGTTGACAGTATGTAATCGGCCCCCAATCGAGCAGCGTCAGTTACCCCTCGCTGAGATGGCGTGAGCCAAGCTGCTTTTAGCGGCAAGTTATACGCCTCATCAATTTAACATCAGATACGACATTAAGAGGATCAGAATGGCGCTCGTCATCCCCGTTGAGATTTGCGATATGGTACGTCCTACCATATGAGACGCCAGCTCGTACCGTATGTATCCTGATTAGATTCACAGGTCGTTGAGCATATCACTACCCCTGACGCGGACCATGTGATACAGTACAGCCTCCCATTTACGCTGAAGCCGGACGCTCGAGCTCGATTATTGAGTTTGCGGCTTGTCAGTAAGAGCTTCTGTGCGGCCGCATCGCCAAGGTTGTTCCAACACATTATTGCCCCCGCGCAGTCTTCGACGCAGGGCCAAGAGCCCTTTAAAAGACTTGTGGAAGTCTCGAGATCCGAATACGCGGTGTATGTTCGCCATCTTGAGACTGGCCATGGGAAATCGGGGTGTTATAACTCTGCGACCACCCACGGCAAATATATCCGAGATGTAGATGGGCTGTTATCGCTGTGTCTAGCTAAACTGCCGGATCTTCGCAGCATCAGATTCGACGCTTCGTGTGAGACCATGTCGTCCGATGAGAGAAAGACTGCTGTCAATACTATTGCCTCTGCCCTAGGCTACGTGCCACTACCGAAGCTACAAGAACTAGAAATTTCATTCCCACTCGCCATCGACTTTGGGAGCTTCTTCCCCTACACTTCGACCGACTTGCGTATTCCCATCCGGAGCATCCTCCGTAACCTAAAGCACTTGGTGTTAGGAATCTCCGTCTTTACCGGATACCGGGGCCAACAACACACCAACAAGCAGGTTCTCCCCGCTTACCGAGGCCTGGAAAACCGCCTCCACGCGGCACACATCGCAAGACTCGTAGAGCTAGCCCCCAATCTCGACTCGCTATCAATCACCTGCACAGACGTCCTCCCCTTCCACAACATCCGCTTCAGCCCCTCGCTCCACCTATCTTCGCTATCCCTTACCCAAGCCCTCATCACCTCAGACCACTTCCGCGCGCTCGCATACCAGTGCAAGGAACACCTCAACCACATCCACCTACACCTAGTCCAGCTCGAGTCTGGCACGTGGCACGACCTCCTCCGGCATCTAGCCCGGCTACCACATCTGATCGACTTCCGCATACAGGCGTGCGGGTATCCTTCTACGGGTCGCAATGCCAACTTGGCCGATCGGCTGCCGCATCCGGAGAGCTCGGAGCCGCTGGAGAGTAAGAATCAGGGGGACCATGACGCGTTGCGAAAGCTGGAGGGGCGTGTGAGTGTGAACAGGGCTAGTATCGGGCTGAGTATCTTTTTGTAAGGGAACGGGTTTACAAGTAACTCCTCTGTGTGCTGGGTGTCCGGTTGAATTATGTAAATCACCTAGGTAGCACTATGACAGGAGTAATCACACCACCCCACCTTCGGAGTAGAACCATGGTCGTACTACTCAAATGGAGTTCGATGTCTACCTGCTATATGTTAATGATTGGGCCATGGGCAGAATGCTGTGCTACGTGGAAGTAAGACATCTCACGCTACCTATTGTTTCCAGGCGAGATTGATCGGATGTCGGTGTCATCCTGGACTGTTTAGGCTTCGAAGAGGAGAACTATATCCGCATTCGCGGTTTGGAAAGTGCGATTAGGGATATTATTTAGCTGTAGGACATTAATTATTCGCATTAAACGACATGCCAAACCGCACAGGAAGGCGATATCAGGTTGTGGGCAGTTCAGGGCGCGGCTGACTCGAAGGTGCCTCCAGCTCGTACTGGGGCGGGCGTGCTTCAACCTCGACAAAGCGCGGGCCTGATGGCTGCATGCCACTAGAGAAAATCGCCGGCTTGCTCTCACTGTCAGGGCTAGACGACGCTGGACTATCGCTCATGACCTGTAGATCCTTGCCCTGCTGTCTCTGTCTCCGTCTCCGCCACCACCACGCCGCAACGCCCAGAATCACCACCCCAGCCACACCCCCTATAACTGGGCCCGCAATCCAGGCCTTGCTTGAGCTTCCTCCGCCCCCACCACCCCCATTCGTATTAGAGCGTGAAACAGCCTGTGCAAAGGTCGAGTTCACATTCCCGCTCGTCTCCCCAAGCGCACTCAGCAGCAAGCAATTCTCATACCCGCCCAGCATCGAGCTATCAAACACCACACCCATGCACTCCTCGCTCGAATCATCATAGCTCGCACACCGATCCATACAATCCTCCACAGACCCCATGTGCAACGTAGTAAGATTCCCCGTCCCCCGGCGACTCTCGTAGCAGCGCAGGTCAAACTCAGTACCCGAACTCGAATAATTCAACTGCGCAGGACACTCCCCAACCCCACCCTCCCCATTGTCCAAATTCGGCAGCTCCGCAACAGCCGCATGAATAATATACCGACTATGCTCCCCAGTAACGCGACTTGAATTCCCAATCGCAAAATCCTTTAGGTAGCAGTTGCCGAACCCATTACCCAGATCCGGGTTCCAGGTTACAGCGGTGCAGAGCGGGTGCGCTTCCGCGCAGAGGGCCATACAGTCGGCTAGCGAGGCCGTGTGCGGGACGCACCATTTTTCGCCGTCGCGGGACGCGGCCGTGTCCCACGGGCAGTAGTGCGTATAGGGGGTGAAGTCTGTGTAGCAGTTTATGGAGAAGGAGAGGCCTGAGGAGGTGGTTTGGACAGACTCGTTGGCGAAGGGGCAGGATGTGTCGAGGCGGGCGAGCTGTGTGGTTGGGTTGGTGACGAGGGCGATGTCTGTGTTTGGGTCGGGGGTGAGGTTCTCCTCCGTCGTGCTGGTGCTGTTGATCAGTAGGCTGCAGGTGCTGTTGCGCTCGGTGAAGGCGATGCCGTAGCAGAGCGTGTTGGAGACCGAGCAGGTGTTCATGCAAGCTGTCCAGGATGTGTCGGTGATTGGATCATCGGTTCGGTACGCGGAACGCGCGATGTTATGGTTGCAGTGGCTGGTGAAGGTGAGGTTGTTCGGGGTGCTGTAGGTGTCTGCTGATGCGCAGGTGGCGTCTGATTGGCGGGGGAGGAGGTGCGCGGGTTCGTTGGCTACAGATGCTTTAGTGAACTGTTATCATTGATTCCAAGAATGGGAGGGAGGGAGACACATACGTCGGGCCATTGAGGCCTCCAACCTGGACAGTATCGCCAGGACAGCATGAGCGCGAGGCCACATTATGGGCAGGCGACTGCGCTAGAAACCCGGAAGAGAGAAAATCGAGAAACTGGGACTCCAGGGGACGAATGCCTTTAATGAAGCGCATGTCTCGCAACAGGTGGAGACGTTGACCAACAGGACAAGAACCTGACAATCTACGAGGTAAGACCGCGTTTAACCCGCTGGGGTATTTTCTCCGCAGGCTAAGACCTCCTGTCTAAACCCTGTGTGGGACAGGCTATGGGCGATCGGAAAATCGTTGCCAGGTCAGGGCAGCATTTGGCCCCCACGAGTCAGGAAGCAGCAGCCCCGACGTCATGGTACATGGGCTTTATCAGGGTCTTGTTCTTGGCTTGTGGCTTTGGAGAGTGGCATCCATGAAGAGTTGCTCCTTGACCTGATGAATTCTCCCACATCTATTTCCTCAAGACGACGAATTTTTTTGTTATCGCGAAGAAAGAACGGAGGTCACATTTGTTTCCGGGACGAGCAACCAAGAATACCGCAATGGGCCGCGACCTTATCCATGCGCTAAATAGCTGAGCGCAGTATATCTCCACATTTAGTTAGATAGGCCGAAACCAATGCCACACTTCATTATCCCACAGGCCTATCGCGTTTGCTGTTGCTCTGTATGTACGGGAAGCATCGTATGAAAAGAAAGTTTCGTATTAAGCCTGTAACAGTAACCGAAGTTTCGGTACTGCATGTCTCAGGCAGAAGAGTGGATCTGCACACCGCTTTCCTGAATAAACATATCACCAGTCAAAGCTTTGAGTGTTTCCTGGCAAGAAGTTGTGGGATGCATTATGCTCCGACAGATACACGGCTACCGTAATGATTTCGGAAATAGATAAAAATGTTACCCGGTTATTCATTATCACTATCTGGAGAAGAGAGCTGAGATCGAATTGTTTACCTTTTAACTTGTAGCTAACTACTCCTACAACATGGGGCTCGGCTGCAGGAAAATATAAGTGGCAAGAGTAAAATCTTAAGAGCATCTAGATAGGTATATATAGGACCTACATCCCAGGCCCTCCTTTAGTAAAGATATTAGAAAATAGAATAACTAGAAGACAGTGGTTGAAACCCGATAATCAAGACTCGACCGTCGCCATACCCAAGAGCGAGGGTACCATTTAGGGTGCTAGAACAGGTGAACTGGCGATAGTATGAGGGAAGCCATAGAAGCCGTTCGCCAGCAAAAACCACCCAATTGTCATCTACAGCTATCTGGAAGTTCGTTTCGTCTGTTGAGGAGGCCACTGAAGTAACCCAGTTGGAATGGCCCTCGAGCGTGCGGATCTGCGAGCCGGTCTTGGCGTCCCAGAGCTTGATTATGTTATTATAAAAGCCTAAGGCCACCATCAGGCCGTCTGCTGAGAAGGCCACTGAAGTGATTATAAAATCCATGGGCGGGTTTTATTAATATAGTAACCCAACCCAAAACCCGCCTGGGTGGGTTGCTGAAGGTCAAAATGGCCCCCCCCCCCCCCCCCCAAAAAAACAAAAACAGACCAACCCCCCCACCGCCAATCGNTAACCCAACCCAAAACCCGCCTGGGTGGGTTGCTGAAGGTCAAAAACCCGCCCCAACCCGCCCCATAACAACTCTAACAATCATATATATATATATTAATCATTTGCACGATATACACTCTCAGTCCATACACAATAGCAGTACTATCGCCGTAGACCCAACTACTATCCAACTTTCTAGCTTTACAATAATATTATTACTACCTATATACAATGCTCATTCGCGTAGAGAATTTATTTAGTCTGCTATTACTTCTAGGCCTGCCCAAAGTCCGTCCGAATCCCGATCACACTATACAGTACTAGGTCTGTTAACATGGACGTGTGATAAATATGATGATAATGAAATGGGTTGTTGTGGTAGGAAGAAGAAAGGGTATAGAGATAGTTACATTACGTGCCTTAGCAATCGTCTCCCTCCCCACCCCTAACAACCGAGAGAGCAAGCCCTGGAACACGAAAATGCTCAAGGACATGTTCAACCTTTGCATCGAACGCCTCATTAAACGGATTTCAATCATCATACTATTTCCACCTTGCAAGAACCCCGACAGAATCTGAATCTGGTCCTCATCTATACCCTCTAAACTTAGGGCTAGACAGGGCGCGGGCGGGCGAGGATGGTTCTGGTTACACAGGCGCAGAGCCGCATTTTGATGACGGCTGGTCGATTGATTGATTGGAAGATTGATGAGAAATTGACATTTCAGCGGCAGGAGGGGACGGGGTGGGCAGTCGTTCTAAGGATGGATCTTAGCGCTTTGGCTAGACTGGTTTATTAGAGGTGCTGGTGCTGATGTAGAGCTTATTGCCTGGCGCTCGAATATTGTCCGCCGTTTTTTGGGCTTGTGGCTCGGGCGGACACTGATTTTCAGAGAGAAGGCCAGGACCGCGAGTCTTCATCCTGCTTCTATCTCAGAGAGTGACCAGCAGGATTGGTGATCCTCCAGTGATGAAGATAAATTTACTTTTTGATCTTCCAGCGCGGACATAACCGGGGCTTTTTAGGCAGGCAATATTTTCTTGGACTGCAAGTGGCTCTGCTCGACTGCCAACGGCGCCGGTGTTTGGGGGCTGGCCCACAGAGCCAATCACTGCTCATGATCTGCCGGTTCGTGGATCGAGGGGTCAGTGGCTCACCTCTTTCGCGCGATTCGCTCACCCTAACTCACCCTGATCGGGCGACGATAAAGCAGCCGCGCCGGCTAACTCCGCCGGGGGTGCAGCCACCCTACTTCTATCCGCGTTTAAGCCACCTCTCCTTTGCTTAAGTTATGCAGGGTACCCTACCCCCCAGAGTCATGTTTTTATATACTAGAATTAGCCGATCAAGACCAACTATTTACCTTGTATATCGCTCCAGCCAAGCAAGAACAGTCTCATACAGCTGCGCAAAATTCTCACCCTTCTTCACTACATGCCCTTCATCCTCAAACCGCAAAAATCCCCTCTCCACCTTCCTTGCCTTCAACACCGCAACCGCCGCATGCGCTTCCGACACCGGATGCACCTCGTCCAAAGCTCCATGGATAATCAACTGCGGCGTTCCCCACTTCCCCAAATACATCGCGGGGTCCCATCGCTTCCACTCATCCAGTGCCGCGCCGCGCCAGGGCGGCCCACCCATCTCTTGCACGACTGACTGTAAATGCTGGTTGTCGCTGGCGAGGTACGACATTATATTCAAGACCCCATTACAGCTCACGAGCGCGCGGAACTTCCGGCCCAGCGGCTGGCCCTGGATCCAGTTTACCAGGAACCCGCCATACCCATGCCCGAGTGCGACGGCGCGGGCGGTGTCGATGTAGGGGACAGAGCCTTTTTCGAGGTATGCGAGCCCGGCTTCGAGGTCAAGGTAGGGGGCGCCCGCGAATGCATGCTGGGTACCGTTTACAAAGTCGTCGCCGTAGCCGATGCTTCCCGTGATGTTTGGTGCGACGACAATGTACCCTTGTTCGGCGAGGAGGGCGAGGTTAGGGAATGATCCTGTTGTACCCTGCCAGGTGCTCGTCCAGCTCCCGTGAATGGTGCTGTGGATGCAATAAAGAAGTGGGTATTTGGTCTCTGGGGTGAAGTACGACGGCTTGATCACCCACCCGTGGACACGGCGCTTGTTGGCGCCAGTGAACCAGATCTGCTCGATCTGGTCGTTGGATAGGCCGGATCGGAGGTCGTCGATGAAGAGATTTCGTGTGCTGCGGCCGCCGCTGGATGGAAGAGTCATTAGCATTGATCTGTTCCCGTGGATGAAGCTGTCGTAGGTAATGAGGATTTGGGAGGACTCTTTCTCACCAAGGGGTGAGACGTCGACAACTGAGCTCCACTTTGAGTAAAACGTTTGTTCCACCCCTTTCAGATCTGCAGGAGTCGGTTCGTGTGGGTAGGGGATGGGATTCAGCTGGTATAGCGCACGCTGGCCCTTTTCCTCCACGAGAACAAGCAGCGTCCCATCGCCTGCAAAGGAGATACTTGAGGGACTTAGGTCCCATCCCCCTTTTCCATTAGGCGAAGCGAAGATCTCCCGATACCGCCGGCCATCGGGATCATCAATCCAGATAATACGATTCTTATCAGCAGCATAGCCATCACGTTTCTGGGACAAGAAGGCCACCGCACCTTTCCGATCAGCAATTGGGGATGTGATTGCCCCTCCCAGTCCGTGATGCGCGATCGCGTGGTAATCGTGTGGAGTGAATCCAGTCCAGTCAAAGATATGGCAGATGTAGCAAACAGAGGCTGTGTGGCCTGGTCCGGGTAGGTTTGAGTCTTTGGCGACAAACGTAATCAAACTTGAAGTCATGCACCAATCTCGAGAAATAACGCCCTCTTCGTTCTTATTCCGTGGCGATGCTTGCAGCGATACCTCCGGACCCAGGTTGTAGTATGTCATCAGGTTTATGACCCTCAGAAGAGAGTATCGACCATTCGGGAATCCGGGCGGACGTACAAGACATCCAAACCAAACGACGTCTCTCGTATGTGTATGATCATCAGCTGGACTATGCAGCGTTCCATCCGGGTTGGCCTTCCCAACCACCGCAAGCGAAAGGCGATCATAAAGACCCACATCCTCCTCGACGGCCACACCCGCCGTGCACAGATCCCACACTTGCCCTGGAAGCTCTCCAGCAACGTACGCAGGCCCTTTCAGCCGTGCATCCGCGATCATAAAGCGCGTATGCCCACATGGGAGCTGCTCCAGCCAGATTAAGTGATCGCTCTGGCCGGCGAGCCATTTTGGAGAGTACGCAGTGGCAGTGTTAGAAATCGGCCACGACCGTGATGTATCAAGGTCAACGACATATATTGCGCGTTGGCTTTGAGCTGCTGGTGCGTGGCGCGAGTAAGATTGCTGTGTGTAGACCGCAAGTGTCCCGGTTGCGTTTGGAATAGGGTGGCTGCGGGTGGTGGACTTAATGAGTCCGCTTCATCGCTCGCCTGGTCAGTGATGATAATGCAAACGTGGTGAGATGGACATACGACGGGGTTAACTTGGGATGTTTCCTGCATTTGAATAATTGTGTCATCACAATAGTTGATTGGAAATGTTGGTGCTGGACACGGACAACTTGAAGTAAAATATTAGGTGGTTGAGATAGCTGTGTCTGGCAGATAACATAAAAAAGAGCAAAACGGAGGGGGAGGGAGAGAGGGAAAGTCAAGGGAACCCTTCCACGGGTGCGTTAGATTAGCCGCATACTGAGACATGGCGTGCCAGGCGCACCTCGGTTAGGCATTTAGCAAGGCTATGCGGCGCGCACAGGGTCTATTCGAAGCATTGGATTGGTCGTGCCGCACAAGTTAATGGAAATGGGGATAGAGTATTCAGTACCAGGGTCATGTCACGCGTACCTAGGATCAGTGAGACCCCCTGCGCCTGTATCACAAGGTGTGGCCAGATTGATCGGCGAATAAGGGTCGATCTTGGCTTCGAGAAATGTTGGTCCGGGCCGCTTCGGCACCAGGCTGGAAACAGAGGCTCATTCCTGTTGTGGTTAGCCAGCTATTGTACGAAAAACCCGGTACTTTTCAACGGAGAAGAAGATGCCTAGGAACTGATTTGCGTATTAAACCGGCCCAGCAGTGAGTTGCAAAGGATGTAACACCGGGTTATGAGCGATGCAGTTGGGTTGTGTCATGAATCAAAAGGCCTTGTGAATGTGGGTCGTTGGAACTGCCCAGCCTGGAGGCGCTTTGCGCCTTCCCCAGGTGTACTGTGCTTCGCGGTACATACCTAACCTGGGTTATTTCGTAGATAGCTTTCAGGATGCGATTGCCTGATTCATGTATCTAGCAGGGTTCCTACATGCCCGACATCAGGCCTATTCGACTCGAATCAAGGAGGAAAAGCCGCACCAGCCGTGACTGTATACCCTGGTGAACCTGACTCGATAAAACATGGCTTCCCACCTCGGTCGCCCATCACACTGTCTACAAGGTCTCTACCGTGCAAATCAGCTAGCTACGCGGAGGTTTTCCGTGTCGCTCGTTGGGTCTAATTATCAGAATGCTTTTCTTGTTAACCCCGCTTCATCCTCGTTTCTCCTCGTCTTCATTTGAGAATTAGAGACACGGAAGATGCCGCAGCACTTGCATTAGCTCTGTCTTGCCCGGCTCTCGGGAGTAGAAATGTTTCCCCGATAAGCCGAAAGAGCCGCCGTTGGTCTATTCATGCTACCTCCCACGTCTTTGGACCTTTACAAACGAAAATCTTCAAACATACTTTTCGTCCGGGCACCCTAACGTGTAGTGTAGTTAATACGCTGTGTTTGAGTTGCAATTTGCGAGAACTGGAGTTCCGACACTCTCGGAGGTACGTCCGGCGCTATGTAATACGTCCTAGCCAAGGCCATGCAATACTAGTATTAATTCACGGTCTTGTACCATTGCCAGGGTTTAACAAAAAATTCACCAGCAAAATATCCGCGCGTAATCCAATCGCAATGGCATACTGTTATTGGCAATATGGATTAGGCCTCTCACCCTGGATAGCAGAGCAGTGAAACTGCCAGTTGTCCCGCAACACCTATACGCTCCCTATTGAGGCCGGGTCATCGATGCCTTTACTTCTAGGAACGTCACATACATTTCCGCCGGACCTGAAGATTGTATTCTGAGCTTGAGGTGCTTAGGGTTACATCCAGCATAGACCCAGCAAGTCACCTTGCGCCAGACAAGGGCCCTCTTCATCTGGGCATCCCGACACGCTGCAATATGATCAGAAGGGCTTGGGAACACTTGCTAAAAGTGATAGTCGACTCTGTCCTATACTTATATCCGTGGCTCTAGACTCAAGCCCTCAGTTAAGGCAGCACAAACCGGATCTTGGAACATCCGTGTACCCCTTCGTGCATGCTATTATACCTCCCCAGCGACGCAAATGAATATTTCGTGGACCGCCGTCAGCGATGTCGTCCAAATTACATGGAAGGGGTGGAGTCACCCCTAGTACTGCTAGCATTCAGAGGCAGGGACGAGCCAAATAGATGATTGATTATGGTGTGAAGATAATATCGAGCACCTCAACCCGTCGGAGATGAGGGTATCAAGAGCTCGCCATGTGATGAAGAGCAAGTAAGTATAAATCCCAGGTTTCTTCCCAGGGGATGCAACCCATCAACATCCATCAAGCTCACAGTGAAGCCAGCAGAGCCAGCAACTACCACACTCATGGTGCTGTGGAGAGAATTTGTTCAGCTGGCAGCAGCAGCGGGCACTTTTATCTTAATTACAGTCTCAGCCGCCCCTTCCTCTTCTTCTTACCCTCTCTCCTGGTATGGCAATACTACCTGGCATAGCTCTCTGGAAGCTCGGGGCATCTCTTCCCCTTCTTTCTCAGTCAATCCTGGCATTCAGCCTCGCGCTGCCGAGTCTTTTACACTCCGGATCTTGCCCCTCGGAGCCTCGATTACCGAGGGATATCTGTCTAGTGACGGCACTGGATATCGAAAGCTCCTCCGTGCTCAGCTACGACATGCTGGCTGGAATGTCAACATGGTCGGCAGCATGGCACATGGGCATATGAGTGATAAGGTATGCCTCCGCTTCTTCCACTTTTGGAGCACAGTTTCTTTGCGCTCCAGCCATTCCATTCACACAGACCTGCATCTTTTGTATTTTTCTTTTTTAGTCAGGCCAAGCTACGGCCTACTTATTGAAGAAAGTGACTGATTCAACGACTGACTATTGTGGTGCCCGCACATAGAACCACGAAGGCCACCGTGGCTACATAATTGACCAAGTAGCCAACGAGGCCAGGAAGAGCGTGGGATCCAAGCCAAATGTCATCCTGATCAAGTAAGGCCACTTATCAAATCAATTTTCCTTGTTTTCTTTCTCTTTTGCTTTCCACCCTCGCAATTCCGCATGGTGTATTAATTCCTAGCAAATTTATAAGCTAACAATTGAGCCTTTCCCCTACACAGTCCTGGTACGAATGACGCCACTCGGGACATCAATATCGATACTGCGGAGCAGCGGATGGACACCCTATTAGATTATCTATATTCATCCATCCCTGGGACAACAATCATCCTATCGAATCTCCTCCCCAACACAGGAGCACCAGCTCGTGTGAGCCGAATAAACCACCAGTACTACAAGATATACATCCGCCGCCGAGATGCAGGCCAGAAGATCGTCCTTGCGGACATGGCAAACAACCTGCAGGTTACCGATCTGCAAGACAATACCCACCCCACTAACGCCGGGTACCGCAAGATGGCCACAGTCTGGTGGAACGCCATCCAGACGGCACACGAGCGGGGATTTCTCTCCGCTCCGGATGACCCAGAGATTGACGAGGAGGCGGCCTCGAACTGTCAGAAGGAGTATGGGAGCGGACAGGACTTCTATGCGCAGACGCAAAGGGGCAGTGACGCAGACGACGGCGAGTATCGGCACTCGGCGGAGAATATGGGACGTATACTGAAGATCACGGCGGTCGGGGATATCCATGGGGAACTAAACTTTGCACAGCTGGTGAATGTCTGGAATGCGCCGCGGGAGGGGGCCCTTGATGACCTCGTCTGGTCACGAGAGGGCCTTGGGACATTCATGTTCGTGAACAAGAACAATGGAAACTTTGACAGCCTTGTTGAGATTGATGTCAAGGACGGCTGCAAGCCCCGAGGTTCGTCTTCTATCCTCAGTGATCGTCCCTTCTATTAACGAACGGTGGAAAGTTTACTAGTTACTGACCCCACTCATAGGTGTTCGCTGGGGCGATGTGAATGGCGATGGCTTGGATGATTTCATCTGTATCGGGCCCGAGGGCTCTATGTACGTGTCAATCAACCGCGGCTCGATTGATGGAGTTCCAATGTTCGAGTATATTAGTCTCGTCCGGGACGCCCCCGGGGGAGACATGGCGCAGATCAATGTTAAACTAGGCAATATCGACGGTGACGGTCGCATTGACTAGTAGGTCTTTTACCCTATCATTTAATTTAGTCCAAGCTGCTGATCATGGATGGAAAAACAAAAGTTGTTTGATTGCTGCTGGCGTAACGGTGGCCAGCACGAGGCCCCGACTTCCAAGTATGGCGGCTACTGGCAGGATCTGGGTGTTGTCTTCACAGGCAAGGGTATGGGTGATATTACTGGGGTTAGGTTTGCGGATATAAATGGGGACTTTCGGAGTGATTGGCTGTGGCTTGATGATACTGGAAAGGTTACCACCTATATTAACAACCGGGGCACGGGTAAAGGCAGCCTTGTCCCAGATTGGGTCTCCGTTGGTACAACACATGCAGGAATGGGTGTAGAAGGTGCCAAAGCTCGCATCAAGTTTGGAAACATCTATCCAGGCAACCGCAATGGAGCAGACTATGTCTACATCGAGTCGGACCAGCCGGGACCCAGCACAGGAGGGGCTCCAGTCTACGCCCACCACCTCCATGTCTGGAGAAACACTGGTAGTGGAGGCACGCGGCTCAAGGGCGACGGGGTCTTCTACTGCGACATGCGGGGCACAGGGGCAGATGACTATGTAAGTGTGATGGATGCCTAACATCGGTTCAATAGATGCCTAGGTAGACGAGGCTGATTTATGGCGGCGGCGCAGGTATGGGTTTCTTCCGAGGGTGAGGGTTATCTGTACGGCAATATTCACAGCCCGCCAAGGTGGGATCCTGAGGGACCCAAGATTTTCGAAACAGGAGTGGACCGAAAGGCGATACGTCTCGCGGATTTTGACGGGGATGGGAAGGTAAGCGGCATTATCGCACTTTCCTGAGATTTGGAACTGTCACAATTAACCATGAATATTCCTCACTAGTGCGACCTGTGGCTGGTTGACCGCGCGACTGGCGCTGCAGAAGTATGGATCAACAGGTGGGATCCAGGGGCAGACCGCATGGTCTAGGACAAACGCGGCGTCGTCACCGGGGATGCAAGGTGCACGGAGGGTTGGGGTGTCGGCCTGTACGATTTGGGTCTCCGGTTCCACGACATCAAGTACTTTTTCCCCATGAGCTTTTCTCTTACCCAGTGTATGAGCTCGACGCTAATCTGTTTATAGCGGAGATGGGCGTGCAGATTATCTTTGCATGGAGTAAGGACACATTCCTCTCGACCTTATCTGCGGCCGCTGCCGTCCTGGAACCAGCTAACCCCTTGCTTGCACAGGCCGGACGGTCGCACAACAGGAGCTCTGAATCTCGGAGAGAATAATATCAAGGATGTGGGCCAGGTGAAGCGCTCGGAAGGGTATGATCGCGCCAGTAAGTTGGCCTTGCCGGCACCAAGAGACTTGTTCAACAGTCGTGCTAACCGCGACGCGTCTTACCAGATCATCGGTGGGTAGATGTAAACGGCAGGTCCATCCCTGGGTGTCGCCCGACATAACCGTCTAATGGTTCTGTAGGAGACAAGCTTGTGGACTTTTTGTGGGTTGACAAGTTCAATGGTGACACCTGGGTGAGTGTCGCTCGGAATAGAGAAGCCCACGATCAACCACTGACACAAGATCCGCCTCTTAGGTCTGGCGGAACGAGGGCCAAATGCCAGAAGGTGAGCTCGTCAGTGGCTCCACGTTCCGATGGACAAAGCTAGAGGACCCTCGGTATCAGGGTGCTGACCGTGGGGTAAGGCATTTCCCACTTCGAGTGGTGCAAGACAGGGTGGTCCAGCTAAGCAAGAGACATCTAGGCCAACATGCACTTCCCCAATCTCGGTGGCCTGGGCCGGGCCGACTTCCACCAGGTGATTCCGCGCACAAACGTGGCCTACACCTGGTTCAATGTCTGTCCCGGGGGCGGCACAGGCCCAGCGCAGGACGACCAAGACCCGTCGATAGACCCCCAGTTGCCCACAAATCTCGCGCCGCGGCGATGGCCGACCCCTCACAACTACATATCATTCGGGGATTCGTACTCCGCGGGCATTGGAGCCAACTGTGGGTGGATTTATGACAAGTTCGACCCGTCGGGCTCCTGTCGTCGTTGCCAGGGCTCTTACCCGTGGCAGCTACTCAGCGCCGGTCCAGAGCTGCAGGGCGTGGAGTTGAACTTTGTGTCGTGCTCCGGGGCCGAGACCGTAGACCTGTACGAGGACCGCGGCAGACGCCCTCAGATTCCCTGGATCTATGCGGACCACTATCACATCCAGAGTGGCTGGGGGACCGTGTCCATTGGCGGCAACGACCTGGGATTCTCCACCATCGCGTCGTGGTGCCTGTTCGCACACATCTCCAGTCGGTGCCAGGACACAATCAGGAACGCGGAGACAAAGCTGGAGTCCCCCGAGTTCCACGACACCCTGAAACGAGTCTACCAGGATATCCTCTTGGACGCCATGGGCGAAAGGGAGTGGAATGGTCAGAAAGGGTTCCTGCTTCTCGTCACCGGCTACATGCAATTATTTTACGATAAGGACGACGGCTGTGACCAGAACTACTTCCTGATCGGCTCCTATCTAACCCAGCCCCTCCGACAACGATTGAACGCCATGGTCATCAAACCGAACGAGGTGATTCAAAGCGCCATCCGCGACGCGAATGACTGGGGGGGAGGCCTCTACAACATTCTCTATTTCGACGGAGACCGCCTATTCGAAGGCCACCGCTTCTGCGAGCCCGGGCGGGACTACCGCGACAGCTGGTTCATGCTCCCCAATCGCGGGGACCAGCTGCCTGACGGGAGCGAGGTTCCGGAGGAGGTCTCGCAGTATCCGCCGGACCGCCAGCCCGTCGACCTGGACACGTATTGGCAGAGTTGCACGAACACGGGCGGTGGGGAGCTGGAACTGGACCTCGCCTGCGAGCTCTCCCAAAAGATGCGTGATGGCGAGGATCCGGACGTCGACCCCGTGTGGATTCCGTGGAAGGCTGCAAGGGCCATGCACCCGAAAACCGCCGCGTACAAGGCCATGGTAGATGGAATGTACCGTCTTTTAGTCGACTTCTAGTAAGCGCTCGCTGGACACATAGTCGTTGTGATCGGCCACCGACACTCCTCAAGAGGTGGGATTTCATTGGAAAGAAGCTGGGTGCGCTTTTCGGTTCAATGTTACTATTGATCTAAGTGGAATATAGTATATGTGTGTGCGTGGGTTCTTTTTTTTTTTTGTCAAATACGTGGCCCAGCCACCAGAGTCCACTATACGCATTGAATGTCACACTTTTTGCAGCAGCGCGTTGATAAAAATGGAACACTCACTGTACATGCTTCGAACACTGGAGTAGCGCCATCTTCGAGAACCCGAAAGTACGGGCAGCACAAAACCAACCAACCGCTTTTGAGATACCTAAATCTACCAATCAAGGCGTTGGGCCGGGGTTCTGCTGCTGAGGCTGAATGAATGGCGTCTGTCGGCGGTTGATATTGATGCCAATTGTACCACTCGATGCGAATAGCCTTAAAACCATCGACACGATTTCTCGTATAGAACAGTTAGCAGCCGCGGACCCCGAACTCGGAAGGTATTTTGAGCAACCATTCAATATATATAAAAGAGTCGACAGTCCCCGGGCCTACCTAGGTAGAACAAGCACGCCCTGTTGGGTATTGCACGGTAGTTGTCATGATTTCTCATTTCTAATTCCCTATCATGATCTAGTCATCGCATGATGGATCTTCCTCTCTTCGCCCTTGCGGGAGCTGAAAGCGGTACATATTGATGGTGGGCTGCTGCACGCAAAGCTGCCACGGCATGTTGCCAAAGGCCGGCTTCCACGCTCCAAAGAGCTCAGTGTGGTCTTAAATGGCACAGACACGCAAACCTCGTCCCTACAGCAGGCACGGAACTTCATCGTATTCGTCCGGGACATCGTCTCCGGCGCCCGCTGCAATCGCCGCCTGGGAGGCGAGACTACTGCGGCGACGCAGACGTCGGGCTGGACTACACCTGAACAGGCAGCCACCCATCCATGTCAAACGTCTACTACGCCTTCGGCCGGATGGCCTGGGACCCGACCGTTGCGAACACCGAGGAGATAATACGCACCTGCAGCCACATCACATTGAGACTCAACCACCTCATCGCCGAACCCATCCGGCACATCACACATCGCACATACTGTACATCCTGGCTGGCCCGCGGACCAGAACTACACGAGAGGCACCATCGGGCTTCCCTCTCCCCTCGCTAACAGGGGTGACGAACACACACGATTTGGTCCAAGTGTTCGTGCGCCAGCTGACCTATCAGGCTGGACACGCAATAATGGTCTGGCGAGACGCGACTGTTGACTACTACCGCAATCTCATAGAAGTGCAGGTGTTGGAGGCAAGGAAGACAGTGCTTGGAGACAAGATTCCTGATACTCTTACCAGCATGGCCAATCTTGCTATCACATGGAAATCTCAAGGAAGGCTTCCGGCTGCGTTAGCTCTACTCTGCAGCCGATCACATCCTACGAGTCATATTTCGACGAGGACAGCCAGTCGAATATTGCCGTGTACGAGGACACACAGTGGGTCGGCTACATGGACGACGACGTCAAGACAGATCGGCAAGCACTTTACAAGGAACTCCAGATGGGTGGAGTGGTCGATTGGGCTATTGATCTAAACGGCTTTAGAGGCGATACCATTGCAGCGGGGCCAGCTGCAAGTATCGTGTATCCTCCACCGGGTATCTGGGACTCCGCCAATGATCGATGGACGGGCTGTACTCCTCCTTGCGTTATTGTCTTGCCGCCATATCCCCTTAGTGAATCTCACACTGTGACCAGTTGGCCAAGTTTGACGACAACGCTGCTGTCCTCCGACGTAGCCGGTGGTGGTGTCTACGTGAAGACTATTCTACCTCCGTACCACGCCACCTTCCCCGTAACTTTTCCCCGTAACTTCTCCGACACCAATGAAGCCTACGGACACAAATATGCCAATACCCACTATCCCCCCGTCTGTCACATTCCATACGACCCCTGTTCCCCTTACCATTCAACCCCAGCCAACCTACTCGATTAATCATCCCGACCCCCCAATTGACCCGGCACCCGTCACCATCAGGGCCGACCCCACCCCCACTCCTCCCGGCTGCACGGGGGATAAATGCGAAAAGCGCGAATGCATCCTCTTTGGCTGCGACGGCGGCTGCGGCATCTACGGCTGTGGTGGCGGCTGCGGTGTCATTGGCTGCAAAGCGAACTGCCTTCTCGGATCATGCGGTGGCCTCGGCTCTCTCCTTCCAGGTGGCTGCGGAAACACACAGGGTTCCGACGGCGGCGATAGCAGCGACGAGCGCGAATCCCCCGCCACAGCATCAGCGTGCACATATCTGGTGACGAGTTACAGCGCTTGGTATCTGGCTTCGTCCTCGACAACGACAGGGGTGAGTGGACCCAAACCACGAGTGAAAGGAGACGAAAGGCTAACCCGAGACAGACTACCTGCGTGACAAGCACGGCTTGCAACGGTCAGGATACGGTGGTCACAACGACGCCTGGCAGCCCCCAGTGCTCGCTAGACCCCGATGTGTCCAAGGCGTTGTCGGTTGAGTTGGCAAATGACGTGACCATGATAAACGGGGAGCAGGTCCCGATAATCTTCGCGCCGACAAATCCGCCGGGTTACGATGGATCAACTTTTACCAAGACACAATTCGGTTTGCAGGAGACTCTCACGGTTATTCAAACCGTGACTGTGGCGAACACGCCGACCACGACAGTGACGGTGGTCGTGCCGCCGTCTGCCACGGCCGACTGTGCTTACTGGTAAGTCGGGATAATTTTGCTGTCCCTGCTTCCTTAACCACTAGCACAAGCAATTGGAAGACGGACAGTGGACTGACTGCAGCCAGGGCCACCTCATTTTTTTATATATTTGAAGTGTACAATATCGAGGGCTGGAGCACAGATGGCGGTAAGAAGCTAAAAGACGAGGAGAAGGGCTGCGGCGCTCTAACAGGTTGGGAATGGGATGAGCACACCTCCAAACACCTTTCACGCGCGTACTTCAACCTGCCGTTCCTTATGAAGGCCGGGTGCGTTGAGCGCGCTATCGTGTCTGCTGGGGGGCCCAAGCTGTCTTGTGAATATCAGGGCCATACTTCTATCTTGAATGGGAAGCGATCCATGGAGATCGACCCCCCGGCACGGCCGCCGCCGCTCAGGCGCCAGCTCATTAGCGAGACAGCCAGTCTCCCAAGCCTTTCGCCTATCACGGAGAGCTACACAAGCACGTAGAACCCGCCAATATACACGCCTGAGTCATGGGGGCCAGGCAACACAGAGATTTTCACGACTACCATAGAGCAGACCCTAGAGTCGACATATACCACAGAGATCGTGTTTGGCACAAATGAAGCGTCGACAACAGGGACCCCAACATCAACCACAACACCAACCACAACCTCCGCTACCCCACCAACGCCATCAAATTCCTCGACTGACGGTCTTTGCGGTGCCGCTAATGGCGGCCAAACCTGCCTTGGTATTATAAGGAGTTCTTGGTTAGGGACTTTATACTAGCCTTTTACCTTATTTAACTTTTTTAAATAAAAGGCTATTAGCTACCAGTTAAATTACTATTAAAGATTTATCACACCCTCCCTAGGCTATAATAAAATACCTGTAATAGTAAATCCCAAGGTATTAGTAATTACTTTTACTAGTTCTTCTAGGTTAAAATACCTAAGCATGGGAGGTCCTTTAAATACCTCCCTTAGCTCCCTAAAAGCCTGCCATATACTATCTAAAAGGTTAAATAGCCTATACTTTTACAAAAAGACCCCGACATCGGGCATAGACGTAGACCAGTCCGAGATATACTTGATAATCTTATCATTATTCGATGCTGCGCAGGCAAAGATCAACTTGCAGGTCTAGTCTGGTCTAACCGCTTGATCATTTTATGTCAACAGGGCCGAGATATACGCCCAGAACCCGGAGCACCCGGAGCCGATTCCATCCACAACCGCATGAACTACTTGATTGATTGGTGCAGGTACCAGTTTACAGCCGGGCAGAGGCAACGCAAGCATGTTTTGTGGTGTATCGGCTTCCGCCTTGGTGGTAGCGGAGGCACGCCGGCGCCAGAGCCGTCGCAGGCGGGGAGTTCTGATATGTTGGACATTCAGAGGATGATGGAATGAAGTTATTAGCATCCTGTTTGGTTAATGTTATGCACATTCGTGAAATGTTGAAGGAGCCATCTGCCTGCGTGGGACGCGCCATGATAGTACTCTCAGAGGCACTGTGAAGGCCAGGGCACATCAGGGTTACAGGGTCGACTAACAGAGCCGCGCGGGTATATTCCGGGTGACTACACGGCAGGAAGATATCATATATAAGAAAGTAAGCGGGCATGTAGTTACCAGCAGAGTTCGCACAGGAAGCAATGGTTCCTAACAACCACGAGAAAAAGACCTATCGGCAACCTCCAATATGTTTCAGCGTGGCAGATCAGTCAACATCGAGGACAGTTTGAATCTTCCGCACCCGGGCAGCGGAGATCTTAGCTTCCTTCAGCCCACCTACTGAAGTCACGGGTCCCAAGTGATACTTACATACCATCCCCGTAGTAGCTTGTGCCAGAAGGGGGACACGCTCGTAGTGAGGAAATCTCACTTAGGAATGTACAATTCTGTAGCGTCTTCAAATTGCTAAGGTTCTCACTGTCGTCGCTACTTCAGAGTCTAGAAATATATAGAGGCATAACCCCTAAGCGCATTCAGCCTCCCTCTATACGGCTTACCTGCGACATGTAGTTGAGACTAATTCAGGCACTTTTCAGAATCGAAGGTCAATTCTATCTTCAAAACCCTTGTCTCACTTTTTTTTTTCTAAATGCGCTGACGCGGAAGTCGGCTTGTTGATATGTGTGGCCTGAATCCTAAGGCGGCAGCCGGAGACACCGGATTAAATCAACAATAAATCACCAATCACAGCTTGATACCAGGGCTTGGCTCCACCTTCCTTCCAACCTTGACTCTGCAGCTTTCACCCCTCCTGCCAACCTACCGCCCTCGCGATCGTTGTTACCTCCTGGCGCTGCTCACGGAGCTGTTGACCTTCAATACCAGCGCCATTATGATCAGATAATTACCACTGATTTAGTTGCACGCCCTTGCTGCCCGATCGTGCGTGATGACCGTCTCGTCGAACGGACCAGAGTCGATCTCAAGATTACCCCAACCAACGCGTCTCGACCGTTGAGCGAGACGGAGTGCGATCGGTTCTCGGGCGATCGAGCCATTGGTCCACATATCAAGCTTCCCAATGCTTGCCTAACGCGATGGACCCAACACAGAGGCACCAACGTTGACTAGTCTACGTACCTCCCAACGGCCCTGAGCACCGCGCACGGCTTTCCAATCGGGCTCGGACACCAAGATACCCGCCAGTGACCCAGCGAGCTACTCCCCACGTCATAATCTTCGATTAGTCACTCGCCATGATGTGCAGGATTGGCTGACTGGTCGTGCAGACCGTCCTCAAACCCCCGCGCGCGCTGCGGACTTTACCAGATACAGCAATTGGTAGCTGGTGGCACATTGGAGGATGAGATAACCAGATAAACTATGGTGCCTGATGCTGGGCGGGCGTCTTATGACGTCGGTGTCGCAGCAATGACTGACCCATCGGATTCTGCATGGGAATAAGCACGCGCCAGACTGGGTCCCGGGCAGTGGGTTCTCTCGTGGGCGCGAAACTCAATCTGGCCAAGTCTTCTAGCAGGTCTCGCCTGCGTTCCGCGTTATACTACTCCGTACTGCGTACTGTCAGACTTGGTGGATCTGGCGATCGATCGTGGGTCCGCGGATTTGGTGTGTTCGTGCCGGAGTCCCGGTTCTGACGATCAGGGATTCTCTCGGGCGAGTCGTACGAATCTTACGAGATCTCCTCATGCCCCATATACTGCTATTTCTCCATCAACCGATGAAGATATGTAGAGTCCTCATATAGTATCTCCTTTCGGACGAGTCCTGCGTATTGCTTCGCGGTGCCAGCTTGGTACCTACCTCTCGCACGAGCACCGTTCGAGGATGGCCGGTCTGTTTACGCTAATGCAAGGACTTCATGAAGTGTACGGTGATTATATTTTGGATTAAATAAGGTAAGTAACAGCCACAAATGCCACCGCGCCTCTATAGAAACTCCACCAAACCAGAAAGTCGTCAATCATGGATCGCAGCCCCGCGATCAGATAGTCGAATATGCGATATCCGAGCCCAGCAGTGGGTCGATCGACTGGGACATATCATCTTGTGGGCCTGCTAGCAGCCCAGTGTTGACAGGCGCCCCTGCCAACGCTTCCTCGGGGAATTTTACAACAACCACTTGCGCTTTGCTCCAGAATTCCAGCTGGCCTTTAAGATCCCGCACCTGATCCTGCAGGCGCAGCGCCTCCTGCCGTAATGACTCGTACGAGTCGGAGAGCCGAACGTGATTCCGGTTCATCTCCTCGATGTGCTTGAGAAGGCTCTTGATGTACTTTTCTTTGCGCTCTCTATATGCACGCTGAGCGTTTCTATTCTGCTCTCTCCTTCGCTGCGAACTGTTAGCGATACTCGTGCATCGTTTTGGAGCATGAGGCTCACCTTGGATTTATCCTCTGGACGGTAATCGCCTGTCGTAGGAGTCGGTGATTGCGAGGAGCAGCCGCCCGTGGAGGAGCGAATCTCTGAAAAATCGAGCAGATCATCTGGGAGATGATATGGCTCGTCGGTGCCGGAGGTGTCCGGACTCGGGCATTGGACTCCGTCGGTCCATTGTGGCAGGGTGAACTAGTCGGGTTAGCAGGCTTTCTAGAGCAAACACGGCGACAAGCATACGTTTGATGAAGAAGGCCAGAGGAGGGCGCGATCAGCGTCGCTGGTGGTGGTCGGCATTACGTTCCAATAGCTCATGGTGTGCAGGTTAGAGGTAGAGATAGGACTGAGATTAGGAGTGGAACGAAAGCAAGAGACCACCTGAGCGCTGGATCCGAATAATATATAGACAGGCAGACCCTGAGCCGTGCCATGCCTGCTCTGGTTGGCTGAGGAGTCGTGCTGTAAGGCTGGAAGTGCGCCAGTCCCGGTATGGAAGTATGTGGCGTTGCGCTAAAACCTCGATATCGCTCACAATTCGCTGACAGCGAGTCGGTGCCGGATTCCGCGCTGATACAATTGTTAACAGAGCGCAGCAGATTTACAATCTAGATGCCTAGCCGGGCGTTTAGAACTCGTCAGAGACTCAGGGTTGTCGGTGTTGCTTCGGCACAACACTTCCGAGTTGGACTGGACGCCGCTGCCGTCATTGAGCGTGCGTGTGTGTTCTGTTGCCCGGCCCGTTGGTGCGAGCGCGCTTTAGGAAATCGCCCGCTCTCTGCGGTGTGGCTCCCTCACCACCATCCTTGCCATCAAGACTCGTTTTAGATTGCGCCCGTTCATCTATTTACTGCCTATCTACCTGCACCTTCTTTCGTCGCTGCCGACACTTTTACAACAGTTAATAATCTGCCCCGACTGTGTTGCGTCATTGTGCGACTGTGACAATGGTTTGTCAATAATTCCCTCGTGATCATCCCAAGTCGCAGGATGGCCTGATCTTCCGGACAGAACTGGCACATTTCGCATGAGAACAGGCCAGACCCTGATCATCTCATCTCCACCACGTTCAAACGACTTAAGCTCAATTGAGTTAAACTTGGCAGAGCGTCGTGCGTGGTGCGTTTCCGACGCAAACAACACCTTTTAACTGGCGGACAATCACAGCGAAAGCTTGGTCATCTGTTACTCACGATTCCAAGTCGAAACGGCGACATGGGGTTGGTAGACCGGGTATTCAACGGCTTGGCTGCTATACGAACTGCAGTTAGACCAACGAACGGCTGAAGCCGGATTTCCAGATGCAGATCCTGCCGTTCTAATTTTGGTTTAATGCGGCCCTTGCGTGGTTTTCGCGTGGATTTCTCGTCAGCTTCGCGACTCGCAATCTGAATCGATCCTGGACCGGGTTTTGCTCGGCGATTCGGGCCAAACACTCGACGCCTTTGGTTGTGCTTTTCTTTCTCAGGGCAGATGCTCGGCTTATCTGTGTTATACGAGACACGTCACAAAACGACATCTGGAATAATCTGGACAAGCAAACCCCGCAGCCCAAACCCCGGAGTGCGGATGCCGTTTCGCAGTTCGCAACTACCGCTTCCGTCCGCGCATCTTCGTCAGCTAGCGTCGGCGTCGGAATCACGCCTAGAAAGCCATCGTCGTCACGACTTCTGTCTCATGAGTTGCTTGTGCCATGCACCTAGGGAGATTGCTCTTGGATTCGGACTCTTTTTGCGGGTTTGCTTGCCTTTTCTTGGCGTGTTGGCGGGGGACTTCTGCGTACGACGCTAAGCCACTCAACTCTGACTACCGCTTATGCGTCTAGACCGGATGGCGGGAACCTCATATCTCAGGGTCGTTAGTAACCTCAGCTACGGTGCTAGCGACCAATGATGTGTAATCACACAAAATGTCACCGACTGACAGTTCAATGCCCAAGGCCATTTCGGGGCGGTTCTCCGCAGCGCCGCAAAAACGGAGCAAGGTAAGATTCCGCAAATTGGGGTGCACTTCTAGAAGCTCGTGTAACCGGAGATGCTAGTACCTGACCACATCGCTTAATCTGTATCAACCTATCGATGATACGGCAGCTATGGAAGCAGCCCGCCGCCGAGCGACAAATGATGCCGCCCTCGAGCGCTATTTGAATCCTGATTTCTGTGAGATACAACATCGTTCGACCCGTTTCTGCAGTTCTCTAGACCAATGGGACTAGAAGACCGGTCTCTGCTTCATAGCTGCCAGTCCAGCGAAAATCTATGCCGGACCACACACTAACAGCTGTAGATCTCCTTCACGTCCCTTGCAGGGTCTATGGGACGGTGCTGGACTCGATCTTCAACCCCGTGCGCGACATCAGCTTCCCAATCTCGCTCAGCTCTACGCAAACGATGAGGTGGCTGCTTATCGCAGCGGACGGACTGTTACCGGCAGTCGGACACGGGGCGATACACAGCTATCGCTGATGCGGCGAAAAGACCAAGCGTACCGGATGCTGAACGAGTGTCTGGCGCAAAATAACGGAGTCGTCTCAAACGACCACCTCGGCGGGATCGTCATGGCCACCATCACTGAATCTCGACTCCTCGACCCATTCGCATCCAACGCCCATCTCCAGGGGTTCGAGGCTGCGATTCGCGTACGGGGCGGGCTGGAGGCTAGCTTAGTACAATGCTCGAACCGCGCTCTCGGAATGGCGCATGTGATGCCATACATGGCTGGCGCTCCGCTAAAATTCGATGGGGTAGTGGGAGATGAGGCCCGGGAGCTTCAGCAATTCGTCAAGCGGTTGCAGGCCGGAATTGGTCACTCGAGTTTTGCAGATTTCGCCGCCCCCGGATCTCCACTCGCCGGATTACACCCGCTAAAGAACAGTTCGTGCATCAAGCTAGCACTTTCGCATACGCTGCTCGATTTCTACCTGAGGCCGCACCAACGCCGAGTGGCCCGGTTCTCCGATGAAGCAACCTCCTACCTCGCGCTATTCCTTATCACGATGACCTTCTGTATGGTAAGCGAGGCTGGGCTAAGCGCGGAGCTCTTTCTTTCGCGCTTGGTGACCGTGTTCGAAGGGAGCGCAGCATTCGATGCCAAGACAGGCACCCCGCTGCTCACGGAGCAGGGGTTCATGTTCATCGTGTTGAAATCCGTGCAGGATATCCTGCAGGACTACGGTCTTAGCAGCAAATATGAAGCTGCGCCGATTGTGTCGGGCATTGACGGGCTCAAGGCGTTCCGTGCTCTACCCTCGCAGCGGGCGCGGAGAAAGGCGAGATCTATCCTCTTTTACATGGTATCCGGACACGTGGACTCGGAGTCTGTATTAGAGGATACATATGATAGCCTGCCCCGAAAAGCTAGCTAGTTGGCAGCCTTAGTCCCGGTGAAATAACATACAAGTATCTAAATAGTATCCGCCCACTCAACCTTCCCATCGTCATAGATCGTAACCTGCCCCGTCCACTCGCCCTTTTCCTGCGCATACAGCTTCCACGCCTGCTCGGCAATATTCCCCGGATTCAACCCGGGCGAATCGCCCGAAACTATCCCCCACACGACGACGAGTCCAATATGGACGCCCTGTGGTGCAAACTGTTGCTGGAGGGACTTGACGAGATTCGCCTGCGCGGCTTTCGTCATGGAGAGCGCGAACCAGTCCGGGATTGGCACTGCGGGTAGGAGGCTGTTTGTTACCAGGAAGGCGGGGTTGTAATCTGCGAATGAATGTGATGTTGCTTCCTTCTGGTGTTTCACGAGGAGAGGCATCGCCCAACGTGCAGTGGCGTAGAGAGCGAGATTCGAGACCTGGATCTTGGTTAGCACGCCGTCCCTCAGAATCACCCATCGCAGCGCCCCGCGGTTTCATCTTGATATACGCACCCGAAAATCCTCCTCAATCCCGCACACCCCAAACTCCAACAGCGGACTCGGCCCGACGCGCGCCGCATTGAAATACACACACTCGAGCTGCCCGAAGGCCTCAATTTCACCCAATGTCCGCTGGAGCAGATCCAAGTCGCCGATATCCACCTGCCACGTGCGCACATCGACATCTTGTCGACCTGCGGTGGATGCGGCGGCGAGGACGGTTTCGCGGTCGCGCACGAGTTGGGATGCGGTTCGGGCGACGAGGGCGATTGCGTTGAAGGGGTGGTTCTTCGTGAAGAGGGAGGTGATTGAGGCGCCGATGCCGGGGCCTGAGCCTAGGAGGAGGAGGAGGCGGGGGGCTGAGGAGGACATTGTTTGTGGGATGGATGCGATATTAACTGAAACTAGGTGAGTTGGGGCTTCGATTGGAATGTCGAAGACTGGATGCGTTGCGGTCTTTATAGACCTTCGCTGAACCATATGTATGTAATCTATAGACTTCTTCAAGAACCTGAACGAGCAGGCGCTAGCGGCCGCACCCTGTCAAGTCAAGATTCAGCCTCAGCCTCAGATTCCAAGGTTCATACTTCTAGTGCAGATGGAAACTGCCCCACATAGTCAGTAGCCAGTTGTCCAGCTAGAATCTCAACGGTTTTCACGCCTCTCAGATCATGCCATGCTCGATCTTCGCGTAACCCATGTGTCTGGAAATAGTGGAACCGCCCCCACACGTCAGCACCTGTCAATGTCAGCTTGCTTGCAAGTGGCACCTAAGATCTCGTATAATCTATCCAATGGAATGCAAGAAAAGAGAACGCTAGCGGCCGATCCCTGTAACTGCGTAACCTATCTTGCGAGCCAAGGCGGCGCCTTTGGTGTCGGGGGCCGCCTCGGCGACCAGCTTCGGTTAGGGGAGGGGTATAACTACATATCAGCTCCGATTCCCCTGTTTCTACGAAGATATCTTGTCAACAATCTCGAGCAGAAAAAAAAAAGGCACAAAAGCAACATAGAAAACAAAATGGTCTCCTTCACACTAACCCCCTCCGAGCTCGCAACCCGCCACGCGGCACGCACTTTCGCAGAAACCCACCTAAAATCCGCAAAAGCAACCTACGCCTCCCTCCCCACCCCACAAGCCCGCTTCCAATCCCTACAACCAATCTACAGCGCCGCCGTCCATGCAGGGCTGATAAAAGCCCAGATCCCAGCCCCCGTCGGCGGTGCGAGCACGAGTCTAATCGACGCGGCGATTCTCGTCGAGGAGTTCTACGCCGTCGAGGCGTCGGCGTGTCTGACGATTTTTGGGACGGGACTCGGGCTTACGCCGCTGTGTTTGGCGTTTCGCGGGGAGTTACAGCCTTTCCTCGACCCGTTTTTGTCCGGGGAGGGAGCGCCCTTGGCGAGTTTGGTGTTTTCGGAGCCGGCTGGTGTTGTATGTTTCCACGGATTTTCTTTCGGTTGCCCGATGGGGGAGGGAGGGGGATTGTTGCTGACGCGTGTAGGCGAACTGGCTTGAGCCCGGAGCGCCTGGGTTACAGACGACGGCCTACCGCGATGGCGATGAGTGGGTGTTGAACGGGGAGAAGGTCAGCCCTACCTTTCTCCATATCTCTATTCGATGAGTAAAACTAATGGTGAATGTGGGTAGATCTGGGCAACCAACTCCGCAGGCTGGGACTTCCGCGGCGCAGACCTAGGCTGCGTCGTCTGCCGCTGCGTGGACGAGGCCGTCGTCTCGAACGCATCGAGCCCCAGCGATCTTATCATGGTCCTGCTTGTTACCCGCGAGGATATCCAGCGGAATGCTGAAGACAGCTTCCAGGTTCTCAGCCACCCGGAGACGGCGGGGCACAAGGCTGTTTCGGGGCCGCATATCAAGGTATGTTTGCTGCTATTCCAGACACATCTCAAGAATTGGGAAAGGAAGGAGTTGACGAGGTAGTACAACAACCTCCGCCTGCCGGCGAAGAACCTCCTCTGCGCCCCCGGCACAGGTGCCGCGATCGTCACGCACTCGTTCGAGATCTCCGGTTCGAACCCGCTGAGCCCTTTCCCTTGCAACCACCCCAGGTCTAACATGCAGAATAGCAATGCTCGTCGGCGCAATGGGCGTGGGGATCCAACGCGCCGCCTTCGAAACCGCGCTCTCCTTCTCCCGCTCCCCGCGCGGCGGGACCGTCCCAATCGCGCAGCGCCAATCGGTCGCCGACCTCCTGATCAACATCAAGATGCGCACGGAGACATCGCGCTTCCTGACCTGGAAGGCGGCGCACGCGCTCCTGGAGGGGCCCGGCGAGCACGAGCAACGCCGCGAGCATGCGCTTCTGGCGAAAGTGCACTGCTCCGAGGCGGCGGTGCAGTCGGTGTTGGATGCGATTAATGCGGTCGGGGTGTATGTTCTCTTCTCCCTCCTCTTTTCTTTCTATACAACTGGCTGGGTTGGGTGTGCGTGTGATGATAGCTAATGTCGTGGAATAGGTCGGCGTATGGTACGGACCTCCCCCTAGCCGACCTCCTCTCGACGGCGTTGGTGCTGCCGATTTTCGATGGGGGCAATGTGGGCATTCGGCGGCGGGCGCTGCAGGAGCTGATTACAGCGGATGGGTATCAGCCGTGGTTTTCGAGTTTTGGGGAGGAGTAAAATATTTATATTTTATTTTGAGAGGTGATTTGCGTTTTCTCTTCCCTGTGAGCGGACGCCTGGTGGTGGGTTACGTACTGCAGGTGTCAGTGTGTTGGGATAGCTAGGACGCTAGGTACGGTCTGTTATAACCAGGTATAGGAATGACTAGGCTGGCCAAGAATGGGGTTCTATACGTACCCCAGAGCACCGACGGGTGGAGCTTAGGGCCTATATGGCCTGAAATAAGATAAAATATTGAAGCATATACCCAATCGTGATTAGGACAAGGGTAGATATCCATTAATCTATCTAAACCTTTCGGGTACACCCACGCAGGTCATATACGCCTCCACCCTCGCGATCAATATAGAAAAGTTCAATCCTGCAATATCCGAACGACACGCGAGCGCACGCGCGGGTCATCGTCCTCGGCCTGCCCGATAAAGTACTCACGGGTTATCTTCAGGTCCTCCGGGCGCGTAGTATCGATTTCCAAGTCGAAGCGGCGGATGATGTGTGCGATTGTCATGTAGAGTTCGGCGTATGCGAGGCTGGAATTAGGACGGGTTAGTGAGCGGCTCAAGAAGAGTGTGGAATATACGGGCGCTGAGGGAGCGATTCAGGGAGTGGGAAACGAAAGCGGATGAATAGAAAAGAAAAAGGATTAGCATACTTCATCCCCAGACACGCTCGACTGCCCTTGTTAAATGTCGTCAGGTACCGATCGAGCCGCCCGGCCGTCGAGTCAAGCCATCGGTCTGGATTAAACTTCTCTGGGTTCGGGAAGATGGTTGGGTGGTGGTGGACGAAGAGCGAGGAGGAGCCGATGGGCGTCTACATAGTACACGAAATTGAATAGTTAGCCAGGTCGATTCTGCCCTGTCTAAATACATGTGGGCAGGATGCGTACCCCTGGAGGAATAGTATAGTTCTTGTACGTCAATGCCTCGTCAGGCGCGACGCGCGGGTTCCTGCTGATGACTGGCGCGGCGAGGCGTAGCGATTCGTTGATTACGCCGGTCTATCATCATCAGTCAGCCATTCTGAACAAGTCCTTCATGATATAGCAGGTGAGGTGCCGTACCAGGTACGGAATCTGCTCGAGATCCGACAGCGCACATGTGCTAGTCGGCGTCGGCAGCACCTTGCGCAGTGCATCTCGCAACCGGCGCAGGATGCCTTCATCCTGATAAACAGAGTACAGTGCAAATGAGATGACCCTGCCCGTCGTATCCGTCCCCGCTGCGAGGACGATGAGCCCCTCCTCCTGCTGCCGCTCGAGCGTGCGCTCTTCAGCTGGCAGCGCCGGGTCGTTGAGTCTATCCGCAATCGTCCGCGTCTTGCTCCCCTTCCCACCCTCGCGCACAGTCTCCCTCACCGACCGCTGAAACTCGAGCAGCGTCGCCTTCCCAGGGCTGAAGAACCGCACCAGCCAGATGGGCACCTTCATGGCCAGGCGAGGGAGGAAGGGGAGGAACCGATTCAGATGAACCATCATGCTCAGATCACTCGACGCCTTGCGCACGTCCGTCCGGAAGTCCTCCGCATCGAGAAACCCCCACAGCTTCCCATAGCAATAATACGTGATAACATCCGCCGCAAGCGCCGACAGCGCATCATCAATTTTAACCACAGCCCCGGAGACATAGAACCCCTCGAGCCTGGCTAGCAGCTTCGCAATGCGCTCCTGGATCATGGGTGTGAGCTCGACGACGGCGCGCTTCGAAAAGAACGTGGCGAGGATGTTCCGTCGGAAGCGGTGGTGCTCGTGGCCGACGGTTGCGGCCATGGCTTTTGTCACGGAGAAGGCGGGGACGAATTTCGGGTCCTTTTCGCGTCGGCGGGAGGAGGGAGCGTAGATTTCGTCGTAGAAGTCGGGGTCGAGGACGTGGACTTCGCGCGGGGTTATGCGGACGATGGGGCCTGTACGTGTAGAAGAGAAGAGAAACCGTTAGATTGATATATGGCTTGGGCCGAGCCATCATGGATCCGTATACGCACCGTACTGGCGGTGTATCTTCTCGATCTGCCAGAGAAAGCGCCCACCGCGCCAGACATCGTAGTAGAACTCGTACGCGTGGGTGACAGCGGCCAGTTTTGGGCCTGGGATGTGGCTGAGAGGGTGGAAGTACAGGCGGTAGACCGTGCGCGCGATCAGGAAGATCGCCGTCCCCCAGATGGCAAGCAAGAGGAGGGGCATTTCCATCTCAGAGGATGCAAACGCACAGAGCGCTATGTATGTGGCTCCGTCCTTAAATATGTACGGGAGGCAACACGGTCGAAATCCTCCGTCGGACGGATATTGCGCCCTCTTATAGCATCCACTACATCACGATATTACACCGAGACTGTGATACTCCGCGCAGGTGCACAACCGTCCATGGCCACGTAAGAGGAGGGGTCGTGGTTCACAGCGGGCTCATCGTGGCTGGCTTAGTGCACACAGCAGGAGCTGTGCTAAGACAAGGGTATGTAGCGGATCTCGATTGATCGGGAAGTGATGCGCTGCAGCTACAGGCATGATCCTTGTACAGTGCGTAATTAGATTATGGCCCGCACGAGCTGAGGAAACGCCTTGCTGAGCGGGAGTGGGCGGACATTGACCCTGGAAGACTTTTTTGCACGAGGCGGACCAAAGCTGCGGAATAACCTTTTGTACTATGCAGGCGCGTCACACCAACATCGGCATGGCTAAAGTCATTGTCATCCTCTCCCCTCGTGTTACAAGATATCTGCACAACAGCTGTCCGCCTAACGCACTTGGCGTGGGGAAACCCATAACCATCGCCATCGCAGTCTGCTTATTGGATGCCACAAACCGATCCGATCAAATTTTGCACTGCTCTTATTGGGTGACTCTTTTAGCATGAAAACCTGTATCAATAGATTGTCGTGCGCATATTGTTCCACCCGGTCACAGAGGATCGATCGGATACGGTTCTTTTGAGAGTACATGGTCAACATGGTCAACATGGTCAATGTATATATAGACAGGAGTGGACGCTATATACGCACCACTTCTTACTAACAGCGATTTTATTTACTAGGGGTGGTGCAGGTATGTCGAACCTCTGTCAGAGTCGATAGGGTGGATGGTCTATCGGTTTGAATGTTGTCACCTATCGTGGGGCATCGCTAACATCCCTGTCGGTTTTCCTTAGTGTGCAACTAACTAAGCGAGGGTAACTGTGTAATATAAAAGCTATGAAGTAGAATAGTTGTAGAACAGTTTTATCCTCCTTCTAAATAGATAAGGGACTTCGACTTCCCTATGCTTATTGCTGTGTAACTAATAGTCTATAGCGGTCCCCACGCATATACATAGCGATATCTTGGGCACTTATAGACCTCTGTGCGCGGGAGTCACGTCACTCGCCCCGCGAGGCCTCGAATTGCAAGGCCGGGGTTTCTTCACCCTCTGTCTACGAGCCCAGAGGCCAACATCTTCAACCACGTGGGGAAATGTGTGTCCCGCCTCCCGTCTTTGCATCTACCCCCCGAGCTCCACCTCCACCTATGTGCTCAAACCGCCTCGTATATGCAAATGAACTCGCATGCAAGCCGCGGCTGCATGTGCAAGGTTCGTTTCAACAGGCGGCCCGAGTGTCCTATTCTCTCAAATGCTGGGGTTCGAGGCGAGTCTGCGGGCAAGGCATGGTGGGGATATCCTTCGAGCTCATCCGATGGGGGATGTGGGATGTATAAACATTTACTCAAGACTTGTGTCTACCACTATTGGCTGGAGGGTTAGGCGGGTATGCAAAAATCAAGGTGTTGTCCTTTCTATCATCTAAACAAGGAGTCCGAAAGCGAGAATGTGTATCAAACATATAAGGGGCAAACAAAAGGGAGAAAAAAAAAAGAGTGAACTAGAACGAAGTAGAAAACAGGCTAAATGCTCATAAGCCGCTACAGTAAATATCGCCAACAGAACAAAAGCCCAGCTAATCCACCTCATCCTCATCCTCATCCTCATCCTCCGTCTCCCACGAGCGCTCGCTCTCGCCCTCGCCGTCCTGCGCCAAGAGCGCCGCCGCAAGCGCCGGATTCTGCATCGCCTGCTGCATCATAAGCAGTAGGCCCGGGGGGAGCCCATTATTCGCACCACCCCCACCATGACCATGCCCATGCCCATGCCCGCCGACGGGCGGGAACTGGGACTCGTATGGATCGTCCCCGTCCTCGCCAAAGTCATCGTACCCCTCCGAGTCTTCGTCTCCCGTGTATAGGTCGCGCGGCATCTCGTAGGGGAGGATCATAAAGTCGACGTCCGTGCCCTCGAAGAGCGCGCGCAGGCTGAGGAAGCACTGCTCGGGGGTCTGGCCAACGGGGATGCGTTGGCCGGGCAATTTGATGGGGCGGGTGATGTCGACGGTCAGGACCTTGAATTTAGTCAAACGCGGGTAGTGCCCGCTCTTAACGTCCGCGGCGATGAGCGCGACCATGTCGCGGATGGAAGAGTTGCAGTCTGTGATCTCGAGGGTCTCGAGCGAGGGTGGGAAGAGCGGGTGCTCGGGGAGGAGCGCATGCTGGATGAAGAGTGTCTCCAGCGCCGCGAACTCCTGCAAGGAGGGGATTTTCGCGTGCCCGCGGCAGAACTCCTGGTATGCCTCAATCGAGCCCAGGATCGACGGGGGCCGGAAGAACTCCAGGTGGATATGTTCGAGGATTGCCTTGTGCGGGAGCACGGCGGCGTGCAGGTCGGCGGCGTTGAATTGCGTGCTCTTATTGCCCCTGGCAGTTGGTTTGACGTCCTGGTTGTAGAAGGAGAAGTTTTGAAAGGTGATTGATTTGACTTTTCTGCATGCTGCTAGGAATTTTTTGATCGCTGGCGCGTCGATATGGCAGTGGGCAAAGGCGATTTCCTCGACGGCCAGCGTGCCTGGTTTCCAGGTTGCGGGGAACGATCCGCCGGCGAGAGTGCCGTACTCGAATGTGGATGATTTAACGAATGGAAGCGAGAGTAGATCCGCGTATGGCGCGATCTGGTACCAGTAGAACTCCTCTTCATCGGCGGAGATCCACACGTTCTCCAGCTTCGACATAAGCGACGGCTCGGACTTCCAGACGGCATTGAGGCGCTCGAGGATGTGGTAGCCATCCGGGAACCGCAGTCCACGCAGGTTGGGGCACTTCTTGACCACCAGGGCGAGCAGGATGGGCACGTCACAGCGAGTCGGCGCATCTGCCCAGAGTTTCTTCTGCTTGTTGCTCAGCTCGATCTCTTTAATGGCGTCACCGAAAAGCTTCTGGCCGTCGGGACCAAACGAGGGGAAGCTGATTGGCGTCTCGTTGAGAAGCGAGTCGATGCTGAGGAACTTGACGTGCTCCCCGAGTTCGGGACGGCGCAAGATGGCTTTCGCGAACAGTAACAGGGCACGGAACTCGTCCCCATTAGCTGGATCATAATTGTCCTCTGAGTCATCATCATCATAGAGATTGCCGCCGAGATCATCCCACTGAAAGTAGCGGAACAAGAGCGGCTGTGCGAGGTCTCGGAAGCGGTGCGAGACCAGGCACAGGCTCAAGAAGGCCTTGTTCTGGATGCGCAGGGGGAGCAGCTCGGCCTTCGGGTCCCTGATCCGGGCCTCGGTATCCAGCGTGTCTCCGTCATACTCGGGAAGCAAGGCAAGGATGCGGGAGAGGATCTCGGCGGGGAGGTCCTGGAGGAGAACCATGGTGATGAACAACCCCTGCAACCAATGGCCAAGGCAGCTGAATGGGGCGCAAGGGGATGATGTGGAGTTTCGACAAGCCGAGACAGAAAAACGCGTCCACACTGATAACAAACACGCTTCCTAAACGGGGAGGTAGGGCACAGCGATAAGGGCTTCCCTTGATTCTGATGTATGACGTCATGAATCCCCGTCCATAAATCCTCCTCTTCCCAGTTTCCCTGACCTAAGTTTAGAAACCTCTTCAAAACTTCTCAGTCACAGCTTATTAAAGACCAATTGCTTCGTCATGCCCCAACTCTACCCCTCCATCCGAAACCGCCGCAGCGATGAGCTGGCCCAATTGGCCGACCACCACATCCAGCAGGACCTGCAACCCGAAGACCGCGAAGCACTCAAGTCCGCCGCGCGCAAGGTCTCGGTATGGACGACGGTCGGGTCAGCGATTGGAATTGGACTCGGCTTGTATGCTGCATTCCGTCTCCGCAGCTCGCGCAAGACGTTCTTTGAGGTGTTCCGGGCGCAGGAGAAGCCGACGAAAGTCGTCTTTGCGGACGGCCGAACTGGTGCGTACTCTCTCCCTAGTCAAAAGTATTAATAGCTTAGGCTAACAAACGATAGAATCGATCCCGGACATCACACCTCTGCTCAAGCCAACGACGCTCGGCGACTTTGCAACCTATTTCTTCGCGTCCGCGGGTGGGCTGTTCTTGGGTGGTGAACTCGGTATGTCTCCATCGTTGTACTCACTACAGGAGCAACTCTAACGACCTTTAGGCTTCCTGGCCGGTGCAACGAGTGGTAGTAGCGCATTGACCGGTGATCCTGAACGCAAGAAGCGGGTCGAGAACGCCTTCCGGAGGTTCCGCGCGGACCTCTTAAGGAAGGAGGCGGACGAGCTGGACAAGGGCCGGTCTGTTACCGAGGAGATGTTCTAGCCGTGGTCTAGTCTAGTTTGATATCTATACTCTGTATTATTAGAACAATGGGGCATATGTCCGTAAATCATTCTGACCATACAAGTCACGGGACTCGGGAGCACATTGTGATTAACCAAATCATGTAAAAAGGGCCTCCCGCCAGGACAAATAAGGGATTTACAGATTATCCATCTAGATCCATGGTTCGCAACCCAAGCCCGCCGCCCTGCTGTATTTGCCGCGGAACCGCAGCTACGTACAACGTTGTACATTGAACTGACAATCTTGGGAAGACGGCAAAGTTCTCACGAGGGCCACCACCACCGAGTCGACCTAGAAAGCCGGGTGCAACTCTCACAGGCCTCGCCGTGTCGATAGATAGGCTTCGCAAGAGTGGGGCCCGGTCTCTGCACTAGGGCATACATACACTAGGTTGCAAAAATGGGGCAAATGCTCCTTGGCTTCCTTTGTTTCAGAAGCCCTAGGACTAACATAAAGCGCCGTGCTAGCTATAATCCAGGTAATTTACCAGTAATGATAAGATAATGCACAAAATTATGCTGACCTAGGATCTGTAACCCCAAGGCCTTTCGCGCTGGGTCAAATTTCAAAGCGCAGCGCTCGGCCATATTATATTGCAAAAGAATAACCTTTTGCAATAAGAGGTTTTAAAAAATGATAATCACTATAGTAAACAAAATAGCCTCTGCTAATTGTGTCCCGCCCTAATCACCCATCAATATATTCAATCTCAATGGGGCTATAATAGCCGCCATCAGATGATTTCTGGAGACGGTCACTCAAAGACGGCCGTATAATGAAGCTTTCGCTCCACATTTAGTAGTATGGGGCCATAAATCTATAACCACCATCCACTCGATCCAAGATAAACAGTTCCCAATCATTAAGCTTGGGTACACCAGCTACAACATTCTCAAAGACATGGAAGCCAAGGAGATTCCCATTCTACGAGTTTCGAAAACCATAACGTCCATCTTTCATCTCAATCTTGCACTTCTGCGACCTATCATTCTCTCAAGGTCGGATTCTCACTTCCCTACCCACGGCAGTGATGATGCACCCCTCGCTTACTGAGAGAACACATAATTTGCCTCCTTGAACTGGAGTATAAGGAGGCGTGCTGGGTGGCCTTTAGTAGTGGACCATCTGGGGGCTGAAGCCCTGTTCATCGGTCGACATGGTCCTGCAATTGCGGAGACCAAGAAGCGAGAAGCGACTTTTCGTGGTGGGTTAGTGGGGCTAAATAGAGCTTGCATAGTTATTTAGCTGTTCTTCCCAGGCGGCCAGGAACGATTGGAAGCCCTTATTTAGCACCTAGCACCTAGAACCTAGGTATCTAGCGTCAGTATTGGTACTCACTGATTTGGATCTCCGTCCGACAGCGGGGACCTGTGACCCCGCCCTCACGTGAAGTGCGCCTGCTGAGAGGTTGGGTTCATGCCCAACTCGCCAAGAAAAGGCATCTCCCGTGAGTGATGCTGCTTGTGATAGTAAATTTACTGGTATTTTATTGTGTACTTTGTTTCATATAAGCTATTTCAATTAAAATGATTTCCTAGTGTAGGGGCTCAATGGAGGAGCAGGGAATCGGGAACAGGTGAGACGGACCTGTCGCTGTCCAGATCTACTTTTACCCCCATACTAATACTACTTTCCTCTTGAACTCAACTTGGCCCCCATCATGCTGTTGTCATCGAAGATATGGGCTCGGAAAAAGGATGACCCGTGAGTTCACCGTGCGGGGTTCTGGCCAAAAGATCCCAGTCAAACCCCTCTGCTCAAGCACAACAGAGTGTCTTTTCGAAAGCACAATCACACTACATCACCAAAAAATCTACACAATTTGCCCGAACGGTCGCGGACAAATATTCATTCGTATATTGCCCGCGGAACGTGACAAAAGCTCTGAATTACTCCGGACTAACCGTCCTACGTGAACCTCAACAACAGCGTGCTGCCTACAATCTTGATATGGCTGAAATAGGAGATAGTAGCCTTACCACAGTTGAAGATATAGCTGCAGATGACGATGTTATTCTAGTCGTTGGCCCAGAGAAAACCCGATTACGTGTCCACTCGCTGACCCTCAAGGCAACCTCACAAGCGTTTTCCGCCATGCTGGGCTCTAACTGAAAAGAAGGCCGTGATCTACATGAAAGGGGGCAGGTGGATTTGCTACTACCCGAGGACAATGCGATAGCAATGAAGTATGTCTGTGCAATTATACACCATCAAAACAAGATGCTGCCGAATAATATGGCTCCACCTGACGTTCTGGATATTGCTATTACGGCGGATAAACACAATTTTGTTGATGCATTAAGATTTGCAAGCGAATCTTCGCTACAGTCTCGCAATGGGAAAGCTGATAAGTTTATGGTCCTTACTGCTGCCGCATATGCGTTCCAGAATGCACAAGCTTTCAGAGATCTTACCAAAGCACTAATACTCAACTATGGGGGATCCTACTGTACCTTTCTCTGTCTACTAAAAAAAATTGAGTCTGTCATGAGCTGGAAAGTATTCTGTAAGAACCCTTGGATTGAATCCGTCGACTCGAATATGACTGAATGGTCAAAACTAGATCTTCTGGAAGAACAAAGAGATGTAACGAGACTTAAACTAGGAGACATACTCATCAAAGGGATTGAATCTGGAGACTCATGTGTACACAAATGTGGATGGACAAGCAAATACGCATTTGCTTATTTGAAATCACTCAGAAGCTATCAGCTTTGGCCAACCGGCTTGCTCAACATTTCCGAGGCAATCGAACGAGTGGGAAATATGCCAGATCCAATCCCTAGTTCAGCCTACTGTCAAAGATCACACTAGTATGGCCCCCACTCATGCTACAGTTATGCAGATGGACCGTCCTCCTGTGATGCAAGGAGTCAAGTGATGGGGGTAGCATTCATATGCTTAAGGGATAAACCTTTTTTTTTCTTGGTATGGGGCCCAAGTCATCCTTACAGCATAATTCTATGCGTTGTATCAGAATGCTGTAGCCAGTATGTTACGCGGATTATACCTAATCCGGTGGCTTAAGTACCTGATCAAGCTCAGTTCTCGGGCTCAGAAATAAACGGAAAAGTATAAATCTTTACGCCATTTTTGCAACCAGCTGTACCACTCACTGACCAAACTAATTCGCCTGTACTAGGGTGGGTTGATTGGTAAATTTCAACGGGATAAGATTCGAGCCAGGACGCGGAGACGGCAGAGCGCTTCCGACCCGCCCTGCAATCTATGGAGATAGAGCAGCTGACAGCCAGACGAAGTCAGCTTGAGTGTGAGATAAGGAAGAAAAATAAAAAGCTACTTACAGTGGTAGACTGGTCGGATAAGGCTAGAAGACTAGGCCCCTCATCCGTCATTTACCTCTCTCTCCCCCACTGTAACTATTTAGGCCGCAAGATTGCTTCGTCGGGGTTTTCCTCTCCAGAAGTGGTCTGACGCACGTCATCGTGGGAGTGCTGATACTCGCTGCGCGAACGCTACCTTTCCCGTGGCATGATTTCAGCTCCATGGATATCGCAGGCGCCAGTTGTGAAGAAGGTGGGTTGCGCTTCCCAAGGAAAATGAATGTATAGGTGCTCGTAAGCCTGGTCACTTGCACTTGTCCACGACAAGTACACAAACCTCCCCCCACCCCTTCCCTCTCCCGCTGCGCTCGAATACAATGCTCAGGGAGCAGAAGACACATTTGACACGTGCTCTTCGCAGCGTTCAACTGTGGACGGAGCCTGAGACCCGGCGGCAAACGTGTGACCGTCTGACGAGCAAGCTAGAGATATGCTTTCTCAGGCGGAATCGCCGCGCCGATGGACCAGTGGCGTAGTGAGGTGGCACGCTTCTTTCTAAGACCCGGCCGTTGTAAGCCCCTTTGGTCACATAAAGCTGGCTGATAAGTTGCTTCTTCATCGTCTTTTATTTTTATTTTTTACCTTTTTTTTCTTGTTCTTTTTTTCGCCGAGCCTCTCCCAACTAAGTTTATTGTTGTCCATCCTGTACCGTTGATGAGCTACAGGGCTATAACTTCAGAATCCCAGACCGTCACATGGTTATCTCCTAAGTTTGGTAATTGGTTGAGGCATGGGGAAAGACAGGGAGTGGTAGGGGTTCCAAATCGCCGAATTGCAATGCTTATTAGTAACCGAGAACCGGGATAGTTGATATCGATATACCAATGTTTTCTGGATGGGATCGAACTTTAAAGATTCGACTTCGAAGAAGACCTGGCCTGTCCCAGACCAAGTTTCGTTTTATTTATTTAGTCTTTATGTATTTATTGTGTTTTTATTATACGACGTCATTCCTAAACTCAATGTTGTTTCTACGGGTTAGGGCCAGAGGCGAGAGAGCTAGAAGTTGTAGCTTGAAAACGGTTCTAACGGCAACACTGTGTGAAATTTGGCTAAGCTGGCTATACTCCTGTAAGGTTTCTTTCGGCGATGAAGATGAGGGAGAACTATCCCCATTGACAACCCCCCGAACAAAGGGCAAACGTCGCTAACCAATGGATACCACAAGCCACCCGCCTCCAGACATTGCATCAGTGTACTATTCCTAGAATCTAAGGCCGAGTTGGCGCGTCCATACTACGTACTCTGTTTCTGACGGGTTGAAAGTAAAGCTTATTAGTTTGGGGTTAGCGGTGAACAGCGAAGTATAAAGGTTGCGGCTCAGCTTTCGGTGCCATAATTCTAGTGATGAATGATAGGGTTTGGAATTCACTTTGTGCATCAAGAGGCAAAAAAAGAAAGCTGTAGAAGCGTTTCTCTCTTGAAAAGTTCCCCCCTTTCTCCTTCTTTCTTTCTCTCTCCATCCTACTGCTCGAAGGAAGACCCATTCTTTTACTCGCGTATTACTTCTCCAACAGGACTCAAATCTCATACAGTTCCCAAAGTCTGATCGAAAAGCTTCTTAAAATGGCACTCGAACCCAGCAAGAAACGCCAGCTCCCACAGTGGGTTCGCGAGCCTGGTGAGCGCCGCCTGAAACGCCGCTGCACTGCCGGGAGCCAGCAACCACAGCCCACCACCACCCGCATCGATCCGCTCCAGCGCCTCAACGTCGAGGTGCTAAATGTCGTCTTCGATCACCTCGATGTCGACGACATTGTCCGCTGCGAGCGCGTTAGTAAGCATTGGCAGGACTTTACCAGCGACTGGATGGTCCAATTCGGCGTAGCGGATAAACCCTGGCCCTGGGTGCCGCGACCCGCTTTGATCGAAGCCGATGTGCATTTCTGGCACACCCAGATCAAGAACTATGGTATGCACTTCCAGCATGGAGTCTTTCTTACTGGAGCTGGACTGGGACTAACTTATGGCCCCTGCAGCTTGCCAGCTATACAGTCTGCGTAATGGACGTGCAAAATCTCTTTTTGAACAGTCGCCCGCCGAGCACGTGGCAGTGGGTGGAGACTATGTTGTATGGGGGAAAAGAACAACCTGGAGAACAACGGGCCTCCCTTGTATAAGCTGGCTGGCACTAAGCTCCACCGCAAAGCCAACGCTTATAAGCTGGGATGACGTTATTGGCTCGTACTGTGGACACTGGGTCAGTGATATGCACCCCATCTTGAATAACAACGGCCAATTGCTGTTGAATTTCGTGGTGGCATACGTAGTTGCATAGTAAGTCAATCGATCTGTTGTCAACGTGGACGATATGGCTGACGAAGACAGCACGGCGGCGTTTGACTCTTGTACGATGAGGAAACTGTGGCACCGAGAACTTAAGTGGGACGGAAGAAGGCCTTGGGAAGTTGCCTTGCGGCTCAGTAACTCGCGTGCGTATTGCGCCCTGAGCCAGGAGTCTGGAAATGGATACTACCTGGCGGGATTTGACATCCGGACGGGAAACATGATATATCGGTTGCCGCTGCTGGAGAAATATCAAGAGATCTACCGCACGCAACCACCGGTACGGATCCAACTCAGATATCGCGTAGAGCTTCGTACGGGGCCAGGACGGGGGGGACCTACTACTGGTGAAATCTGACCCCAAGGACCTCGGCATAAGCCTATTTTGCGCCACGGAAGTGAATATTTTCCGCGGGCATGACGGCCAACTGATTCACACGTTCCCCTTCTTTCCGGGGGAGATGATCCCCAGTATAGCCGACCCAATCACGGGTCACAATATGTTTGGCATGCCCACGGACACCTCAGAGTATGATGTGCATGTCTACCGGCCATTTTCTTGCGCAGGCGGCAACTTCTCCATCTCCCCAGCGATGGTGGTCTGTGGACCTGTCGATTGGGCTGTCAGGTGGGAAGACATTGACCTGATGAACATGGTTGCAGTCGGTTCGCTCATTGGACGTCATATCTTCAGTGACAAACTGGAAGCTGTATCCCTACATGCGATAGTGGCTAGGGAGGTGCAGAGAATGTTCCCTGAAGAACCCGGGGTCCCGGGCCAGTGTTTTATCAGGGAGGCTGACTTCAGACCGATTACAGTCCCGTCTGGGTCTGGTGGCGCCAAAAAAGCGCACTCGGCGATGGGTTGCGGCACTCACAATTGTATGCCGTGGCGATTTGTCCGGGATGGGAGGATTATACTTCCCTCGGATGCTGCTGGTTTGTTCCAACTGCTGGATTTCTCACGGTGTTCACAGATCACTGAAGACGTCTAGACTAGCGGTGTAGTCGATACCATTTATTATTAGAGGAGGAACTATTGAGTACATAAGCGTAATATTAGTCAAATCAAAATCTGGCTCTAGCCAAGGTGCAAACTTAAGTCACTCGGATCAACTTTGTAGAGAAGGAGCGAACGGCCTCGACCACAGCTCGGCTTATCCTCAAACCACCCAGCGCCTGCTCAACCTCTCCTCCATCGTGAACCAACGTTATTGCTTTCCGTCAGTCTCCACATTGTATCAGTCCACGTCTTAGGGTTTGTATTTACCTTTTGGAGCCCACGAGCCACTCCAACCATGCGTCATGTTGTCACGGAATAACCTCCCGGTCAATTGCCACGGATTGTACGACGACTTTCCTGCATTAAAGGCATAAAAGAGAGTCCATACTCCTATCATTAGATTTTACTTGGCAAGGGCGACATAGGTGAAGCTTTCGCCCCCATTTCCGTGCACCAGCAGGCATCAGTTTGCTAACGTTTTCCTCTCAATCGTCTCCCTACGACCCCATCTGTATAACCTTTTGACTGCTACAGTTTCACAGATAGCGCGCCATTTCACTGGACCTGCTCGTCTGTACTCCGTCGTTGACGCCATACTGACCTCGAGGACTCGCCATCGGACCGCCAAAGATGGCGGGTAATCAGCAAGGAAACCCCACCATTGTAGCTAGTTCTCAACGCCTAGGGGTTATGCGCCATCCTTTTTCCCTTGGATATGACATCAGTGTAGTGATCCTACGGCATCTACCCCCGGTGGACGCCGTACGCCTCGAGCGAGTCAGTCGGGAATGGAAACGGCTTTTGCGGGAGTGGCTGGCAGGCCCTGAGGGTCGAATGCGACTCCTGGCGCCGTGGTCGTCCGTTATCGCCAGCCGTGACTGTAATGCTCTCTTTTACAAGGAAGCGAAGAGACTTGGTACGTGTAGCTCATTTCAATAGCGGGAGCGAGGGGAGGTATATCTAACGGTGGAAGCTGAGATACGACATCGGGTGCAAACCGGCAAGACAGCATCCAGCCACCTGATGACAGGCGTCGATCTCATCTATAATGACTGTCAACTTACTGCGGCAGGGAATTTCGTAGCTTGGAGGGGCGTTGGGGACTTTATAACGCCTCTCGATACGATGGCATGGCGAAGAGAAACTGTCATATCTCTCGACCTCCGACCTGGGCTCGGGCACAGACCCGGGAATCATTGGTGGCGAACTCGGAATCAACATGTTGAAACACCGAAACATATACCAGGATCTGTGGAGCGAATTCGTACCAATTCTCGAGGAGATATTATGCTCAAGGTTATATCCTGGGACCTGATCTGGGGAAGGAATAGGTACACAGCCTACCATGCCAGGCAATACCGGTGTATACTGACCAAATGCAGGATACTGGTCTACTCGGCCACGGAACGTCGCACGCTCTGGGAATACCTGAATGAGGATCCATGCCGCGGCAACTCTATTGTCCCCCTTGAGATTGGCCGTGAGCACGTCTACGGCGCAGTTCCGGCTGGGCCAAAGCTCTCAGTTGGCTTAGGCACCTATGACATGGTGGTTTATAACTTCCGCACCAAGAAGAAGGTATCTCAGACACCTTGCTCGCTTCTGCATCACCATGGCGGAACGTGGCTGGACCAAGTCTGCTCATGCAACCGCCCTGATGTCAGTGGGCCGTTTTGGCAGCGGAGCAACAGCACAAAGCTGGTCACTCTGCGAAACGGCGACGAGTTCATCATCTGGAGCTCCAGTCGGCCATCAACCCTGGAGGAAAGCGAGAGCAACCCTGAAAGCTGGATGACTCATAACGGCGCGGTATACACCGTGGACATCTTTCGCGCCAGCACCGGCGAGCTGATCCAGTCGCTTCCAACGCACAGGAAGGGCGCAAACAACATCATGGTCGACCCGATAACCGACCAGCTAGTCTTCATGTGGAGCAACGCCTGCTTGCAGGATTTCATATGCCTGTATGGGACGGACGACGAATACACAGTGAAGTTTATGGCCACCGTCATCTGGCCTGTGAGCCTCAACGCCAAACCCGAATCGCGACTGGGCGATGCCGTGGTTTTCTGGACCGAACCCCGGGCTCATATGCCTAGCCCTATCGTCCATCCCTTCGCGATGACCGCAATATCAATAGGGAGGTACCTAGGATCATCGCCCGCCCTCCCTCGAGAGCTCATAGCTCATAGGCGCTTCATACGCGCGAACGATGAGGTCCTCATGAGGGCTGCGACGGAATTGGTGAACGAGCTGTTCCACTCAGGCGCTCCGGCCGTCAGCCAGTGTTACCTTGCCGCGGGCAACAGAGGGCATATTGGAAACCGCCCGCTGCCTGTTTTCGACGCGCACAGCAGCACAGTCATCATGGGCATGCGTGCGAGCGAGACGGCGCCAGGGCTGACGGGGGATAATCTGGAACGCCTTGTGTTACCGATCTCACGGTTGAATCGGTTGTTGTTGAATTTTAGCTAGTCACGTGCCGGTTGGCCTTGTTTGTTGTTGCTAGCAGTCCTCTCTTGGTCTTGTGTGATGGTACTTACATATCAATTGTTGCCCGCGTCCTTGGTTACGCATGCGTCAACAGACCAGACGGATTGCCTTCTTCTTATATCTGAGGGTTTGAAAAGTCGTTTAGCAAAGGAGTTTCCTTGCGCTCTATCTACTGTAGCACCTTGTAGGGAGTAACCTTTGTCCATTATCAAGTTCAGCCCACGTCACTAGATTGTAGTGGGGTCATTGAAGGATAGGAACCATGGAATCACAAACCAGATTCTATTGCGAGGAGTTATATCCATTCCAGGCAAAGTCAGAGTTCTACGCTCCACGAACTCAGTCCACAATCCTCGTTTGACAGCTCCCTCTCGCTGATCTGTGACAAATCAACCGATGCTTCGCCAATAAACCATTATCTCGCGCCTATAACCAAACTCGGGCTTGTATAACGGACAGTATAGTAGACAAATCGAGTGAGTTTTAGGTGTAGAGGAACGGTCTCGTCCGTGGCCTGAAGTTTGCGTGGATTCCTTATGTACATACATCTCATCTGGTTTGTCCGTAAAATGCACAGTCAGCCGCAGGCTCGCCCGCTTATGAATAAATACAAACAATAGCCCTGTCCAACGCTGCATTGGCTTTGACTCGAGAAGACTGGGTGGGGGTTGCTAAAATATGGGATCATGTATCCATCCCCGCGCCCATCCCCATTCCCAAGTAACCAACCAAGTAGCATAAAGCTTGCAAGCCAAGCCAGGTTCATGGTATCGGATGCACATTACACATTATGACGATGCATACCTGCCCCAATCAATAAGGACCTTCATTATCAAAGCAAGCTCGTAGTTTTGCTGTCGCTTCGGGAAATCAAGAGGGGTTGTTAGGAAGTGGTGATCCCATTGTCACTCCGGGTGCCGCTCTCCGTCTCCTGAGGTGAAGGGCAATTAAGTTCAGTGGCGGAATCCGTTGGGTTGGGAGGTCTAGTCCATCGCCACGTTTTATGGATGTATGTATGTATGGACAAGCTCCCAGGAACAGCCGCCCTGCAACGAGGGTCAGGGTGCAACCGGGGTGCATGGTTCATAATGCCCATGGGATGGCAATGCCTATTGTTGATCTGGATCCCTGGGGCGGCGATTACGACTGCTGAGCCCCTTTTAATAGGCTCTAAATTTGCCAGCTTGTTGGATACGTACTTGCATGATTGAAATAGGTATCTCTAGATTCTCGAATCTACCTATCTTTGTCTCAATCTAGGCCGTGATTGAAATAGTCCCGAACGGTCCCTAGGCAGTTCATCGTCATTAGCCCCCCGGTTAACCCTATCCGTTGGTTGGATCCATGCCCCAGGTATCGTTTTTACAAATAGAAAACAGCCGTACAAATTCGCTCTGTCTGAAGATTTGGACTTTGTTCTCTTCCTCCTTTTGATTCAGGGCGTACCACCGCACCGCCCTCGTTACGCGATATCCGGCTCCCTGAGCAGGGCGAGGATCGGGAGCATGAGTGCTGTTGCGCCAACGGCAATGACTGTACTCGATTAGCGACGGTGCTAGAGATGGAATGGGAACAGGATTGGAGGAGGGAGGAGAAAGAGAGGAGGAAGCGAATACGTACGTGGTAGCGAGGTGAAGCTGTGCAGATAGGCATCCCTGACGATCTTCTGCGCTGCCGCGGGGAGCGTCTCCGCGTAGCGAACTTCATTGAGGATGCGGTGGATTACCTATGCATATTGCAATCAGACACGCGTCTTGCCAACACAAACGAAAAGGAGAAGAAACCAAAAGAGAACCCACCTGTCGTTTCCCATCTAAATCCCCCAACTCCATCCAGAGCCCATCCTCAAACACCCTCTGTTGTATCGCCGCCCCAACAGCGGGTCCAATAATCAGTCCCAGCTGCTGGGATAGATAATACGTGCCTATAGAAACGGATAGCATCCCCTCGGGTGAGCTTGCGGCGACGCCGACGAAGAGCGCAGGGAAGAGGATGCCCGACCCGATTCCCATGGCTGCGAGGTAGACGGTGTGCCAGGGGGCGAAGCCGTGGCGCCAGTGGAGGGTTATGGCTGTGTAGATTGCGATGAGGAGGAGGGTTGTGATGAGGGTTAGGGATTTCGAGCGGTGTGTACTGGATTGATTTGTTAGGTTATGTTGTCGTTGAAATGGGGGTTTGTGGAGGGAGTGAGAGGGGGATAGCGTGGGTTCGTACTGTTTTATTATAAGCCCCGAGGTAATCCCGCCGATTGAGATTCCAATCGCGACAACGACATAGGCCGTTGATGCAACGAAGTCACTTGCGTGGTTCACGCGGATAAGGTAGGGAGCGAGGTTGGTTACGAGCTGCAAACGGACCCATTAGCAATATTTGGACAAAGAAAGGGATCAATAGAGTGGAGGCGAGTGAGCGTACCGGCCACCGTCCTCCCAGCAACAGTATCTGCAAGACAAAGTATCCAGCTAGGCTACGCGAGATTTGGCGGAGTGGGATGAGCGGTTTCCGCGCCCAGAAGAGTTCCGTCGCGATGAAGAGGGCGCCTCCAATGATGAAGGTGACTGAGAGCAGGGAGACCTGGAGCGTCATGGTCTCGTCTCTTGCGCCGATGGCTCGGAATAGAAAGAGGAAAATGAGGACGGTGCTCGAGAAACTAATAATTCCTCCGTAATCGAGGTCTCGTAGCGGCGAGCGGCGGGAGGGCACAGATTCAAGCGGATCATCTTCCAGCTGTGCGTCATTTACAGAGGCGGGCAGCCGATATGCGGTGAATATGGCGCAGAGCAGGGTTATAGGCACTTGGCCGTAGAAGGACCTGCGCGCGCGTTAGCCGTGCTCAGTTTCATGGATTCCTGTGTCGCCTTCGAACCATCGCCATCCGATCGAACCCGCAAAGAAACCGCCGATTGGAGCTCCGAAGCTGCGGCCTGCGACGTTGACGGCATTTTGGTAGCCGCGGTAGAGGGCGACGTCTTGCGAGGGGAGGAAATCTAGCGACGTTAGAGGGTATGAAGGTCTGTTATTAGGTGGAAGAGGGACGGACCTGCCAGGATAATCGAAACCATGACTATAATGCCTGCGCCGCTTGCGCCGCTGAGGACTCGTGCGAGAACGAGCTGCGTGATTGACGTACAAGCGCCACTATCAAATTAGCATGACCACTCCTGGGCCTCAACACGAGCGGCGCGCGACGTACCATGCGAGACAACTAAGACCAAAGAGTGAATATGCGCCAAGCAGGACTTTCTTGCGCCCGTAAGCATCGCCCAGGACACTGCACTAGAGTGGGTAGGGCCGTTAGCCGCACGCTACCACAGCTGGGTCGTGGTTATGTAGTATCGGGCGATGACTCACAACCGGCAGCGCAATGCAGTATCCGAAATTATACGCCATAACCAGCCACAAACCCTGGGACAGGGCATGGAATTGCGAGGCGATGGCGGTGTACGTGGAAATCATGATTGATTCATCGGCGCTGGCGATTAGCACGCCTAGGCGAGAAGGTTAGTTCATGCATCGTATCGCATCGCTCTGTTCTGCGTCGGAGGGTAAATACCTACCGAGGAACCCGCAGTAGACAATAAGCAGCCCCGATCGCTTCGTGCTGTGCGGATCGGCTTCATTCGCTTCGGTGTCGGGCGGCGAGGGGAGTAGCGGTGAGTCCTCGGATATGACCATGTCTGCGATTGCGATGAGATCGAAGGGTCAATGTGGGTGTGAGAATCCGGTTTGAGGAGGTTGGAGAAGCGAAAGACTGAAATGACTCTGCACGGGACATTGTGGTCAGCTTAGGGCGCTAACGCGAAGGACAAGCGCGCTTTGCACCAGCAACATGCGGGATGATGCATTCATACCTAGCTAGACCAATCTGCGTTGCAAGATTCGGTGCATCTCTTCCTCCAGCTAGCGATCTCCGCCGATCTCCGCCGGGATGCCAATAGTTCGCACATCGCATGCAAGTCGGATCGAGTGCACGAATAGGAAGCTGGCGCGGGTAAGATCGATGGCACAAAAGCAATTCAATGGCCGCATCCTGGCAGCCCGTGCAGGGTGCTTTCTGCCTTTCTTCCTATTTATTCGGGTTCATTCGTCCGCTACTTCAATGCTCGCCTCTGCCCCCGGCGGACCTGGATGCACATCTACCTTGAACAGAGGCTTCTTCTGACACTTGGCAAGAATCGGTTCCACGGTCGCATGCGCCGCCCAGTTGAAGTGCACGACAAAGTCTACCGCGTTCAAAGTCATCAGTGGATCCATATATTGGACAAGGGAATATTGGCTCGGCTCGCCGTGCGTCCGACTAAACGAGACGCGCAGGTAACGCAGGTCGCGAATCGTGCCAATCGCAGCACAGGCATTTTCCCAGTCGTCGTGAGAGTACATATTAAAGCCAAACTCGAGCCACCCAGGTACGCCGAAGACTTTCTCGACGTGCAGGTAGCGGATGGAGGCGAATCGCTCTGGAAGAGTCGTCGCTTGCAGACTGAGCATGGTGATCGGCGACCTAACGTTCAAGTTCGTCTCCTGATACAGCAGATCGATCGCTTCGGAGTAGCTACTCTGTTAGCACAAAACAGAGGAGATGGAGGCACAACATACATTCGTCGGCACGAACTAAGCAGCCCTAACACTCGAAACCGCCTCTTCTTGTCCGTCTTCGCCGGACGACTATTCACCATCCTCGGAATCGATTCTGGAAGCATATCCCCCGCACGATTGAGCGCCACCCAAGCTGAATGCGGGTACCCTAGCAGATCCGGATTCTCCTCGTCCCTCTCCCCCGCGGGGAAGCTATATAGCCGTCGATTGGCATGCGAGACACACAACTCCGCTCGCTCGGGCAAGCAAATCACATTGAGATACACCATCCTGCGTACCTCTGCCGGCAACTTGAGAAACAACAGCGACTGCTGCTGCAAAAACGTACTCTGTTTCTTCTGCGCATCCTCCGATAACGGCAGCGTAAGCCGTCGTTTCCTCGGCTGAAGCGGGGTTGGGAGATCCGCTTCCCCATTCGCGCTTTCCTTGGGCGGCAGGAAATACCGCGCTTGGATGTGGCCTTTGATGCAGATGTAGGGGTAGAATATGACGAGGCCGATTGCGCAGAGGATCCAGCCTACAGCGAGGATGAGGTAGTAGACGATGAGGAAGACGACGTGCAGCGGGTTCCGGTACGTGCGGAAGACTGTTACCGGGTTGAGAGAGCGGGCATCGTTCATTGCGGTGAGGAAGGAGTCGAGGGCCATGGTGATACTTGCTTTGTATACCTATGCGAGGGACACTGCGATGGGGTTTTTCGTCCAATGTCGCGTGGCGATGTCAGGAGCTAATATTAATGCTGAAAGCCTCCCCGCAACTCCTTGACAGGGGGTTCTGAGAGCCAAGCCTGGCCAAGGGGAGACTGACGTCGGTGGGCTTGGGGTAATCTGCATATCAGGGGATATTATTGCAGGCAATTCGAGGCGATTGGGTGGAGAGCGTCCAGCCCAGGCAACAACCAGGCAACAGGCCAATCAGACCCTCGCGCAAAAATATAAACCTGCCCAGAAATCAACTCTTCCTTCCGACAAGACAACAAGATCAACATGCCACCAGTAAGACGCTCCAAGCGACTTCAGCCCTCACAACCGGCGAAAGCAGCTCGACAGACCCGCCGAAGGGATAGCACGACTCAAACACGAGCCCCACTCGACAGGCCGAAACCAGCGCGCAAGAAAACCACCTCAAAACAAACATTCCCTCAACGCTCCCCCTCACAAACCTCGACAGACCCAAACGAAAGCTCGCCTCTATTCCACATTGCCCGAGAACTGCTATATGAAATCACAGCCCACCTCCCACCCGCAGGCCTAGCATGCCTAACCCTAACCTGCAAACTCGCCCTCGAGACACTAGGCACAGGCTCTTGGGCCGCCTTCCGCGGCCGCGCACGCCTATACCATGGTCCCGAGGGCTCGCTCTGCAATCTGCTGGCGCGCGATTTACCAGACCATGAGTACTGCGTGTGCTGCGAGACAGCGCACCCGCCGCTCAAGCCGCCGCGCGCCCACAGGTGCACCAAGTACACGCAGAGTTGCTTCGGGTTCGAGGCGACGATCGACTACTGGCCGCAGACGGAGCAGGGCGGATATAGTATCGTGTGGCCGCATGTTCAGCAGACGTTCGAAACGCGAGGCGCTGATGTAGTGAATAGTCCCCTGCTCGAGCTGTTTGATGGTGACTTTACTATTCAAGCTGGGTCGGTCGACTATCGACTTATTTCATCTGCGCGATGGATTGAGCGCAATCTCGTCCTCGGGCAGGAGTATCGCATCTCGAGTGCGACAAAGACGGCCCCGCTCCACACCGTCGACGTGACTTCGCTCCCATTGCGCGTCTGCGCACATCTCACTACCGCAACTGCCCCACCGAAGGGCCAGCCGGCGCCCAGGAAGGCTGCGCAGGCCGTCCCAAATGGACCGCTGCTCTCCCATGCTATCGCGAGTGCGTTCCCGGCGAGCCTTCGCCGGAACGTTCCTACGTCGAAGACATTCCGAGACCCGACGCCCTCGGAAGAAACGCAAATGAGGGAAGGCGAGGGCGATCCAGAGTTTATCTGGCGGTGTCGGTCCTGTCCGACGAAATTTCGAGTGGAGCACATTCCACACAGCGGAGGCGAGCTCGTGGTGAGAGCGTGGTACGGGCTCGGGAAGGAAATGTATCGCGCGGTTGATTACTGGAAGTGGTTTGTGAGACGCGATCATGAGAGTCTCGGCCGGGCGAAGCGCAATAGCGAGTTTTATGTGCCCTCGAGGGTGGTTCCTAATTTTGCGATCGAATAACAGGAGAACTTTGCCCACTTTGGGCCTGTCTATATATATTCTTGTGGGATTGCCTTGATGTGTGGTCTGACACGCGTGGGATAATATTTTATGTAGCATATCTAGCATACTCATTTATAGGTACCATAATATGGAAGAATATGCTGGCGCAATCTGCAGATATTTACTCCTAGATGATACTCAGGAATTGATACAGCACTTCAGAGACGGTACTACGGACCGTGACCTTCAACTAGGTCTGCATCGAAAATGCGAGCGTTTTTTGGAGTGTGGATTAATATGTTCTTATTGTTTGCTATGCTGGGATATATACATACTGTAGAACCAGGGCAGAAATATACTTTTCTTGGGTCCCACGCTAAACAATCACACGGTGCTTTTGCCAACGACAGCGATTAAAGAGGGAACACTTTTGTAGCCAGACGGATGGCCAGCGACGCATTGCGCAGAAGCGTCGCCGATCCATATCTCAGAACTTTGATCTCATGCATCGGATCGAACGCCGACGGCTCCGGGAAACAGATGGACCCGGAGCCCTGCCAAACCTCCCCTGCCTGGATACCAATATCAACGGGAACCAGCTCCTTCACGGACGGGCTCTGACCCGGAACGACCGAGGGGATGACTCGCAAATTCAACCCATTCATCGTCTTCTGCACCGTCTCCCCCTTCAAATCCAATCTCTTCTCAGGCAGGAAGCCCACCTCCACAATCTTCTGACCGACAGGCCTCTCCACGGACGCGCGAACAACGCTCAATCCACTCTCGAACGCTAGCGAGATAGTCCCGTATTTCTTGGGGAACCCAAACTGCTCGCGACCACAGGCAATCGGGGAGTCGTTATCGAGGATGAGCAAAATGAAGTAATCATATTCTTCGCCGTGATATTTCACTTTGACCGAGTGGACGTACTCGGTGTAGGGCCCGAAGGAGGTCATTGTGTGCTGGAGGATCATTAGGGTGACCTCGGGCTCGTCGGCGAGCTCGAGCATGTCTGGCACAAAGTGGCGCACGCATTCTAGTGAGGTGTGATAGGTGATTGTGAGGGCGGCTTCGCAGGTGTAGTCGCTGCCGCCCGCAGGGTAGAGGGGGGCGTATTGGGGGATGGCGGTGTTGGAGACGGAGAGGGTGCCGAGTGGCATTTTGTGGAATTACTAAGTTAAAGGATGCGTAGATAGATACAATTAGATGGTTACAGGTCCTGGACAGACTATGAAAGCCAATATTTTCTTCGGGGTTGTGAAAAGCATAAATACACCGGCCAAGGCGCCAAGTGATGTCAAGCTTTGGAACCAATGGTTCTCAACCAGAGGTCAGACCACATGGTGGACCCATGGTACCTTTAGATAGAAACGGGCTCCCATTTATCTGGCCCGGTCTAGATTAAGAGCGATTTGTTGGAAACGCACGGTCGAACTTCCGCAAACGGCCAACCATGAAGCTAAGCATCAGCCGACTCGAATGACAGGGCCGATGACCTCCTCATCCATTAACTAACGGTTATTCGGCTAGAATAATCTCTGCCTCCCAGATTCATTAAACCTAGGTCATCCAGCCAAGACGCAACGGGTAGAAAAGAAAGGGAGCAGCGATGAATGCTGGAGAGTCAAGTTGAAGGTTGGGAGAGGAAGGAGACAAGCAGTCGTATCTTGTACATCAGGGTCTACACAGTGTACTAGTATCCTCCAGTATAGATTTCCATTATCTCACAGACCTCAATATTACCTACAATGACGCTTCCTTGCTACCCATATCTAATCTTACAGCATCTCGAACCCCAGCTGCTTCATCTTCACTGCATCCAGCCCCCTCCCCAAATTCAGAACCTTGCGCTCCTTCATCCCGCCTGCTATCTGCTGCCAGCCCCTAGTGTGCGTTCCCGATGTGCCCAGAAGGACAATCGCACTGCATCCTGTGCACGCCGCCTCATCCGTCGCCCGCGTAGCGACAACACCATCTTCGTTCATCGCTTGGTCCTTCACCACCACATCGTCACCAACAACGTAAACCCCCAGCCCAGCACATCTCAGTTCATTGGCCACGATAGCCCCGATCTCTCTCGCCTCCTCAAAGCCCAAAAGAGTGACTCTCTTCTTCTCTCCCTCCCCCTCCGCACCCAACTCCATGATCAACCCCCGAATAGCCCGCCGATACATCCCCTCCTGCATCCTCAACACCGCACACCAGTAGTCCGCGACCTCCTCCATTCCGATCCCTCTCGCCATCTCAACCAGACACTTCAAATCCCTCCTAACCTCCTGCATCTCCACCCCCAACCCAACTACTCCCTCTCTCCCCCTCCCACTCCTATAACTTGAATTATCATCACTGTGCTCAACACCAAGCATCCACCCCACCGCACCCGCACTCGCCTCGCACCCCGCACTAAGCACGCTGACCGAGGAAAGACTAACCATCTGCTGCGCGATGACCGCCTTACTAACTATGCTCCCCAGCTCGGCAGAGAACGCATCCATGGTGACAATTCCCTCGGCAGGTACGAAAGGCTTGTAAAGCGCCTTCAGGGCGTCGATATCCTCGGGTCGCGAGTCGGGGGTGTAGATGTGTCCGATTATCACGCGGGGTGGATTTAATGAGTCCGTGATGGATGAGCCGGGGAGTGTGAAGGAGGGGTTTGTGAGGATTGTGTGGGGGTTATTATTTGTATTGTGGGATAGGGATTTAAGCTGTGTAATTCGGGCGGTGGAGTTAGTATGGTGGCATTATCTTTTTCTAAGTTAAGGGATAGGGGATACGTACGCGGTTCTGGATATGTTGTACAACCCCGTATGGTGATGTGCTTCGCTGGACGAGGACCTTGGGACTTGTGCTCGCGGCCGCGATGAGTTTTAGGGTTGGATCGAGGTATTCAAACGATGGTGTTGAGTCATCCTGAATTCGTCAGTTCATGGAATCAACATGCACACCTTAAGACAGGGACGAGGTAAATCAGTCATGCGTACCATCTCCACGCAAAGAAACACAATCTGCGATCTCGACACTACCCCATGAACATCGGATGAAAAGCTCAGGTTCTTCAACCTCTGACGGCGTCCAACCTGTGGCTCGCTCTTGGTATGAACTAGGGCCGTACTGGGGTCACCGGTACCGGCATCGTCAGGGTCTTTCCTTTCAATAGCAAGACACTCATCGTCGAAGAGGAGATCCTCCAACCCGGGCTCGGTAATAGGCGGACGATCCGATTTCCACGCGTTTATTTGCCGCTGGTTCGCATCGACGATGCAGAATTCAATGTCAGGGTTCTTCGAGGCGAGGACGATAGCTGTTATCGCACCTGTGTCCCATGTTAGTTTCTGCACTGTGACCCGTTGCATGGGGTAGATAGGTAGGTGGGGAACTGGGTAGGGAGACAAACCAACTCGCCCAGCACCAATAATACAACACCGCCGAACACTTTCAACCCTCTTCGTCTCCTCCACAGCTGTTGGCTTGCTTTCCACGATCTCGGAGTACGTATGGCCCTTGACGACAACGCGGGGCGAGTTCTCATCCCTCTGAGCGAGATACCGGCGCCGCAGGACGATAGCCACGCCCGCTAGGATAACCAGTATCGGTATGAAGATTATCATTTTGATATTATTACTAGCATGGTAGGCTAGCGGTTACGAGCGATGGAAAGAAGTTGAGCAGAGAAAAGGACATTGTCTGGTTAAGTGGGCGAAGTGGAGTGGCGGTCAGCCAACGCATTGTTGCGTTGGGCTGTCCTGTGCTGCGCTGGCGTACCTATAAATTCTCCGAGCGAGGATAACGCGTTGATGCTGTTTATATCTACTACATGTGACGCGTGAGGGCGATAAGTAAATACAAATGTATGGCTAAGGTTCTTTTTCTTTCTTTTGACATTTTGGTTTATATTCTCTTTTTCTTTTGTATTTTGAGATTTCTTGAGCGATATGTCCAATCATAAAATTGATAACGCCCCATAAGAGAGAAACAAACGAAAATAAACAACATAAAAGGAAAATGTGTGAAAGGATGAATAAACAAGGAAGGAGCAACTCACTTGGTATGCCACAGCACGATAGGAGATCAGAGAAGCGACGATCGGTTGTCAAGCCTACCTAGTTCTGACCACCCTTTCTTCGCTTCCCCTTATCCTTACCAGAAGGAACCTTCGACCAGCCCTCCTCACCGTCATCTTCCTCGGCGACATCCTCCTTCTCCCCCTCTTGAGCACCCTTCTTGCCTTGCATATCTTCAGAAATCGCATCAGCACTCTCCCATTTCGGATCCCACTTAAACCCCATAAGCCTGCACATCTGGTGCGCGGCCTGCTTACGCTGCAACATCGCAAATGCCTCCTCAGCCTCCTTCTTCCCCTCCCAGTCGACGTACAGGTACAGTGAATTATCCCGCACCCACGCGCGCGTGATCGGGAGGGCCAGGCTGATGGGCCGGAATATGTTATGCGGCCCGCTAACGGACACCCACAGCTTCTTGTAGACGACAGGCGTCTCCGTCTTCTTCACGGGCTCCGTGAACGAGGGGAGCTTTCGTACTCCGGCCGCGGCAGCAGCAGCAGCAGCTACACCCGCGCCCGCAGCGCGCTTCTGATTGTACGCATTCAGAACCTCACCGAAGGTGGTCAGGTCGTGCTTGATAGGGATCTCCGTAAAGGAACCCATATTCGTGACGGTGACCATTGTCGGCAGTTTGGGCAGGCGGCAGCGCGGGTTCGGGCAGATCACGCGGTGGTAATTACTGTCGTGTCCGCAGTGGGCACACGAGGACGGCATTGTGTCGTCGACGATGGAGTATTGGTGGTTCTCGGGGACTGTGAAGGGGCGTTGGCCTTGGCCGTCCTGTTGTTTTTGGTGTTGGTGCTGGGTTACGTTTGGGCTCTGGTTTCGGCTCTGGTTTGGTTGTTAGTGGATTGGTTGTTGTTAGCAACCGGATGAGACATTCCCCAGTGGTGGTCAAAGAAGTGCAGCTTTGTTGTGAGTTGAACTGAGTGAAGTATTTTGTTAGAAGAGTGGACCTGGTATTAGAGCAGATCCTGTGAGTTAGTTGGGTGGTGGAGGTGTTGATGATCTGGAGAGTTGACCGCAGTAGAGAGGTCTATTTATACCTGGGGCAGACTAATGGTGAATGGTACCAACTCAAAGCCGAGGATATAAAGAGATTCATCAAAGACATGATCATTGTACATGGGATTAAAAGGAGCTGCAGTGAAGGGGATTTTGAGCCTCCGACGCTACTAGACAAGGATCGCTTCCAGTAAAACGCACAATGAATATGGGATGTAACAAATGGTAGATAGAAAGAGATTACTGGAATAAAGTAGTACATATATGCCTGCAGCATGCAATAACCGAAGGCCACTGTCTAGGACTAAAGTACAAAAGCGAGGCCTAGTATTAATAAAAGTAGAAGGACCCAGCAAAGCGGAGGGACAAAAGTATTACTTGAATAAAATAGTATTATCCCTGTATGAGGGACAACCTAATGAAGTTCAGGATGATTGAATGCCACGCAAGTCCGATGAAAGAGGACAGAGACAAGCAACGACCTTCACCTTTGGACATTCTAACAGGTTCTAGATCCTACTCTGTGAGATTAGAATAACAAACCGTCAATACACCATCAGCAAAAAGTAAGACACGATACGTGCCCGATGGCCTGGGGGTGGGGTACGCACTCAATCAGGTAGAAAAGAATGTGCCCTACGGATTCCTGGGCTCTAGCGTTTGGAAACGATAGATCAGCTGCCGATAAATCACATCAAATGAATTCTAAAAAGGTAAAGCTACAGAGACACATAGAGCAATGTTTGCCTAGCCTTTCAGTAGCATACGATGGGTGGTCTGTATGGAGTCTATGTAGTAACAGCTGCAGGTTCACCGCGAAAAAGAAAACACTCGATTTCTTCATGGATTGGCATCCCTCGGTAATTGCTGTGGCCGTTTTCTGTCTTGTTTTTCCCGTAAACTATGCCGTAACTAATCTAGCTCCTTCCCCCTGGCCCTAGTGTCATCCAGTACACTAGATCCATCCTCTCGCCTCAGCTATCTCGCGCCCAAGAGGAGATAGGCGGCGGATGCGCCACTCTGCCATGGAGTAAACGTGCATGTGCTTATTTTTCTGGAGAAAGCGCTTGGACTATATATAGCAGATTAGTGAAATGACCCGCGTTTTCCAACTCCGCCACAAGAAGCGCGGAAAAGGCGATAGTGGGGAAAAAAAAGGGAAGGAAGGAGTTCAACTTACCACGGGGTCATCCAGATCCACCGTCTCGTCGTCCTCATCGTACAAACACGTATAGTCGCCATGGACAGCTTTGTTAAAGGTGTCGAGGACTTCCTGGAAGGTCGTTTTGAAGGCGTAGACGGGGATCTCGCGCGAGCGGTTGGTGGATTTCACGATGAGGCTGTCGCGGGCTTTGGTGTTTAGGCATGCGGGGCATGTCATCCGGCAGGAGGAGGAGATCAGGGAGCATTTGCTACATGTGCGAGGCATTTTGGTGGTATTTGTGGGTGCAATTGATGTGATGGTATAATTAAGTGGAAGGTGGGTTATGTAATGATGATGATGATAGTCGCGTTTCGGGATTTGAGGTGGTGTTGCATTTTATATCCGTGGCCTGCGAAGGGCTCAATAAGATATAGACAAGGGAAACCCTCAAAGAACGGCGTCAGCCCCGAGCAGAGAACGGGGTTTGAGAATCTAGAAGAACAATCAACCCAAACACTAAGCCACTAGACCTCCTCCTTATAGCAAAGGCAAGAAAGCCAAGTAGCTGAAACAGCGGATGTGATTTGAAAATGAAGTTTAAAGCCCTAAATCTACCACCCGGGTAAAGAACAAAGGAGACAAAAAGAATCACCTGCACAAAGACTGCGAACTTATGGGCGCAGAACTACGAAGGCCTTTCTAAAACGTCCAGTGTGGGATGTCTTAAACCGGAAACACTGTAAGAAACGGCAAATAATGGCGCATGTTTTGAGTTCATGGGGGAGAGACTTAATAGACATAACTTTATGAACATCGCCTTTATGATGGGCAGCGTATTGTACACACTCATTCGCGGTGTAGTAGAAACCATTGACTCTATTGCAGTAGTAAAATCGGGGCATGGGCCCATTGCCATCACCAGGAATGTAGGGATGACACCTGCATCTGCACCTGCCCGCCCGTTCCAGCTAGCCGCCCCCTAGATCACCTTAAGATGGAGCGCAAGTACCGTCCACTTGAGAGCCGTGTAAGCTTTTGCCTTAGCTTCGGACGATACCACCTCCCGGATTTTAGTAAGCCACCGGCCATTGAGTTGGGAGGACTGGTGGGGAAAGTGGCTGACTGGAATGTGCGTCTTCCGCAGCCGGTGCAACACCACATCGTCATCACCACCACGTGGTTGGTGTAACATTCGTTTGCGGCCAGACGATCCTACCAGATAATAAAACCATTTACCCACATCCCCGGGGTTTTTCATTCACTCCTCAGCGGCAGGTCAGTCGATCGCTGGATATTCGCTCAGCACGATGGGTTGGGTACTTGGTGACAAGTTCGAGACGATATATCCGCACAAAGGATCAATAAACGTGTTGTGGGAAACTAAATGGAGATTTGTGGTAGGGATTTCATCCTTTAAATCATCGGCCCCTGATTTGGTAGAAATGGTCTAATGAATCGCAGTGTCAGAAATCAGTCTATCCGTTTCACGATGGCAACATCGAGGACTTTGAGCCGGTTTTCAAGCAACTCATCGCAGTAAGCCTAGATCTTTCCATATCGTTATCCCCATGTAGCTAAGTCGGACAGGACAACACCAACGACGCCCTATCAGATGCCTACACACGAGCATTCCTCCCAGCCGCAGAGTCGCTTGAACAGCGAGCCTCGGAGGCATTGGAGATCGGAGATACACAAAGAGCATCGCAGCTCCTCCTCCGTGCCGCAGCTGTTTACCGAATATCGCGGTTCCCCTACGTAGGGCCAACAGATAAGGGCCTTAAGCGAGACGCATTCGAGCGCCAGAAGAAGGTATATCTCGCCGCAACATCATTCTGGACGCCGAGGGTCCAGGAGCACAGCATCCCGTACACGCACCGGACAAGCAACGAGGCCCCGCACATCCCGATATATGTCCGCATACCAAAGCATGCAACCGCTGACCGACCGGTGCCCTGCGTTTTAATAATGACTGGCTTGGACGGGTACAGACCGGACAATAGCCAGCGAACGGACGAGATCATCAAGCGCGGATGGGCGGTGGTCGTTTGCGAGATACCCGGGACGGCTGACTCGCCAGCGGACCCGACTAATCCGGCGTCGCCTGATCGGCTGCTTGATAGTGTCCTGGAGTACATGGCATCGCGGGCGGAGATCGGTATGTCTAAGGTCGTAGTCTGGGGTCTGAGTGCGGGGGGATTCTATGCTGTGCGAGCAGCGCACACGCATCGGAGCCGACTACTAGCCTGTATTGCTCATGGACCGGGGATTCATCACTTCCTTGATCCGGGCTGGTTGAGCAGGGTCGAGGACCATGAGTATCCATTTCCGTAGGCTAACCCCACATACTATCCCCAAGTGCATCCGCTAATATCGGGCAGGATTCTCGCCGCGTGGGCCAAAAAGTATGGGTACGACGACCCCGAGGAATTTCGCCAGCAAGCGCAGGAGAAGTTCTCGTTGATCCGGACAGGCGTTGTGGATCAGCCCTCGTGCCGGCTTCTTCTAGTCAATGTAGGTTTCTCCATATTGTACCACAAACGGTCAATCTGATTCATTGCCAGGGTATGGATGACGGTATCACGCCGATAGAAGACTGCCTTACCCTTTTCAATCATGGGAGCCCAAAGGAAGGGCGATTCTATCCAGGCTTACCGCATATGGGATATCCGGATAGTCTCTCCGCAGCGTACAAGTGGCTAGAGGATGTTATGGGTCTGACCTGAGGTTTCAGCAGCGAATCTTAGCCGAGTAAATGCTATTATCTACACCAGTTGAAACATATATGTATAAAGCCAGTCCAACATTTGGCAGCGTTGCATATTCCCAACCCACGTTCTTCTCCAGCGTAATATTACCGAGTCATCCTCGTGGTATACTGGATTCCTCACGTATTTATCCCACATCTTACAAAGATCCTCGCACTGGTCAATAGTCAGCGCATAGCCTGACATCCATAATGGCTCCTACCCCCAACGCCCGGCCCAAACTGTCCAAAGCTTGTGATAACGCTCACGCCTGCATAAATCCTAATCGGCCAGCTTATAGATGGCTTCTACATCCTCTCCCTGAATGCAATCAACCGGACCCTGAACAACGCTATCAACCGCTTCTTGTATTTCAACCTCTCCCGCCACCAAATCAAACCACCCACTTACATCCGCTCTTCCCAACATCTCCACCGCAACGGCCGCAACATCCGCAATACTCACCTGCCCAAGCGCCCTCGTCTTTCCAATACTGACTCTCCCCGTCGCACGGCCGGTCGTGAACCATGTCGGACGCAGGCTAATGGCCTGGAAGGGAGGAGCATGAGCATGAGCATGCTGACCTCCAGTTCCACGCGCTCTGCGCTGATCCGCCATCGCGACCAGATACTCATCCGCCTGGATCTTCGCATCGCCGATATCCGGGTACGCCGCGCGCTCGGAGTTGTAGTGGGCTATATCCCTGCTATCCCACCACGGCGCGGGCTTCCGGCGCGAGGCCGGGAAGGAAATCATAAGGAACTTCGTCACGCTGGGAAGACTGGTAGCGGCGGCGATGGCTGCTTTTGCGGCGTCGCGGTCGATAGCGTACGGGTTTGAGAACGAGCCTAAGAACAAAATTAGTTTTCCTATGGCTGCGTGGTTTATAAAACCACGAATATATGAAATATCTGGGTTATTACCTGCTGCAAAGACTGCACACGTCGCGCCCGTCCGGCTGAAGAGGGCCTCTGCATCGTGCGCCGTTTTCAGATCACGCAGGTCGTACTGGAGAACAAGTATATCCCCTGGCTGGCCCCGTCCGAGCGCGATGATCCCCGGTCCCTGTTGCGGGTTGCGGATGATGCTTGTGACTGTCCAGGTGCGGGCGAGGAGGAGGCGTGTAATGGCACGCGCGATGCGTCCGTTACCGCCGAAGATTAGGGCGTGCATTTTTATATGCTAAGATGGCAGGTTGGGCACCGAGGGGCCTGGTGGTAGCTGGGAGAGTGGGGGAGATGAGGCCAGGCGAGGCGAGGCGAGGCGAGGCGAGGCGGATATCGAGTCGGGCGAAAGTTCGTTGTAGCTTGGAGGACCCTATAAGCCTCGGCTGGGATAATTCAACGGGTGTCCTCTGGCGGCTTTGCTTGTCTATCGCTTTCTTTACATGGTTCGAGATCCACTATGTAGTTTAGGCTTGGCTCCAGGCAAACCTGTCAGCTCGGAATTAGGGATGCGCTTATAGCCGTGGGTGCCCAGACCCATGACGGTGTTCAATTATCATTACGTACGTTAATTTTCAGTATTTACTACATGCAACCAGCACGAGCCATACACGCTGGGCCAAGAGGGTACATAACCTACTTACTCCTATACCTCACTCACCCGAAACAGCGCGGGCTCCCCCCTAACCCTACGCCACCGATTCGCCACCTCAAAGACATCCCAACACTCTCGCAACGTCCACCCCCAGCGCCGAAAGAAACTCTCCGTAACCTCCCACCCGCTCGGATCCCACGGATCCCGCCACACAATGACCCCCGTTTCCCCCGCCGCAGGACCCGCCCTCTTCTCGGGAACCAGCGGGACCGCTTTCCCGGACATATCATGGCACAGCCGCGTATCGTCGAGCGCGTCACCCATGAGGATCAGATTATCGCGTAGTTTGGGAAAGGGGATCAGATCGAGCCACGGGTGATGGGGGACGGTTAACTGGATGCGCGTTGGGCGCAGCGGCGCCGGCAGGTGATGCACAGGGTTATAAGCGATCTTCGCTGCGCCAGCACAGCCAAAGGGCGAAAATGCGTCGTCGTGCATTTCGGCTGCAGAGTAGCCGAGTACGTCGATGTTGACGTGCAGGGCGCGCAGGAAGTTGAGGCGGGTTAGGCCAAGGAGGAGTTCGGTGCGGAGTGAGCCCGCGGCGAATTCGGCGCGGTAGAAGGCTTCTAGGTTGCAAATTGCCTGGAGGCTGTTCTGGGAGCTAGGCCCGAGGATTTTGAAGCGGTCGAGTTCGATGAAGGCGATTTGGTGGGGGGATGTAGTAGTAGTGGTGGTAGGAGTAGCCGTTGGGGATCTTGGTGCTGGGGATGATTTTTTCGAGAGTCGCTCTATATCATTATTGGGTGGTGAAGCGTATTTTGATGTGTGATCACCAGGTGTGCTTTGTCGATCCGAACGCTCTGTAGCTGTCGATCCCGCCGGAGATTTGTCAGTTGGCGATTCATCTGGCGATCCAGGTGCCCTATCCAATCTTGCAGCTTTCAATCGCCGTCCTGCTGGTGTCAGCATCGACCGGATTCCACCCACAGAAGTAAGAAAGGTAGGCAAACGCACTCCGCGCCCGCTGATTTAACCGATTCTGCAGCGTCCGTCGCCGTTGCGGATCCAGGACACCCTTCCAGTTATCTTCAAACTCGACTGGGATCGATCTAGTCGGTGCCGAAAGTGCCATCATGAATATTGGTGGTGGATTCAATGTCTACGATGCATCATGCAGGAGGAAAGATAGAATCAATCCGGGAGATTAGATTCGCTTTAAATGCTGACACCTGCAGCTGGTGGGTCTCTGGAGGCGAGATGATGCAATGAGTGGGCGAGCCAGCTTGAATGCTTAGTGTGCTCCACTATGTATCCACTGCCATTACAGGATCGTTGCCAAGCTTGAGATCCTTACCCTGGCCTGCAGGGATCAAAGGCTGTATCCAGATCATGGCTGGTCTATCTACTGATATACCCCATAGATCTGTGTCTTGTACGAGAATTGTGTGTATACCTATGCTAGAATGTGGCCCACTAGACCCCTAACCACGAGCCTCACAATATATATTTCAAACGTACTTTCCCGCCAATGGCAAATCCGGCCTTTTTTTTTCCTCGGCAGGATTTCCGCTCTCAGTGAGGTTTTCAGGAAGGCCTTGATACACTCGTTTCTAACTTGCAGTTACATGTGAAATTTCAATATGTGGAAATCTAAGACGACCACATTGACTGGACTGAAGCAACCTGTCACGGGCCATACCTCTGCGCGACGGCATACAATCCATATTCAATGGGTGTCTTCGCTGAGTAACGTGTATCAAAACTTCCGATTGTGGAATCTGCATGGTCAATACATCTTTGCATTGTGTTCATATTTCTGCGCCTTCTCTCCATGGAAAGATCTCACCGATTAGCAGAATAGGACTTCTATGAGAATACTTTCATAAAACATATACACGCGACAGCTGTCGTTGGCCCAGAGAATGATGTTTTCCGCTATCCGTTTGTAACCTTTGGTAATATCGCATCGTCTTATATCCCTGGCATCTTTGCAATGAATGGGAAGACCATGCCACTCAGGTCGTTCTCGACCACTGTCTAGCAATGGAGACAGCAGCTATCTACATCAGTGGCCTGAGACATTATCTAAAACACGTACTTATTATGGTGTTTGCGATGTCTGGGTGTTGGTGTGAAAGTACTATGGGCAGGGCAGTAGGAGAAACGAATGGATTTGATAACCCGAGGATGTTTACAGGTACAGAATAATCAAGCCCGCTCCATATGCTTTGACTGCCCTTCCTCGACCTTCTGCAAAGTAGGTTCCAGATCAGCATGCCGCTGTTCCTCGGCAACGGCTCCGAAAATGACGTCTATCTCCTCCAGAGTTCGGCCTTTGGTCTCTTTCACGAAAGATCGCGCCCAAATGCCCATGGCAAAACAAAAATTCTAAACATCAGGAATGTCTTCCGGCCGATGTTATTAATAGCGTGTGGGGTAATCTCAGTGATATCAAAATTGAAAATACATTGCGTTGCAGAGCCAAATCCGACCCGGTAGGACCGCAGGCGCGTTGGGAAGATCTGTACGAGAAAGCCTCTTAGCAAACAAGAAACAGAGGCGTCGACATTTAGATTGATCTTACCTCACCCAAATAGACCCATGGAGTCTGTCCCCAAGAAGCGGAATGTCCAACTGCGTAGAGATAAACCATGACAATCGTAGCAATGGAGGACTGCGAGACCGTTGTACTGCTACCGGGGCGTGCTGGATGCGTAGCTAAAATACCTCGAATAATGAACATCATACCAGCCCTCCAGATTGCGCTACCAACCAAGCTGCGTTTGCGACCCCATCTATCAATTCCTATCCAAGGACAGATCGCAGTAGCCACCACCTTGGTGGTCCCGTAAAGCCCGATCGAAAAAAGCGACGAAGTTGTTGAGCCCAATCCAACGGTCTGAAATGTCTGAATGCGCGTAGGAGCCAATTGATGTAGATTTATCTTTCAATCTTCGTGGAGATATTGAGATTGACATCAGTTTACTGCACGCTGTGCCTGGATACATATGTACTTGAAAGGCGTTATATAGACCGCCCAACGTGGTCTTGTCCGTATTTGAGAATATGTCCGCGAATTTTCGCGGAAGAATATGTATTTAATTCCACTACGTAGATGCCTTCAAATAATTCAAAGGCTATCTATGTAAGGGTCTTTCTTAACTGTCAGAAGAAAGCCGCACTCTTTTGTGGAAAGCCTCCTGCCTCAAGGTAGACCTTGCCGGATATCTGTATGCTCATTCAGCCCCCATGCCTGGCTGCTTGAGTCGTGCACAGTTGCGCGCCTCATGTCGCGTCGATATTTCGACATAAATGGACCGCTTACAACACGATGCATAGTGCAGGTGTTGTCCCAAATAACAAGGTCACCTGGTTTATGCCATTCGATTTCGATCACGTACTTTTCTTGCGTCGCATGCTGGAAAAGTCGGTCGAATAGGGCTTTTGAATCCTTCTCCCCAAGCCCTTCTATGTGATGAACGTGCGCAGCAATATATAAATTCATCCTGTTCGAACTTTCGTGTCGTTGGACTAGTCGGTGGCGACCCATCGGGTGCTGAGTAGGGTCGGTCTTCGCGTAAAAGTCCGGAGCCGCCAATTTCTTAGAGTGTAAAATTGAATGCGCAGCAACGTAGTTATTGGACAGGAGCATGTCTTTTGTGTCTTGGTCGAGTTCATCATAGGCAGTCCTCGTGTCTGCAAAGGCAGTTTTGCCACCGGCCTCCTGAGGTGGAAGTTCGTGAGCTAACAGAAGGGAGTATCCCGCGCGGCGAGGGTTAAAACTGGAATCCACGTGAAAAAGGCTATTCCCCTATAGCGTTATTAGCATAGAAGTGTTATGGTCTTGTTAAACATACCTTATTTGCTTGTCCTCGAGGACTGTTAGGGTCGACGATAGAGCCATCTTCTTCAATGTTGCTTACGTCAAAGAGCTCGTCATATTTAAGTCGATTCTTTCGACCAGCGGAAATATACGGTTTCACATCGTCCAGCTCACCAAACTTACGAGCCAGGACAATTTGAGTCTCATCAGTGAGGTTTGTATCACGCAAGACTACCACACCATACTAATAGTTCATAATTTAGTCCTGCAAAGTTGCCACAAGAGGAGAAAAGTTGGTCCAGACTCACTTCTGTCACAGCACGCTTGATGGTACGGAATGAATGCTCTGATACGCCATCCGTGAAATCTAAGCCTTGAATTTCAGCTCCAAACCCGGGTTTGAGTTCGCGAAGCTTTACATTCATCGGAGGGACTGTTGCTGTGTTCGACATATCTCAGGCAGCTTGCTCGTAGCCAAAAATGATTTCCAAATTTGAGCTTGTACGGAAACGATGCGAGGCAATGTGACATTGCTTTATGTATTGCGTGCCCATGCCTTTTCAATCGTTAGGACCTACAACCGATGAACCGACTAAACCCGTCTACAGCCGACAATAAATATTCGTCTATTGCCGACGATAGAAGATCCCCGGGACGGAATCACATCGTCAAGAAACCCTTCAGGCGTAGTAGAATTGAGCTGACTGATAGGGCATTTGGAGCGTGGGTCGTGTGCTGATTGTCCATCTTATAGTCCTGACGTAAAGGACGGTTTTCTATGTCTTCTTTTCTGGTTATGTGGGGAGGTAATTAAAGGGCGTTTTTCTGCAAACGTATTGCACTTGGGCCAATGTTCTTTTCCTTGTCCTTTGTTAAAAACAGGAACTTATTCTCGTCGACCGCTAAGGCTGATCCTTTTAATGAATTATGATGGAGTGTCATGGAAGGGGTTCACCAGCCCGTCTTTGGTATTCCATAGCACCCAATATACAATGCAGTGACAGCAACAGGCTCGTTTGCGAAACGATATTCTATTATGAAACCCGTCATTCTTGATGCGTCTTCGGTGTATTGTCCAGCTCTCTCACATGTAAACATCAATAATCACCGATTATAAGTTTGTTGTACTGTACAATATGCTTCTGGGGTGAATTTGAATGGTATTTGGAGCGAGCTTCGGTCTAATAAACGTGCAAAAGGGACGCGTTTATTAATTACCCATACCCTCTTCCTGCGCTGAAGCTGGGTAAGCCCCTTCTGTGGTAAGGAGAAAGCGTCTTCGAGGCCAAACAGATCTCCCAAAGCGCGCTGCAATTGACCAGAAATTCACAATTAGGGTATACGAGACAAACTTCAAAGCTCTGAAGCGTATTGGCACTCTTGGTTATTGTTCCTCGGTACACAATTACGGATTGAGACGTAGCTCAGCATTCTTCTTTACGATGCTTTATATACTTAATATACTGAGGTATCGCCCGGCTTATCCTTCTCATTCTGATTCAAATATGACACTGTTAATCGCCTGAGCTCATCAAGGCAGACCTTGCCGAACATTAGAATGTTCGTTAAGACCCCATGCTTTACTGCTAGAATCATGCACAGTGACCCGTCTCATGTCCCGTCGATATTTGTACATGAATTGCCCCTCGAGCGCCCGGTGCATAGTGCAAGTATTGTCCCAGATAATGAGGTCACCTTCGCTTTCCCAGTCGATCTGTATGACGTACTTGTCCTGGGTGGCGTGCTCAAAAAGCCGGTTGAATAGTTCATTCGACTCGAGCCCTTCGATATGGTGAACGTGGGCTGCGATATAAAGATTCATTCTGCCCGACTTTTCGTGTCTCTGCACCAATTCATGACGACCCATAGGATATTTGGTAGGATCGGTATCCGCGTAGAACTCTGGAGCGGCTAGCTTCTTTGAATGGAGGATTGAGTGCGCAGCAATATAGTTCTCTGCGAGAAGCTCCTCCTTGGTAGTTCCGTCGAGGTCGTCAAATGCAGTTCTCGTGTCGGCGAATGCTAAGCCACCTCCACTTCCGTTGGGGGGTAGTTCATGGACAAGAAGCAACGAATAACCAGCTCGACGAGGGTTAAAGCTGGAGTCGACATGAAAAAGTCCATTGCCCTAGCGAGATTGTTAACACGCGAAATTTTCTCATCGTATCTATGAACTGCATAGCATGAAAACATTTTACCTTATTCGCTTGGCCACGGGGACTATTCGGGTCGACAGTAGACCCGTCCTCTTCAACATTGCTAACGTCAAAAAGCTCGTCATACGCCAGTCGGTTCTTTCGACCAGCAGCGACGTAGGGCTTAACGTCATCAAGCTCACCGAAGCTTTTGCCGAGCTGTATGTGGGTTTCATCGGTCAACTTCGTCCCGCGTATGACGACGACACCATACTAATGTCAAAGAATAATTAGACCATATCACTTCAAGACGAGGACAGAATACTCACTTTAGTAACCGCGTCCTGAATCAAGCGGAACGTGTGATCAGATACTCCATTTTCAAAGTTGATGCCCCGAATTTCAGCCCCAAAGCCGGGCTTTATGTCTTTGACTGAAATGCGGTCAAGCTCGTTCCTGCTTGATGAGATTACCACGGGCATCTTGACTAAACTTTGCTCTAGGGGAGCTATTGAATGCGAATGGGATGCGCTTCTCAGAGAATCATCTCGAATTGCTTTGAAAATCAATGGTCAAAGACACCTCAATATATACAGAGCTAACTGGACCCATTCGAGGTTACGGTTGAATTAGTATAACCGCTCGCCGCCCATATCCGATGAAGTTGGCTTCCCGGACCGATAATCTGCTAGATTTCGGAGCCTGTGCGGATGTTGCCTTCCTGTCACCTGGAATGTTCGGCATCCAGAATCGTTGTCAAAAATGGTAAAGATTTGATTTGATATGAACGGCTTTGCCGTTACTTACGATGAATTGGAATTGTTGGTCAGTTATCGCAACACGGGGGACGCAATGTAGTACCTCCGATTACATTAAAATCACTGTGGTGTAGTATTGGAAAAAACCAACAGGACTAACCACTAGGTAAACGTGCCCCCGAAGTGCGGACACTTCCATCCACCTGTAGCCATCCGCAACCGAAACCAGCTGCCGACCACACGCTGACAAGATCCAAGATACAGTGTGCACTGTCATATCCGGTATAAAACAACTTATTTTCTGCTGGAGAAATCAAAACTGGCAATCTGCGTACGACACTTACAGTACCACCTGTCAAAAGCCGACATTCGCCACACCGATTTAGGACGGAACCTCGAAGTAGACCGACGGGACCGCGGGACGTTGGAAGAAACCCACTTTACGGTTTTTGGCAACTCAAACTATATGGGCGCATTGCAGTCATTTCACCTCGCTTTACTACTGCAAGACTCGGCAGCCGAAGATTACAGGTTGATATCCGGTGATGTCCGCGGCAGAACCATGACCGCTCATATCATCGGTGAAACGCCGGATGCCAGCGCATAGCAAATCGCTGTTGCCACGATCCATTTCGATACTTCCAGGAGGGACAATATGCCAGATTGAGGTAACCGTGGTTGACGTGTACCATGAGGAATTGGGCGGAACGTCTACCCCACGCGACTGATCTAAGATTTAGCCGCTATTTTACAAGCTGAGGCCCGTTACCCCCATATTAAAACCATTCAAGATCTATTTCCACCTTCGGTTCCAATGACACGACTCAGAACTATTCCACTGCAAGAATTAAAAATGGGCGTCAAAAGGCGACTCTGTTCGAAATTTTTTTTGGATGATGTGATTAGACCGAGTAAAAGGATGGACTCATAGTAGGCTGCTACAGCTCATCAGGTCCTTTTGATCTGCGAGACCTTCAAGGCAAGTAATGTAATCCTATGACATCTTATAAAAAGTTAAAAGAAGTGATAGTGCAACTGTGTGCAAGAACTTTCTAGTTTCTGACAGCATGGGCATAATTTTTGATGACAAGATATGGCGTAAACCTTTTAAGAATCTTTTGGCCCAATCCGGTTTGCCTAGATGTCTAGACTCCCCAGTGTTCTATATTTGAGGTTATAAGATCGGAACGACGTGGGGGTGCGTGGGTTAGAAGGTGCTTGCCTCGGTCATTGCGTCTTCAAAGACCGCACAGCCTCTGTGGTGAACACTAATTTAGCATTTTGCCCTTTTCAATAGACACTGTAGTTGATGACTATATTTTGGAAGTTTTTATGTTCCCCGTTCAGCTTGTCAGTGAAAATTTTGCGGGTTTGCGTGGCTCTATATTGATTGTATTAAAGACTTTCTTGCCCAATGTACCGACGTTTGCGTTTCCGGAGGCACTATCTAAAGCGAGCAAGAAAGGTCTCAAACGAAGCAGCTACCCTATGCCGACTACAACCGACGGCACCCCTCTTCGGCTCGGGCCTCGCCCATATCAAGGGGCAATCTTAGTTCTGGTTCTTTTAGTAGCCCGGGTCCACTTGCCGCTTTTTGTATTCATTTCCATTAACCGATTACCCCATTTCCATTAACCGATCGCCCCTTCATTTAAGTGCATAGTGAGTGGTTTTCCGTCTCCTTCGGCTGGGCAGCACTTGTGATGTTTTTGACATTGTTACCAAAAATCGCTAACAATGACCGGTATATCGAAATCTGATGAATATAATACCCGGTCCAAGAAAACCCAGGACAAAGAGCAACTTTCGATGGCATCACTCCGAAGCCTTGACGAGCTCGAAGTCCTGGCCACGAAAAACCTAAGCCAGAATGCCTGGTCTTTTAACTACGCCGCGGCTGGTGATTTGGTCTCCAAAAGTCTGGACCAAGAAGTCTACCGCTCAATACTACTCCGGCCACGCGTGCTCAAGAAAGTCGAAGAATGCGACCTGTCGACGACAATTCTCGGCCAGAGAGCCGGAATACCGGTATTCGTATCCCCCATGGCAATGGCCCAATTAGCGCATCCGGCAGGCGAAGCTGGCATTTCGGCCGCGTGTGGTGTATTTGGTGCGTTGCATATCATCTCGAATAATGCTTCGATGGCTCCAGAGCAAATTGTCGCAGATGCAACGCCAGAGCAGGTCTTTGGGTTCCAGCTTTATGTTCAGAAAGATCGCAGAGAGAGCGAGGCTGTCCTAGCGAGGGTCAATAAGCTACCCGCCATTAAGTGCATTGTCCTCACGGTTGACGAGCCCGTCCCAGGCAAGCACGAGCTTGGCTTGAGAGGGCTTGAACCATACAAAAAGATTCACGATGATGTTCCAAGCCACCTAGGAGAGCGAATCCCACACAGCGCCGACGTTAGAGTGGCCCTCCCATCGGTCTCCGGACCGGCTTCCGATGCTGAATGGGAGTCTACGCTTCAATGGCTTGCGAAGCATACCTCGCTACCCATAGTAATCAAAGGCATTCAGACTTACGAGGATGCTCAGATCGCTGCGACCTATGCTCCGCATATAAAAGGCATTATCTTGTCGAACCATGGGGGACGTGTCCTTGACACTGCACCACCAGCTATTCACACCCTACTTGAAATCCGAAAATATTGTCCAGAGGTTGTGCAGCAAGTGGAAGTTATGATTGATGGGGGTGTTCGACGCGGGACAGATATTGTGAAAGCGCTGTGCCTTGGTGCGAGGGCAGTGGGTATTGGGCGAGCGGCGTTCTGGGGCCTAGGTGCCGGTGGTGCAGCTGGGGTTGAGAAGACGCTCGAGAGTAAGTTCTTCATAACCATTTATATTGGAAGTAGAACACTGATACTTATTTCTCTTGTCGCGAAAGTTCTAGCGCAGGAGACGAGGAGCTGCATGGGATTGTTAGGTGTGCGGAGGGTCGCCGATCTAGGAATGCACCATGTAAGTGGTTTTCAGTCATACAGGTCCTTGGGGCTAATGATAATGCGGCAGCTTAACGCGAGGCTCGTAGAGCAGCAGATATATGACACACATTTGATTTGAGAATGCTTTAATAAACTTTCAACTCTTCCTCGGGGGGGAGGCTGAAAATTATATATCATCTTGGGTCCAAGGATGTTCATCCGGCTTGCTGCCGAAACCCAGAGGATCTCACAAGCTACGGTTGATGTCGGGTTTCACCCTGAGAAATCATTTATGGAGTACCCCAAATAATAAAGGCCAAACCATCCCACAACCTATGGTGCGCACACATGTGTAGATTACTGATTTGTCACTCGAGGTGCGCTACGTACATTTGATACACACAAAACATGTTCTGGCTCTCTTATATAGACATACCCCTCATTTGCATTAAAGAAACTTGGTATCATCCCGAGTCTCGCGCGGTCGCAACCCTGCTTTTGTGACGCGCGCTCTCAAGTGCTGGCGGTATGAACGGTAACGCAAAACCAGAAACGAGATAAAGCATTGTCAATGCTCGGCCGGCACGGATCTGGTAGTGTTTGCGCCACTTGAATTTGGAGCGAGCAAGCGAATAGACTAGCTGTCGGCGCAGACCATTGGCCATGGCAATATTGTTTGCGTGTCTCTGGCGAAGTGAGACTCGATGCCTGAGGCTATTCGGGGCGTAGGAAGGTCGAGTGAGGGAGAGAGAGAGAGTAAACAAGGCATATAGATGGAATTTCCCACTCTCAAGGTGGGGTTTATATACTTAGAGTGATCAAGGGAAGATGTTTGCACATGGTCACAAGTCCCTAATGGGTCTATATGAATTTGCTGAATAACGACCGCTGGTATGCTCAACCAGCATCATTGCCCCGATATGATCTTGGTTAGGCTGTATAATACATGGATTTGACAGCCAACACATTGCCATCTCTTCCCGATACTATAACCGACTATAACCGGAGGATCTGCTGCGGTACTGGTGCGAATCGGACGAGGACAACCCGACCAAAAAAACCCCGCAAAGTGTTTCTGCACCGCAATGAAAACTCTGATGATTTTCATGCGTTGTAAAAACGTCCGTCTTCACCTTTCATACCTATTGGTTCTGTAAGTTACTTACGTCCTGCTTGGCTTAAAAAGCTGGGTTGAAAGTTCTGTCACCTACGAGGGGTCTAAAGTTTTCCGCTTCCCTTTTCTGTGGCCCCGCTTTTCTCTGTCCGGCAATCACAGCCGACTGCAGCCGAACACCTCAATTTAAGACCAGCATGGTTCCATCTCTTGCCGATCCGCCTTCTATCGGCATTATACGCACCATGACACCGGCCACTGGGAAAAGATCATACCGTGCGTGCTTACGATGTCGCCAGCGGAAGAGCAGATGTAATCTGTAAGAACCACCTCCCCTGCCAATTACATACGGATCTCGCAACCACTCACACCCTCTAGTGACGGAGTAGGAGAGCCTAAAAAACCACCATGCGTGGCATGCCACCTGTCGGGAAGCGAATGTATTCTTACAAAGTCCCGCCGCGGGGGAAACTTCCGTCATCACAGGGCTGCACCAGTTGTTAACCCTGCAGACTCGTATGACACCGCTCCTATACATTCGAATAAAGTATCCGGTCCACAAAGGACAAAATCTCCTGAAGACGAAGAAAGTGTTGCGAGGGATGACTCCGGTGACTTCTTGGCCATGGACTTAAGAAATCCGTCCGATGCCCTACAGATTTTGGCTCTTTCGGGGGACCAGCCGCGAGCGCGCCATTCGACTACAAGCCCCAATAGCCCAAACCTTGTGATGCAACACCGTATGGCGACGACTTCGAGCCAGCCGCATCAGTCTGCGTATCAGGCTCAGACTCCTGCCTCAATTTTCGATGATTATGAGCTGGTTCAAAGGGGGTTACTGCGCCCAAGCCACGTATTCGAGCTGTTACTGAGGTCGGTGGTCTTCAAGTTAATTTTCATCGACTGCGGCTTACATGGCTTAGATATGCCCGCTACTATCACCCGTTTTGTCCCATCGTCCCTTCATATTTGCTACGCTCTTCAGGGGCAGCGAAGATTCAGAAATCAGATTTCTTTCTACTTACTGCCATCCTCACTACTGCCTCCAGGGACGACCCTCAACATTCGCTTATTCACCGGTACTGCTGGGACCACACACAACGCCTCTTGGTGGATGTCCTTCTCTCCCACACATGGACTCAAACTCCACGAACGGTAGAGGGCCTACTTATTCTAGCCGAGTGGCTACCTCACATTCAAATACAGGAAACAACTGCTGGGGAGCCAAAGAATTTGTTCAGCGAAGATCGAACCGCTTGGTCCCTCGTCGGTCTCGCTGTACGGTACGGCTACCTCCAGCGTCTTGACCAAGCTGCGTTTCCAAATAGTATTGGCGGTGAATCAAAGGAGCGAGCGGACCAGAATAGGCTCGTATGGGCATGTGAGTAGCTGCTGCAAAATCGTCAACCCATCGCTCTGTAATAACACAAACAGATATCTTCATGGCAGACAGGCAGATATCTGTCCGGCTAGGCCAGTCCTTCTGGTCACGCGGTCCGTCACTGGCGGCTAAGTTTACAGCCCGGGATTTCCCAGCTCTTCAGCCATGCCCAGAGAATGATCAGGAGGATTACGCATCCATTCTCCAAGCATCTATGGAGCTAGTTCAGATTCTACACAATGCCCATGCGATCCTCTACTCGTCGAAAGAGCGAACACTAGCAATGGTCCACGAAGGCCATTATGCCCGGTATCTCGACGACTTTCGCATCGCTACGGCAACTTGGCACTCAGCGTGGTCTCGCTTGCCGATATCTAACAGCATCAAGAGCACCCTGATTATCATGTACGAGTATATTTCACTCTATACGAACGCATTTTCCTTTCAGGCCGTCCTTACACGGGCCTCCGACAAGCGCAAGTCCTCGCCTGAGCGCCAGCCAAACAAGCGCTTATTGGCAGGGGTGTTGTCCAAAGGGATCATGGCTTCTCCTGACGGTCGCTACATTTTCGATGCTATCAGTGCAGCTATGAATCTCCTCACTCTCATGAACGGTCTGGACCCTCACCAAGTCGTATGTTACCTCCCATCGCGTTACTACTTGTAAGTATTCCATCAGAATCTCGTAGAAAGCTATAGAGCCCGCCCCATGCTGACCTGAATATAGATACGGAGTCTACGCCGCCGTCTTCCTCCACAAAGCCGACTGTGCTGGCGCATTCCAATCGCCTGACCAGCGCCAAGAGGTAACCACCCTTGCACGCGGGTTCGTCTCTTGCCTCGAAAAAGCTTCTTCGACGGATGTACACATCTGCCACAGTTATGGACGGATGCTGAAACAACTCTGGAGTAATCGAGGTCGAGAAACCAACAACCCACCTACATGTGCGCCCGTGGGCACGAACATGGACCTTAACCATCCTCAGCCGTCGATGATACGGGATCCAGAACAGTCAACCCCATCTGATAGCTTCAACTCGTCGCAATTTTTTGATACTTTACCTGTGGAAGATGCGACTGCCGCATTTCCGTCTATCGAGGGGTATTTCCTCGGAACTTTCATGCCGGGGGTTGCAGACTTCAGTACCTCCGGATTTGAGGAAGGGCTTGCACAGCAGAATCATTTTAATGATGGCTTTCAGGATTGGGGGATATACCAAGATAAAACGGGGTTTTAGGCTTTTATATAGACTGTATTTGTATTTGTATATCAACGCTTATACCCCTCTTAAAAGTTGCCTCATGGAGTAATTGTTTGATAATACTCTTGTATGTCATCAAGTGTGTATTCAACGCATTCACATCCCCAAAGAACCCTTTGCAAAGAGGCCCTTACGGTGTGGTCGTACTGAGTTCTCACTTAAACGACGATTCAGAGCCTGCGATCGCGGGAAAAGATAATGATCTCCGCCGGGAAATTTGGGCTTTTCAAGGAGAATCGGGCTCTGAGGGTGTCGGCTGGTAGCCTTGATGTCGATTTATTGTCGCTTGAACAACCACTCACGAGGCGCAAGAATGCGAGCGAAGATTTCAATGATCTTATACTGAGATGCGCCTCTCACCCTACAGAAAATCGGATGAGAAGACCTCTTTCCTACCTCAGGGAATGGCTTGGCGGCATCGCTGTTTGCTGAGGTATCTGGCGTCTTTGAGTTCTCTGCGTGCACTTCCGTGGTGGCGTCCGACGTGGTTTCAGAAATAGTATCGGATGGCTGCAGCTGGCTACCACATCCATTGACATTTCCGCGGGCATCGAAGTGGGTAGTATAATCAAAGTTGAGTACGGTAGCCGATCTGGGTGGTTGCAGGTGACGAGTGGGACCAGGTGTTAGGTGATCACCGATTGTAATCAGGCCGCCACTGACCAAACTGCAGGTGTCGAATTAACTGTGGTAGCTTACGACATAAACGACAGTGGTTATGGAAAAGGAACCAAGAAGGTGTCTCGAGAAGACAGCCCGAAGACAATGCAACATCTTTTTAGGATCTTGTTCTATGTGCACGCCGTGGCTAACTTCGATTTCGGGAAGACAAGGCTGGATTTGCGGCTCATGTACTGTACACATGACTAAGATTGTGCTGAATTGCGGGGTGATTTCAGCCTGATCTGAGCCTCAACTGCCCTGCTCCTGGCTTCCTACACATTTGACACTGTCCATAGGTTCACAGATCGACTACCGAAGATAAAAGATCGCGCCATGGCATCACTAACAACAACACCCCTCACGCGCGACGACTACACAATAGCCCTAATCTGCCCGCTCCCCGTCGAACAAGCCCCCGTCGAAGCCCTCCTCGACGAAATCCACGCGGACATCCCCACGACAACCCAGGACAAAAACATCTACACCTTCGGCCGCATGCACACTCACAACGTCGTAATCGCGTCCCTGCCCCGAACCGGAAACACCAGCGCGGCCTCGGTCGCCACACAAGCCCTCAACGATTTCCCCCACTTGCGCTTCAGCCTGCTGATCGGGATCGGCGGCGGGGTTCCGAATCTCGATCTCGCACATGGGACCGACATCGACATCCGCCTCGGCGACGTCGTCGTCAGCAAACCCGAGCGCGTATTCGGGGGCGTGGTGCAGTTCCGACAGGGCAAGGTGCTCGCGGGTGGACGGTTCGAGCGCACGGGGTACTTGCGCGCGCCCCCTGATGTGCTCTTAGCTGCCATCGCAAGGCTGGAGGCGCGGCATCGGCTCGTCGATAGCAACGTTCCGCGCTTTCTGGACGAAATTCTTCGCAAATATCCTAAGATGCGGACCGGTAGATACGTCTACCAAGGCGCGGAGAACGATCGACTGTTCCGCGCTGAGAGCGCGCACGCCGAGGGTCACAGAAACTGCGAGGGGTGCCATCCCGCAGCTGTAATCCAGCGCGCGGACAGGGCCAGCCCAGACCCGGTGATCCACTATGGCACGATTGGTTCATCGGATGTTGTAGTTAAGGATGGGTTGCTGCGGGACGCGGTACGCGATGAGCTCGGGGTGATCTGTGTGGAGATGGAGGCTGCAGGATTGATTGACTCGTTCCCGGGGCTGGTTATTCGGGGAATCTGCGACTATGCCGATTCGCATAAGAATGATCGGTGGCAGCCTTACGCGGCTGCTGTCGCTGCCGCGTATGCTAGGGAGCTGTTGTCGCATATACCGGCCTTGAGCAACCTGAAAAGCGACCGTGCGCACTGCGGCGCAACTGTGCTACGTGTGGGCAGTGCGAGAAATTTTGTCAACGGGGATATCTCTGGAGATGTTGTTGCAGGGGACAAGGTTGTTGGTGATAAGTTCGGTGGTGGTAACGTCTGGGAGGGATGGAGAAGATAACTAGTACGATTGTTGGGTAAGCGACGAAATACCAATAGCATATATATAGAGAGAATCCAAGAAATAGCAAGGTGAGCTCTCCTACACTTTCGGAATTCGCTTCAATTGTAGAAGAGGGCGTGACTGTAGCTGCTGCACTGCGTGCGATGAGCTCATATCGATAACTGTCTCAAGGTCGGCTGGGAGCTGTCGGCTCATGGCTGGTCGGCAGCTAATATAAATGGCCCTGATTGTGGTGGGAAAGTGATGTTTCTGCAGCTGATCAAAGAGTCTGGCAAATGGTTGCGCCCACTGATGCTGCTGCGCCTGCTCGCTGAATGACGTTGTATCGAACAGCAGATATAATTCCTTGACGTCTCCCAAAATAGAGCCTAGCAGATTGAACCAGTCGTCGACACTCGTCGCGTCCTGGAGTCTTCGAGCTGTAAGTGAAGCGGTCCGTTCATCTAGAACGCCTGTTCTTTGCTGCAAGATTTGCGGCACGAGTTGCTTAAGGACATCCAAGGTATCATATAAGCCTGGGTCCGCGCCCCTTCGCTGGAGAATCCAAACAACAGGTCTCCCTTCCTTTTGTAGCAGTTCAATCATATCCGCGGCAAAGTCTCGGAGTACGTGGCGAGTACGGAAGGAGCCTTTGACTAACAGCTGGGAAGAACCAGCCTTTGCTGACCAGCTTTGAAGCTGACGGGACTTTCGTAGAAGGGACGAGGTATCCCCTTCCTTCCGCCGCCGGACGTTGCGCATCTGGGTATAATATCGAAATGCGCTCTGCGGATCGGCTATCTGTGGAATCAAATCGGAGAGCTTGACGTCGGGGAGTCGCGTATTGGTTTGGAAGGTACTGCTGTAACGCAATACGTGGAACTCTGCGCGGTAGATTCGTATGAGCGCCAGGCCCTACATTCATCAAACTAGCAGGTGCTACCCACCTTCGAGCGCCCGTCTGGTTTGTGGTAGCCCAATGACGGTGGACGAGGAGGGCCTCGACAAGCTATCCTTCAGCTCAGTGAGGATCATGCTCGAGACAAGCTGGCCGATCCGCTGGATATCGTCCGAAACGTCGCTCGGGTTTAGCCCAAATTCGCCGATGATCGCGGGGTCGAAGATCACATTGCGCATCTCAACCGTGATCTAGTCCGCGATGATGAGGTTAGCGACGACAATTCAGCGGAGGGAACTGGAATTTGCAAATCACCTTATTCCCTGCGACCTGGTCACCTCCAATTTTGCTCCCGCCGATCTGGTCCCCCGCGACGTTCCCGTGGACCACATTTCGGACCTCGCGGGCATGGACCTCCATCTCCTCCGCCATCTTCCTCAGGGTGCAGGGATTTTGAGGTGAAGGTTGCGTCGAGGCGCTCAGATCATCTCGTCACCTTTGGCCCTAAGCGGTGACAAGTCAGAACACGACAGCGGTCGTTCCTCCCTCATTGGGTGCAGAAGCGCCACCCCAGCGCTTATGTCCCCCCGTAGACGCCTTCTCCCCTCTCACTCCCAATTAAGTCCGCTAACGCCCTTCGATTTGCAACCGATAATCCCCCAGTCGTCCTCCGTACCCCGGTTCTGCACGCGGAATTTCGAAGACAGGCGCTATTTTCGCTGCATGTCTCAACCCTGTCCAGCTTTTCTGCGCAATCCATCCCTCGGGTTTGTTAGACCCCTCCCCCAAGCCTCGTCGTCCCAGCTCCCTGCCGCTACTCCCTATTCTCGCGTTCAGCCGCCTCGCCCCCTACCCTTTGTTCGAGACCCTCTGTTCAGAACTTTATCCACCCGAAGCGTTATATCGGCTAAAGGCGAAACATATACACAGCAGTCGGACTCATCTACGGAGGTTAGGGGAACGCTCGAGGCAGGCTCCGAGATTTACGACAGGAAGGGGCAGTCGGACGTCTCGTTTGGCTATCACAACTACGACCACGACCAAGAAGGAGGAGAAGGATCGGACGCGCGGTCTTACGATTATGAGGGGGAAGAAGGCTACGAGGACGAAGAAGACGACAGTGAAGGAGAAGAGAGACCGGCAGATTCAGCATCGCCCCACTTGCGCGCATATTGTGACACGGTACGTGAAATAGAATTTGACGTTGATAGCCTCAAGCAAGCGCTTAATTCCATACAACCGCCGTCTCCCGGGATCGAAAACCTTCCTGAGAGTGTCGATTCTTGGCCTGGAGTAGACCATTTAAACGGCAATCCACTCTCCTTCTGGAAGCACATAACTATATCAGAGGACCGGACAACTGAGAGTGGCTGGAGCCAGAGGCAACTTGCAGGCGTCCTTCCACAGATTGCTCGTCCAAGTCTGGGCCAGCAAAGAAGCCCAATACGACGACCCGCAACAGAGCAGTCAACAGAACCCCAGTTCAACGGTCAGAGCATCCCTGATCTATATACAGATCTCTTAATTTTAGTAATCTGGAAAATTCAGACATCCTAGAGGATTTCGATTTTGATACCTTCTTGAACACCGCCACGGATACCACTAGCTGGGGGCTTCTCCCGTTCATGGATTATTCGGGGAATATGGCCTCAGGAATCTCCCAGATGCTGCCATATTCGACGCGAGGGGGAAGGCAAAATATTACCCAGGCAAATGGGACTCCTCAGTTTGAGCGTCATGGCCCCCTCTCAGAAGATAGTCCAGCAAATGGACTGGCATCAGACGCCGATTCAGTGCACGATTCCTCTCACATAACCATCATCCGATCGGCATCTGGAAACGAAAGCTTCAACGGACACCGAGATGCTGTGCCCGGGGAGCTGGCGAGAAGGTTTTCTGGCGACACTATCAAGAGGACGGAAGCTGGGCATCTTGAGTTTCAGTCTCACTACAAGCAGCTATTAGACCGCGTTAAGGCCCTCGAACAAGAAAACGCGCTCTTGAAGAGCTGGATAGATCCAGATTCAATTCACGGAGGCAGCCCATTTTCTCAGGTTGTCTATCGATTCGAATCGGATGACCGAGTTTTTTTCAAGCCACAAGTGTGGTTTTGGGAGGATGGGAACCGTTATTCTCTGCGAGGGAGTTCTCTTGCCATGAAGTCAGCACACTTCCTACAACAGAGCAGCAATCTAGCGTTCGTTATTTACAAGACCTACAATCCCGAGACAGCTGATGCCCCTGCGAAAGTGACTGGGAAGGAGCCAGAACTTCCGCCACTTCCAAAACCAGACACTGAGGCGGTCCTCTTCGCTTCAAAGGAGATGAGGTCGGCCATGCAAGCTTACCTGGAAAGCCAACCGAATTTCAAGCATCTGTTTCCTTCTTTCGATATCTCAAAGGAAATTCCTTCTCCCTACCTCTTCTGGAATTGCTTTCGACTATCATATGGCTTAGCCCTCCCAAACATCCCATCTTTTCAAAGGGATCTTATCAAACTATTTGCAAACTAGGTGAACACCAATTATGGAGCGGAATACGAACACACGGATAGCCAAATTTCACGAGGGGTCATCTCTTGTCAATCGATGAAGTACCTTATACGGCCAGGTGACCCGCTCGTTTTTCACGGTAGGGGTTTGCCCCAGGCTTACCAGGCCACATCCTGGGTTAATCCAAAGCCTACATACAAGTACAACGTCAAAAAAGAAGACCAATTCATCAAAACATGGGAAGTGTCGGCCTGGTCTTATGAATTTGATGGCGTATTCCACCAGAAACCCTCGACTCTCGAGATCAAGCTGGAGGCCGCAAAACCGGATGAAGAAGTGGCATTGTGTTCACTCGAGGTGACACCCCTTGAATATACTAGCCAGGAAATGCGAGAAAAAACTCGAGCGCCGGGGGAAGACATTCTGGGCATGTCGCAAGAAGAAGTTATCTCCTACAGTGGAGGCGATGACATTGATTCGCTCAACAATGTAAGCGCTCCTCTGGCCTTCTGACCTCGTCACAACACTATATTATCTAACTGGATATTCAGAACAGCGAACGGTTCATGATTGACTTCCCAACATACGGGCAACTCCATCCTGAGTCGAAGCCGCCGCTCACGACAAATCGGACAGAAATCCCCCGCGACCGAATGGATCGTGACGAACCGCCCACAGCCCCGGAGATTTTCCTCTTCCCACCACGCATCGTAGGATTCAATCTCCGACGCAAGAAATGGGGTATGACAGCTCCCTATCTTCGAATCATGTTCTGCTCTAACTTCAGATGAACAGTTAATCTTGAGGTTGATCTCATCAATGAAGTTGAATGGAACAAAAAGGCCTTCGAGAACCTCGTCATCGACGAAAAGACCAAAGAGCTCGTTCAAGCGCTAATAACCAACCGTCTCAAAGCCGAACAGGGAACCGACATGATCGACGACAAGGGTAATGGGCTGACCATTCTCTTACACGGCGACCCCGGCACGGGCAAGACATTCACTGCTGAGAGTGTCGCCGAACTAGCAGAGAAGCCCTTATATCGGGTGACCTGCGGCAATATTGGAACACTCCCGGAGAATGTGGAACACTATCTTGAGTCTGCCTTCCATCTGGGGAAGATCTGGGACTGCATCGTGCTCCTTGACGAGGCGGACGTCTTCCTCCAAGAGCGCACGTTGTCAGATCTACAACGCAACGCCCTCGTGACCGTCTTTCTTCGCATTCTGGAGTACTATGACGGCATCCTGATTCTAACGTCCAACCGCGTCGGGACCTTTGACGAAGCATTCAAGTCGCGCATCCAGATTTCCCTACACTATCCAAATCTCACTCGTTCGCAGCGCTTCAAAATCTGGCGAAATCTGATAATCCGCCTCAAGCGGCTCGAAGATCCAGATATCGACTTTGACGATATCGAGTGTTACATCGGCGAGCTGGCGGACAAGGAGATGAACGGGCGCGAGATTCGTATCGCGATCACAACCAGTCGCCAGCTGGCCAAGTTCAAGGGCAAGAGCATGTCGTATGCGGACTTACGGCACGTGCTTGATGTTTCGAGGAGGTTCGATACGTATCTTTCCAACCTGAAGGAGGGCTTGACGGATGATGATATCGCCAGGGACTCGGGGATTCGATGACGTATACCGGCTCTTAGTAGTCACCACCATTGGTTTCTATAATATATAATACCCTAACGAACTAGGGATAGGAGCATGTATGCGCATTTGACCTTCATGTAATCTTGCTAAGCAAAGCTATGGTGGCTTTGTATATGATACCTATATATAATGATGTAGACGCTTGTCTATGTGCCATGCGTCTAATAAGCGAGACACAGAGCTTTTCAATGTAATTATTATACATTTAGGCTTCACCTAGTATGCCTTCCAAGTCTGTTCTCTTTTTGTCCATGAACTTCATTTCTATCCAGATACATATACATCGAGACCGAAGTGATTTGCAAACAACCTGCTGTATTCTCAACTAGCAGCCCAAACCACCGTATATCCACTAGAACCGAATCAGCAATTGGGTGACTCGAATTGGTTGTAACGGTGCGTTCTTTCTTTATCTGTACTACACTGAATTACCGATATAGGGTGTCCAACCACCCAGAACGAAAGCCATGAAATTGCTCCTCTATTTGGACGTGCTAGTGTATTGGTGAACGGTGCCCAACAGCGCTGAATCGGCCGTCGAGGCGCAGATGAAGTATCATGCCATGCTCAGGTAGGCGCATTAGGCTGCTACTGGCGCATTACATATGTGACTTGATTATCCTCAACTTGTAGCAACGCATATGTGGAAAGGATAGTATTCGGTGATGGGGTTGTGGGCTTCAAATTGCAGGGGTGGTGGTTTAAAATATAGTCCTATTCTCCTTAGGCGCAGATACAACAATCACCCAGCGCAATGATAGTATAATCGCGAGTCGATAAAGTAAGGACTCTATTGTTGTTATCTTATCTAATAATAGATAGACTCCATGGATGCCGCTTCAAAAATGAGTATGACAACTAACATTGAAGACTGCTCAGATAATTATAAAGCTTCTCCAGGCGTTACGCGTATCCTCCGGGACTGTGAATACAGCAGACGTCTGTGGGACTAATCTCAATTTACGCCAGTAATCCTCGGTGATGCAGCTGCTTCGACCTTGGTGAAGAGGTGATGGCGTTTGGGATGTAAGAAGCTGACGAGAACCTGGAAAGAAGGCATAGTGTTGAAAATGACATTAAAAGCCCAGCTAGTTATAGTCCAGATCAAGTGACCTATTTTTTGCTTGCTATCCTCTTTTCTCTCCAGAATCCAGGAAACTTATCCTCATCACAAAACATTAACCAGGGAGGGCGGCAATACTCATCATACCAATCAGTTGCTTCTACAAGCCGCACATATGTATCACAATAATCCACCACAGAGGCGTACATCCAGCCCACATCCTCCTCCTCATCCTCCGTCTCACCATCTTCATATTCTGGATGCACAACATAATCCCGCTCATTTGGCCCGCGGACGCCAGAAAACCGACAGAGCACCTTGACAACCGGAAGGCTCATGTGATCCAAAGACTCCAGACAGATGTCATCCACAAATAGGCAGAAGTTATACCGCGTCGCTAGACCCAGCTCCATATCAATCAACTCCACGCCATCTCTAGAATGTACGGGTCGCTTTCGTCGCGTCGGTTCTTGTAAAACATCGCCTAGTTCACGCGAAACCCAATACTGGAAATGGTCGCGGACGATATGGCTCGTTGCACCGTCAAACTGAGCCGCATCGTCCATGATTGTCAAACGGTGGCGGCCCAGCAGGTCAAGTCGTCTATTGACCGAGAGACTTTCGTGAAGGTGGGATTTGATTAGCTGCACCATTCGCTGCCATTGCGCGTTGTTGTCGTGGTAGGTACAGCGGTACACCACAAATCCCCAGGGAGTATTATTCTTTAGCGTTATGTCGGAGAGAGAGTCATCTATCTTGGAATAATCATCCAGCGCTTCATCTGGGATGGTCGACATGGCTAGGCCTTGGACTGGAGGGCGCTGAACTCTTGGCCGATAACCCAGGTAAGGAATCCCTCTAGCTTTAGCTTGAATTGGAGGAGGGGAGAAGAGCGAAATCCTTCTGCAGAGAAGAGCCATATGTACCGTTACCCTGGTCTTCGTAAACAGCTGCTGTGTTGAAATATAGGGTCAGCGAACTGATTTTGCGATCGCGTATGATTTCCGACGATTTTTTCTCGATTCTTTGCACACAAGAGAATAATATTAAGATTAGACAGGGGAAAGAAGAGGAAAAGCAAATTAAGTCACTTGACACCCTAGAAACTAGGCTAATAGAGTCTAGAAACCCTGCCAGGGGCCACAGCCTCCAAATAGCCGCCCTAAACTAGCGCCCAACCACAGGCGCTGCGTAATCCGGATCGTTCGGACGGCGCCGGGCTTCAAGCTCCCAGAGCACCCTCGATAAACTTCAAGAGGAACCCGAGAGTGGAAGGTTTCAGGATAAAGTCAACTTGGCGCTGGGCCAAGTAGCACACGCAGAACGGCAGGCTGCCTCGCCTCGCGAAAGCTTCCGGGCGTTTGTCCTTGAGTATGTTAGCTTCTTCGCCATGGGTCAGGTCCCCAACGTAACGATTCTACTTGGTCCGCATGGATAGGATAGATTTTTGATTTACGTTAAAATGACGAGATCAGGTCGCTCCTTTGAATGTAAGAAAAATCTTTGACTCAACAGAGTTGTAAGAGCCAGCTCAGATGCATATCCTGACACCGTCTTGTCGACTCTCCTGCAATCAGTATCTATGGTATGTTCAACGATGATAGTTTCTGAGCTTCCTTTGGGTATTCTTTCCCCAGAAAATCTAGCCCATCGCCCCATGTGCTAAACCGCGGGACAGGATCATCACCTCCACATACTTTCAGGGTCCTGTGGGGATCAATAGCCCAGGGCGGACCCTGCCGGTTTTCCTCTTTCACTTCGCAGACTAAAAAGTCGACTGAGCCTTCGAGCCTCGTTTTTTTAGCGAGTAGCAGTGCGTCATCCTCAAGATGGCCGATGCTCAGATAAAACATAAATTTGTAAGGGTTATACTTCTTCTGAGCCCAAGCTTGGTAGCCGGGGTGGTCTTTCTTGTCTAACAGTGGCTCATCGCGCAGTTCTCGAATCCAGTTCAACAGACAAACTTCCATATCCTTTTCGAGCGTTCGGTATGGCAAGGGCAAATTGTACTGCATGAAGGTGGTCGGTTTCATCTCGCCGGTATCGCACTTTGTTGTGTGATAGACATATGCACCCTGCGCTAAATCTTCAATCATGGTTGAGAGAGCCAGGTTGTCTTTCAGATCATGGAGAGGTCTAAGCGCAAAGACACACGCGTCGTGTGCATTTGATCCAACTGGGTCTGTTAATGACATGATTAACACTGTTCCGTAATCCGATAGCAATGGTTGATTGCGAGTGTCCAAAAATCCGTGCGCAAACGGGGGCACGGTGGTCTCGGGTTTCTGGCGACATCGTTCGCACAGATTAAAATTATGAGCTTCTTCGTCGATTAGGTTCGTTCTTTGTTCTGATATGCGCTTCCAGGACATATCTATACCGTCCTTAGGTTTCTTGCCTGCTTTCGTGGCCAGGAACTCATCCCGAGTATATCCTTGACGAAGAGCGGCTTGAACCTCTTCGCGAGAAACGACAATTCGTTTTCTCGGCTTCCATAGAACGCGCTGAAGATATTTCAGAATGAATGTTATTACTCGATCTTTACGGGCATAGCCAAGACCAAGCGCATCGACTGGGGGTGCGAAATCCTCCCTGCGTCTGACTGGCAGTGGATAAATAGTGACCAGCGTGCTGGAAATTGCAGCCAGGAGTACTTGCCAGGGAGACCCTGCTTGAAGGCACTCAACACACTGCTGGAGAACTCGTGCGGAACAACGTCGTTCGCGCTGATAGATATTTTCGATGGCCTTGCGGCGTACTGAAAAGTTTGCATGAGACTTTAAGGCATTAAATGCTGATTTGGAAAGAGCAAAGCATGAAAGTTGCCTGGTAATCTGCCAGGAGCGTGTGAAATACCAGCTGCATTCCAGGACGACATAGAAGTCCTCCTCGCGGTCTTCCGGATATGAGCGAGCAGTGCCCGTCCAAAGCTGTTCGAGAACCTCAAGATCCGCTCCTGACATCACTAAAACTTCATCAAACTGCGAAATAAAATTGATAATGTGTCGTGCAGCCTTTACCGTGTTTGTTTTATTTTCGAATCGACCCCCGATGATCTCTAGAAAGCTCGGAATATGCCGTTGTGTTAGATAGAAACATTCAAACCGAAAGTCCACTACAGAGGCAGATCTGATCGAACCGAGCTTTGTGTTTGGGATCTGGAAACCAAGCACCTCCTGGTGCTCGAGTGACATCGGAGAATGCTCTTCGCCATCCAAAGAATTGCTTGGAGCCTCCACGCCCTCATAAATTGTACTTGGTGGGGCAGGGATCCAATTACTGACGACCTTGCGCATGGAGAAAACCTCGCTGTCAATAATGCTAATCTCATCGATTGCTTGGCCGGTAATTAGTGATTGTAGTTGTTTCAGGATGGCCAAGCGGTAGATGTCCCTTGCCCAGTCCATTATATAGTCAACAATAAGTAGAAGTTGCAGCGCGTTGTCCTTGTGTAAGAGAGAACCTGACCAGAGCAGTGTTATAGACTTGCCAACGCATTAGTGTTGAATGTTCACCAAAAGAGATAACGCAGAACTCCAAAAAAAACCTATTACTCACATAGTTTGTGGGATTCCCATCAGCGGTCGGAGCAAGATGTGATGCATACACCCTCCATTGATCCCCACGAGAGGCAAGAAACCATACCAAAGGCTCGAATTGTTCTTCGCCTGATGGCCAGTCCACGCAGCACCGTAATTCTTCTTGAAGCTTCAGAAGTGCGTATATTGGAAATGCGGACTGCACCTGAATGGCATCAAATCCACTGGAGCTTGTTTCGGATTTTGCTTCCAGGAGCAAAAATGGGAAGAGCAGCGGATCTGCTTCACTCTTGAAAGGGCTAGTTTTCAGGATATCTGATATTGTATCATCTGGATGCTTGGCGATGTCCGGTCGAATGCGACTTTGTAACAAATTATCGAAGTTCCTGGTGTTCTGTAAGCCCAGGACACGATCCGGGCCCTGTTTGGGAAGCTGAGATCTGAGAAGCTCATCATAGACAACAAACTCCTGTGCTCGATCGTCAAAGAGGGGATTCGTTCCAATTTCATAGCTATGGGGTCAGAACATTTCAAGTGAGAAAAGAAACCAGTATGCCAACTTACAGGTCTCGAGGTCGTTCGCTGAGAGGACACTGGCAGGGCTTTCTACGTCTCCTCCGTTGCTCAAGTTCCCGTGCTTGTTCGATTTGACTTTCACTTAAAGCAGCCTGTATCTCAGACTGCCAAATTCTGGCCCTACATTTAGGACTGCTAAGGATTAGCGTGGTACTCCACTGAATGATCCAAGTCCTTCTTCTTCCCCCGTGGTAAGTTTCTTTCTGCCAGGCCATAAATCCTGATGCAACTGGACTCACCAAGCGACTTCAACCAAAAAGCGTCCTAGAATGTGATTTTCCAGCCCGAACCGCCAGCCCGCTTCGTTGCGCTCCTGACCGAATAACTGCTCGGCGCGCTGGCAGAGCCACTCAACCCGGGCTTTCATCTGCTGTTTCCAGGGCTCTTTCGACGACCAAATACTTACGCTCGCTGAATAAGCATCAAACTCGTAAGTTCCTAGTCTTTTGATGTTATTGAATGTGTCTGCGTGGGTTCTAGGCACTTCATTGCTTGGCGGTCGAAACTGGATGCGGTATCTTTTCATTAGGCGCCGAAGCGTCCGCAGGTGGTCATCTGCCATACCTAACGGCGGGTTGCTGCAAAGAATCAGCACGCGTCACGAGCGGCTGCTCTGGCAGTTAAATGACATCTCAGGTCTGCGGCACTTACAGGCGGGGTGGTCGGCTTTAAAAGGCCACGTCAGACTCAGAGATGCACGACGCTAGATAAAGCTAGAAGGCACTAGGCCTGCAAGTCACAGCGCTAATCCTATCTTGCCCGCACCATATCTTGATCTGTTACTTTTCGTTATGGGCAGGACTTAGGGCCAATGTATTGACTTATATCAAACCTCTGCTGCTTGACCTCCTTATGTGGAGGTCTCTGCTTCTTGTATCTAGCTGAGATGTTCGACTAGGTAGATACATGAAATATAGGGGTAAAGGGTAAATGACTAAACTAGGTTAGGAAGGTGTTAGAATATTAAATGACCGAGTGGATGCTGAATGAAATGAGGGCCCGCTACCGCCACACCCCACTCGCTTCCGCCACACCAAGGTTAGCTATCACCACACCAAGAAAGTCAGAGTTTAGGGTGCCGCACCCCGGGAGTTAGACGGCGAGGCCCACGGGGAATAGGGAGCAGCGTGCCAAGGAGACATGCCTGGTAGTTATAGCTAGTTAGCAGAGCAGGGGTAAGGGAAATAGAGCCTTCGAAGTCCACGTAGTTGAAAGATTCCAAGTCGTGGAATCCGACAAGGGCCTACTGTCGCGACTCGCAAGCAAGGCCGAGCTAAGATATATTCCGGCACAAAGTGGTGTCGATAGCGAATGCCTCCTTGTCTTGATTTTCAACTCGAGATCGTCGTGCAAATCATATCCGGATGTTTTATGTTCCAAGTGGGAGGATAGATGTCACACTGTATTAGAAGAAGATGTCTCTACCCTACACACCCTGTCTCCGGCGCCAGTCCTCCACGGGCACTTCTGGCTAAGTAACCTGACTTTTGAAAACACATTTGGGAAAATCGCCTCGCTGCTAATCCCAGCTGATCATTCCATTAAAAGAGTTACTCCGATCTCAACATCGGCCTAATTGTGTCCGAACCTTAGGACTGTTGAAATAAGACCAGAAAAATGCCCCTAGCCTCTTATTCTCACCAAAAATTTTTTTTGGACTCTTGGCATCATGGAAAAGGAGATACTAGAAGTTGTTTTTCTGCGCATTAAGAACCATAGCAAGGACGCCCTAGGGATTGGCGAGGCCAAGCTGCGGTTATCAGAGGCTTTTCTAGCAAGGCTTGAAACCAAATCTAGCGTAGATATGAGGTAGAAATCCAGCGCCAAGGAGCCCTATCATGCTTGTTATTGAGTTGCTGCTCTTGTTCTTGGTCCCCTGGCCCGACTAGCCGCTTGCCTTGGGGGAGCAGGCCATGATACATGTAAGAGCGTGTGGGCAAGGAAACAAGGCTTACAATGGTCCGACACCATGATCGTCAAACTCAGGACCCTTAAGAGAAGCGGTTGGATCGCTAGCTGCGTTATGAGCCGGGTCATGCTAATCTGGATTCTGGCCCCTTGCGACCAGTTCTCTTTTAGCGAAAATTCCAGCTCCTTCACCAGCCACCTTCGCTCGACTAGATTTTACCGCGCACAGGGTCTATGATACGCAAATTAATGGCACGCCCGTTGGTGACGAGGTCCTTGCCCCGGGTGAACCAGCTACAGGTATCGCTTGCTCTATCAGACCTTCGATATCACGGAGCTTCTCGAAGTAGGCGACAACGACATTTGGGTCGAGGTCGCCGAGGGCCCGTTCGCTAGTCGGATGGGATTCATGGGTGGTAGATCCTGCATCTGGGGCAATTCAATGGACCGATTGCCCTTTTAAAAATTGATGACCGCGGTGGCCAGTAGCACCTTTATGGAACAGATAGTTCGGGGGCATGACGCCACGCTGCCACTTTACAGGGTGGGATCTATGATAGGGAGACCTACAATCAGACAATAGAGAGAGAAGGATACATCCAAGTCCGCCACGTGAAGAGTTCGATTATAAATGACAGGCTGATCGCCCCGCAAGGACCGCCCATTCTCCGGACGCAAAAGGTTCTCCCTGAGGATATATTCCGACGCAAATTCGGCAAGGCCATCGTTGATATGGACCAAAACATGGCTGGCTGGCTCCGCATCCACGCTAATGGACCCAAAGACAATCGTGCTGTGACATGCCGGAGTTATGGAGAGCGGAGAGCTGGGTACCCGGCCACTGCTCGGCGCCAAGGTAACGGACACCATTATCCTGCCCCGCCAGGGCCCTATTACTTTGGAGCCTCGATTTACTTTCCATGTATCCTGCTACATTGAAGCCAGAGGTTGGCCAGTGGAACTTCGACCGGGGGATATTGCGGGTGTCGTCGTCCAGTTAGATATAAACTAGGCCTAGTCTCCTGAGTTTGGACCCTCCCCCGGCGGGGCCTACGCCGGTATCTAGCGTTGGTTCGAACCTCCTCCCCTGGTTGAAGCCCTGAACAAAGTGAGTGTTTTGGCAGTTTTTTTCATAGTTTCTCGGGTAATTTCGAATATGAGGTCGAATGGGTCTGGTCTTGGAGATAAAAATAGGGGCCTATCACAGAAAGCCATTAGCCTGGGGCCAAGACTCTCAGTTGCCAACAGCACCCATACCCTCACGGAATACCGGATGGGAGCGAAGGATGTCACCCGATGGCGTAATGTCCAGGGTCAATCGTGGGGCAGCTAATCGAATTGTCCAATCTGCCGCTAGATTATGGGATGAATGAGACCAGTTTAATTCCATTTGCTTGTCGCATTTATTTGCGTGGTGTGTTGCGTAGTCGCTTGGCTTATATCGGCTTAAGAGGAAAAGACAACAATGCGCATGTTTGGATAATGGCAAGGTTCCCGCACGAGTTAGGTAGTCGGCTGAGACATCCTCGACCTGTTTAACAACCGTCATGCGCCGAGGGACCGGATGGTCTGGTTCACCATCTGTTCGGTGGTTACTAGTGTCGAGCGGGGTCGACTGAAAAACAACAAATTCCGCAGCATGGCTCAAAGGAGTACGCTATATCGCAGCAATTGCGCAGAATCCCTAGTTATAATAGGCGGAGAAGACAGTTCGCCCTGCCGCCTTGGGACAAGAACTATAAAGAACACCCTGAGCAGCCCCGAGGGAAATACGCATACTCAGCCCGAAAACTTTCATCGACCTTACTACTCCTTCAACTTGACCATCCATCCCACTCCAACTTTGCCTAAAACCATCCCCAACCCAAAAATGCGCTTTAATATCATTTCTGTCAACTCGCTTCTCCTTGCGCTCACGTCTGCGGCTTGCATTCCCGCCACCTATTCGTGCGTTGGGAGTGAGTCCAACGACTCTCCTGTTAATCTACACGCGATTGGGTATCCCGAGAAAGCGGAAGAGCTGGATTACAAGGCCAAACCATGTGACTGGTCGCAGCTCCGCCGACTAAGCGATGTGTCGGAGCTCGCGGCGTACGTAATATTCGGTCCACAACCGCAAGAATGTGAAGGTCTGATTCCTTGAATCTAGCAGCGATACTGCACTAAATACAGGAGAAATAGGGGTAATCTAACTAACTAAAATAGGAAGTAAAAACGATACAAGTAAATGACTGGAAATGACCGAGCGGGCGCTGACTAACGGTAAGTTCGGCGTTGAAGCAATTACTAGCGGTCACTAATCGTCGACACGATGCTTCCAGCGACCTCCCGCTGCGCATCACACCCAAGCTAACTGCTCTACGGCAAATGGCCTTCCCTCAAAGCGCGCCGAGCTGGCCGTATTCAACAACGAGGCTTCGGCGCTTAGCATCGTGCGCATTCCAGCGCTGCAAGAAGTCGGCATTGCCGCTCTCCTGTGGCACAACACAACTCTCCACAGGCTCGAGATCCACAACCACGAGTTCCTCCACAAGCCCCGCGAGCACGAGTTTCTCTTGCTAGCTACGCGACAATCTGGCGAGCATCACCGAACTCACCCTGGATATCGACCGGGGAACCACTGATTGGCCGTCCGCGCTCCTCAACCTTCTCGCCTCGTTCCCTAACCTCCCCAAGCTGGAGCTCTGGTTCGAGGTCGGAAGGGCTAGCAATTCACCCGCGTGCCCGTATCTAAACACCTCGAGTGTGGCGCGAGTCGCGGCGTATCTGCGCCGCCACGAGGCCCCCACGCCGCTCCAGTCGCTGATTCTGCACCCAGGATGTCCACCACTGCCTGCGTTGGGGCTATCTCACCGAAGAAGCCGGCTGGCGGGAGGAGAACTCGAACGAGCTTTCGCTGCGACGCGGCCAAGGTAGACCCTGAGCTGAACGAGAGATTACAGGCCGTCTTGCAATCTGGGGAGAAGGAGGTCGTCAATCTTCCGGAAGGCCATCAGGTGGTTTTCAAGGTGGCTATTGAAGGGCCGTTGCCGATGGCGGAGTGAATTCTGTTGCACCGGCAGAACGAGTAAGTAAGCGGCCCAACCCCCAGTGATGATGCAGCTAATTGCATTTCTAAGGCGTGGGCTTTGACCAGGGAGCGTGGAAGTCAGCCCAAGCAGCAACGGACTAGGTTTCTGAGGCGCGTTGTGTCTTGAATGAAGACTTCCCGGCGTATTTAGTGGCCGCACTACCAGCAACAACGTACTGTATGAGATGGAAGTAACAGGGTTGCAATATACTATTATGCTTCTCCCAAAACCTCCGTCGGGTGTCATCGCAGATCCTTACCATTGAGCAACAACGACAAGCTTTAGAACTCCGAGAGCTAGAACTTCGATTAAAACACAAAGAGGATGAAATACGTGAGAAGCTGCTTCAAAACCAGGCAAAACAACTTGAAAATAAGGAGGAAGAACTAGAGCTTATGGAACGTCGAGCAAAGATACATCAGAGAAATAGTGAAATACAAAGATTAATCAAGCCGTGAATGCCTTTAATTACGAGTGTCAGCAATGCGTAAAGGTCAGCGGCCGGGTAATTGATACCTATAATAATTAGCGTCAGAAGGCGTAATATTGGTCAGGTGATTTACTAGCGCGGCGTCCCGCCTTTGGGACGGCGCCACCTGAACTTGTAACCTGCCCTGCAGCCCCTGGTGGACTGTTGCTGTTTTTCACCTCCCGCAACTATCGCCTGCTCATTGCTCTTCACGTCAAGTAACAACTTTTCCTCGTCATGGATCCCCGCATCCTCCGGGAACCCATCCCAGACTGGGGCCAACTGCCCGTGGAACAGTACCTGATTGTATGAATATTATAGCCGTGTTCCGAATTGCAGTCTCTTATATTGATTCTAGCGATTTTGGAACTATTCCTCGCATGAAAGCCCTAATGAACAACGAAAGCGGCTGGTGCATGAATACATGCAGCTCGAAGAAATTCCCAAGGAATGGGACCCGACTGACTTTGACATGCACCCAACAGAGAAGCCGACACGGATCCCTACAGCCGAGGAGATTGACCTGATCCTGCGCCCATGGCGGCCGGATGATCTGCGGCGGCGCGCGTGGCGACTCTGGTGTGGCAGGGAGCGTGGCCCGCCTGTGGTGCTTCGGACATACTATGATAACGGCGAGGAAGGGGATGCCCAGTTTGCCGAGTACATCCAGGCTTCCGAGAATATTGACATGGAGGCCAACTGGGCTGCTCTAAATAATAGGGAGCGGTTTAATTATGGAGCAAACTGGCGACAGGTATTTGGGATTCTTCCTGAGATTGCGGGGTGTCGGGAGACATTGACTCGCAAGCCTGTCCAGGGGATTATTGATATATGCCTGCCTGATGTAAAGGGGTCTATTGCAGATGCGAAGAAAGCTAATCCCCAATGGAAGGAGAATCCACGTTTACTATTTATGGAAGGACAAACTCCCTTACGGGATATGCTTGGTGCGTTATCTATATCATGGGTTTTTATTGTGGACGAGCATACTTTTGCGACAGATGAGCTTTTGGTGGTCTATTTTGACATGAATCAAGATATTACTATTGAAGGGAGGCTTGAAGTTAATCAGGGAGATATAGATAGTATTTTGCTTAATCGAGAGCAGGGGTCTCCTGAAGGGATAGTGATTAACCAAGGCAGAGTTGGAGACAAATATTTGCTGTCAACCAATTTTGGGAGGAAATTCTTTGGCCTCACCGAGTCCGATCTGGAAGAGTCTACTACTGTTGCATAGAGAATTGCTAGAAGCCATGTTCCTTTATCTTTTACGCCAGGCCCTCCCACACAAGCCTCTCTTATATTCCGAGCTAGATATCTTCAAATTCCAGGGTACCTGCGGTGTATGGCTATGGCTAAGGTCTCCTCTGTAGCTGTACGGTTCTCACATGTTATAAGTCCTTCCATTTAAGCTGAAAAATAAACCACACACTATAGCTCAATGCTATCTATCTATCAAGTAAATATCTTTATTAGATGGTTCTTGCCAGGTTGTTCAACCTAAATCAATCATTACTTTAATTATTACTCCAATTATTATTTAATTGTCACTTTCGTTATCACGTCGATAATCACTTCAATAGATTCGGCCTTTAATTAGTTATTACTACCACCCATTTCCATTATCCTTTTAAAGTTTATGATTCCAGTGATGAATATTTTCTTCTCTGGTATAACAAACTACCATACGTGTAAGCGGCGGCGTCGTATCGGGGCTACGTCGCTGCTGCTTCGGAGGGTCTAGCGATGGACAGGATGAAAGCACTACGTTCGGTACGGAATAGGAAGGAGATGCCAGTAGTTCAATTAGATCAGAATGAATCGCTTGCGCCCTTCCTGGTCAAGCGATTCTAGTCGCCCTAATATACAGTAGTTCGGTTACCGAATACAGGGTCGGGGGTTAGGCAACGAGCTGTCGGTTACCGAAGTTAGGCGTCCGTCGGCGACCTTTCGGGGCGCTGTCGCTGCCTTATCGTTAAGGCGGCCGCCGTGACAATACGCTTGAGCTTCTCCCTGAAATTACCCTAGATAGACACGATTGATTGAATAAACACTGCGTATGAAGGTCCAGACGATCATAGGTGACGTGTCCGTATAAGGTGTAAACCAGAGACGAACCGGGCTCGATAGGAGAATACTACATGTCAATTCCAAAGGAATTGAAACCGTCTTATTAACTGGGCTCTCCTTCCTGCTTGAGCACACAAAAGGCTTTAATTTGCGATGCTAGAAAAACCTCTATATATTTTCAGTTTTATGTATCCATGTATCGCAAGGGGCCGTTACTTAAGCACATATAGTGTCAACACCTAAAGGTCCTCCGAGGTAGGTAAACATCCTATTTGAACGTGTAACCTATTGCTAGGTGGCAACTCTGGCGAGAAGTTTCTACAAACGGTTGCGTTTGTATTAGGTGGTGAACCTAGAGACATAAATATCCTATATCTAACAGTATCCTATTTATCATCAATAGAAATCTACTTCAACTTTTCTACATATAGTTGTTTCATGTCATCTAGCTAGATCTATTGGCTCCTAAGCTAGCGATGACCATAATTCAGGAACGCATGCAACTCATGGCCATGACGGAGTTCTCCCATGGAGCCGTAGCGCTCCACACTAGTCATCCGCCAGATCATCCACGCCTTCAAGAATAGTCACATCTGTGACAAAGTTAGCATTTGCAACCACGCAACAATCAAATGCGCTTGAAGTAAAACGTACTCGCCACATGCCATTCTCTCTTGCTAGCACTTCCCGATGATGAGCTCGGAGGTGCGAAATCCACCTTGCACTGTCTGTACGACGACTGGATGTTGAAGTTGCCGTTGGCAGTGAATCTCGTCCCGGACGGCTTGTAGACACAGATGCCGTTATACTCTTTCCCAGAGCGGTGGATCGGGTACCTGTACACATCATCCTGGCCGAAAATGTTCACCGCGCAGACAATACTATCTGCACCGTTTGTATTCTTGCCATAGTCGGCGTTGACATAGTCCCACGTTTTCGCATCCCACCAGTCACTGCCGGCGATGGTAGCCTGTTTTAGCCACGACACTGTGTAGTCCCGCTTGAAGACCCAGGAGTACTTGTCATTCGGCTGTGCAAAACATCAAGTTAGTAATCTGCGGGACTGTGTTCAATCCCAAAACTAGATATAGCGGACAACATACCCTGGTTGGGCTTCCATCTGGGGGTGGCTGCTTGCTGGGATACTCCTTGGTCCGCTGGACATATTTCGCACCCTGGAGGCCGTGCTCTCCACCAGTCGTCCAAATTGACCCGCGACCCCACGGAACCCAGTAGTCACCCTGGGGGTCCTTTGTGTTCGGTTCGGGTTCCAGCTTGGCCCAATTCGACGTCATCTGACCTATCATCCCTGCTGAAAGTCAGAAATGGGTGCGATCGTCAGCGGCAAAGAGCAGTTTTCGACTTACTAAAACACTGGCCATGCCAGTTGTTCTGATATGACGGCACGCAAGTCGAAGTCCGGAGGTTCGGACCGATCTCATCCATGAAATTACCTCCTTGTTCGGAGGACTTCCAGGGAAACTCGTCGCACTGTAGTTTCAATCTGCGAGCAACAGGCAACTTGTCTTTCCCGACTAGGGAGTTTAGTAAATTATTGGCGCCATCGCAGTAACTTGATGGACATTGAAGGGCCATCCGCGCCTTTCTGATGGTGTCGTCGCTTGAGAATGTGAAGAGTTCCTGCCTCTTGTTGGCGTCGATCCCCATGATAGGTGTGCAGAGCCCTGTCACGGTGACCCCGGATCCCGAGGTGCCATCTTTCTCCATAATGTCGCTTAAATGTGTGCAGCTTACTGTGCGGCAGGCAGTTCTTAGCAATTGGATATCGGAGTTCGTTTGTCGGAATGACTTACTTCGCAGATCAGGGAGCTGTGGGTCACCAGAGCTTCCCTTGGGGCATTTTACTTTCTTGGTAAATTCGGGAGGATCCAAATCCATTCCATCTCCCCGTCGGACCAGGGCAGAGGACTCCACGTCAATGAATGGCGTGGTATCGTTGCCCCGGAGTGCCTCGACCCCCCGGGTCTCCAGAGTCTCGGGCTCCGAAAGTGGTATCGTGCCCTCTTTTCTATACAAAGTGAGCTTTCGCGCCGGCTTATACGCCTCGCGGGCCTCCAATGCCCAGTCAATGAAACCGAGGATCTGAGCCACAGCCTTGTATCCGAGATTGTAGTAGAAGAACGACCCGAAGGAGTATGCAATCTCATTGCTGTCGGTGTCGTAGTCTGCATGGGCCTCAAAGGTGAGATTCCCCTCGACATATCCGGTCAGCTGCGCATCCATGAGCGCTGCTCCGCCGACAAGCTTGCCGCCGCCGATTTTGATGCCGACGTGGGCTTCGGGCGTGACGCTGATGGTGAGTCCGGCGTCCACTGCGACCCCGGCGCGAAGAACGGGTTCGATGTTGTAGGGTGCCGGGGACTGCGTCTCGCTTTCTAGCCCTAACAACTCTTCGTATTGATCTTTGGCTTCGTCATTTTGCGGCCAGTAGACCTCGGCTTTGCCGAAGGTGACCTGCGCGCCGGCATCGACTTCCCCGTGAAGAGTCAGTTTACCTCGAATCTGAAAACTTGTTAGCCAAATGATACCATGTTCGCTTGATCATGTCCGGGACGGCGATACATACTTGTCCATAAACATCCAGTGTAGGTCCAACAGCCGCGATTCCCTTAACAGCTAACCCTGGATACGAGAGTGTATCGATGATTTTCTTGCGCTCGGACGCTATCTGGAAGATGACATTTGCGTCCATGTGGAGCCCCAAGTACGCTGTCGGCTGCATGCCAAAGTACGCAAACGCCTCAGGCTTTCCTGGTGGGATAAAGGTCGCCGAGAGGTAGTACGCATATGTGGCGTCCATTCGGAAGTTGGCTTCTAGGTCGATTTTGAGATCCGCGCGCACGGTCGTCTTTTCGCAGCCCCAGCTGGCGCTGAAGAGGTTGATTGTGCGTGCCCAACCTAGTGGAATGACACCGAGCTCAGATTCGGTGACGGTGGTCTATTTACGTATCAGTATGTTCTCTTGCTGCAAAGTAAGGGAGTAGGAGGGAAACCAACCATTTTTGCTAACCACTCTTTGAAGAACCCCCACCACCGTTTGTCAGCATGGCCACCTATTACGTCCATTGGGGTTTTGATCTCGATAGGCTTCTCCGAACGCTTGCGGAGTCCTTCGTCACGCGATATTGCTCGCTGGACACGATTTCGCCACTCTCCCTGCGTCAGGCTCTCCTCGCCCATGCCACGTTTCATACGACTGGCCGGAGAGTTTGTCATTTCAGACCAGTACCCGAGCAGATTCGTATAGTCAACCCGGATATAGACAGGCTCATCGGCCCGCTTCGGTAAGATTTTGTCAAACGCATAGTCGATTTCCACCTTGTAGATTGGGTTGTCGTTGTGCTTTGACCGGCGGTGCTCAGCGTGGTGCTCGGGAAGTCTATACTCCTCATGCGCCAGTTCCATCGAGACAAGCCTCGCAAAGGGACCCTCGCCGACATGGCCTGGCAGCCGAATAATGGTGTCTTCAGCACCGTCAATGAAGATCCGGTCGCACTCTCGCGACCCCGCGGGGTAGTTGCAATACACGTAAATGGTGTCTTCATGGTGGTCAAAGACAGAGTCGAGAAGGGTTTGGTTGGTAGTCAGCACGGATCGCTTCGCAACGGGGGCCGCTGCTGACCGGCGAACTACCGTGTGGGTGTCGCCGAAGCTGTTATCAATCGAGCCCTCAGGTCCATCCAGCATCACGAACCCATACGCGTCGGTTCCGTCCTCGGCGCCAGGGGCAGCGCGTTGACTGTCCCTGTCGTTATTGACATACTCGTTATCGTATTCCCAGACCACATCCGAGTCGCCGACCTTGTTATAATAGTGCTCCCAGAGCTTCTTTGGGTCGACTGGCCACTTTTTGTTGTACTTGCTTGGCGGGTCGCAGCAGTAGGAGAACTCCGGGTCCGTCTTGGGAGGCAGCGTGATACTATCACACGAGATGCCACTGGAGCCTAGTTCGGCTTTCGATGTCGCGGGATGGAGAGCACTGGCGAACTTGACTGCTCCACTGGGACATTGGCGTGGCTTGCAGACCATGTCCCATGCATTGAAGTCCACATCGTCGGTCACTTCAAAGTCGTCGTTCGTCCAGCTGCAGCTCTTGGGCGTCTCTTCCTCGGGGCAGCACAGTGCGCTCTTCATTGTATAATGCGGCGGCCAGCCATGGAAGCCGTCAACGTTGACGAAAGTGTCGGAGCACCAGGGCTTGCCGTTCGGCTTGTCCAACCGATATGTCATGTAGGTTGAGCCCGATGGACAAGTAGGGAGGTCGGTGATGGTGAACGGGCCCTGGCATTCCGTCCAGAAACACCTGGATATGGCATCGGTGGACTTGCAGCACAGGGAGCGGTGCCCCGTGAAGCAGCTCCCTTCACCATTGGCATCGAGCGCCGTATCCTGGTTCAGCTTGAACTGGCCGTTGCCACATTTGCCATCGCATCCGAAGGAACTTCGCACGGGGGCGCCGTTCCACTCGCACTCCTTGGGCATCCCCTTCTCGGGACAGCAGATATGGCGGTACCAGCCTTCGGCGCAGTCGCCGTGGTGCTCGTGGCCGGGCGCCTGCAGCGGATTGTGCGCCGTCTGGACGGACAAATAACCGGACGGGCAGACTTGGTTCCGGGTTCTCTTCTGTCTTCGAGCCGTCGGTGCATCGCGGGGTCACGAAGCAGTTCTGCCCGGTATAAGTTCCAAAAACGTCCGCAAGGGCGTCCTTGGCCTTGTCGTCTAGCCTGCCACCGGACATCTCAAGGAGCCCAATGTCCTCGCCGAAGACGCCGCTGAGCGCGGTGAAGTTCCCGTCGTCCTGGTCAATGGCCCAGATCATGAGTCCGCTCAGGCATCGTTCCGTCAGGAACTTCTTTTTGTCCAGGAAGGACTGCTCGTCATCGTAGGATATCCATTGGTCGCCGCCGTAAGTGTTGTATTTGACTGAGGTCATCGCATCATAAAAGGTTATTACATCAAGCGACCTGTTGCGCGCCGCAGCCTCCGCAAAGGTCAGGATACCCGCAGTATCCGAGCAGGACCCCGGCTTGCCCCCATCCGAGAACTCGCAAACGCCATTCGGCTCGTGGCAGGCCGTGTCAACCATTGTAAATGAGCGTCCGTAGAAAGCCAGGCCAAATACCACATCTTCAGGTTTGATCCCATTGCGCCAGAGGAGATCGAGCCCCTTGTCAATCTGCTCAATGTCCGTGTGCCCGCGCAGGTAGGGCCCCGTCCACTGGATGTCCTGGTCCCACATGCCGTGCAGATCGTAGCTCATGAGGTTGAAGTAGTCGACGTACTTCTGCATGCGTTCCAGGTCGAATCCGCGGAGATACCAGTAACTTGTGGGAAGGGTGACGGAGATCTCCCAGCCAGGGTCCTCGCGGTCGAACGTCTCGCGCAGCTCCTTGAGCAGATTTATGAAATTGGGTATGTCGTCTGGGTTGCCGCCGCGGTCGGTGGCGGCGGGGTATTCCCAGTCGAGATCGATGCCGTCTAGATGGTAGGTTCGGAGATACTGGACCACGGACTCGATGAAGACCTGGCGGTTTGGGTACGAGCTCGTCACTGCATGTTGAAGGTTTCCAACGGTCAGCCTCCTCGAACATGATTTACACAACACGGGGAGAGAACTCACTTTCAGACCACAGATGCTGCGTAGGCTGGTCGCTAAACGCCCAACCTCCAACAGCAATGTTAATCTTGAGGCCCGCGTTGTCAAACTTTCGCACCGACATGCGGTCAACCGCGTCCCCATCTGTGTCTATCAACCGATAGTCTGCGCCAAAATTGACAAACGCCAGATTGATGTGCGTGAATGGCGCAAGGATAACATTCTCCGGTTCGACCACATTGCAATCCTTTTCCAGATTGAACAGTTCATAGTATCCGATACGCCGTTTGTAGAAGAGAGCGTCCGTATCCGCAGTGCATTGCGGGCGTCTAAAAGATTGTATTCAGCTACACGTCCAGCTCCATTGCAGCAAGACTGCATAGATACATGTACTTACTCTGGATCTCCGCATCCTCCCCCAAGGGTATTGGGCTGGCACCCATCTCCGCAGAAATCACTGGTGACACCACAATATCCGAATTTGCTATTGCAGCACTTTATCAGCATTGGCAGGAACTTTCAAGATATATTGTCCTAAAATGACAGACCTGCAGCAGACGTTTATCGGACAATCTGGGGTACCCGGTGCCGCAAATTCGCCACATTCTGCGGTTGCATTGCAGTTGTGTTTGCACCCGTCGCCGCAGTGAGCGTCTGTAAAGCCACATTCGCCCTCTTTGCTACAGCAACCCTGGTAGCATGGTACGTTGTCCGAGCAGGTTCCTCCTGGCTGTCCTAGGCCTTGCGCCCAGGCAGCGGGGAGTTGTATGTATGCGAAGTGGAAAAGGATTAGGAGCCAGGCAAGGTGCCCGATAGCTCCGGGGAAGAGAGACATTACTCAGCCGCTCATTAAGGTGTAGAACATGGGAGAAATAGAGGGGCAAGGGCGACGAAAGCGATTACCGTGCACAGAGTATCGCCCGCGGTTATAAAGGACTGCCATCGTTGAAGAATACTAGCCTGGGCCTAATATGAAAGTAGGGAACTAGTCGACCAGTATCGAGTCCATGCCGTTAAGCGCTTCAGAATTTTCTATTCATCTCTATATCCCTTGGGTTGCTGTAGGGGCTGTTAGCCTGCTCGCTTCTTCTCCCAAGTATTTGTTATGAGAAAGGGGTTATTCTAGGCACAGGCTGACTGGCAGCCCCATCCAGACCGTCTGAAACAGCACTCGCCCCGGTTTTCGTCCGGGCACTTTCCATGGTCATTGGCCACTGGCAGACATGGGGTGAAAGAGGGCAGCGGCAGTGGAGAGGTTTAAATTAGCTCAGGAACAGTGCAGCCCGCGCCACCGGAAAATCAGCACGATCCGAGGATGGGGAGGGAACACTAGTCTTAAATAAGTGGGCCGTAGCGGACAAACTTCGATCCTGCTTTCGTTCTGTTGCTGAGTTTCAACTAACCTCCGATTCGCAGAGGCTTTCAGTTCTCAACCATCGGGTATGTTTCTCACTCATGTGTGAGAGTCTCGTCCTCTTGTCTTCTACCGCGCTTGCAACCCGAAAGAAAGCCGTCGACGGCAAGGTCTTGTGAATCACCCGTGAAGTCGCAGGACCGAAACAACGAATGAGCATACTTGACGAGTGTCAGAGGTCAGACAAGGTTTTCGTGGCGGGGCTCAAGAACGCAGCTCCTACCTCGCTTTAGTGGCTAACAATAGGACCATTAGTATCACAAGGCCCCATGTTTCGCCAAGACAACAGGGAGATGCAGCACAAAGTAAGAAAATACTACCCCTCCGGTAGTAGGTAATAAGGGTAAAATTAACTGCTTTTCTGCGGCTCCACCCATTATTATTGCAACAGTGATTGTGTCTAGGAACAAAGTCATTCGGCTTTCCCTTGGAATGTTAATCTCTAGTCATAATCCAGGTCCACGGTGGATAGTGTTTGCCAAGTCAGGTACAGGCTTGGCAACCAACATGCAAAGCGCCTGCTCTGATCAGAGGAGCTATCATTCGCTGCCAGGTCTGCTAATTCATCAAACCTCTGCCCCGTAATAATCTCACATTGTGTGACCAAGTGTTTTGGACCCTGGCCTAAGCTTTCTTGATCTCAGAAATGATGAAATAGTATCAACATAGCGCTTCAGAATATATCATTGACAATGTTTCCAAATGACTACAAGGTTATTATCCCATTTACATCCTCAAAAATCAACTCGGCAATTCCATGGTACAGCTTGGTTGGCCGGGGTATATAATTCTAGGAACCGCTGTACGATCCGGATCGTACTTTTGTCCATTCCCAGGGAATGCCAGGAACACTCAAGCGCCGGGGGTGGGGGTTTGTGACTCTCCTTGCAGTTGGCCATGTGCATTTTCTCTTTGGGGTTCGCTCAAGTCGCCGCCAGGAGGCTAGTCATACACGAGAAACCCGAGGCTTTTTCCGTCGAGACCTTGGCGGCGCCAACCCAAGGCTTCGACCATCAAATTTCCGGTAGCAACGTATCACGTTGTCGGAGATGTAGGAGGCTGTTACATGCCTGCCAGGGTGATAGATACGTACGGAGTAGATTGTGCTCGGGGCACTCGACCCGAGCTTTCCCCGTAGACCCTCTGAAAATCCCTCTCTTCTTCCTGCCAAGAATCAAATTTTACCACAGATCCATGGCTTCCGATTTGCCAGTCGACGAATGCTGTTTTCTGTATTGGATGGGCTCTTTACTTCCAAACCTACCAGATAGTTTCTTCTCTTCCTAGGGATGCTGCGGATTACCCTTGGAACCCGCGGAGTGACATGAAGTATCAAAAGTAAATAGCTTCGAAATAAATATCATTGTTCTCCTTTATCTAGGGTTGACAGGATGCACTTTCGTGCCGCGGTTTTGATTGAAATTTCGATTCTACAAATTTCCAACTAAATTGGGGCCCGGGCATTATCTATGTACAAAGCCCAACTAGTCACGAACCCTGAGAACGCCAACCAGTCGGGGCGAGGAGCTGTGGTCAAACACAACCCCGCCCCTCCCCACTTGAAGTCCCTGGGGTCAGTGTAGACTAGCTTCTTGGTGGTCGCCTAGAACCATGAATGGCAACCAAGCGCCATTACCCGCCGAATCCCAATGGAGATAGTCGTGTTTGTTTTCACTAAAAAGGCTGCGTCCCTGGGCCAGGTAGAGTTTCGTTTCTCACTTCGAGACCGCGTTCACGTCTTATCTTCAGTATGGCCTGTCTTGGGCGCATTGCCTTTGCTTTGGCTTTTGCTGGCCAGTCGGCGAAGGCCATTCAATTATGGGTAAGCCCTTCTGACATTCCTGAGGCAGTGCCGCTAGCCTGTCGGCAGGCCCTCAGTGCAGATATAAGCTGCCCAAACAACCTTATCCGAGCTCAGGATGTGGTCAATGGACCTCGCTCACGGGAGAAGCAGCCGCCTTGTACTGTACCTCGGAGTGCAGGGGCTCTCTTGATAGCTTTAAAAAAGGCGTGGACGAAAGCTGCGGACGCAACACTCAATATATCTTGAATGCCGGCTCAGAAACGAAACAATTCCCAGCGGCAATCGCGGACGAGTTGGTTTGGGCATACCATGTGTCTTGTATTGAAGATTCGTATGTGACTTTCTCTCTCCCCGTCTATCCCTCGGTTTCCACTGCAGTCGCCTAACCACACCTTCTCTCTAGGACTGGACACTGCCTGTCAGACTTGTACGATGGCCAGAAGACCGCATGTTCCGACTGCGCACTCAAGTACGGCGCTGCCATGATGAACTCGGATTACGGCCGCAACCAGATTCCCCTCGGTGCTTTCTCCTCCCTACTATCTTCTTGCAGTGTGCCGGCGACGAGCTATACCTACAGCTACACCCCACTACCCTCTGAAACGGAGGGAACAACTAGCAGCACAAACACTCCCACAGCGACCCCTGTTGCATGCCGTGGAAGCACCTACGTGGTGCAGGAGGGGGATACCTGCGAGTCGATCTCGATTGCCGAGTCGGTTTCGACCGACCACTTGATCCAGCGCAACTACCTCGACTACAAATGCTCTTCACTCGTGGTTGGATCGGGGCTGTGCATCGAGAATACGTGCACCGTATACACAGTCAAGGCGAATGATACCTGCGATAGTATTTTCTAGGGCCAGTCTTTTGGGCTTGTCCAGCTCGTCGGCTGGAACCCCACGCTGCACGATGATTGTGATAATCTGGACGCGATGGTTGGACGGTCTCTATGCGTTTCGTAAGTCGCCCTGCTCTCCGAGTGCTCTTGGGCGCGGTCCTGAGTAACAATCCTCTCTTGATAGCCCGCCAGGCGGAGACGGCTCCTTCACGCTCCCCAACCCCGTAACCAGACCCGTCCCATCCCTACCCACCTCAATCATAACATCCTGGGTCACAGCCATACCAGAGACTTCCTACACCACAACAGGCCCGATCTCATGGTACGAGCCGATCATCGACCCGAACTACAACCCAACATTCACCCTGACCCCGAACGAGACGTACACGAGTCTCCGCGACGAGCGGGTGATCTACTGCTAGGTGAGTGAGGAGGAACTCTCAGAGCTCGACCTCTCGCCGGAAATTGATTTCCCGGACGACTGCTTGTCTCTGTATTCCACTCTCTGTGAGCCAGCGCTGACGGATCCGATTCCGTCGGCTACCCCGATTCCGGCGAGCTGTACGCCGACACCAGTGACCGATGACGAGCCGGTGGACACTACGTCAACGACCAGCACAACTGCCACCACGTCGACGGTCGCTACTCCCACGCCTACCCAGGTCGGCATGGCCCCTGGCTGTACTGAATTCCACCAGGTAGCCGATGGCGACCAGTGCGGGTCTATTGCCAGTGACTATAATATCAGCCTGGTCGACTTTTACCGTTGGAACCCTGGCGTCGGTGATGCCTGCGGGTCTCTCTGGCTGGAGTACTACGTGTGCGTGGGTGTTTCTTCCACAAGTACAACGAAACCCACCACTACGACCACCACCACGACCAGCTCCAGTGCAGGTATGCCAACACCAACACAAGCCGGTATGGTTGATGACTGTACCGAGTTCTATATGGTCAAGGACGGTGACCAGTGCGACACTATCGCTGCCGAGCACGAAATTAGCACAGACGACTTCTACACGTGGAACCCCGGCGTTGGCAACTCGTGTTCGTCCCTCTGGCTAGGCTACTATGTCTGTGTGGGACGGGGCTCTTCATCATCTCCCAGTACCACGAAAATAACCACCAAAACACGACGAGCACATCCGACCCAGCCAGTACACCAACGCCAACGCAAGCTGGAATGGCCATTGGCTGCAACAGGTTCCATGAGGTGGTTAACGGCGACCAGTGTGGGACCATTGCGACCAAGTACGGGATCACGCTGCCTAACTTCTATTCGTGGAATCCGGGTGTTGGGAGCTCGTGTGGGTCGCTGTGGTTGGGATACTATGTCTGTGTGGGCAAGGCGTAGGGCAGATCTGATTTCATTTATTGCATGTTCACACCCAGGGTATAAGCTAGGGCTGAATCGGTTTCGTGACCATGTCCTGTCTACGTAAGTTGAATGCTCTAGATACTTCATAGCCGCAGCATTGATTCACGCCTTATACGTAAAATCTCCCGACCTCGCAGGCCCACCAGAATAACATCTGAGGAGGTAGCTTTTCCTTAATGCTCACAGACCGCATAGGTTAAATAGTGACTTTGCTAGTTAGAACCAAGACCGGACTCTAAGCCAGTATTCGTGAGTCGGTTTTTGGGAAGGGTATCTATTTGGTCATTCGATATAGCTCTAGACCTTTCTCTGACGAGAAGACACTACAGTGGTACGCCGTATCCTTTCATGGTCGGTTAGGGTATATCGCTTCAAGCTAGCATAGTCTACCCATGCTAACAGAAGGACTGATATATGCAAGACGGGGTTCAGCCAACCCCTTCATTGTCTTGAAGAGGGTTAGTTGTATATATGAGCTCTCCCAATCCTTTTTAACATCTCACAGTATAGCTGCAATTCAAAGCCCGCAATCCCAATTAATCTAACCAGGTTAGATTTATAAGATAAAGAAATAATTATAAAGATTATAGCTTTCTTAAATCTAAGTTTACCAGATTTTTAGGCCTGCCGAATTTTTATGTCATCCAAAATGCATTTGCTAACTATCGGAAGTGCCTTACTACCAGAATTTAATTTATCATATAGTGGCCAATAGGATTTAGTATAGTTGATAACAAGGCCCTTTACTATTTGTACTAATTTAATTATACTTCTTAGAATTATATAACTTACTGGCTTAACAGCTTTAGGTCTTCCCTTCTCTATGAGAATCCATGTGGATTAAATTTCCCAATTCCCCTTCCTTTTCTAACGTTGACTATGTAAATAGTCATAACTATTCATTGCCTACCGAGCCTCAGCAATATACGAAAGTCTCCTCCCTCTAATACATCAGCATCCTGTTGCTCAAGTGTTCCATCCTCTATGGCATCCAACAACTGCTGAACAGTTTGTTGACAGCTTCTCGCAGCCATCCATTTGCGAAGCTTGGTATAACATTGTTTGATGGACATGCCTGAACTGAAAATGGAAAGTGCCAGAAACCCTTTCATCAGCACTGGACTTGCCGTTGGCATTATCGTGCCCGCACCGGCCGTCAGCCCTGTACTGATTTTGCGAATCGAATTAGCATTGAATCACTATGTCATCCCTCCAGTGTCTGGTTGTGGTGGCTTACAGAACCGAAGCGATACACCAAGACAAGCCCATTGAGCTAGCATTATTTCGACTCGCTATGAAGTCTAGTATGGTCTTGATTTCCAGCAGGTCGCGCCGTAGATCATCCTTGTCAATTTTGGCTCGCCAATCTGATCGCGTAGAGGGCTCTCGTGTCAGTCCCATCACTAGGTAGGCTGTGCGTTGGTTAGTCGATGAATGAAGGAGGTAGCGTGACTAGGAAGCCTCAATGGCGTACCTGCACTAGGTTCAGGCGCGTCTTCATCAAAGCCCAAAGACCTCGTTTGCTTCAGGTAGGAGCTCAGATTCCACAATGCAGAAGCCCTACAGACTTCGAGATCCGACCAGATATCCTTTATCGGCACGATATTGAAGGCCTCCGGACAGCCGTCATCTGGTCGGGTTGTCACCTCAACCTCTGGCTCGGAGCCGGCTTGTGTAACAGATTCAATTTGTCTGCGGCCCCAGGTGATTGGGTTTAAGGCGTCCATAACGGGTTTGAGAGAATGCAAGTCAAGATGAGATAGGAAACGTTCATCAAGTTAGAAGAAAGACTCGAATGTGATTCAGTGTCGGTTTCATTGACGGAAAGACCTCTGGAGAAGTGCAGTAGTGAGGGGTGACGAAGCCAAATCTTATTAATCGTCGTATGTATTGACCGCTTCCTCAGATGACTGCCTGCATAATGCCAGCAGTACACGCTAAGATGATTGGACGCCGAGAAAGGAGGGGTAAATATGGTTTATGAGGACTTGGTCATCTTATTGTCAGCTCTGAATCTGCTTGGAATCTTGTTATCATCAAACAGTGCAATATGTCAACAACTCACGAGATGCCTGATGATCGACTGTTGCTTCGACTATGCTGCTGGCACGAGAGCCAGACTGGTGAAAGTACAATGCAGAATAACAAACTGTTTCAAAGTTTCAGCGCGAAAGAGTTAGACCCTAGCTGGACACTGGAAACCGCTACACCGTCTGGGCGGCAAGGCCGGACAAAGATTGTCCCAATCTCGGTATGAGACCGCGGCATCATCATCAACGTACCAATCGAGTGACAATCGAAAGTCAAACTTCTTTTCGCTAACGCAGTGTTATTCCTAGATTCATTTCCGCCACCGCAGCCTTCACCCGACCCACGAAGAAGCAGAACGTCATGGTGAGAATCTCTGGAACGCAATCATCACACCTACCGTCGACATATGTCTCAAGTCAGACAACATCTCTCCTATCGCAGTCGTTCTAGAAGCACTCAATGACGATCTAGCCCCCAAAGTGCGCGTCAAGTTCACCCATTACAAGATAACAGAGGACTGGAGGTGCAAAATAAAACCCCGGATTCCAGCGCCGCCTAAACCCCCAATGGGTTGGAGGTATCGTGTCCCTATCACCGTGATGGATAGATAAAATACTCATCAATTGTTCGCCAAATCTAGATTTTCCGTCAAATCGCTACTGGGTTTCGGAAAGCAAGCCGTGGAAACAGCAGATCATTTGGGACGACCGTTCCATGGGAAGAGCCAGGAACATAAAACCTCGGGCATTCCTCCCGAGCCGCCATCGCAGGGCAATACAGCCAAAGCTGGCAAGCCCACTCAGCAAACGGGTCGTACACAGTCAGCCCAGTCAGGCAGGTCCGGTCAAGGTGGAGGAAAACCAGGCCCGACGATTGACATGGAGCAAACGAAAGCCACATTAGAAAGCGTATTCAAGCTGGGCAGTGCTGTAAGTCTTGTCGATATTTCCTCAGCGTCGCTCTGACTGAGCTACACAGGCAGACGCTCTCATCAAAGAGAATGAAGCCCATCACAGAGCTTTGACCAACGATATAAACATTAATCATGAACGACTTGGGAATCCTATAGTGGTATTCGAAAGTACGATGAATGATATATTAGCCGGCATGAATTCTATTGTCGTCAGACAAGGTGGGTGTCATCTCCTTGTATGTCTCACCTTCATATTGTCCCTATATTCTGCCTATATTGAATTCATCCTACCGTGCTAAGCAGTCATACAGCCCCAGACCCACAGCAGGCGGATCATTCAGCAAGAATGGGGATGACAGATATCGATGCCGGGGCTCTCCATATCACGTGCCAGGCAATGAGGGACATGATGAAGGTATACTCTATTGTGGAGGAGAATCTGGAAAACCTGGTCGCAGCTATCAGGCGAAAGCGCGACAGTGAGATTCAGCCATGGCACTATGTCACAGGTGGTTTAACTATCGTCGCCTATGCCGGTGGGTTATATATATGTCCTGGCTGGGCTATATATGCTTGGGTCACAGGCAGCCTCGCTACTACCGCAGTGATCATTGGAGGTACCGCAGGTGGTGTTTCTACAGGGTATGGGATTATGAGGTGGTGGAATGAGGAAGATAAAAAAGCCAAGGAACGCTGGGAGAAAGGTACGTATTCGTTCACTATGTGATACACCTACCTACATGCTTATCAGAGTCACTAGTTACGGATGATTTCAATCACCTTAAGCGGGTTCTGAATCGCTACTTTGCCACCCTCACTATCAGCTACTATGAGAGGGTCTTTCATATCCCGTTTCAGGAGCTGAATGACATAGATAAGCGACAATGTCTGATTTCATTTGGACTTGACGCCGATTTTGTTAGCGAGAAGGAATATATTGGTACTAAAATCGAGAAAGGCGCCGAGGAGCTAGGACTGGCGAAAGATAGGTTTAACAACAGTTTTGAGGAGCTGTTGAAAGGGGAGGCACTTTCTTCAATAAAGCGATCCTACATTTGAGGAACGGGCCAGGCAGATGGTAGTCAGATTCTTAGTCTATTTGGCTATCAAATACTCTCTTTATGCCCCAAAGCTAGGTTGGCCGATTACTCGAGGCAGAGGCATTCTTAAAAGGCCCCGGAGATCCCCGCCATGTACTTAGGTCATACAGGCAGGATTTCTTGTATTGTAATGTTATGAGGGAGGATAGGATAATAACTTCGGTTGAGAGACCACCATATCAATATTCCAAAAGGAATTGCAGAATAGAAACGAACCACATTCAAAAGCTGCAGTCGATAATATCCGCCTCAGTAGCAAGTTAAATTGAGAATTTTGCGCCCACTCGAACACTAATAGACATCATCATACCTATTGACTACTATAATCCGTGAACGTGTATTCTCTGTGGCGCCATTGACCAACGCTTGAAAACAGTCTCATACTGTCATGGCGGCTGCCATATCAATAAGGCCACGACAGCGCCCCGAAAGGTCACCGACCGGTGCCCGAGCAGTCAGGCACCAACATACGACTTCGGAGCCGGACAGTTTGATATCCAACCCCTCCGAGCTACTGTATACTAAGGTGACCCAAATCGCTTGACCAGGAAGAGCTCAAGAGATTCATTCTGATACAATTGAACTACTGGCATCTCCTTCCTATTCTGTACCGAACGTAGTGCTCTCATCCTCTCCATCGCTAGACCCAGCCCGAAGCAGCGCAGACGTAGCCCCGATATGACGCCGCCGCTAACACATACTTACTACAACGTACTGACATGCAGAGCGGTTGTGCAAGACCTTACTGACTCGGAGACCAATGATATTTCTTGCTCCTTCATATGTCCCCGAAAGGTTTTCCCGGACTCTGGGTCACGATTTAGCTAAGCCACCTCTGAAATGGAGAGATGCTCGATGGTAGTCTGAGAAGCAGGCGAGTTAAGATAGCTAGAGAATCCACACAGGCTGCAGCGCTCAGAGCCAGAGGTACAGCGGGGGATGTTAACGAGAGAACATGCGTAACTAAAGGAGTGTATATCCGAAGAATCAAGCAGACGTACATCTGATATGTGTAATGTCTACTCTATAAAGAAATAGAAAGAACCCTTCGGCAAATGCTAGCATATGGGGAAGGTAAACAACTGCATCTATTGAAAGAAAAGAGCGTCGATAGAGTAAGTAGTATAAACAATGATATATATTGGTAGATCAGCCTGTAATACACACTTAATCTAGAGTTCTGTAGGCGGCGGGATCGTGTTAGGGTCATGTTGGCGCTGCTTCGGAGAGTCTAGTAATGTACAAGGTGAAAGCACTATTAGAGTTGTTCAACCCATGGGGTATGGAGTAACCCACTGGGTTACCAAGAAATAAATTACTAGATATTATAGTAATCCTATTACATACCTATACTAATTGCTAATAAATAACTGTATTTAATATAGTATTTTAAATATTAATATAGATCATTGCCTAATTCGGTTATTTGGGTTATTTAGGGCGGGTTGCTTAGGGGTAAAAACCCGCCCCAGCCCGCCCCATAACAACTCTAATTATGCCTCTTTACTTTGACATGGATCCTCTCTCAACCTGGTAAGTGTGCTAAATAGTAGTGGATATTGTACTGTATAGAAATGGGCCATGTTAGCCACTACAGATGTTAGGACGGACCGAAAACACGGATCGTTAAAGGCATCAATGGAAATTACCTGGTAAGCAGCCACACAAACAGCGTAGCCAAGCCACAGCGTCGAGCAGTTAGATCCGACACCAGGATTCCAGCTATCGAAGTTATCTAAATAGATGCCAAATCCATCCGCGATGGTCTCGACATCCGTCGCCGCTTTCAACAACGTACATATCCTACTGTCGGGGCCTCGCGTACATACCCGTCGGCCGCGCCGCATACAGATTCGCCTTCTGCCCCTCCCTTTCGCCCCTGGAAGCCACTCCACCACTGCACTTTACCGCCACCGCGCCCCGGAGACCACTTTTGTCCCATCCTGAAAATTTGCCCGCATCGTGACCATCCTCCGGCCCCTAGATCCCCACCAGCCCGCCGGCGTCCCATTCTAACGGGTACGACCACAGGGAATGCCCCGTAATCCACCCAGGATCTGTCGGAACTACGGCAGCAGGAGTCTAGGAGCACCCCAGGGGCACGGTGGCACCACAGTCGCGTTGATCCAGCAACCCTTGTTGTATGCCGTGGACCCCCCGAGGCACCCTCGCCTTAATGCTTAACCGCCTTCCATCAATAGCATAAAAGCAGGCAGAATAGGCTGAGGTTTTATTCAAAGGTGTTGTTATGCTTGAAAAAGGCTTTAGCAGCAGAAAAATCCTTACTTATACCGGGGCTGTGGGTTCTTTCGGAGTAAGTAAGCAACTAAGGTTATCTGTACGCGTTTCCTAATATCAAACCAGGATAGCAATCTGCCGCGCCATTCTTTCCTGTCGCTACCAGAACACCTCCCTATACGAGGTACCTATACGACTATGTATTATTGACCACGTCGTGCGTATCTGGAACGGAAGATCCATTTCCGATTTATCCTCGCCAGCTGAATCACGCGTCAGCCTCATCAACTACAAGTCGGGCGCGGACTCCTACCCCGCCTTTCCTCAGCAGAACCGTCAGCTGCTTGTCGATGTCATCTCTCTCTATCTGGATACTTATTTCATTTCGTTTCAACAACGTTTGGCGCCGCCAATTTTGTCTTCTGCCCCGATACCCCCCTTCGTTGGCTTAAATGTCGGGCCTCGAAGTCATAAGCGGCATCTCGGCTGTTATCGGTATTCTCGACGCCGCAGTCAAGATCTACGGCAGCGCCGGGCGTGATCTGAAGCTACCAAAAACATTTACGGTCGTCAGGAACCGATTGCCGATAATCCTCGAGACCCTCCAGATATGTAAGGATGACCTCCAACCAATGCAGGACTCGATGTCCCCCGACGTCTATGACAGCTTCACGCAAATCGTCAACGTCTGCCAGGAGAATGCCAAAACGCTAAGGACGATCTTCGAAGCGATTATTCCAGGGGAGAGTGATACTTGGGGCATACGATATAGAAAGCTGATCAAGAGACTTGGGAATGGTAGCAGAGTCGAAGAGCTCATGATATCGATCACGCAAGACGTCCAGCTCATGGTCAACAACCGCGCGGTGAGATCTGCGAAGGCGGATCAGATAATAGAGCTAGAAAATATTATTAAGGAGCTAGAAGATGAGAAGATATCGGTTATTGAAGACGAAAGGACGGCCTTTACTTTCCACACTGGCGGGGGTGCACAAACAAACAGTCTGAACACCGGTAGTGGACAGCAGATCAATAATCTCGGATCTGTTGGGACTCAGAACTTCAACCAGAGTAAGTAATAGCCGCGGCTACGAGGTATGAAGTGGTGAAGCAGTACGAGGAGGCTATTGTTGGCGATCTAGGTTATTGGATTTTATTCCACAAGAATGCTATTTCTGTATACTCGCAACCATTATCTAATTGACTCGCCTGCTCTACACAAGCTGATACTGAATAGGTGATCCAAACTGACCTTTGGTGATAGTTTCCCTTAAGCCAAAAGAAGATTTCAGCTTTCGGAAACCTGCTGGAGTCTGCCTCGGCCAGGCTCCCTGTCTCGACCCGAAGCTGTTCGTCGGACGGAGTCTAGAAATGGAAGAGATGGGAAAACATCTCAATCCCGGCGTCAAGTCTGACGAGCAGCGTCGGCTCGTTCTTGGGGGGGTTGGTGGTATCGGAAAAACGCAGCTTGCCATTTCTTACCTGAAGATGCACCATACACACTACGACTCTGTCTTCTGGCTCAATGCAAGTTCGCAGGCCTCGGTGAACGCAAGTCTGCGGTCAATCGCCGAGTTGGCCTTTGACCTACACGCGCCAGACAAGCTCATGCCCGAAGAAGCTTTGATCCGCACACGGCAGTGGTTGTCTGATACGAAGAATACACGGTGGCTTTTAATCTTCGACAATTATGATGATCCAGAGCAATTCATGATTGAGACGTACTTTCCCCCTGCTTCTCACGGCGCCATTATTATCACCACCAGGCGGCCCGACCTTTCTGGTGGCACCCACCTCCGGGTGCAGCCCCTGCAAAGTATCAAGGAGGGCCTTTCCATTCTAGGAACTCGATCCAGTCGTCAAGGGGTTACGGATGGTGAGGACTGACCTACTCAAAGCATGTTTGGCTAATGACTCTTGGTAGATCCCCATGCAAAGCGGTTAGCTGAGCGATTAGCCGGCCATCCATTAGCCCTAGCAACGGCGGGGGCGTTCCTTCACTACAGCGCACTGTCCTTTGAGCGGTACCTTCATGAATATGAGCGCCGCTGGGACATAGATCCCCGACGACAATATAGGCTTAGGGAGTATGGAGATCGCACTCTCTACACGACCTGGGATATATCATATTCTCGGCTTGAAGAAGAAGACTCCGATGCCGCGCGACTGCTAACACTACTAGCCTACTTTGACAACCAGAGCCTGGAGTATAAGCTATTTCATGCGGGCCTCACCGAAACCGCACCCGAGGCGCTCCGTAAAGTGATATCTGATGACTTGAACTTCAACAACGCCATGGCCTCTCTGACCAGATACTGCTTCCTGGACATCCACCCAACACTGGGATATTGGAGCATGCAGAATTGCGTGCACGACTGGACCTTGGCCGTACTCAACGAGGATATTTGTCCAGAATACTACGGCTATGCAACCAATTGCGTTGTTGCCATTATCACCGGGATCAATGAACATTCCCTTGTCAATGCCGCTTACGCGCCGTTGGCAGGTCACGCTCAATGGCTGGTCCAACAGAGATTCCTTCAGAACGCTAGTATCCTCGCCCATGCGCCTCACAGCCTCCACCAGATATCCTGTCTTTCCAGACTACTCCACAAATAGGATCGGCTCGCGGCTGCTGAATGTGCTTATGTATGGGCGTTGGCCAGGTACGGCCAGGCGCTGCAGGTTCATGGGGTGCCCCTGCTGCAGACAATACACAACCTGGCCTCAGTCTATCACAGCCAAGGCAAGCTACACGAGGCCAAGGATCTATATGGAAAGGTGCTGCTCCTCAAGCTGGATGTGCTAGGCGAGGACAATGAATCCACCCTTCACACTTTACACAACCTCGGTGCCTTGAACCACCAAGAGGGCAGGGCTACCGTAGCGATGGAAATCCTACAAAGGGCTCTGAAAGGCAGGGAGAAGGTCTTAGGGGAAAGCGCCATCTCGACACTGGACACCGTCAATGTGATTGGTGCCGTGCACCATGATCTTGGACGCCTGAAGGAGGCAGAGTCAATGTACATACGGGCACTAGAGGGGAAAATCCAGGCCCTCGGCGCGAAGCACCCGTCTACCCTTTACACACTGAGAGACCTGGCAGGTCTCAGTACCGACATGCGTGCCTTTGACGATGCAGAGAAACTGCATAAAGTGGCCCTTATCGCCTATTCTGAGGTGTTTGGAGAGGACCATCCGTCAACTCTTCAAGTTGTCAACAGACTGGGAAACCTCTACAAGGCTCAGGGTAAATTTGGTGATGCAGAACAGATGTATCACCTGGCACTCGCAGGGCTCAGGAATGCCCTGGGACCAGACCAAATATCGTGTCTGCACATCCTGGGCAATCTCGGGAATCTCTATGGCCAGCTGGCCAAGTTTGGCGATGCAGAACGCATGCACACCAAGGCACTCGTTGGGTTTCGGCAAGCGGTTGGGGAAGATCATCCATCTACCTTAGAGACCTACTCAGCACTTGGAGAAGACTATCTTGGTCAACGCAATGCTGTAAAAGCAGAAGATATGTACCGACGAGCGCTAGATGGCTACAAGAGAAAAAGAGACGCGGACAACCTATCAACACTATCTATCGCCCTCAAGCTTGGTGCTATCTATGGTGAATTGGAAAGGACCAGCGAGGCAGAGGAACTCTTATCACAAGCAAGAGACGGCTTTGAAAGGACCTTGGGAGACGACCATTTTCTGACATTGAATGCTGTCTTCAACCTCGGCCATGTGTACACGGAGCAACACCGGTTGGACGAAGCTGAAACAATGTACTCACGGGCATTCTACGGCTATGAACGAATGTTTGGGAAGAGTCATACGTATACGGCTGACGCTGCGACACATCTCCTCGAGCTATATACTCAGCAGGGCAGGCTCAATGATGCGAAGCGAATCAGTCTGTGCCGGAGACGGGGGAAGAATGATGAAGAGCATTCTGGGGACTCATCAGGCTCAACCACAGAACCAGCGTTCGCACTGCCTGGACTCAGGATGCTTTTGAACAAGATATCTCATAAGGTGCTTACCGAGTGTTTGGAGGATTTAGGGTAGTTATGTGCATGAATGTGTTTGCAGTATATTATCCATGAGACTTGAATGATCTGTATTTTCACCAGTCTAATAGATTTCCGAGGGTGTGGATTACAGCATGCCATGATGAAAGTCGTTATATGGCCCGAACAAGATACTATTAATGTCGAAATGAATGTCCTCAAAGATATCATCGAACATGGGCCACGGCGGCAATGTCTCGGCCCCTGGGCCTCCGCCCGTTTCCACACCCACACCAATTACCCCCAATATCATTGCAAGAGGCAACACTCCCACCGCCAGCAGTACGTGGCCTTCCCTTTATTCTCACCGCGAGCCCCTCGAAACCTCTTACAAACTTCGCCTCACACGTACAGAGAGGCTCATGTCCTCGCAGCGCGGTAAGCACGCTCTCCCGCAATGGATTCTCCAGACACCTCTGGGACGAGCATGCCAGCGAGGAGATTCACGCCGGCGATATTTAGGTAGTAGACGCGGTAGCACCAGGGAAGTAGCCCGATCGCGTGATTGAGGGGTTCGATTACCAGGGTGGTGAGCTGAGAGACGGCTTCGGGGCATATTGTTGCAGAGGTTTGGGGCATGCAGCTCGTGAGAGTGGGGGTTGATACTGAGGTTGAAGCGGAGGAGAGGCGCGCGAGCATGAGTCTGGAGAGGTAGGTGCGGTGGTGAGGTATTTAGCACCATGCCCACCGTTAGCAAGTTCCCTTGACGGCGTCGGGGCTGGCAGGAGCCCCGTCCGCCTGGCCGACTCACCGTAAATAAAGCAGATACCCCCCATCGCGAGCAGACTTGTTCCCAACCATCTTGAGATTCCGCACCTGCCACTCCCACGGGAGATCGGATGTCTATTCTTGCAGGGATGCGTCGAGGTGAAGGGCCGCAGTGTAATATTCGTCTTGCTGAGACTGTTGAGGGGCTCTCCATGCGGTGTTGCGTGTCCTCAGAGTCCGTAGCTGTGCCAGCTGTATCTCATTACCGATTTTAGAATCTCATGCCCCATGAATCACGCATTGTGGCGGAGCACGTTCGCTCATCATATTTTGGTGGGAGTGGGAGTGGGATCGGGGCTCATGGATTCCTTAGGGACCAGGATGTACAACTAGGATGATGAGCTACTGATATAGGCAAAGAAAGTGGGCATTTCGCATCGCTCACCGATCAAGAGCAACACAGCGCGCCCAAGCCCTCCGCTCCAGTGGCTTGCCCTTTTTATCCCCTCGAACACCGCACATACTCTGCGCCATGCAGATCACCACGCCAGCCATTATCCGTGTCTTGTGCTGGTGATCCGAGCAATGCAGGTACTGATTAACAATTAAGGCTTTGCAGCAGCTTGATCCAGGGCGGCATCCACGCGCAGTCCGCCGGAAACAGCGCCCACGCGGGTGAGGGGAAGCAATTCGCGTGCTGCTCGGGTTCGGGTACTGGGAGATTTTCTTGGTTCTGGACTGCCAATTGAAAGATAGCGTTAAGGATACATAACGACGGGTTGGGACGTGGAGAAAGTGGCTCAGACGCTAGGACGGGTTCCACGGGGTTAATATACCGCTAGTAGATGTCGACCAGGTGCTCTGCATGGGCGCACGGTGGCAGATTGACCATGGGATGCTGCGAGTAGAATGGTTTGGACGGAAGATGAAGGGTTAGATACTTGAAGAACCGCGCGTCGACGAAGGGGACTTTGTGGGAGGCTGCAGCGGGGTCAATTCGAGTGATGACTCGGCCTGCAAAGCGGCCGCGGGCGCTGTAGCATGTTTGGTTTTGGGCGGGCTCGGAACTTAGTCCTTCATTTTGACCTCCCTCCTGATGGAAGGACTGGGTAAAGAGGCTCGGTTGTTAGATGGCGTTCCAACTGATTCAGTCGGGGTTTGAAGCGGATCATAAAGTGAAAGCGTGAGAACATGACCCTTACAACCGAGCTCGGTCTGTGTCGTAGGTAGGTAGAGCCGCTTCTGTATGGGTCCTTGTGCAGCCTTCATCCAATGCCAGCGTTATACGGTTAAGGGATGAAGGTATGGCACCTCGCCGTGTGCTATCGCATTAGCCTTCCTTTAGAGGCAAGCCAAGCATGTGCTGCGAACCTTCAGCCTGGCTCAGCGGGGCTTAGGTTGTGGGCAGCTCATCACGTCCATTCGTTAGTAATAGATTAAATTAGATATCTTGTCTTAGCCAGTCGGAGGAAGAAGAAGCATGGAATGCGATCTGAGGTGAGAGTCGGTCAAGACGAAAATGAGGCTAACGGCGGATTGAGAAGTATTCAGCCAATGAGCGCCTAATCCGCCAGGTCGGGTCGGATCAATCACTGGACAGCGCTTGAAGAGGAGTCACTGAAAAGACAGACCGATTACCGAGCAGTCCGCCTATATGCATGCCCCCGACGAGGCATGGCCGGCAGTGGCTATAAAGACCGACGCTCGTAGGTGTCCTGCATCAATATTCAGGGCTTGATATATCTTAATAATGGCTACCAGTGACCCAGAGCTTGAGCTATACGTACGATGGCTCCGGAACCGAGGATGACCCGTTGTGGTTTCACAAAGACAACCCGGGCAACCCAATGAATTAGGGCAATGCTCGCAAAAGGCTTATTATAATGATTGTTACTTTCTCTATCTTTGCTAGGACCTTTACTTCCTCTACATACTTAGAATTATAAAATTAGCTATTCCAGGACTTCAATTTTAGCACCAAGGCTTTCACCTTGGGCGTTTTGTGTTTGTCCTAAGGTTTGCAATTGGGCCGGCTGTTTGGGCCCTTGGTAAGCTGGCCTTCTAATCATCCGTGCAGTCATATATTAGCTGACTCGTGTTGTGTTGATAGTAATTATCCCGTCAACATCTGTCCCCTTACCGAATGCTAACAGTCAAGGTCAGAACTCCACGGCCAATACACCCTCTAGCTAATCACAAACATCACAATGGTCGCCTTTGTTAGTGGTTTAGCTGGCAGCTGGAATGTCTTTACACTACTAATCCTCCACTCGCCACTTCTTAATGTAGGTGGTAGCGTCGCGCATATATGCACGCCCGCCTAGTGGGGGCTCGCCCTAATAATCTATTACATGACCCCCTTCATTTAAGGCGATAGGGTTTAAACTACTCCCTGTTAGATGGGATGCTTTCTGCGTCGGATTAATTGTGTTTCCGGTACATTAGATCCACATGGAACCACGCGCCTCCTTCTATACGGTGTACGTATGTGTCTATCCCGAGCTACCTGAACAAGCCCCACGACAACGCTTCGATGCACTCCAAAAAGTTCAAAAAGTTCAACAAAAAAACATACAACAGTAGGTAGGGATTCGCATGTGGTCATCCACCATACTACTAACCTACTGGCGTATGTGTCGGAACACGTGGTCCTGTCACGTGCTCTCCGCCCCGAGCTTCTTCTGTCGACCTTACAATACCGCTAGGATTTCACTTTATTCAGCATCCACAAGGTCATTTGATATTCCGACCTTCCTAATTTAGTTTAGTTATTTGCCCCTTAATTTCATGTATTTTAGTCGAACATCGCAGCTAGATAGAAGAAGCAGAGACCTCCATTTAAGCAGGTCATGCAGAAAAGGTTCGATACAAGTCAATACGTTGGTCAGCAAGTACGACATCTTCTTAGTCTCTGCTCCATCAGCTTCCTTCTTGGATAGAGGATCATCCATACAAGCTATTGCATCGTTCTTCTTTCCAACTCTTCTTACAGTATGTACTCAATATTTCTTGTATGTAAATGAAGTAATGAAGAAGTATAATTGCGAAAGACGATCTGACCAGAATCTTGGCGGATGAAGGACCATACCAGTAGGTGGCGGGGGAGAGCTGGGCTTTGTGGCAGACACAAGACAAACTATATTGAAAAGCATCTGAAGCCTGATTCTTACTACTGCCGATGGATCAATCCATTATGTTCGATGGGAATCTTATGGACAAGACTAGTCTGGAGCGGCCGATCTCGTCATAGATCTGATGGTGGATCGGCCAATGAGACGAGTCTCGTCCACACTCCGCAATCGCGGTTGGTTGACGTTTTGTATACGTGAATCCGGAACTTGAACTGAGCTCAAAATGACGGCATGACCCCTTGGCCAGCTTGAATAAAATGAAAAAGAGCATCCCCCTTGCGACAATTCCAGTTTCCAACGCAACCTAACCAAAAATATCGCAGTAACAATGGCCCCCCCAGCCCGCAATGTCGTCCTCACTTCCGCGACAAGCCTAACAGGCCTCGAGATCGCCAAAAATCTACTCAAAGACAACCACTTCAAAAGGAAAGTCTCGAGCGTTACTGCACTAACTCTGTACCCGGACTCCGACCGCGCCAAAGAACTCTCGGACCTGGGCGCAACCATCATACCCCACAAACCCGGCGACACAGACGCACTGGTCAAATCCCTCGAGGAGGCCAAAGCAGACACAATCTGCCTCCTGCCCCCAGGCCACAAGGACTCATTCAAGATAACGGTCGAGCTCATCGACGCAACGAAGAAAGCCAATGTCCCCAATGTGTGCTTCATCTCGAGTGCCGGGTGCGATCTCGCAGAGCGCGATAAGCAGCCCGTGCTGAGGTCGGTGATTGACCTCGAGACAAAAGTACTCGAGGCGAAGGGCGATCCCGAGACGAGCACGGGGCATTCGCCCGTTATTATTAGGCGCGGCTTCTATGCGGAGAATTTGTTGCTCTATACGCACCAGGAGCAGGAGGAGGGCACGCTTCCGATTCCAATTGGGAAGGACCATAAGTTTGCGCCTATGGCGCTAGCCGTACGATTCCCTTAGCTTCCCTATATACAGTATTCTCAGGAAGAAGCTAATAAGGTTACCTAGGATGTTGCGCTGGTTGCGGCGCATGTCCTGAGCGGACACGGCAAGCACGGCTTCGACGACAAGCATCGCGGGCAGCTCTTGGTCCTTACTGGTGCGAGGAGTAATCCACTTTTGCTCTGGAATTCGCAGACACTAACATCGGTCGCAGGCCCCATGCTCACAACGGGCGACGAGCTCGCGTCGGCCGCCAGCAAAGCGCTCGACGAAGAGCTCAAGTTCAAAGACATTTCCGAGTGCGCCTAACCTTCCCACCATCTGGTCCAGACTAACATTTACTAAAAAACACCAGGTCCGATGCGCGCCACGTCCTAAAAGACGAAGCCGGACGATCCGATGGCGAAATCTCCTACCTGCTGGAATACTACTCGCTTGTGCGCGAGGGCAAGACAAACTACATCTCGACGACGGCGTTCCACGATGTCACGGGCAAGCACCCGCACCAGCCGGAGGATTTCTTCAAAAGCTATGCCGAGGAATGGCATCCGAAGAGGAGTAGTAAGCGGAGGAAGACGAGTGGGAGTAAATAGGCGAGATTGGGGTTTGGTTGAGTATCGTGAGATGGAATTAGGATAAGTGCGAAATACGGTCCTGTATACTCACTGTGTATGTATTACTATTACGGTCTCGTTGGCCTAGGGGTTTGGTGTCAGGGTAAGTAATGTGGCCGAGCTATTATGATCTAGTTATGCGTACCGTACGGAGTACTTCCCGACAGTTGTGGTGCGAACACAATACGTCCAAGGATAGCATTCGTGGTATCTCGAGACCAGCCTGGCTGGAGACTTGTACGAAAGCATTGAAGAAGAATCTGCGATATTGGGCTTGTGTTCATGGCCTTGTAATGCATGAACTCATACTTGACATGCAAATGACGTGGACGAATGAGAATCTCTGCCCAGACACACCATTTCAAGGCCCCGATCTATCAAGAACGTATGTATCGCAAAAAAATAGAACGCCCACGTCGAGCTGAATAATATTATAGCGTATTTCCTTCAGCACACCAGTGAAAATGCCCGCTAAAACCAAACCCTCGATTTCCTCCTAGGCGGCACGGGTGGAAGGCAATCTAGCCTTCATCGAACCCCGCTGCCTCAACCTGGGCGACTGGAAGATGTCCGCCTACAGTAGCTAGGATGCCGCATGTTTACAACGATAGGTTTGAGGTTTGTACGGCGGGGCTGCATTCCGCGCTGGCGAGTGCGCTAGGTTTGCTGCGCCGGGTTTACCGCTAACGGCGAGCGAGATGCTTACGGAGCAGTGAGAGGGGATTAGTTGTAGATTTTCAGGACGGCGTGGAGGGAGCGCATAATGGGTAAAGGCGCCTGGCTTCTCTGGTGTATCTCTGGTGCGCAGCGTGGGATAATCCGTCCGTTCACATAATCGGTCGATGTTCATGTAACAGGTCGACGATGCTGTGTTGTGTAGAGCTCATGGTGGACCCGTTCACCTTGCAAAAACCAGCGAGTGATCATGCTCGCTGTTACTGCTTCTTAGCCAACACCTCTTGCCCTTCTCCTTCTCCTTCTCCTTGTCCATCTCCTTGCCCCTCCATTTTCCTCAACTGCTCCAAAAACCCCCTATTCGGCGAAACAACCGGCCTCGCCTGTTTAAGCAGTCGCAAACTCTCCTCAAGCGTATACCCCCGTCTTAAAATTAAATACCCAGCCACGGCAGCCGGTGACCTCGAAATCGCCGCAGAGCAGTGCACAAGAACCCTCTTCTTCGCAGCGCTCGCCTCATCGAGAATAGCACATGCGGTCTGAACGCACTTGCAAAGATCCGCGTCTTCTTTATCTTCGAGGGGGAGTCGATGATATGTTATCACTTGCTGACCGCCGCCCTCTGTCGAAATATTGTCGTATTTCCGTGCGGGGCTTTTTCCAATCGAGATGATGACTGTAATCTCCTGTGCGCGGAGGAATTTAAGATCGCTGGCGGCTGAGACGGGGCCCAGGTAGAGGAAGTCCGGGAGGACGGCGCCTGTACTTGGGCGCTTCGTTTTGCCCATTTTTGCTTCGACCTGCAGAGGGAGGTAAAATGGACGAGGAGGAACTGGTGATGTTGGAATCTTGGGAGGATGAGTCACCCGTGACACGAGGGAAGACAGACAAAGCCTCTCTTGCTCGTATTCGAAGATCCGATGCGGGGTCAACCTACCGGGATCGAAAGAAAAGATGTGGGCTTGTATCTTGACTACCTACTAGATATAGGCATGCGCCAGGGGAGTACCAATAGTGATCAACGTACATTCGGATGTCCTTTGCTTTCTAAGGATATCTACTATATACAGGGTACCGACTTACCACGATCCTCCTTCCTCTCTCCAACCCCTTTCCCGCTATCATTTTTATATATCATATTCTGCAACCGCATAGGCTATCGAACGGAAGTAATGGTATCCTTTTGATCGACAAGGAGCCTTTTAGCACGACCCCGGCCACCCCCCGAAAAAAAAAGCGACGTGAATATCCACCACACCTCTCAGCCCAGCCACCAGATATACTCCGCGACGGGATCCATCCGCAGCAGCGGACAGGGCTCATCGAGGGCCACATTTTTCAACCCCGAAGCCTGAACACCAAGCTTAACAAGGGCCCTAAACTGCCATACCAACCCAAACAAAGGAAACTCAAGAACCACATAGCCAAGAATCATACCGCAACAACTGATGCACAAGTTCCGGATCGCGTGCCGCACCCTCTCTGCGAGAGGTGCCCTGCGCACAGCCGCCGTGGTCAGCAACGTCCCCAGAGCGAAATACAGAAAGGAAATGCATATTCCGCCCACCAGTGGCAAGAATAGGTAGCCAATTTCGACGTTGAGGTCGCGGAGGAGCATCTGGATAATGAACGTGATTGAGAGGGCCCTGGCAAAGTGTATGAACAGCCGCCATTGCTTCAGCTTGCCTATGTACAACTCCTCGTCATCACCTTGGTCGCGCAGGAAGTGGACGAAGTGCTCAAGATAGCTATCGCGAGAATCCGGGATGGCCTCGTCGAAGAAACGCAGCTTTAGCGTGCAACCCGCGGACAACACGCCTATCACCAAGCCGCCGCAGGCTTGTTCGAAGATCTGTTGGTCGAGCAGCGTTACTCCATTAAACTGGCGGCAGTGATAGTAGAGGTAGATTGCACCACCGTACTGCGTGATGAAGGCCAGTACTGGGATTACAGGGCCAACGCGTCCAGCAACTCTCTCACTCCAGGCTGGCGTAGCCGGTTCGGCCGCGTTACCAGGGAGTACGAGGTATCGATTGATACCGGCGGATTTCTTGGGACCGAGTAATGCAGATAGGGCATCTCTGCTCGTTCCCAGGACTTGTCGGCGATAATGTCGCGGATTCACGATGGAGATGCTGTATGCGAGTGTGCAGCACAGATAGCCCAGGATTCCGAACAATGCGACGGCGTAGCGGAAAAGGGTGTTCAACGGCGCGATTAGGAAAGTGAGAGCGTCAGGTGTAAGATATCTCCCTTCCCTCTGGTGGTAGCAGTGGAAATAAAAACACTGCGTGACGAAGTGGACGACGAAGAGTTTCAAGGTCAAGCCTGGTATTGACCGCTGTGTCTCTAGTGGACAGGCCACTGTGGTCCCGGAAATAGGTGTCGCCATCGTTATACCGGACGATCCAACAAATCCAGAAGTGAGAGTAGTGATCGGAATAAGGCAGCTGAATTTGGTTCCTTGAATGGAACGAGATCTCAGCCCCCAAGGCCGATTTAGCCCTGGCTGCCAGGTGATCAGCCACACAAAGACGCTTTCCATTGGTGGGCGTACGCCCAAAGGTGTTTTGTCGGAGTTACGGGCCAACGTAATGACTTGTATCAAACTTTTGCTGCGTGACCCGCTTCTATGGAGGTCTCTGCTTCTTCTATCTAGCTGAGATGGTCAACTAAATACATGAAATACAGTTGGTGATCACCTGATACTAGAGTTGTTCAACCCACCCCAGAAACCCCGCCCTAACCCGCCCCATAACAACGCTTGTGGCGCCTTAATAATATTAACTAATTAACACTAAATCATTTTATAATTTTAGTATAGTTTATTAAAGCGCCTGGTTCTGAGGAATTGATTGCTTCTAACGCCGCTTTAATTAGAGTTATATTACCGGTAAATGAGATATAAGAAGTTGAAAATTGCTAATCTAGAAAGTTGGCACGGTTATCTGCCGCAGTATTCTTTGCCCTCGCCGAAAGGAACCCCCTGTAGCACAATTCAGACTTTATAAAAACGGTACACAGGGATTTTCTGACCAAGCTGCAGCAAGCTGGTTCATCGCCATGCATGACATGGAATTTCCCCGGAAAAGAATCCAACAGCATATCAGATTGGAGCCATCCATATCCAACCGCTTTTTCCACCATCAATGGTTCGATGCATCCTTAGTCTTGCCATGGATCTACATTAATCCAGAGAAGTACTTGATGTATAGCCTGTCCCCTTCGGCTAAGCAATAAATAAGGCGTTTCGTGCCCTGTGCTTGCAACGAACAATCTTCGCCCCTAACAAAATTCAACGCAATATACTGCTGCAGGCGTCGACTTTTCCTTGGCTTGAATATCGCACAGTACCCTATGCAGCGGAATTCAGTCTGAATTATTATTACTGCAAAAAGGTAAAAAAAAGCTTGCGAACAAATATCAAACAATAGGACTGTTAAATCAGTTTGGCCCATACGTCTTGTCGAATGGTTCATCATCAGGACCGGTCCGGAGAAAATCTACCTAGATATTCACCCAATTACTTCTTGAACACCGCGCTCACCCCTCTCCCAACTAGGGCGCAAATTTCTTATCGTTCCCTGGACATGCGAATCTATAGGACATATGGTGCTTGGTGAAGCCGCGCATCATGTACAAACCCGCTTTATTCTTCGCTTCCAACTTGACTGTCAGCCTAGCCTGGCGCTCTTTCATGTATTTTCCTGATATTTCTTTCCTTTCCCGGAATTTAGAGGTGATAGCTTGGAAAGAGGCTACATGGCCTGCTCCAGCCGAACTAACCAAATCTGTCGACCAGAATCCGAATACGCGCGTCACACTACAGATAGTCTAAGCCCCCATAAAAAGCACCCCTGCCCCTCCCGAATTTCGTCCTAAGCCTGAAACCTTTGCATGGGAGATTTTGAAATCGTGATGAAAATTTTCTCCCTGCCATATGTTGTTATTTTCTTTTGGCTTTCGGTATACTGTGATGCTCATCCTACCGGGCAGGATGAACTCAACCATTTCCAAGCCTTGAGCACAAGAGAGCTCACTAAAAAGACTCATAATGGGCTTCGTCAATGCAACGCTCACCACAGAAAACGTGGAGTTATGTCTCGCTCAGAGGATCGCCGCGCTGCCCTGCTGAGAAGCTACCGCGAACAACTCGACTCAGGTTCGGTGACAAGCAGTTACGATGATGGCATAAATAACGCGCTCACACCCCAAGCCGATGATGGCCAGCCGACATGTGTTGTGACCCCAGAGTCAACCATAGGGCCATACTGGATTTCCGGAGAGCTCATCAGGTCCAATATCACGGATGGAGAGGGAGGAATTCTCTTAGTATTAGATGCTCAGTTTATTGACGTCAACACATGCGCGCCGATCGAAGGCTTATACTGGGAGATCTGGAGCTGTAACGCTGCTGGAAGGTATTCAGGTGTTGGTCCTGGGTCTGATCCCAATGAATCGTTCCTCCGGGGCTTGCAGAAGACCGATAAAGATGGAGCAGCCCAGTTCAAGACGATTTTCCCCGGTCATTACGCCGGACGAGCCACGCACATCCATTTGCTAGCTCATATGGGGGCAACAGTCCTTCCGAATGGTACACTGACTGGAGGCCATATTCCACACATCGGCCAGCTTTTCTTCGACGATGATTTGGTAGGGGCAGTGGAGGCAAGCGAGCCCTATCGAATGAATAACGCTCCCAAGACAAGAAACTCGGAAGATGGGATTTTCGTTGCAGCTCGTGATGCAGGTAACTACAATCCTGTTGTCCAACACGCAATGATCGGCAGCAAGCTGGAGGATGGGGTTTTTGTCTCCGTGATCGTAGGGGTTGACTCATCTGCGAGCTACCGAGCAGATTACGCTGGTAAGCTTACTGAACATGGTGTTGTGGTCCATCATCGCAGCTGGGACCGGTTTGTGCCTGGTGGCTGGCTCGGAGGATGGTTGATGTGCGCTTTTTTTTCTCTTTTATTTCTTCGCTGGTATTTAAGGCCCTCAAGGATAACTGTTTAAGGGAGCAGGATGGTAAATAAGAGCTGGTCGCCTGCAACCGGTTACTTCTCTTTCACAGTGGGTTTTTGTATCTGCTCTGTAAACCTGAGCGGGAATTGATTGAGGACTCATCAAACATGGCCGATGTTCCCTCGTCTTCCTTGAATGGCTGATATGCCACGGACCAAAATATGTCTCTGGGGGGTTTTAAGGAACAACTAATTATGAACCCTTAGATTTCAATGCTGTGTTATTTTAGGCCACAGTTATCAAGCCTGGGACTAGACCTACCTATTATAAGTTGAACTAAGTTATCTAAAACATCTTGTGGGTCGTCGACGGGACCTAGGTCGCTCATCCGCCTCCTAGACGCGTCATCAACTCGTCAATTGGTTATGAAGACTGCAGGTTTTGCCTGTCAGAATAATCTTTAGCTCTCCTCGCGATTTTATCGTACGCCAGATCCAGGTGCATTGTCCTGCAGCGATAGATGAGAGCCCTCACCACCTTAGAACCGCGGACCTCGCGAAAAACACACCGTAAATCACGGTTCGGCTGTCTCAACTGCAAGAGGCGCCACATCAAGGTAACTTTGTGTCAAGTAGAACTCGACCTCTGGTGTCTAACACAAGGCTGCAGTGTGATGAGCTCAAACCACAATGCACAAACTGCACCAGTCACTCATCTGTTTGCGACTACTCTTTTTCAACACGCAGGGAGCGCGATTCCCCCACAGAAAAGAATCCCCCTTCAAGCCACAACGTTGAGTTTACGTTTGTGAATTCGGAGTACCAGGATCGCCTACTGTCCGTCTCCTCAACACCTCATAACTCAGAGACAACTGGCAGACAGCTGCAGCTGGAACAAGATCCACCTCCTTCATTTGGAGCCCAATTTACCCTTCTCGACCTTAAACTTCAACACCAATTCCTTACCTCAACGTGTCTCACTCTTGCTGAGGATGAGGGGAGTCTGCACTTCTGGCGAACCCTCGTCCCTTGTGTAGGTTACTCGTCCCCTTTTGTCCTGCAGCTGACTCTCGCTCTCGGTGGTCTTCACAGGCGGAGATCCGCACACTCTGGGATCCCCTGCCCATTGGAAGCCAACCTGGACAACCGCATAGAGTATCACTATATGACCGGACTTCACGCATTCAGACATGCCCTGGCCAATATGACTCCACATACTAGCTATCCAGTATGGATCGGCTCCATTCTCCTTTGCTTCATCTCCATGGCCCGAGGGCCGCGAACCGGAAACTATCTATTCTTCTCGACGACTGACGATCAACCATCGGAATGGATATCGCTTCTCAAGGGTATTCAGGCCCTGTCCAGTCTAGATGAGCTCCGCCCCCACACCTCCCCTAAAGAAGCCAGTCCTCATCAGTCCGAGCCAGTCGATACCAATGGACTTTCATGCAAACATAAAGTCCCTGAATCTCATTCGTACTTAAATTATCCACCGAAACATCCTCTGGGCCCCTCCTGCTGTCAGGCCATCCAGTTACTCAAAGATCTAATGTTTACCCATTTTGCGGCCAATTCCCTGAAAGAAAAACACCTAGCCACCCTCTCTTTCCTCCACCAAGCTCTCATGGACCTCGGCATTTGCACCTCCATACTTACTCCGTCCTCATCGTCATCAACAACAACTACCTCAGAGCCATGTTTAGGGTCAACATCATCTACGTCGAGTGCAAATCCAAATCTAAAACTGACTTTCATAATTTGGACATGGACCTCGCTGCTAGATGACGGGCTTGACGCGCTCCAGCGCAAGGAACCAATCCCGCTGCTGTTGCTAGCACTCTTCCTCGCATTGTTTAAACAGCTCGATGATTCATGGTTTGCGCGTGGGTGGGCAGAGCATACTCTCACTGGGATCGAGGAGGTTCTTGACGGGGTACTTGATGGAAAGTGGAGGGAGGTGTTAAAATGGCCTAAGGAGGTTATTTTGGGAAAGATCGTTTGTTGACTTACTTCACTTTATTTTCTGTTGTACCCCAATTTGATGTTCAAGACAAAATAGGCAAGGCTGTTGGATCACTGATCTAGAATCTGGGTTTCGGTTTGGCGTGAGAGCTGGTAATGAAATATAATCTAGGATTTTTAGGCAATTAATATTTCATGGATCTTCACTATAGGTTGTAAAATTTTTTTTAAATTTTTTTTCCTCTGAGAAATTAACTATCTATCATTCCAATTGCCGGGTGCTAAAAGTCTCAGGCTGCATATATATATATATTTATATTTCTTATGGGATAAAATATGACATGCGAAAATAAATTTGATAAAATTGAACACATTCTAATCCTGGGATTGTTGAGTTTGATTTCGACTGTAGACAAAGAACATAAAAAACAAACGATAGACCGACAAGAAATCTAGCAGGGTGAAAGCATCAGAAAACGATGAAGTCAAACTCAATAGTTTCTGTCAAACGACATTCCGTTTATTAAGCTGCCAATGCTGCTGGCACCTTTCTGTCAGCTCCTGCTCATTGAGTAGAGGAACAGAAGAGGGGAACTGCCCACTCCTCTCGATCTTCTCCAGCAGCCAACCTGGATGGAACAGATTATAGATTATGACTGCAGGCACCATCATCGCGCCATCCAGCCCAATCAAAAGGCTCTCATTTTGCATAGTTGAGCTAGTCCAACCATCCATCAGCTCAATCGTGCGGTAGATGCTCCGAATATAAATCAAGAGAACCGAGAGGGCCGTGGCAGCAAGGAGCGCCAGCATAGTCCGACTCTTGGGGACTACAGACTTAGATCTCTTCAGGACGCGCCAGAGAAAGTCTGCCGCAAAACCAACAAAGACGGTGATTGAGATGAGCTGAAAGATGATGCCACCGACCATAATGTGGGTTCCGGTGGTTTGGTTGCTGCTGCTAGATGAGGAGGTTTGAGCTCGAGTAGACACTGATGATGTACTTCCTGAGGAAGAGGAAGACGACGATTGACCCCCTCGTTCAACCCCTCCTCCGGAGGATGCCATACCTCCTCCGGCTGCCTGAACAACCAAGGATATAATGTCGCAGGTGCAGAAGATCCAGAGATACAGTTTCGGTGAAAGAACTGAAGACTGAGGGCCACAGATACGGATTAATCGTCCCAGAAGAACATATATTCCAGCCGTAAAGAAGGTAGGTGCTATAGGATTATCAGCTTAAGGAGCATAACACTCCTCATAACGGCGTATGCTCACCTATAATCAATGTGGTAATCTGCATGAGATAAGGTGTCTGCGCGTATGGACATTTGTTAGACCATATCCGAGCTCCCCAACCGAGTATCTCCACTGATATGAGAATGGATTAGTGATTTGTGTAAACCTTTCCCAAACATCACTCAGACACTTACTTAAACATCCGATTGCGAAAACAGCGCACCACCAAGATCGTAATAAAACCATTTGCGCGGTGTGTGCTACCATGGAGAACCCGAAGAGCGCAACAAACGCAACACCCGCTGCGAAAGAAGGCACATATCCGTAAGAAGTATTAGACCCCACCACGTAGGCCTGGCATTTGTCGCTGCTGTAGGCTTGATTCATGGCGTTGGAAGTAACTTAAGGTCTTAAACAACAGCAGCTGAGAGAGCTCGTCCTGATCGCTCCTTTTTTAAATGCAGCCATATAACAGCCAGGCACAAGACAGCGGATCAGAAAAAGCACAGCCACTATAATCCGCAGCTATCTTTTGGCTATTTGTGGAAGGACGCGTATAGATTTGACGTTTCGGTGTCGAGTGTTGCGTCTGCTGTCCTATTTGATACTGGGGCTCGACTCCTGAGGCTATACTGTGTTATATCAGCATGTCCGTATCCAGATCCCAGAAAAGGAGATACGCTAGCCCGATTCAGCGGCCGTATCCGGGTCCCTCAAAAGGGAACACTTCCTCTCGACCCGCGACGCGTCAATTGGCCTGACTGAGGTGATGTGGCGGAGGGATGTGCATTGTCCTTTTCCATATTCAACAATTTGGAACTTGCAGCCCCTTGGCGCTGGCCACGTATATGAGTTGTATTAGTCCACCTGTAGGCATATGAATCCGCTCGACCTCGGTGCGGAAATGCAAACCACTATCACACCGAACAATAAAAGAGCGCGCAATGAATCCTCTACTTCTTCTCGTTACGGCAGGGCTCTCCCTCTCCCAGGCTTTTGTTTATCAATTTCCTCGCCTACAACATCCGCTTCCTTGGTCCCTTCCTAGACCCGATGCTGGTATACCTACGTTTATCTGCTCTGTGGAAAGCCTATAACTAATGAATGCCCATAGTTCGAGCTCCTTGACCCATGCTTAACACCCTCGCCAACCATGGATTCCTCCCCCATGACGGCAAAGACATCTCTCAGCAACGCACTGTCGAAGCTCAAGGTCTAGCCCTCAACATTGGCGAAGAGCTCACAGTGTACTTTTTTCAGGAAGCGATGACTACAAACCCAGACGCCAACTCTACAAAATTTAATCTCAACCCCTCAAGTCGATACAACATCTTGGAGCACGATGCTAGCTTGAGGTATGTGATCTGTCTCTGTCCTAACGCATGAGGACACACTAGAAACAGCTAACGCCCAGCGCCATATCAATCGCCAGGATGCTTACTTCGGCGAGAACCACGATTTCAACCAGAATGTTTCCGACGAAACACGGTCTTACTGGCCTGAACATATCATTGATGTGCAGTCTGCTGCCCTAGCACGCGAGGCTCGAGTGAATACTAGCAAAGCCACCAGCTCCAACTATAGCATGTCACAGCTTGGCGAAGATTTTAGTTACGGCGACAGCAGCCTACCTTATTGTTCTCGGAGATAAGGAGCCTGGAACGGTCGACAGATCTTGGGTTGAGTATCTCGCGAGTCCACAGTCTTCTACCCGATTATACCTTTTGAGTGAGGTAGTTATTAAATTTTAAGGTGCAGTTGAATTATTGCTTATTTTGCTCTAATTTGGTCTGGGAAAGAAGGCCCACAAGGGGGTTAGTATAAGACACTACGGAAACTCGACCGCACTTTTCAAGGCCTTTAAGCCGCATGAATTGGATGTGAGAAATCTGCGGGGAATTTAATCACCTTGGAGAAGGTAATAAAATGAGTCGGAGTGGTAACTCACTAGATGACCCATAAAACCTGGATATGGAGAACAAGGAACTTCTTTTGTTTCACCTGCCATAAATTATCATACCTAAATCCCATAGGCCTACCGCAATCGTTATTTGCCCGAAGTCTGTTGTCTTTAAAATTTGGCTTCCCAGCAAATTATGTATGGCTCGAACCCAGAATTCCCACACAGCCGTACCATATTATTACCCGGTGAGGTCATACGTCTGGAGATAAACCCCCGGTTTCCCCTCCATACACATTTAGGTCGCTGTTAGAATCGTGATTAATTCGCCATTCGGGGACGAAAAATCAAAATGAAGCTTCCGTTAGCTGTCTTTGCTATATCGCTACTCGCCCGGTCTGTGGTCCCTGTGAAGCTGGTACGTAGCTACCGCGCTGGGTATTGACCCCCATTCCTATCTAACTCATGCCACAGGAGTATCGCAATGAGCAAATGACAGACTGGACCTCGGTCAGCTTTGATGCGGACAAATGCACAAGATTTTCCCATGCGTGAGTAGGCTTAGAAAAGAAAAGAAAAAGTCCCAAAAAAACACCTGTCCTAACGAGAGTCCCTGACACAGCGCGACAGAGGTACGGCTCGATGTGAGCTCAAAAGAGGGTCGGGCATTTGTGTGCTTTTTCTTTGTGTACGTCCTCGCCACCAGATACTAAAACAAGTCAGTCGCATGCCAGTGCTAATGCGACCAGGGATCCCAATTGCCACGGGCCGATAGCGGCAAGGGTGACGACGAGCAAGCCCGTCAAGCGAGTGACGGAGTCCTTCGCGGTGCAATGTCGGGTTGCTGCGAGCAGCATGCAATCCGAGTGGGTGCGCGGCGACGGGGAGGACGCGGAGGACAGTCAGAGTCAGGGAGCCGGCGTCATGCAAGACGATAGGGGATATCTATAGCATAGCGGGTTGAACCCGTCTATCTATAACTATTGATGAATGCTACACTGGTCCAGGAAGACACGGGCAATCCAGAGTGATGCAAATGCCGGCGTATCTTCTTCTTCTTCTTCTTCTTCTTCTTCTTCTACCTCCTTTCCATTCGGCCTTCGCTGTCAGAATGGACTTCCGTAGTCGCCCGGTTGGCTGGCCGTGCCTCCTTGGGGCGGCAGACCCATCCCGCGCACCCCGCGCAGGACGCTAAGCCCTGTATGTCGCCCTTCAGACGCTGCTCCACTGCGAGTGGTTGGGCTGGGCTGGACATGTCGGCATGGACGCACGTGACCACTTGCAGTCGCCCTTACTCTGTCTAAGCAAGGAGTCTGCGGAATGTTGAATAGGGGTGGCCACACGCACATTGTACTTGTCTGCCCTCTACTTCTTGAATAGCTTTAATATGAAGCTCCCTTTCTTTCTTACGCTCCTAGTGCAGCGACTACCTTTCTGTGGCTACTGTAAATCTACTTTGCCCTTGCAAGGCCGAACAACCACACCCCGCCCCCTCCTCCTCTTCCCTGCCATTGTTGGGAAAGAAACGTGTGTTCACCACCCAGGATCAGAATGACAATACTGACCAGAACACCATCACCTCTCTGATGGAGGAATGCACTAAGCCTGAACAACTCGTGAATCGTAGCTTCGGCGGCAGTTGATTGTGGTTTGTATTATGCTAGGGAGTGGGAGAAGGCGTGCGCGGGGGTAGTTGGTTCGTTTGCATGTGGTATATTTATTTGAAATATTTTGATACTTGGAAGGCTGGAAGGCTTGGCAGACGCATTTGCGATTTTTGACCAACTCGATGCCAGCCGTTCGAAGCGGAATTATATATATATGCATGGCTGCCGAGTTGGACATTTATGAGCTTTTCAACGAGTTTGATATTGCGCTCGATCATTGCACCACTTCTTAGAAACGGAGCGCTACTATTGGCCGAAAGGAGGTCCAGGTATTAAGTCCGGCGAGTAAAGCCTCAAGGAGCGCGGCGGGAGCCCTCAATTTGTACAGATTTACTCCGTCCGAACCATCCAGAACCACACACGTGACAGATCAATCGATCGGCAGACACCACATTCGTCAGTATGTCAGCGGCGCTCGAGCTCACATTACGTTGGACGAAGCGGAAAGCAGCCGATTCGACCCCCCTGCTTTCCGTGGGACGTCAGGAACCAGCCATGACGTCGCCAGCACCGGAATGACCTCATCGGTCCACTCGCCAGCAACATACCAACAGACCGCATATTAAGTCCGCTCGCTTCGCTCAGCCCCCTCTCCCCGGGGGTTCACATCTAGAATGTAATGTCAGAATAACGATTATCCCGAGAAGGATGATCTTCAAAGGCTATACCCCGCGATAGCACAACATAGCATGCCTTCAGACGAACAAACACAGGAACTGTCGTGTTTCGACGTGAGCAAGGAGCGCGAATTCTACAGGTCGGACATCCAATCCAACCTACACAAATGCATAGCCAGCGCTGCTTTAAGAGTTAATATTAACAGTGGTTAACCACATGTATGTCTGTGCTGACGCGATTATTGTATGATCTAGATATCTCCCCCGCGGCCACGCCTCATTCCCCTTTGCACCCCTCGACGCCTCGCGACGGGCCACCTTCAAACCCACCCCGTCGCGCGACCATGTCCTCACATCTCTCGCGCAGCTCGGCGCGATGCGTCTCGGCGCCGAGCGCGCAATAATCTCGCTCTTCGGGCCTACACACCAGTACATCCTCGCTGAAGCGACGGCGTCAGCCTCAATCAGCGAGGACGAGATCCGACTTGGATGCTGTATCCTACCCATCGGGAGCGGCGTGTGCATTGAGGTATCCGAGCTCCCACTTTCAGATCCGGGGCCCGAGGAGGAGGAGGACCCATCGATAGTCGGCGGCGCGCTGGTGATACCCGATGCAGAGCGCAGCCGGTATATACAGAAGCACGGGCTGGTGAACAGCCTACTACGGGCGCGGTCATGCGCGGTAGTCCCGATAATAACCCCGCGCGGGAGCACGATCGGCTCGTATGGGATATTCGACTCGCAGACTCGCCAATCACCGCTGGAGCAAGATTCGATCGAGTTCATGCAACACATGGCCGCGACGGTGATGGAGCATCTCGATACGCTGCAGTCGAAGCACCAGAACAGCGAGGCGAAGCGGATGATCTTCGGTCTGGGGAGCTTCGTCGAGGGGAAGAGCACGCTGCGCGATTCGTGGCTTGAGTCGCAGGAGCAGGAGGCTGCGACGGGCCGCACGGGCGAGACGGTTGAGGGCCAGTTGAATAAGCACCAGCAGGATCTGCAAGAGACAGAACAACAACAACAACAACAACAACAACAACAACAACAACAACAACATAAAACGCGGCTGCTGCCGCACAGACCAAAAAGACATGTAGTAGCGCGTACGCATGAGGATGATGACGACGACGACGACGACGAGCGGAACGGTCGACAGAGAGTGAAAGCCTCGTTCGGGTCGGCCGCCTCAGGCGGCGACAGTAAGCTGCCAGACGAGAGCACGCCCGCGGCGTTCCAACGGATCTTCTCTCGCGCAGCCAACTTGATCCGCGAGTCGATCGAAGTCGAAGGTGTCGTGTTCCTCGACGCGCGGATCGAATCGTTCGGCGGGCTGGTCGGGTATCAGGCGACGGGCGAGCGCACCCGCTCCAGCAGCGAAGACAGCACCGACTCGGCCAGCGGCGAGAGCAGCAGCTCACCCCCGCCGCCTGCACCGCCCATCCCCGAGGATGAAACGACCACCTGCCGGATGCTGGGCTCATCAACGACGCACTCTTCCACCATCAACGATAGCAGCGGCAGCTCGCGTCGCCAGCCGCCGCCGCCGGCGGGAACCGAGTATGCGGTCCGCGAGGTCGTGCTGAAGGCGATGATGAACCGGTACCCACACGGGAAGATCTTCAACTACACGCAGGACGGCTCGCTGTCGGACGACAGCAGCGCGAGCGGAGGGACGCAGGGGACGGACGGCAGCAATCTCAGTAGCGGGAAGCGGCAGCGCCGGCGACACAAGCAGGACGCCGACGACCTGAGTCGCGCGCTCGGCGGCGCCCGCAGCATCATCTTCTTACCGCTGTGGGATACGCATAGGACGCGGTGGCTGTCCGGGGTGTTGGTGTGGACGAATACGCCGAAGCGTGTGTTTGCCGCTGAGAACGAGCTCGCGTATCTGCGCGCGTTTGGGAATAGTGTCATGGCCGAGGTGCACAGGCTCGATGTGGAGATGGCCGAGAAGGCGAAGACGAACCTCGTCACGAGTATCTCGCATGAGCTGCGCAGTCCGCTACATGGGATCCTGGGCACGGCGGATATCCTCAGCGACACGGCGATGAATGCCCTGCAGCAGGGGATGGTGCATACGATCGAGTCGTGCGGGCGGACACTGCTCGATACGATAAACCACCTGCTCGATTTCACGTACATTGACAAGTTCAAGCAAGATCCGAAACTAAAACATAAGCATAAGCGACACTCATCGTATAAAGAGTCCGGCCACGGGCATGGCCATGGGCGCGCGAAACTCGAGCGGAATCTGCCCAGCAGTAGCGAGAACGTCTGCGAAGACGTGCAGCTGGACTCAGTGCTGGAAGAAGTCGTCGAGAGCGTGTTTGCCGGGCACAGCTTCTACCACCACCCGCGCCTGCAGCAGCAGCGACAGGGAGATAAGAACAACAACAATAACAATAGCATAGTGTCGGCACTCCATCCACGAAAGGAAGTGACGATCATCTTCGACATCCAAGAAGCCGCGGAGTGGAAGTTCTTCACGCAGGCCGGATGCTGGCGCCGCATCCTGATGAACGTGTTTAGCAACGCGCTCAAGTACACCACACAGGGGTACATCTACCTCGGTCTGGCCGCTGTGGAATCCCCTCACCAGGAAGGTCACACGCGCCGAGACAGCGGCGACGACTCTGTCTCTCCGAGCCGGAACGACAAATACGTGGTCACGCTTACTATCAAGGACACGGGCCAGGGCATCGGGGTCAAGTTTTTGCGCAACGGGCTCTTCACCGCGTTCTCGCAGGAGGACTCCCTCGCGCCGGGGAGCGGGCTGGGGCTCAGCATCGTGCAGAAAGCGCTGCGGTCGCTGAACGGGTCGATCGAAGTCAGTTCAGAGAAGGACGAGGGGACGGAGATCTCGATTCAAGTCCCGCTACGCCTCGCATCGATCCCGGATACTTCGGACGGCTCCTCGTCGAACGCGTCGTACGGGCTCGTCCGGAAAGAAGCCGAAGGCAAGACGATCGGTCTGCTGGGCTTCGGGTCGAAGCTGGCCTCGGAGCGCGACGCGCTGCTGTACAGGTCGCTGAAGCGCGTGTGCGAGGACTGGTTCCGGCTCTCGGTGCAGACGGCGTCCATCCACGGTGACCGCACCCCCTGCGACTTCTATCTCATGGTGCACACGGAGCTGGACGGGCCGGACGCAGAGGGGAACGGGAAGAGCTTCGACCTCGGCGAGTTGCGCGGTCTCTCGCCGCTGATCGTCATCTGCCAGTCTCCCGAGACAGCGCACAACATGTTCGCGCGGACGAGGACGATGAATCAGGATAAAGACTCAATCGTCGAATTCATCAGCCAGCCATGTGGCCCGCGCAAGCTCGCCAAAACGCTCGAGCTGTGTATCCGGCAGCTGCACGGTGAAGGCGCGCACCGGAACGAAGAGACGCGCTGGGTCGAGGTTCCCGAATCCACGCATCTGCCGCTGGATATCGATACGCGGGATGCGCCGAGCGATCGGATGAAGATTAGCAAGCGGCCGCATCCGGAGAAGTTAGGGAGTCAGGAGGGTGAGGAGATTGCTGCTTCGCTGAATAGCCCTATATTTGAGATGCCCGCGACGCAGAGTGCGAGTGCGAGTGCGAATCGGGACCCGGAGCCCGACGAGCCATGCGCGTTGCTCGTCGAGGATAACTCGGTGAATCTGAAGATCCTGACTACGTATGTAAGCAAGGAAGGCTGGAGCTGCGAGACAGCGACGAACGGGTTGGAAGCTGTTGAGAAGTTCCGCGAGAGTCCGGGGAAATATGTCGTGGTCATCATAGGTATGCCCCTCACCCAATCCCTTTCCCTCCCACAACTAACCACTTTCGTGTCTTGTATAGATATCTCCATGCCAATCATGAACGGCTTCGAAGCAAGCCGCACAATCCGACAATTCGAGCGCACGCACTTCGACGCGCACCCGGAGTCCAAACCGCCCTGGTACCCGACGACCATCACGGCGCTGACGGGGCTGGACAGCGCGGACGCGCAGCAGGAGGCGTTTGCATCCGGGATTGACACTTTCCTTACCAAGCCGATTAAGAGGCAGGATATTCGGTCGATTCTCGAGAAATGTAGACCCTAAATAAATGAATGAGTGACTGAGTGAATGATATGGTGGGTGTGCGCGTTGACGGAAGTGGGGGGTGGAAAAATAAGGATTTCTGATTCCTATTTGGATATATTACCAAACTTGTATATATACGACTTAGCCATAGCCATTTTTCGGAGCATTTTTAGATATCAAATCATCCATTAATTGTTCACAGTTGGTTTTACCCACCCTGGAGATCGAGTGGTTATCAGCACATCTCCCACCGCTGCGCACCCGCGACAACAAGCCGGTTGAACAAGGCATCGCGACCCATCACCCCCGTAAGATGAAACTCAGCCATATCCTCCTGCGCATCCTGCGTATCTTGCGCATCGCCATCTCCATCACTATCTCTATCTCCATACGTATCCGTATCGCTCCGCGCCGCACGAATAATCAGCCCATCCGCCGACCCTCCATCCGAACCTAAGCCCAAATCCTGACTGCCCACTGCAAGTTCCACGATCAGCTTCCCCTTCCAGCCCAGCCCTGCCGTCTTGCGTATTTCAGTGATGCCCTCAAGCGGAATGATGAATTTCACCGCGCCGCTGGGCTGCTGTCCCAGCCGTGTATCGCCTAGATGCTTTTCTTTCGTCATCGTGAAATAGAGTACACCAGCACCATCTACCTGCGCCTGCCCTTCGCCCGGAGGGAAGAATTCAAAAACGACACACCCCCGCTTCCCCTCAAACTTCGCCTCAAAGACATCCGCTCTGACCCTCCTACCCCCGGAGAACGACGGCATCAGGGCGAGAACCCGTCCACGACCACCCACACCATCATCTACAGCAGTCAGTAAGCCCCTCGCGTAGCCCGACGCGGTCGTCGCAAGCGCCCGGTCGAGCGCGATATGTCCGCGGACGGCGGTCCCGACTGCGCGGCGCGCGAAGCGGAAGAATTTCGCTGCTTTCTGGGATTTCGGCGGTGCGATACTCTGAGTATCTTCTTGGTCTAAGGCTCGTTGTTGCCCCGGTTGCTCTGTGCTGGGGCGACGGGGAGGGAGAGGTGGTGGTGGTGGTTGTTGTGATCTCCGCGTCCGGATCTTCTGCAATAGTGCCGTGGCGCTATTCTCGCTGCGGCGGGCTAGGGCGCGGGATTGCGAATGAGATTGTGTCTGGAGCGTGATGGGTGAAGAGCTGCTCTCCGCGAGGCGAAGCAGAGTCAGTGTTAGCTGCGCGTTTGTGGGGACGTTTAGGAGCAGTGTCCTATATGAGTTCGTTTCATTAGCATGACTGTAGCAAATGCAAAGCCGTATCCAACACATCGCAGATGTAAAAGAGAGGGTAACACTTACCGTTCAATATCCATGTATTCCTTCCACTTCGGAACATTGAGATGGAGATACGCCATGCCTCGTGTGAAGAGGGGTTCACCGAATAGGCCAAGACCAATGAGCAGTTCAACTGTTTTCACGAGCATGTAGCTTGAGCAGAAGGAGGAGACCAAGCAGATCGAGACGAGGATCCCGGCAAGGCGCAGCCGGGGGACGATTGGATCGAGAGGCGAGATGGGAGATACAACACTAAGTACGGTTAGCTTGAGCACTCGATTCAATCTGTCCAGGACGGGAATATGAAGACATGAAAGGCGTACTTAGAAAGCCGCTCACAGATATCAGTGACATCACTCAGCGCGCCCATAGTCCGGTTGAGAGCCGGATGGACTTTCTTTCTGGGTTTGCCGGAACCGTTTTCAACCAGAATAGTGCTAACAACCTCTGGATCTGCCGTCTCTAGCACGAGCACTTCGGCTGATGTATCGCCCGTATCTGAGACTTCGGCTGGCGTCTCAAACTCGAGGTTGGCGGGGTCTTCTTCCTTTACCTGGGTCTGAGCTGAGCTTCCGGGCGCATGTCGAGATTGCGTCTTTGGGAGCGGCGGGAATAAAAGCGATCGAACATCCGAAGAGAATAGCATCACCAGAAGGAGTACAGTAACGACCAGAACAAGCCTATCACCCAGCCATGCTATCGCATAAACCTGCACACAATCAGTTCCGAACTCGCTGAGACAGTCTCAATCATTGTGTGAAGGAGTGGAATACTAACAGAACAAAAGACGCCCGTCCGATTCAAATCATCCCAAGATCTGAGCCTGTTGAGATGGCTAAGCAGGTTCCCTGCAGGCGTAATGACAGAGGCATAGAAGCGCTCGATCGTCCGTTGCAGCTTCTCCGGGGGAAATTGCTCGTCCGGTGCTCGAGTGAGATCGAACGGTCCATCATGGGTAGGCAATTCGGACACGGCTTGAACATTCGAGACTTGCTGTATATTATCGATGGATGATGTATCTGCGTCAGTCCTGACCGTTGGGAAAAGTGGGGCTAGCTAGGGTGGACGGTCGGTACCTTGTTGAAAGCAGCAACCAATCGTCGAATAACCTCATCGTTTATTCCTGCAGACGGCACCCGTTGTGCAGGCAGTTTCCTCGGCGGCAATGGAGGGGGGATTCCATGGCTGGCCATTGCCCTTTGCGAGGAGAGGTTGACGGGGGAAGGGTTGGGACCCCCTTCTCTCCCTTCCCCGCTGTTGGGGTTCTGCTTGCGTGGCGATAAGAGCGATTACTAAGAGGGGTCCGAGGACAATATCCACTATATCGGCAACATACCTGAGGGACTCCTGCGGGTGGCGCCCGGTAAAAGATTAATCCAGGGTAGAATGGCCATTGAGTATCGCGAGACTATCGAGGAAGTACAAGAATGACCGGGGAAGACTGAGAGAGTCAAAACATGTCCCGCAACCGCAACTTTGGCATCAATAAACTAGAAAGTAAGTACACAACCACCTGGTTAGTGCCATTGGCGTCGGCCCTGGTCGTTTTGGCAGTTCATCAGCAAGGTGGAGACGAAGCAGGTTAGGCGCTTGGAGCTCACTTAGCCCTGAATTTGTCTCTCCCTCGATATCGGGACTACCAAGGCAAATCTTGGGACTGCAACTACAGGGAAACGGGAAAACCTACCTGCGATTCTTGAAGTCCAGACGACTACGCCAAAAGATAGCCACGGGTATCTGCTGGATAATAAGGATAATCTGTGCCTAGATAAGAGAGACTTTCTGAATTTTAAGCTATTGTATTCTTTAATATTTAGTAATAATAATATACTAATTAACCTGGCTGCGCGGTTTGTGTTATAAGACATCCACACCAAATTACAGGAGCAAAAGGAGATCTTCTCTAAACTTATTAAACATGTGGATATCCTAGAGCGGCAGGTAAATAGTCTCTTTTTATTCTATTTTATTTTACTATTAGCATTACTTATTCCCATCTTTTTTTTTTCTCTCTCCCCTCTATTCCTATATATATCTCCCTAATATCTTTACTAGATTATCCAACGTGTTAACATAATCCAAGAAGACCATGGAAAAGCTATTTTTATTTTTACTATTATCTTAACTATCTTGCTCCCGCTCTCCTTTGTCTTAAGCTATCTAGGTATATACATGGCTAATATCCAGGATATAGACCTTAACCAGTTACTCTTCTAGCAGGTTGCTATACTAGTTATAGTTGTAGTTATTACACTTGTCCTTGTAGGCGTGTATAATGCGGGGAGGATACTAAGGTTTATTTAAGGAGGGATATTATAAGTCCTCTTTAAGGAGCGCGCGGGTGTGCTCCTGGTTAGATTAGGTGGATAAGCTATGGCCAGCATCCAACACGCTCACAGGTTTGTCCGTGACCATGTTGACAGTTTTACATTTACATGCCTGTGCTTCCAGATAGTGCTCTATACAAGCTTAAAGCCAATTAAGGGCGGTATATACGACCACAGGGTGTGGAGAACAGGGCTTCCCGTCCGCTTAGCCATACTTAAGCCACCTTAGTGAACATGGATAAAAGTAAATAAGCCTCTAATACCTTGCTCCTTTATATATAAAATTTAGGTGGGTATAGGTAAGTATAATAAACACTTACCCTTTAGCAGTAAGTTCAAGTGATTCATTCTGATCCAATTGAACTACTGGCATCTCCTTCCTAATCAGTTCCGATCGTAGTGCTCACCTCTTGTACATTGATAGACCCTCCGAAGCAGCGCCGACGTGAACCCGACACGACCCGGCCGCTTATAGCCAGCCTGCTTCGCAAGCATTGAGAGCCTTTTCTGCAAGTATCTTGCTCCCAGTAACACCAATAATCATTGAATAAGTTAGTAACAATAACAAAAAAAGAAAATAGGTGATGTAATTCATTGCAAGCCCTGCTCCCCACAGTGTGGACTGTGAAGTGAAAGAGCAAGATAGTTGCCGGGTCACGAAAACCAAGGTCCTATTCAGACCTGCTAGTATTTTCCCCTGGATTAGCCGCGCATGACCAGTCACATGAGGTTATTTACAATACCACTTTCTAAATTGTATTGTGATGCGAGGATTTCTCATCATGGACTTGCGCCCCATTACTTATTATATGCCTGGTGGGGGTGTGAGTTTCTCCAATCACCCCCACGCCCCATGTCTATTTCATCTTAAGAATTCCACCTCTGGGTCATCAAAGGGAGGTCCAGCGCCGAATTTCTTCGAGATTGGTATTTGACTTGACTTTACCATCCAATGCGAGGAGTGGGAGACGCAAGATAAGAGAGATAAAGAGGAAAGAAAGAGGGAGAGAGAAAGGAGAGAGAAGGGAGAGAGAAAGGAGAGAGGAGAGGGCTTATTAGGGGAGAAGTTGGCAGCAGTGGCAGAGGTAAATAAGTAAAGGGCAGTAACAGTAGAGGTGAATAAGAAGAGGACAGCAGCAGAGGTAAGGGAATAATAAAGGTAAAGGATAATATAGTGAACGCACTGCCAAGCACTTACTTTCTATAACCTCTCTTACCTGTGTTGTTGTACAGGCACCATGGAGCATTTATTAACCAGTGACCTAGCCACTTGCCATCCATATAATTACCCAACCCACACAATTCACTGTCCCAGCCATCTATATATATACCTCCCTCCAAGGCTCTTCCTCCTAACCACTCCGCTATCCTACACCTCCACTTTGCCCTGACAGATAAGATATCGGGACACAGGTATCTGAACCTGACGAAACTATTGTAGTTTCTCCTGCCTAGGGTCATTTTTGTTAATTCTATTTACAGGTTCAAGGTAGACTAGATACAACTATTCGACAGAAGGTGCATTCATTCAGCAAGACGGCTAATCGCAGAACCAAACTCAGAGCACCTAGATGTCGCTCGGATTCAAGGCTCCAGCAATGGAGAAAGCAAAATCCTTTGTTTACCTTGGCAAAGGCCAATTTTGTTCATCGCATCTTCTATTCATGTATGTCCATATAGGAATCAAACCAATCAACTCCAAGAACAGCCTCTACTGTAGTAGCAAGGGCATGATCTGGTATACTCCTTGCGATATCTAACCTTTGACTGATAAACTCCAGGCTAATAATATATTATTCTTGAGATATTGAGGCCTTAAAAAGTGTCAGGATACTACATATAGCCCTACACAGGAACAGCCTTCTAGGGTGACTGGGATATCTGGCAAATTGTCAACCATCACCATTCTCTAGGAGCAGCAGCACAATATCCCTATAGACTCTATAAGAAGCAGCCCGAAGAGCACTGCCATAATCCCCTCCCTGGGCATTAATAATTAATATCAGCACCATTCGCTAGGAGCAGCTGCACAATTTCCTTGTGACCCTCACTAGAAGCAGCCTCCAGAGCACTGCCATAATGCATTCCCTGGGCATTAACATCAGCACCATTCTCTAGGAGCAGCTGCACAATTTCCTTGTGGCCATCACTAGAAGCAGCCTCCAGAGCACTGCCAGAATGCATTCCCTGGATATTAACATTAGCACCATTCTCTAGGAGCAACTGTACAATTTCCTTATAGCCCTGATAAGAAGCAGCCTGCAAAGGGGCTTCATCAAAAAACCCCTGGGCATTAACATCAGCACCATTCTCTAGGAGCAGCTGCACAATTTCCTTGTAGCCCCCACTAGAAGCAGCATGCAGGGCATTAATACCACCAAGCCCACTGCCTGGGGCGTTTACATCAGCACCTTTCTCCACCAGTAGCCGCACAATATCCCGATGGCCTTGATAGGAAGCAGCCTGCAGAGAATTGCCATAAGCTATGCCACTGGCAGGGGCGTTGACATCAGCACCTTTTTCCACTAGTAGCTGCACAATGTTCTTATAGCCATGAGAGGAAGCAGCTTTTAAAGCATTGCCATAAAAACCACCCTGTGCATTGACAACAGCACCTTTCTTCAACAATATGTGTACTGTATGTTGGAGGCCTGCCAATGATGCAAAGTACAGCGGAGTTGGCATGTTTCCCGAACGCCATCGCTTTTCCCCGAAGAGTTCAACCCAGACCTCGTATACTTGGCTTTGATGGTCGAAGAAATTCAAGATTCTTTCTGAGACATCTTTCACAGTCTCAACGGACCTTGCATGGTACATCCAATATTGTGCAGAGTATTGCGCCAGCGGAAATTCTGCTTCGAGCTCTTTAACTGCGCTTTTCTTACTCAGGCACTCCAAGTATGCTAGGCAGACTCTCGTGATATCTGCTCTTGCACTTATTTCATTGATCCCCCTTTGGAAAATGTCACCAATTTTAGCCATTTCGTTTGGGAAAGCTTCTTCCATTGCTTTTGATTTGAGAAATTGCTGAACAGAAAGGTGCGCCAGTTGAAGTTCCATGAATGTCTCTCGATAATAGGAAGAATCCCGTTTTGTTGTAAGAGAGACCAGGCTTGAGCAGAGTTTCATAATATCTCGAGGGTTCGGCATCCTAAGGCTCGGATCGAAGATGGGGTCCCCGCTGGGATCAACTACTATAACCTCAACAGCTTCTTGGATTGTCAGGGGTCGGTCTGAATAAACAAGAAACTGCAAAATCCTAATTGCATATCGTCGATAGTTACTGTCAATGCTGACCAAAATTCGAGCGTAGGTTTCCTGTAATGTCTTGGGTAAAGATCCAAGTGACTCCCGAAGCATTCGAAGATCAAGGCAATTTTGTAGAATATCAAGTTGGCATGCAGCCCACCTGAACCTGTTTAAAAATAGTTAGAATAGGTCATCTCGCAAACCTGAGAACATAAATATAATAAGGCATCCTACATTCCACCAGCCTTCTTCATAAGTTCGGTCTCAATTTCATTTTGCACGGAAGGCTTTGACCGCCACCTCTCAAACTCCCGATCGGTTCGAAGTCGCTTGTAGATATATAGGCGAATATCATGGTTCACAGGATCCTGCTGAATAGGTATGTGATTCTCCTGGCACAGCCAATGTTTAAGCCCTGACTCAATCTCCTCTTCTCTTCGACTAGTAATAAGAAGTTGAAGCCCTGTAGGTGCAGAGCTTGCAAGCTTTTCCATCCACGAAAGCAGATCTTTCCTTGTTTTGCATTCGTCGAGAGCATCTATAACAATTTGAATCTTTTCAACACAGTTTGCCATCCGCAGGAATATGGTAGAGAGTGATTCAGGTGTTGGCTGTCGGGAACCATTTTCATAGGATGAAAATAGTTTATCAAGCTCCTTTCGAGAATTCTCACATTTTGAATATAGCTGTGATGCAAGTGAGCGGACAAGCTTATCAAGCGATTGTTTGTCAGTATTATTAAAATCAAAGAAGAAATCAAGGACCACGTGAGAAGAATTAAGTTGCTGGTTAAGATCCTCAATAATAGTCGCGCTGAGAACCGTCTTCCCACACCCTGGAATCCCATGTAGCCAGAGAAATTGACTAATACCAGATTTCCACTTTTGAAACGATTTATACTTGAGGATCCAGGAACCGGTACCTTGCTGTCGCTTATTTAGCGCTTCATTTAGGTTGGTTGACGTATCAGGAGGCAAGAGCCATTTTTTGATCTTGTCTAGATGACTGTCTAATTTAAGACTTTCGACCACCTCTCTGGTGTCGTTTGTTATAGACTGGATATTCTGAATATCTCTATCCACTTTGCGACTGTTAATATTTGTTCTCTAGCGGGCACTTTGTGATAGAACTAACCAGATCGTAGCACATCCAGAGCCTTTTGTGTCTCCTGAAGTGCTCTGGTCGGAACATAGGCTAGAAGCTCTTTGCTGTAGGAAGCAGCGGTAGCAGAAGCGTATCGTTGCCACTGATCATTCTTGTGCGAATCCGCATAGTCGCAGATGCCCCTGATCACAAGACATGGAAAGTGATTCATGAGACCAGCGGCTTCCATATCGAAGCAGATGCATTCCTCGCCGATATCCTTCAAGATCTTGTCCCTCGTAGCGGCATCTTTTACCAACGTGTTCCCAGACGCGATGATACCGTAATGAATTTCTGGGTCTGTGGAGTCCCGTTGATCACGCTGTACTTCTTCCGTCGCATCACAGAAGCGGCAGTCATGTCCGGTTACATGATCACAGGATGACTTGAAAAGCCGGTCCTTCTCAAATCCTTGATGGACATAACCATTGCTTCTTTTGCTGCCCTTGATAGTCCGGGTTGTTTTTCGTTGTATCGCCCCGAGAAACCCAGGTATTCTAGATTCTTCCAGTTCGTGTTCCGCTTGCAGACTTGCGAGGGCTTGGAGAAGGACCTGTGGAGGCATGCTCAAAAAGTCCTTCCGTTCCCATCTTTGATTGGTTTTCGCCTTCCCCAAGTCATACTGAATCACTCCTCCAGTTGTTCCTTGTGGCTGACTGACGACGATATCGCCTAGCCGGATATCACAGCCGTGTTCAGGTCGAGCAATGCCGCCGCCGATTCCTACCAGTAAACCGATTCTAATCTGGGGTAGGGACGAGAGTAGGTGCGACGCCGTGGTTGCAGCGGAAGTTGTTCCGTACAACCCTGCTGGAAGCGAAGCAATTACAACATTGTGCTCGCCCATCTTGCCCCATGTGTATGAATTTGTATCGAGTTGATGCTGGACGAATCCGTATGGCTTATCATGGCGCTCATCAAGCATCGCAGTCGCTGCGGCACGCTCGATGGGAAGGGCGGCAATCCAGCCGACAGTATACAGCTCAGGGCTGTCCAAAACCTTGACTGTCGCCATCGATTAGGAGTGAGTTGGGTGGATCAGGACCGTCTCAACTTGCTCGTCATGGATGTGTACGTGATAGCTCCTGATGATTAAGGCTATTGAGACAAAATAGTAACGGTATATCAGGGTATCCTGACGTCGCTCACACCTTCGCGCACTGCGGCTGAAGTGCAGATGTATCTGCCACGTCATCAAGCAGGTAACGCTGTTTACCAACTTACCAGAAAGAAGGGAGGGCAGAAAATAATTTGTCGGAGCTCACGTCGCCCGTAATATTCGGTCCACAACCACAAGAAAATGAAGGTCTAATTCATTGAATCTAGCAGCGATACTGCACAATATCCAGGAGAAATAGGGGTAATCTGACCAGCTAAAATAGGAAGTAAAAATGATACATTAAAGTGACCAGAAATGACCGAGCGGGCGCTGGCTAATGAGAAGTTTGGCGTTGGAGCAATTACTAGCGGTCACTAAAGGTCAACATAATTGTGATTGCTCAAGACTGCCAGGTGTGGTGAGCCCAGTTACCCAGATGTTCCGGGGTTCACCTTTACCACCCCTGCCTGTTTTGTGTGGTTCCGATAAAGAATTGTGGACATGGTACATAGACAAGCTTATGTTTTTTTTGGGGGAGATCGAGACTTCTGAACCCAGAACTCGATTTATCTCAATTAAAGCACAATCACATCTGCGAGTTAGAGTGAGGAATAGTTGCCAACTGTCTTTTTTTTTAACTTGAAACTATCTCCACTGCTCCTTCAAGCCGCTGGACCAAGTGTAGAGTGGTCCTGTTGCCTACACCATAGTCTTCCCCCAAGGCTCTCCCATCTTCTAGCAAAGGTATGTGCGGCTACTATTAGCACAGATATTCATCGCTCACCAGATTCCCATAATCTTTTTAATATCTTAAAAAGTCGTCGACGATCGGAGTGCAAAGTGCTCGATCCTGTTTCCATCTGGGATATATATGGTGATGTTCATTATCAACCTTGCTGGTAATACTGTGTCAGAGGTATGTATGGCGCGAACTTTCTATCGGAACTAATGCTGTAGGCGCATTTATCTTTTTTTTTCCAGACTTTCTAATAGAGTTGTTATATGGCGGGTTTTTGACCCAAAGCAACCCACCCCAAAAAACCTATTTGCCTTTGCCTTTACTTGTGCAGTTTCTTTTCACTAGATAGTGTGACCAAGGTGCTAATAGTGGTAATAAGGGCGTTGGCAGTTCCATAGAGGAAGGCGCGGAAGGACTGGTGCCAGAAGTGTCTATATTGTAGGATAACTATTATATTAGCAATTTCTAATTATTATCTTTCTACTTAATCCTATTTTATTATATTTAAATTTAAGCCTAGTACTTCTTACTTGCTTGCTAGTGTATTATAGCAAGCCCTAGCGCTTGCGCTTGGTATAGGATGTACTTACCCTTAGAACCTGTGGAGCAAGTATGCTTCACGCGGGGACACCTGGACGGGCGGCCAGTCTAATAGCAAGGAGAGATGCAGAGAGACTATAGCAATGGATAAAAGGTTGTAACTGGTCCTTTAGATGAGGAAGAGGACAATAATGGCAAATACCATGGGATGGATCTGAACAACGAGCGAGTTCCAGGTTGCGTCTGAGAAAGAAGGCGCTGAGTTTTTTCTCAAGATCCTGGTGGCGCTCGGGAACAACCGACATAATTTTATCTTCGTGTGGGATCTCGAACTTACCCTATACACTCCCGTCTCCCGACCAGCGAGACCGACACCTGGCAAGTTATCGTCTAACCATTTCAAAGTGAGGTTTGGGACGCCCAGCACTGCCTTCGTCTCAGCGTCAAAGAGTGACAAAATAGTATGCTCGAGCTTCGCAGGGTCCCGGGCCCGGGAGCCTGTCCATTATCAACAGCTTTAAATCGTTCGAGTCAGCGTCTGGTTGGGCTGGATAGACAGACGGATGGACTTATCGAGTAGAAGGAGCTCGACAAAGCACCCGTTCAATCTCCCCTCAGCCCACAGGATCCCCTTAGATTCAGGGTACCCAGCCTCGCATACCGGGTGTCCCACCGCCGACCACCGTTGAGGATCTCCTGTGGTATTGATTGCCGCAGGATGGATGGCCCAACCTATCCCATACCCATACCCATACCCACCCTGCTTGAAGCGTGGCAGAGGACATGCGCATACCTCATCTGAGTGTCGGTAGCGATTTTGCCCCAAGTCTGGCACATTAACGAAAGTGTTGCCGGGTCTGATAAGACAGGCGGCATGGGCACATGCTATTCTCCGCCCATGGAGGCGTTTTAGGCCCTTCTCTACACAGGAGAAGATACTGAAGGGAAGGGGTGGTTTTCACCAGCCACACGTGCAGAAAGCGTATGTCTCTGATATTTTTGAGAACGCCATACCCGAAGCAATGATGTGCATTGCCGGTGTCGTCTAGCGGCCTGCGATGGAATCGTATTTTTATGTCTGTAGCGCCTCTACCATGACCCCGAGATGGGTGTGAGTTTGAGTACTAGCATTAGATCCTACAGGTATAGTATACCATGCTCGCGCCGCAGAGGCCGAAGATGTGGCGAGTTGTTGACTGACCCATTATTGCGGGCCAGCCGGATTGAGGAAGATAGTCGGGACATAATTGGCCCTTTCCACGCGCAGCGGGCCCAACATTTCCCGTTCGTATGTCGGAACCCAAGGAGTCCAAGAGGCGAACGCTGTTGTTTTCGCAATCTAGGGTTGTTTTTTCAAGGTCTATCGAAGTCCCTGTCCCATCTGACCTCCATCCTTGCAAGGAAGTAGCTTGAGCTCCAGAACCGGATATTTTCCTTGTTACTACACAGCGGTAGTAGTCTCGCTTGGGAAATACCCCTGGTAGATTCCGATTCCGTCCTGATAGGTCGGTTGGCTCAAGACCATAGGCTAGATAGATGCGCCGGATGACTTCCTCCGCCTACCGGCAGATAAGACTAGAGGTTGCCTTCTTCGTCTTATCTTTAGTAGACTGGGTAGATGAAGAGTTCGAGTAAAAGACTCATCGTCACGATTGAGAGGCCAGAATGGAAAGGGGGAACATGGCAAGGAAGTCAGTTTTTCGCAGTCACTTGCTGCAAGGTCTCGCATATAAGGACAAATTCTAGGTAGGATTGTGGCTCCGCAGAAAGACTGTGGTGATGGATATGTGAGGATAGCTTGGTGGGGATGCAGGAGCAATGGAGGCTATCCTATCGGTTTGGCGAGGAACAAAGGAAAGGTCGTCCGATCTCAAAATGGTCGTTCTTCATGCGGCATGTTCAAAGCACCTAAAACTCTTCGGTTTGCCCGAACCTTGCAACCAGGGAGCTATGGCTTGCACGAGTACCGAGGAAGACAAGAACCAGCCAGGGTGGCCACAGTGCCCTAAACCTTGTACAGAGTGCCGAAACAGACAGCAACCACTGCAATGCTTTGGAAAGCCCCAGTTTCTGGAACCTAATGAATTTTAGCCTAGCTTTAGGGTTGTTATAACCAGCTCATTATGCTTGCACAACCGCAGCACCTTGATGTATATTGAGGATTGGGTGATATCGGAACCAATGAAAGGAGTGGTTATGTTTGCGCGGCTAAGGAGATAATCTTGTCGAGCTACCAGCTCCGTCTCGAAAATGAACGTATATACAGTTCCTGAGCTGTCCTATCTAGACCGTTGTGGGATTGCGTTGGTTGAGGACAGATATGCGTCAGTTCTGGCAGAATGTGGAGTACTTATTATAAACTCAGTACTCGTCGCTAAGACGAGCTACAGCTCGACAGGATGAAAAAAAAGTGACCGGCGGATCTTCCATATCAGCCATTGAGTACGGCGTGTCGCAGTGGGAAGGCAATAACCCGCGACAATCTCTCGTATGTCCTCGAAAGCAGACGCGAAGTCGTGTTGTCTCGCTAGAACACATATCATTCGCAAGTACAGTACTGACGTGACCCATACGAAGTACGTTCAGGTACAATCGCTCAGTTCACCTCGTCAATCGCATTGTCTCCGAGAGTGGACAGCAAGAGCTTTCTCTGTGGTTTTGCAGCAAAGACGCACAAGGCAAAAATGCCCTTATCCACAAGAGATCCAAAGACGATACGCTAGCCGATCCAGTAGACGGAGTCTAAACAGACCGTGGCTCTAATATGAACGGTCTGTCCCCTCCGAGATATAGCCAGATTGACCACATAGAGTGTATCGTCCCCAAAGTCACGCACCTCGATCACGCCAGTAAAGACTATCCGTTCCTGCAACACTTGCAGGAGATCTCTCTCTTCAACAGTGTTCTGCTAGTGGTCAGCCAAGTCCTTCTAGCTCGGCCAATTATTTGGGCGATGACCAAGCGGGTTTTGAGCTCGCTCCGTACCAGGGCAGATAGGCTCGACTTTTGCCAGTGACGGTGACCTGCCTGGCGTCTATCTTAGTTGGAGCCTTGGGTGGAAGCCAACCTCTCGTCAGATGGGAGTCGGGTCTTCCCCTTAGCCGGTTGCATTGTGGAAATCCTATCCGGGTCCAGAAGTCCCGGCGGGTTTCACTGAATGACCAGAAGGAAATGCGTCTTCTTAGTACCGCCCGTTGGCAGCGTGCTGGCATTTCGGCTTGGGGAGCACTAGCGTCAGTACCATCCACGGAATCGGACTTGAGGTGCACCTTAGCTTTTGTTGTTCTCGCGTCAGGCAGAAAACCCCCAGAACAGAAATAATGCCGCACCCGTACCCATACGAGTCTCGTGCATACATAGATAGACCTGTGAATAGGCTCGTTGCGGATTCATCCTTTTTTCGAGAGGAAAGATGCTCCAATGATGACTCAAAACTATCCGTGACTTGGGCGGCTGCTTGATTCCCAATATTTAACAAGTCAAAACAGCCCTTTTTTTTTGGCCATGGTCTACTTTGCTTCGAGCGGTTCACTGTTTCTTCTTCGACGGACGTATTTGGTTGATCAGAAGAAATGACAGCCGACGATGTGTCTCCACATGTTGAATTGCTTGGAGAGATCTTTGCCACAACAATTGACGCGATTTTTCTGTCTCTACACCCTTTCACTTCCCCATTGGCGCCCCTCCCTATATCGCGTTTGCCCGAGTCCCTATGAGCAACCTCTTCCCTCGGGATTCTTTCATAGTGCCTGCCAATTTATTGCCGAATCGCCTGTGAGAAGTATGCATAGCAGAGCCCTCCACATACTGGCTGCATCATCCATCGTACTGCCAGGCCTATCACGCCCCCATAATCCTGCAATCGTAGAAAATGATGTGCTATGCCGTCGTTTAGATGGTCTCCGCAGCCGGCCACAAGATCCGAGGAATACGGCGGATAGTCGGTAATACTGGCTTTCCACCCTGCTTCAGGCCGAAAAGCTCGAGTTCCCACATCGAAGGCATCCAAAACAGTCAACTGCTCTCCCTTCTGCCTCCACCTCCTGCAGGGTTCGGGCGAATTTTGTCTGCGCCAACAAACGGCAATTCAGAGTCCTTGATGATGCCACTATCGGTATACGGTGTCAATGATCTTCCGGGGAAGAGAATTGCATCTGTTGCCATATAGGGTCACAGAATCCTTCAATGCCATCACTCGTGCTTTCTGCCACTGAAGCCTTCGTGCTCATGTCTCGTAGTGCGGGAAACGCGCCGCGGTTGCTGTAAGCAAGCATCCGAAGAAGTGGAATGTCGAAAACCCTGGACGCTGGTTGTGCCGTGTCGGCTATCCGAGTCGTGTCTATTGTCTGGCGGGCGTTACCCGGGATACGCATCGATGGACAGGACGTACCGCGGACAGGGTCAATTCATACTGAGGTCCGAGAATGTGCCCACACACAGCGGAGAGAGTATGGTGGGTCTGTCATTGCTGACCCCTCCCGCTATGCAGTTGCAGAGCAAGGGAATGATGTGCGATATCGCTCCGAGGGCTGTCCATGAACCAGAACTAGATCGCAACGTTGCTCCTCTGACCAGAGCTTTGGCCGAGCAGCCATCATAACCCTCTCGTTCTTCATCATTCAATGACCGGGGCCATGGGTTCGGGGCGCCACAACCCGCCCGCCATATTCTTCCGCTGGAGAGACACAACGCGGCCACATGCTTGCTTCGCGCTTTTCAGGGGCTTGCATTTACGCTGCTGTTGGTAAGCCGTGCGGACAGCTCTATCCCGCCTGAATGACGTCGCACCCCGGATTGGGCCGGTATTATCCCCACTGTACGGTTTCCACCAACCATATGCCATGTTTTCCACGGAGCCAGGCCACGGGAGAAGTCGTACTGAAACCTATCCTCTATGATGGAGTTGACAGCAAGCCATGGCGAGCATTGCGGTGAAAGGACCTGAACAGATTTGGGTTTCTCGGTGGTGCGCTCGTGGTTGAACCGCACGGAATATGGCTTCCAAGGAACTTCCTTCGTCGAAAGTTAAGCTGGAGTGCTGAATGCAGCATAGCGAGTGTGTCCGGGGAAGGGGGGCAGAGAGCACGGGTTGCTTGCGATCGGGGCAGAGTCTTGCCCAGGGTGTCAAGTCAAATGCAGTGGTTTGGAACCATTAACGATAGACTCATTCATTCCTCTTTTCGAGCTTCAGGAAGAAATATTCCCAATCATCGGTACTGGCAGAGCCCATGCACCAAATGGGGAAACTTGTTTGCTCTTTTGAATGCGGCTTTTATGGATGCAGATGCCATGTAGCCAAGACATTGGGCTATTTATTCCACTGCTCGCGCGGGGCCTTTCGCTTGGCTTCAACAACGACTAGGTTAAGGGACGGGTCGTCCTCCTCTTCCCTTTCATATCGTACGCAGCAGCCTGCACGGCCTTGTCAAACGATGATATTCCTATGGTCCGGGCAGTCTAATATCAAGGATTTACTTCGAGAGAACGGGCGCTCTGGTGATCGAACTATTCATGAGCTAAAAAGGGGCGGGAAATATGATTACGACCAGTGGGGAGAAAATAGAAGATGCTCAGCGACTCTGGTGCGAGGGCCAAGGGCCTGCTTATATAGACAGCAGTTAGGGCTAGCCTGATAAAGGGTGGGAGGAACTAGCTATGTGCTTCACCCTCCGCCATGCACGAAGATTGTGTGAAGACCTACCTGACTTCCGCTATCCTATGTTCAACCTAGCCTATGGCTAATTCATCCACAGAACAAAATTCCGCTTCATATGCAGGCCTCCCTCCTCGTCGAACATCCCACACCTCTCTCGATAACCCCACCTCCAGGCTAGTACTTCTCCGTCGCTCACTCACCCATCTCGGACTACGTACGGAGTGAACATCCCCACCTACCTCAGGAGTCAGGCCTGCTTACTCCCCACAATCCCCACACTAGGCATCTGCAAAACCGCCCTCCGTGTTCGTTTTGTGTGTGTGTGTGTGTGTGTGTGTGTGTGGAGATGTGATGCGTGCGAAGTATCTATCCTCGCTTTGTGCCGAATTTCTCCCCGACACGTAAATTTTACATACAAACATTGCATTTGTGGGGACGATTCCTCTCGGATACCCGGCCAGCACATTTCCAGGAATACATCGGCCCGGACTGCGAATGATATGTACCGATTTCACCGGTGAAGGGGGCAATAAATTGACCAATTGACTTCAGGCAGTGAATTTGGCGCCATCGATAGAATTGACGGTTACAGGCTAGTTTGTTCCTATGTTCCGTCACTCCCGGAAAAGGAGCCCTGTTCTGCTTACGAACTCCAGTGAATGATAAATTCTGTTCCCCGAGGCAGTGCAGTGCATTTCACCTGCAAGCGATCGGGTCACGCCATGTAGTTCTTCGACGGCAACCTAGGCATCGACCAGAGCTCTATGTCGGCCTCGTCGGTTTCCCACTGCTGCTTCTGATTTGGCAACTGTAAATTCGGCCTAAGATCTGAGCCCGAGACATCGTGCCCCCTTCCCTCCCATCGTCGTTTTCTTACCCCGCGGACCACCCGGTATCATAGGAATGGTCTTCTGCGTATTGCGCGCTTTAGTCGATAGTAGTGCTTACTCCGAAGACGATGGGTTACCATGCTCTCACCGGGTGAATTCGCTGGCTTCTGCTGTGATTCTTTTTTTTTTTCTTGTTCCTTCCGGTGACGACCGGCTAGGTCCCTGTCTCGTCTACTGCATTAAGGCGCTCGTACAGGCAAGCAGGCAGGAATGTATCACTGTTTCTCGGAACAACGCTTGGTGTCTAATTATGTAGCGACCTGCTATACATACTGTACGCACACGGACCCTACTTGATTGGCAGGCGATGGTTCTGGTGTGTGTGGAGTGGGTGCCCGCGGATGCCGGTCAAGTCAGTGTGCGTACATACCTACCAATCTGTATGTATGGTCCTTCTCGATATTAACCCAGGAGTGGTTTGTTTCCCTTATGTAGAATACTCTCGTCTGCCTAATATTCTCCTTGCCCTGGCTCTGTGAAATACGCTATGCTGGCAAAAGGAGGGGATGTATGTGGATTAATCGGCACGCAATGCCGACTTTGTTGAACAATAGCCTTCGATATCTTTGTATATGTACCGGTATGTCACGTGATGAATGGTCTCTGGAAGTAAAGTCATAAATGAAGTGTATCATGTCTAAGCGTTCTGTCAGGCTCTATATATACAGAAAGAAAATGCTAAAATATGTGCATCGTCATGAACATCATCTCTATCTCTCCTCTCTATCTTTTTGAGAAAGTGCGTGCGCAATCTACGCATTCTCCTTATGCTCGGCGCCATCCTCCTTACGCGTATTGCGGAACGCATCATCGAAGCTGTGGATGCTCGGCATCTCGAAGCTGCTGCTCTCCCAGGGCTTGACGTTGTTGACGTACATCCAGTCGAGCTCCTCGAGCGTGCGGCCCTTGCCCTCGATGACGAAGAAGTAGACGACACCGGCGGCGGCGAACAGGCAGCCCGCGAAGACGTACCCGTAGGCGAAATCGATCGCGCCGGTGATGAAGGGGGTGAAGAAGCCGATTAGGAAGTTCCAGAGCCAGTTGGAGGCTGTTGCGAGGGCCATTCCCTTTGCGCGGTGTTGACCTGAAAGGAACTATGTTAGCAAAAAAAAAAAATCTCAACTACCACAACAATGAAATAAAGGGATTCTCTCACTTGGGAATAATTCAGCTACAATGGCCCAGATCATCGGCCCCCAGGTAGTAGCGTAAAAGAGGATAAAGAAGCAGGCGACGACGACCATGCCCTTGCCGGGGCCCGGGGTGTTTTCGGGGTGCTTGACATCGAGCATGAAGTGGCCGATCGACGCGAAGATCATGAAGCAGATGAACATGAGGATTGCACCGGTAATGAGCGACTTGCGACGGCCGTAATTCTCGACGATGTAGAGGCCGCCAAACGTTGTGCCGAAGTTGACGGCTCCCAGGATGACCTGCGTGATGAAGCTGTTGGAGATACCGGCGCCCTGGAAGATGGTCGTGCCGTAGTAGAAGAAGTAGTTTGCGCCAGTGAGCTGCTGCAGGGCTTGCAGGGCGACTCCGAGCAGGAGACGGTAGAGCATGCGGGGGCCGGTGATGAACTCGGTCCAGCTTCCGCCCTGGCTTTCTGCGTCGAGCGCGGCTTGGATCTCAGCTAGCTCTTGGATGATCACACGGTGGTTCTCGGGGACGCCGTAGAGGCGCGACATGGTCTGGCGGGCGGTATCGGCGCGGCCGTGGCGGTAGTCGAAGCGAGGGCTTTCGGGGAACATGGCCATGCCGAGGCCGAGGATGAGGGCGAACACGAAGGTGATGCCGAGCGTGATGCGCCATTGGGCAGTGCCTTCCATGCTTTCGGTTCCGAGGTCTGAGCGGTTAGAAAGTTAATCTTGAAATGTATTGGTAGCATGACTTACTAATGCAGTAGGCAAGGAAGATTCCCAGAGTAACGAAGAGCTGGTACGAACTGATCATGGCACCACGGACGTGCTTCGGAGCACTCTCACCCTGGTACATCGGGACGAGCAGCGAGCAGCCACCGACACCGAGACCAGTGACCCAACGACCGAGGACAACCTGAACCCAGTTGCCGGACGGGGCGGTGATCTGGACGATGAGACCGACGGTGAGGATCACACACCACAGCGAGATGGACCACTTGCGGCCCAGCTTGTCTGCAATGGGAGCACCGCACAGAGCACCGACGAGGGTACCGATGGACAGCAGACTGACGATGAGACCGGAACGGACATGGCTGAAATGGTATCCGTCATCGCCGAGCTCGCCGTATCGTTCCAGGTAGTTGGACATTTCCTGAAAGCCACTGATCTGACCAGTGTCGTATCCGAAGAGCAAACCACCCATGGATACGAATAGACCCATGACAGTGGCACGGAGAGTGATTCTGGGAATGGGGGTATCTACACCAAGCTCGATCGGCTTCGGGCTGCCGATCGACTCCTGGCTGGAATGTTGTTGCGGCACATGGGCCGGGGGAGCCGGTGTGATAGACTCCCCATGGTGGGCAGAAGATTCAACACCCATTGTCTGGGATAGTATAGGGACAATGAGAGCAGTAGTATATAGGGCAGGGTAAAGGAAAAGTGAGGAGGAAGATGGGGATGCGGGATTGTCTGGGGATGTGCAAGGGGCTTTCCCCTTTTATAAGCAGACGAACAGCAGACATGGAAATGAACCAACGTAAGCAGGTCCACCGCGTGGTAGGAACGCTGTTGGGGTGTGGAGAATTCTGGAAGGACGTCGATGACTGTCATCCAGAGGATTCCAGATCTCGAATCCGGTTTGGTAGCGAGGCGAGGGGCGGTCCACCAGATGCTCCTGACTATCTCTCCTCAAGAAGACTCTGCCGGGTGCTACGTGCATGCCCAACGTTGCATTCTACGCCAGAGAGCTCAGCTGCATTGATAGCTTGTTCATGCGTGATTACTATCGTGACTAGAATGCTTGTAAAGCGTTCCTAACGGAACAACGCGGAGCCTACGCCAGAGTAGGACAAGCCTGGCGGGAGATACGTTGGTGGCGTTACGCCTCCAAGGCCGGTTGCCTGGTCCAGGGCGCGGTTTTTCATCAGCGAGGCCGTGGTTCCGACCGGAAAAGCCGTGAAACTCGGCCGCAGGATTCACGGCCACAGGAGAAAAACTCGGCATGCCTATGACGGCACTCGGGCTTGGCTGTGGCTTGGACTTGCTTCTGCCGGCGATCCAGGCTCAGGAGGCGTTCTTCATGAGAGCAATCAGATCACAAGGCCATTCTGTTTGCCGGAATTGGTAATCAGGACAAGGCATCTGACAGTTGAGATTTTGAGTGACATTCTAGCATCCTGACTGACACTACTGCGCTGTTTCTGACATGACGCTCGGGATGGCCGGAACTGGAGATGCGGGACCGCGGAGGGACCGGCTGGAGAAGCACACTGGAGAGGCGATTCTTTCCCAAAACACCTCACCGGTGAGCAACACCCCCAGTGAGACATCCGGATTTCTGAGGGGAAGAGGGGAAATATGGGGAGGGACCCTCGACCAACTGCGTTGACCGTCTATATCGTCATCTCTGCGACTTGCTCGCATCCCTGACTCTCAAAGGAACTGATTCTGCAGGTGTTCGTTTTCGAAACAACGACCAGCGACCGCACTCGACCAGATCGGCGCCTGGCTGTGTGCAAACTCTGCGTACCGAAGATAGACCGAGCCGAGTAATGTGGCCGCTTTCCACGGGCCTCCGACCGAGCCCAGCAGCGTTCTCAGGCGGAAATCCGCGGCCTGCAGACTCGGGTTTGCAAAAGCCACCCACAAGCTTTGTGGATTCCTTGGCTTCGCTTGGAGTCGCCTTCGAGGCTTTGCTATTCGTCATTGGGCGATCGAGGGATTCGAGTCTGCGAGACGGAGCCATGATCAATGTATTTCCGAGGATGACATCACACTTGCCGCTTGCGAGGGTCAACCACGTCAGGCACCCGTTTCAGGCTGCACTCTCAGACTCTCTCGGACAACCTGCTGCAACACACGAGATCATCGAGGAAAACATATGAACGAGACACTGGCGATATCATCATTGCATGTTTTTAACCCCTTTAGAACGATATCTCGCCATCCACTTTTATTATCTTCAAAAAAAATCAAAGAATATATATCCTTCTCTAATCGTCCCCTTCCCATTTAACGTCGGCATAGCTGTCTGGCCGATTACCAAAATGAGGCATCCACAAGCGACGAAAATATATAATGAATATCGCACCGTCTGTACTTTGTCTATCAAAGCTATCGGTCGTGTGTCAACAAGGCACCTAGCAGAAACACAAAAAATGGCATATTGCCAATTAGTTTTCATGGTTAGATCAAAACAAACAAAACCCACGGTGCTTGGAAGAACTAAGAGTGGAAAGAGTGCGACCTGTTGATATTATTGCCTACCGCACTTTGCTAATATGTTAAGGGAAAACATTTGGGCTCACTAACGTCCATTATTCATGAAATCGATCCCTCGGACTTTCTCAAAGAAGCGCTTGCAGTCAGATACCTCTAATCCGTCTCCTTTCGACTCCGCTTCCACGTGCTTGACATTTGGATTCAGGATGTGGGAACGAGGCCGTCTCCACGTTCCCGCTTACCTGGCTGGTGGGTACACTTGAGTTCTCAGGTGTATCGAGGTACATGCTGAAATCGATTCTTTCGCGGGAATTTTACTTCTTTCCAAGCCAACGCATATAAACGAGGGACGCATGGATACGCTAATTAATTCAGTTAGCAGTCGCCTACTAATGTGCAGACGGGGAAAGAGAGAGAAAAAGCAAAAAGAGCCTGCGCAGAAAGTACCCCGTGAAGTTTCGCGTCCGACGAAATCGTCTCCTGTCAAGTGAACCTCTGAGGAAGTCCAGTGCCATCCCAGTGCCATCCCCATCGCTCCATCGAAACAGCCGTAACCCTGTTCCTTACCCTCATAGCGGGGACTTGGCACCGATACTGCTGTACATATGTAGCGCATTAGCGCAAAAACATGCACTCTATATATGTACAGCGGGGCATGGCTACCTAGTATCTGGGTGGCGCCCCAACCATGATCAACCCGCAAGTGGAATTGAGGCGCGTTAGCGGGGTAGTCGAGTTCGGTGTGATTCCCCGAATTCCGGAATGTCTACAACTTCCTTGAGATTAAGAGTACATACTATCGAGAATGTTGACCTCAAAGTGCTCGCTCTCGGGCAAAAAGGCGAAGCACGATGCCAAAGTGTCTAGAAACGGTGATTACACATGAAAGGGGGATATGTTGTGTACTAGCCGAAAGGAATCCAGGAGGTAACCACCCTCATTCGCGACGACCTGCAAGGACTCGTGAAATGACGCCCTAGATTTGGATTTCCCGTACCCCGGATCCACTCCAGCTGCTTCGGCGCCAGACGCAAGACGCAAGGGGAGGGAAAGCCACACACAGGGGGGGGGGGGGGGGGCAAACTCTCGGTAATCGATATTGATGCTCGCTCTTGACGATACACGAAAGGGGTTCGATTGCTTTGAATAATGGTCGCAATGAGCTACCCAAGACCTCGCATCGAACCCTACCTCAAGCGGGCGTCGAATTCAGGGGAACGATGGTAATTGATGAACCAGGTGCGAAGATCGTCTCTTGTCAAATTGCTCGGATGTCATTTGCATGTGACAGCTGAGATGACAGCGAAACTGCATTCGCTTGTAGGCATGTCTTTATAGGAATAAGATGTATCCCTTATGTTTGAAGAATGACGGAGTGTGTCCGGGGAAATTGAGGGACCCGTGAGGAGCAGCTCCAACATACCCCAGGCCGCCTTGGGAAACACTCCACGCGCATCGCACCGGCACCACGGAACAAAATACAACCAGAGCGATCTACTCTGGAGCATTTTATACGGAGTACACCGTATAAAATCAGGCGATCGGGCCTTTGTGTTATTATTGTTTGCCCCGCGTATCAAATTGATGGCTACCCCGGATTCTCCACCACTCAGTGTGGGCGTGCGCCCCGATCGGCGCCTCCCGGTGCCAGATGCGACACGGGTGAAACGCGTGCAGAAGCGGATATATTAGCATCTTCACGCCACGCGACGAATCGAGCGAACATTGCGTCGAGATAGGAGACTTGAATATCTCCACTTGTTCCTGAGCATGAAATGCCTCGTGTTTGGGGTCCGGAAATCCGTACGGAGCCCTGTCCGGTTCCATGAGCGATGTCATGATGTCTCCGTAATGTCCGTGAGAATGGAAGTGCTATAAAGAAGGGTCGAAAGCGATGCAGGAATAAATCTCTAGGCAGCGACAACAACTTTCGTTAAACGGGATTAAACGATGAAGCTTTCACACTCGCTTATCTCGTTGGCCGGCCTGGCGCTGGTCAACGCCCTTCCCCAGGCGAGCACTTCGACCCCGTCTTCCACTTCAACTCCAACACAAACGGCGTCGGGCTCTTTTGCGACCAAGTCTGGCTTGCAGTTTGTCATCGACGGCGAAGCTGGCTACTTCCCCGGATCGAACTCCTACTGGATAGGATTCCTGACGAACAACGATGACGTCGACCTTGTCTTCGACCACATGAGCGAATCTGGTCTGCGCATCCTCCGTGTCTGGGGATTCAACGATGTGAACGAAGTCCCTAGCTCGGGGACAGTTTACTTCCAGCTGCACCAGGACGGAGTCTCGACGATTAACACGGGCGAAGACGGTCTGCAGCGCCTTGACTATGTGGTGCAGTCAGCCGAAGAGCGCGGCGTGAAGCTGATTATCAATTTCGTCAACTACTGGAACGATTATGGTGGCATGAACGCGTATGTGCAGGCGTATGGTGGCTCCTCGAACGCGGACTTTTACGCCAGCTCTGAGATGCAGGCGGCATATCAGGCGTATATCAAGGCCGTGGTCTCGAGGTACATTGACAGTCCCGCCGTGTTTGCGTGGGAGCTCGCGAACGAGCCTCGTTGCCAGGGCTGCGAAACCAGTGTTTTGCATGAGTGGATCGAGGCGACCAGTCAGTATATCAAGGAGCTGGATTCGCAGCATATGGTCTGCATTGGTGATGGTGCGTTGGTCCATTTCCCAAGTATTGAAAGAGCCGCAGGCTGACCAAAACAGAGGGCTTCGGTCTTGATACTGGCTCTGACGGCAGCTACCCGTACGGATACAGCGAGGGCTCGGACTTTGCAGCGGCGCTCACGATCGAGACAATCGATTTCGGGACATTCCATCTGTACCCTTCGAGCTGTAAGTCTCATCTCAACCATAGACATCGATGCATGAGATACTGACTCGATAGGGGGCACTGACAACGACTGGGGCAACGGCTGGATCACTTCCCATGGAGCTGCGTGCGAAGCGGCCGGCAAGCCCTGCCTGTTCGAAGAATATGGCGTGACATCGGACCACTGCACGATCGAAAAGCCCTGGCAGACAACCGCGCTCAACACGACCGGCGTCTCAGCCGACCTGTACTGGCAGTACGGCGACACATTGAGCACGGGAGCGTCGCCGGACGACGGGAACACCTTCTACTACGGCACAGACGACTTCGAGTGTCTGGTGACTGAACATGTGGAGGCGATCGAAGCGAGCGGGCGCGGATAGGATACCTAGTCCAGGCGGACCGCGGTACGATACGATAGGAGAGATAGTTAGGAGCAGCGTTAGAAGCAGCCGTTATCTATATATCTCGTGACATAATTTGGCAAGCCGCCCGCCTTTTCTTGAGTTGCATTTGCCCAGCGCCCTGGCGCCCGTAAGCGATTCTGGGCGTTGCGCTAGCAGGGATGCTGCACGCCTCCTTCAGTCCGGACCGGGACCGGACCGGCGAGGGCTTCGTATCTTGTGTAGAGGCTTGAGTTAAGCGAGGACTAATGAACAAGCGAGATTACACTGCTAAACGGTGACCGGCAGACCGGGACTGGAACTGGACAGATGTCTGACCGCAGGGAGTTGAGGTGAGGTGAGCTGAGGCTGGGGAAGAGCGGGAAATAAGCTAACGGGCGAGCTTATCAGTGGAGTGTGTTTTGTTTGGCTGCGGTTTTGCGGGGAACAAAGCCTGAATGTGACTCTACGATACGAGCGCATCGTCTGACGCACTTAAAAAGCCGATCGCCCCCTCGCACAAACTGGGCTGTCCCCAGTTCATCTTCCGAGCTGCTCTGTCAATCCAGAATGAGCGCTGAGAAACCCACCCCCGCCCCCTATGGCGACGACCCCGAGAGCGCCCGTGGGGCCCCAGACACCAAAACTGGCACGATGCAGGCGATGGTCGAGGCCGATCTGCTCGACGAGCGGTACAAGGTCACCCAGCGCGGGCTCAAGACGCGCCACGTCCAGCTCATGGCCCTGGGTGGCACCATCGGCACAGGCCTGTTCGTCGGATCCGGCCAGGCGCTCAACATCGGCGGGCCCCTCTCCCTCCTCCTCGGCTACGTCTTCATCTCGACCCTCGTCTACTGCATCGTCACGGGCATCGCCGAGGTGGGCGCATACCTGCCCGTCCACGGCGGCACCATGAGCTACCACGGCTTCCGCTACGTCTCGCGCAGCATGGGCTTCGCAATGGGCTATCTATACTGGTACTCGCTGGGGATCCTGGTCCCCTACGAGATCGTCGCCGCCTCGCTGGTCATCGGCTACTGGGAGAACCCCGTGCCCATCGCCGTCTGGATCACCATCATGCTCGTCGTCATCGTCCTCCTCAACTACCTCCCCGTGGGCGTCTACGGCGAAACCGAGTTCTGGTTCGCGGGAATCAAAATCATCACCCTGGTCGGCCTGCTCATCCTCTCCTTCATCCTCTTCTGGGGCGGCGGGCCCAACCGCCAACGCCTCGGCTTCCACTACTGGAAGGACCCGGGCGCCATGAACACATACCTCGTCACCTCCAACGGGAACACAGGCCGCTTCATCGGCCTGCTGCAATGCATCGTCAAGTCCGCGATCGCGTTCATCTTCGCCCCCGAGCTCATCATCGTCACAGCCGGCGAAATGGAATCCCCCCGCCGCAACGTTCCCAAGGCCGGTCGTCGGTACATCTACCGCCTGGTCATCTTCTACATCCTCGGCGCCCTCGCCATCGGCGTAATCTGCTCGTCGCAGGACAACGCGATCCTCAACGGCGACACCAACAACGCTTCCGCATCCCCGTTCGTCGCCGCGATCCAGAACGCAGGTATCCCGGTGCTCCGCCACATCGTCAACGCCGCAATCCTCACGTCCGCCTGGTCCGCCGGGAACTCGTTCCTGTACATGTCGTCGCGGTCACTCTACGGCCTCGCCGTGTCTGGCAACGCGCCGCACATCTTCAAAACCTGCAACCGGTGGGGTGTCCCCTACATCGCGGTGACGGCGTCGTCGCTGTTCGCGCTGCTCTCGTACCTGGCGGTGAACAACAGCGCGTACACGGTATTCAACTGGCTGATGAACTTCACCAACACCAGCGGTTTCATCTCCTGGATCTGCTGCTGCGTCGTCTACTTCCGGTTCAACGCCGCCGTGCGCGCGCAGGGGATCGAGAAGCCGTACAACTCGCGGCTGCAGCCCTATGGGATGTACGTCGGCCTCTCGTTTGCGAGTTTCCTGCTGCTGATTAATGGCTTCACGTGTTTTTTCCCGTCGAATTGGTCCGCGAGTAACTTCTTCACGGCTTATGTGGGCATCCCCGCGTTTGTGCTGCTGTATGCGGCGCATCGCGTGTGGTTCTGGGGGGATCCGTGGGTGTGGAGGGCCGCCGAGGTGGATTTGCATACCGGGTTGGAGGAGATTATTGCGGCGGAGATGCCGCCACGGCCGAGGGATACGCTGGGGAGAAAGCTTATGGCGTTGATTGAGTGATTTTTTCGGGGTTTGATTTGGATTGAATCGGTGTTGGGGTTGGTATTAGTGGATTATGTGGTGGGTGGTAATTAGTATGGGTAGATGTTATGATACAGAATGGATCAATGTACAAGCCGATATTCGGCCGAGTGAATCAGGTGGTGGTCCGGTCAGTCTCGGACAATGTAGTACCCGCCGACAGCCTCCTGCTCCAGTCCACTGCGCACGCCGATCTTCTCGACAATCTTCTGTCCGCGTGTCACGACATTCCCAGCGCCGTTCTTTGCCCGGTCAAGCCAGCCCTTCCGGTCGGGAGTGGCGTCAGGCGCCCATAGTGGGTGGTCGAGGAGGGCCTGGACATACTCTGTGTCGTAGTTATCCGCCTGTACGGCTGCCTCCGCCGCTGCAGCGTGTGCTGCGGCAAGGTCGCGTTCTGTTCGAGCAGACGGGGGAGGCATGTCTGGGCGAAGGAAGCCAAAGAGGCGGATCGTAAATGATGACGGAGGAGGGTGCGGTACAGGGTCGTGGAGGAGGCGGAGGGTAGCAACTTTGCGAGTTGTATGGGTGATTGAGACGGGGCCTGTTGCGGCCGAACCGTCCCAAGGTCGGACGGAGAGAATGCACATTTGCCATGGTTGGTTGGGGATGAGACGCGCCCAGCCGAAAAAGAACCCGCGAAGCTTGTCTTGGACATCGGTGGGTATCTTGACAGATACTCGGGTGGGATCGAGGGGTTGGATCGGGCGTGCTGTGAAGCTGAGTGGGTAAGGTGATTGAGGGCCGTTTTCGATTGACGGTGGTGCGTTCGTATCAGGGTCTTGTCCTGAGCGATTGCCTATTCCACTGGCTTCGTATGCGGTCATGACGGCTGTTTGGTGGAGCCAGCTTGGCCTGTACGGTGCAGTAACAGTGGACGCGACCGTAGTCACCGGAGTCACGACTCTTGAAGCCATCGCTTGTGCATACGTCCCAACAACGAGAGCGCCAATCTCCAACGGCATTGTAGTCAGACTCGCGCCGCGGAGCGAACTCGGGTCGGTCGATGTTGACAGAATGCGAAAAACCGGGCTGCGGCAGAGAACCTTCTTCTCTCCCTGACACAGGATGAGCTGGAAGTATCCATCCTCAGCGTCCGGTGGTATTCGTGCGACAACTGTCTCGCGGATACGATGCGTGTCCCTGACGCGACTGGAAGCCTTCTTGTAGAACTTGCCAATATCCCGCTGCCACGCGCGCTCCTTGTTCGGCTCGACTTGATCCGCGCGAATCGCGACCGACGGCGAAACATTCACCCAGTCGTCATGAAGTCGGAATAGGGCTTTCGCCCGCATTCCTGTTTTCCCACTCCATCCTTTGCATTGTAGCCAGAGCGATCGGTCTGCGGGGAGTGGGGCGTCGGCGAAGATCGAAACGGTTACGGAGGTCGTGGGGCCGCGGTAGAAGACGACGCCATGGGAGTGACGGAGGACGGAGAAGTGCTTTGTTGATTCAGAAGGGTGGTGGATGAGGCCACCGAGGAAATGGCGAGCGTCGGCGGCGAAGGAGGACTTGTCTGTTGATTCGGAGTTAGGCGGAAGCGATGTTTCTGCTCGGGGGATCGGTGGCGGTGGTAGTTGTGGGCTTGGAGGAGGCCGAAGGTTCGGCTGGCTTCGATGTCGGGGGAGAGGATGAGGACGAGGAGGCTGAAGCGATGGCGAGAGAGGTGGAGGAAGCTGAGCTGAGTGCGGAGAAGCAGGAGAATACGAGTTGAGCGGATTGTAGGCAACATAGGAGGGACTGGGAGAGTACGGGGGCGGAGGCGGAGGATTGGGTGTCAGGGGTCTCTGCACAACGCCATACTCAACTGCCGAAAGAGTTGGCGCTGGCTTGCGTTTGATCTCCATTCTACTGTTAAGACAAAGCAGTTCAAACGGGAATATACAAAATAACCTCCAAGAATGGTGGATCTAATGATGCCAATATTGAGTCACGTGAGACTTCTCGCGGCCTAAAGGAAAGAGTGATGCGTAACAATAGAATAAGAGAATAGTTTGAGAGTCCGTACTACCTGTACCAGTTTGAGGTTAGATTCTGAAGTACTTAGTTAGTACCTGCTAGTATGTACAAGTAAAACTAGTCTCGGGTGTTGTTCCTCAAGTCAAGGGGCTTATCACGTGATGTGGATTCTTCCTGCCCATTGCCGAAGACCATCGTTGAAGATGTTCTTCCGTTTTTCCTGCAGGCGTTTCGAAATCTCTATAGCTTAAAAGACTCACAATGATGTATATGGCAATACTAATCTGTGTTTGTCAATTTGAAAGATAAACTGCTCAAATCCTGACTTGTTCCTTCAAAGGTTGACTAGACCAAGCGTGAAAATATACATGGCGAAACGACCGAGAAGAAAAATATGTCTACGACAGGAGATATTGCAATCGAAAATTTCCAACATTTCTTCCCCTGTTCTGTCCGCATCCTAGTCGCAAGGCTAACGCAGACCCTGACCTACCCAGCAGTCCAGCCAATGGGGAGCCCGTTTTGCCGAGTCCTAAAAATGGCAAAACTGTTCATTTCAACAAGAACCAGGATCAGCTGAACAAGATCAAAGAGAGTCTTCCCTTTCATTATGCCGCGAAATCAGTGGATGACGATGAATGCCCGCGATTTTTCAAAGACCGCGCAACTGACATTGGACTAAGCCTAACGGACAGCTCGGGAGATATCATATTGCATCTTGTGGCGTGCGGAATGAAACCATGTAGCTTGAAATGGCTCCTAGGGAATGTGCCTGAGGTTCAGGCCTGGCAATTTGTCCGCAATCTTGAAGGATACACTCCTCTCGAAGCATTACATAATCAGCTGAAGGGGACTCGGACCAATGATCCAGGATTCCGGTGGGTGAAACTAAATTCTTTTAAATACAAATTATTTGAGGAGCTCAGATCCAAAGCCGGCCAGTGTCTTAGTTTGCTGGCAATGCGGACTGGTGGCCGGTGCGATATGTCATTGCTTGATAGCGAACAGTTAAAGTATGGCTGCACTTGTTGCGAGTGTATTGCCGGTGTGATTTCGCCACGGATATGTCGAGGCTCTGTTGGTCTCAGAGCCTCGACATATACTTCCAACATTGAATCTCGAGTGTACTACCGCAAACAGGCATATTATCGTCTTACCTCGGCTGCCAAGGAGAAATTGCAAAGCGACCCGACTGTGCGAGATGGATATGCAAATGTCTTTGAGCTCGCGGTTCGATGCTTGGAGGCCAAAATTGTGCTAGGGGTTCAAACTATGCTCGAGAATCTCGAATCTGAGCCGGAATGGGCCTCTGATACCGAGTACTACCTCCGGAGTATGGGAAGAGAGAGAGATAGGGGTGCCTCTGCTCCACAAGCTGAACAGTGCAGAACTCGAAGACGAAAGACTTGGCTATGGGGCTGCTGAGCTCTGGACCATGGATGCTTGGCTCAAACTGAAGAAGTATCGAAATGATCATGAGTTTGAGTTCATCTCTCCTATGTTGGGTATCTCAACGGACGACACATACGAGAGGTAACTGCGAGGTGCACTGTTTTAGAAACTCCGACGGAGTCGTTTGAACGGTCTCAAAAGATATTTCGAGTCAGCTGAAAAGCTTGATATTTCAGGACGATGATTGACCCGCGATGAAAGGGTATGGCTTGCAAAGGGGCGTGGTGGTGGTGGGCTCAAGCGGTATGGTAAGGCTGCCTATGGTTGTTTGTTTTTTTTTCTTTCCATGTAACATGGGCTTGCTATTTGGTAAAACAAAACTCCGCTTAAATGAGGGCTGTGGAGCTTGAAAGGAAGATTTTATGCACGTATTACTGATATTATTGCAACTGGGTGGGGTTGTCAAGGAGATGTAGGGAATTGTTCGAGAACAATATTACTCTAATCCAAATTCGAAAGTACATCCAATCCGCCTCGCATCTATTAGTAGTCTCCTTTTCATGGTGCTTTTACCCCCTCTCCTACGTATAGAGTCAAGGCGACAAAATTCCGCCAGGCCTTGGTTCTCGTCTCAATTCACAAAATTCAGACAAGTGGCTAAACTATTTTACCCCCCACCATAACCGAACGCAAGTTGAAGTACATAGTAAGGATACTATAGGCCATGAAATTATTCGCGTCCTGGAATTGTAACAACATTAAGAGTGGCGCACTCCATCGTGTAACGATTCATGAAGAAAGCGAGGGGATACCGTGATACCAGGTGGGAGATGGGTTTAGATAGACTTGGAAAATATCGATATGCAGTACCTAGGTACCTGACGATAATGGCTGCTCGTCAGGCTAAAGAAGGGGAAACTGCAGGTCAGGACGGGAGGAACCCGCACTCTCTCCAGCTGCGCACATATTTCCTCACAGTCTCCGCTCGAACTTCCCCCTCTACCTGTAGCTGGCGTAGAGTCTTCGAATACTTTCTCGCAACCTGTGTGTCCATTGCTCCCCGACATGACATTCTCTCAAAGTTCTCTTCTAACCAATCGGCCATCAGACTGGCAGGATTGCTGTCAACCCCATGTTGCCTGACACGTCGAAGCCACTCTTTCAACGGGACCTTGGTTGCTCCGAGCTCTTCCGCTAATACATCGACAACACTCGCCCAGCTCTGCTCTGCTGGGTTGTCAACATGACAGACCCTTGGAGGCACGGGGTCGCCAATCAACAACTCGGCCATCACCTGCGCTGCAACATCCACCGGTATCCAGCCCATCCCTCCTTCGAGCTGCGGAAACGCACCAAGCGTCTGTGAAGACTTCACCATTGCAGGGAAGTGCTCAGAACTGTTCCAATAGCCTGTCTCCTGTGAGCCAGTTATTTGGCCCGGTCTCACTATCGTCGCCTGGAACAAGTCGGGATATCGCTGCAGTGTCTCTTGGATCACCCTCTCACAGACGAACTTTGCCTCGTTGTATCCGTTGGCCATAACCCTCCCGATGCGTGTTGGTTTTTCGAGAGCGCCTCCTCCGTTAACCGTGCCGATGGACGAGACAAACTGAAATCGAATGGGTCCGGATTTTGCTGCTACAGTATCACGCGCTAGGTCGATCAAGTTTCGTATCACACGAAACTGTTCTTCGAAGCTAGAAAGTAATTTTATTCCATTCATCGGCCACGCGTTGTGAATGATATGGGTGATATTTGAACGGAGGAAGTTGTAATGATCGGACGCAAGTCCTAGCTGAGGTCTGGATGTATCGCCTTCCAGGATAACTAGCTTGCCCTGTTCAGATGTCGATAGACGAAGATTTCGTTCTGCGAGTGCGTCCTCTTGCCGTTCTTTCGGATTGATCTTGCTAACACGGTTCAGACACACTACTTTGCACGCTTTGGGGAGTCGTGCTAAACTGGTTACGAGATGACTGCCTAAGCTGCCTGTTCCCCCGGTGAGCAAGACGCATACTTCTCGAGGGGCAAGCATGCTTTGCAAAGGCCTTACCGGTGGTTGGAAACCCTCAATTGCTTGATGAACATACTGATCTATGACTTGGGATCTAGCGGTCCGATCGGAGCCGGTCGAAAACTCGTCTTCTTGACCGCTCTGTGCAGTCGCAAATATTACGCGTTGCACACTGACTTCATTTGACTTCCCGTCCGTCCAATCGACATGGCCGTACCCCACGGCCTCAAGAACATGTTTCCACCGTTTTTCATTGGTAATCGCATGTGTTCGTCCATCGTTGAATACCCACCACCCGCGAAATAGGCCGAATACCAGGTCCATTGCGAAGACGGGCTCCGTCATTTCGAGCATCATCAGTACGCCATCTGGCCTCAGAGCCTGTCGCATATGCTTTGTAGACTCTTGAAGATTCGAAGTTGCGTGCACTGCATTACTCGCGATGATGATATGTTGACTTCCTTGCAGCTCGGCGACCGGCTTCTTCTCAATGTCGTGCACACAATACCGAACGAACGAGTAATCGCGGAACTTGCGCCGTGCTTGCGCTAGGAATGCCGGAGATATATCGCTGAATGTATATTCGACGGGGATCGGAAGAGCAGCCAGCAGAGGCAAAAACCATTTCGTGCCGCCGCCTGTGCCAGCACCCATCTCGATGATCTTCAGTGGCCCTGTGTCCTTGATTGCGATGGACCCTAGCCTGTGCACAAGTCTCTTTATAAACTCACCCATGAGCTTGTATCCAGTCACATTGTGGGGTTCGTCCCCATACATCCATGACACAAGCTTCTGACCTTCCTCAGTCCCGAAAATGAGTTGCAATCCGTCCTGTTCACCACGCAGTACCGCCCCTAGTTTGCTTCCAGTATAGAAAGTGAGCCTACTCGCGCCCGCATACTCGGGATAGTCTGCTTCAATCCGTGAAAGAATTGCTTTGCTGGAGTGGCTTGGCGCAGGTGTATGTGTGCGGATGACGGTGGTGCCGTCCAGGATAACGAGCCCAGCTTCCAGCAGCCGATCATACAAATATTGGACCAATGATTCGTGCTGTGGATGATATTGTACACGAGAAAGACGCTCGCCAGCGGACGCGGCACGGAAACCGCTTCCAAGAGTTTCAAATGCTTCCAGCGTTAGCACAAGGCATAATTCAACCTGCAGGGGGCTGAAATCATGAAGCCGCCCGCTGCACTGATTGTTGGCCAGAAACTCGTCGGTTCGCGCTTTGGTTTCTTCGAACGCTCGCAGTACATCCCTGTTCGGAAGAGCCAGATCTGGGACGCCAGAGGCACTAGTGGCAGAGTCTGTAAGGCTCACCATACGATCACTTGCGGCATCTGAAGGGCTGCTTCCGGTACCGGTGTTCGAATCACTACTAAAGTCGCTACCAATTTCCGGCACATTCTTGACTGCGCTCCGTACACACTGCACCAGGTCTGCGAACGAGTCTGCTTCTAGCAATGCCTCCATCGCTATGGTACACTGAAACACTTGTTCCAACTCTCGAGCAAGCTCCATCGCCATCAGTGAGTCAACCCCGGCGTCGGTGAGTTGGCTCTCATCCTGTATTTCACTTGGCTCGACCGCGCAAAATTCGGCCACGATAGCTCTGATACGCCTGGCCAGATCCTTGGTAGACGCCTCTGGAATTGTATTGCGCTTTCGCACTTCCTCGGGCTTTGGTCCTGAACCGCCTAGTAGGCGGATGAACAGACTTTTCGCCACTCGAGAGTACCGCAGACCCAGAAACATCTCCACCAGCGCCCCGTCGGGCGTAAAAACAAATATGTCGCTAGTATACCAGCTATCGGAGCGCTGATGGCGTGCCCAGACGTGCCATGTACTAGGTTTGGCGGACGCCATATCCGCAAACAATGGCGTGCGCACCCACTTCTCGATCCCACTGGCGACATAAATCTCCCCAGGGCCCCTGTCTGTCATGCAGTTCACCCAGAAGCCACCGCACTGGCTGAACGAATCACACAAGAATACATCCGTCCACGTTACCCCTGAATATGACTTTAAAACACAGCCGGCACTCTCATCGCCCTTGCCGACCAGCTTCTGTACCCCACGATATGGCTCAGAATACTCCACAATCTCCGCAAAGGCGCGGTAAATGTTTCTTCCTTGGAGAATATCGTCTACATTTGGGTCTGACAGTAGCTCGACACACCTACGATGGCTCACTAGCCGCGAGTACCGTGCAAATTCGGCTTGCAGGCTTCCGTCGTTGATATCATGCATAGTTATAGTCGCAATGCAGTGCAAGAGTCGAGCAGTGGACTTGACCTTCATGTCCTCGCTAAGGAACTTCACTTCCCATGTATTTTTGCTATCTGCAACCTTCGATACCGCAATCCATACATCACGATTAGGGTCCAAGAGAAGTGGGGCGTCGCTCCCCACATCCGAAACGCTTGGTACTTTATCCTTACCCTCAGGGAACGACCTTAGCAGCTCAACGGCGTAATCCAAGAGGACCGAGGCGGGAGCAATGGGCGCAGTTCCAGCGGCTACATGTCCGGATACAGTGGCCAGGTAATGGGGATGATTTGTGTGAATGGAGTACTTCTTGATATGGTGGTCGGATTCATCATAGCCGCTGAATGAGAAGAAGGGTCCATCATCCTGCAACCCTTCATCTTGCTCACGACTATTGACATCCATGGTCGGCAGAGGCTTATTCTCCAACCAATGTCGTGATTTCTCGAACTGGTAGGGTGGGAGGAAAAGATGGCTGTACTCCTTGGCTTGCAGTCCGTGGTGGCCCCAAAATTCGCAAGGGATATGGTCTTTCCACAGCCCAATTGTGGAGTTGACCAAGTTGCTAAGAGCGCCACTGGACGTGATATTTAGTGCATGAAATTTATGGCCTGATATTTCCGAGTCGAGTGCTTTTCGAGCTAGGGATGTGATCGTGGAATTGGAACCAGCTTCCAGCCAGACAGCTGAGCGATGCTGCGCAGCAAGGCGCCGGACAGCGGAGTCGAAGAAGACAGGTTGGCAAAGATGGTCCGCGATTAGGGTCGACGCCGGGAGTCCTTGTGTTGCATATTCCGTGGCACGCTCAATGTGAATTGACGGAGAGTGAAACACCACGCCGTCCGTGACTGCGCGCAGCTCAGGGAGCAATTTATCTACCAAGGTGGAGTGGAACGCGTTCGTTACATCCAGCCGCTTAGCACGGAATGAGGAGTCGGCCTCTAGCTTTCTCTCAACCTCATCTACCGCCGAGGTTGGTCCCGCGATTGTGAAGCTCCGAGGGCCGTTGTAGCATGCTATTCTTGCCAAAGTCCCTTCCAGATACTGCTCGAGTTGATGTCTACTGCCATCGACAGCTAGCATCGCCCCGGGATCCGTGCCCCAGTTGTCGCGAATCAGCGTTGCACGCCGCACAATAACTGTCAACGCGTCCGACAACGAGAGGACACCTGCGACGCACAGTGCGGTCAACTCGCCGAAACTGTGCCCAACAACTGCCGTTACATGTACTCCTGGCCCAATCCAGCTTTTTGCGCAGGCATACTGAAGCGAAAACAGCTGTGTATGCAGTTGGACAGTGTCAGTCACAGGCGATGAGGAAAATATCCCGGGGTATATGCTCTTATGACCTGCACTTTTGAGGACATCGTCACAAGCTTCAAGGTGGTGTCTTAAAAGGAAAACGGACTCATATAGAACGCGGCTGAGCCCAACACTTCGTCCAACCTGCGGCCCAAAGCACAGTATCACTGGGTGAGGGGGCTTCTTCGCGCGGACCATATCACTTTCGTCCCCTTGTTCTATCCCAGCTAATCTCGCAGCTAGCTCTGGCATAGATTTTGCTCGAAAGAAACACTGACATTCCAACGCTGGATTCGACTGTCGCGCAACATTGAATGCCAGGTTTGCCAATGTCATGTCCTTATCATCTTCCCGTCGAGAGAGGATCTCGCGTAACCGTACCGCATACGCCTGCAGTTGTGGCTTATCCAGTGCGCATATCCGGAAGGGGAGCGCCACCCCCTCTGCCTGCAACCCCCGAGATACAGATCTCCCTCTCTGCGGCCCCTGCGTGATTACCATTGTGGCATTTGATCCACACGCACCATAGTTGTTTATCAAGGCGGCGCGGAATCCGGCTTCCCATGGCCGCAGTCGTTTACAAATCTCGATATGGTCATCCGGCATAACCTTGATATGTGGGTTTAGCGATTCGAAACCCGGCTGCGGCGGAATCTGCCCTCCATGAATCATCATCACGACTTTGGCGAGCGCTACCATTCCCGACGCTCCTTCGGTATGACCTACAAGTCCTTTAACGGATCCCAAGAAGAGATCACCAGCGCGTCTCGGCCCGCCGAGCACTTCTCGTACGCTGTGGTATTCGGCGGGGTCGCCCACCTGGGTGCCTGTTCCATGCGCTTCAACAACTGTAATATCCCGTGGATGCACCCGAGCGCGACGAGTCACCTTCTCGAACAGCCCAGCTAACGATGGGGCGTCTGGAACGACAATAGGCGTACAGTTGTCGTTCTGCTCAACGGCGGTTCCAGCAATCGTGGCTAAAATATTATCACCGTTTGCAATGGCAGCGGAAAGTTTTTTTACGTATATGGCGACGAATCCTTCCCCTCGGCAGTAACCGTCTGCTTGCGCATCAAATGGCTTACATGCCCCCGTCGGCGAGAGGAACGAGGCGCCCGCAAGATTATCATAAGCCAGTGGGCTGGTAATTGCATTGGCGCCTCCAACCAGAGCAGCCGAACAATCACCATTTAAGATAGCTCGGCAGGCATGGTGTAGCGCTACAGCAGACCCGGAGCACGCGGTGTCAACACAAAGGGATGGCCCGCGCCACCCGAAGTGATGGGATAGTTTGCCTGCCAAAAAGCTACGGAGCAATCCTGTTGCCGCATATGCCGATGCCGTATGGCAGTTGACGTTATGCTCATAATCGACCGTACAGGATGCAATATAGCAGCCTATGTCTTTTTCTTTGGGTAGGCGCGAGAAGTACCCAGCCGACTCTAGAGCTTGGTAGGCAACCTGGAGAATCAGTCGCTGCTGAGGATCTTGCGACATTGCCTCCCGAGGCGACTTCTTGAAGAATTTGTGATCGAAGGCATCGATGTCCCGGACGAAATTCCCGAACCACGTCCGCTTACCCATCTCAGGACGCCAGGGGGTTTCATAGTTTGAGTATCGCTCTCGGGGCATCTCCCGATGTTGAGATTTGCCGGCACACAAAAGGTCCCAGAATTCGTTGAGGTCATCCGCTCCTGAGACGCGGCAGGCCATGCCAACAATGGCAATGTCGGAGTCTGCTGGCGTTCGATTCGCCAGCTCATGGTCGCGATTCAGGGTTTTGGGAAGTTCGAGGTCGGCGAAGTGTATGACACGCTGAGACAGGCGGCGGAGAAAGCTCGGCGGGATGCAGTGTTCCGGTCCAAATTCGACTACTAGCGAGCCGGACCTGGTGAGATGTTCTTGGTAAACGGCAGAGAATGTCAGGTGCCATTGACAAGTCTCGGCTAGGATAGAACGCAGGACGAGCTCATGAAGTGGCCCGGACCACACTGGCTCTGCACTCGTATTCGTCCGCAACGGACAGATTAGCTCTGACGCATCTGGGAGCTGAAGGTTTCGGTCTGCCTTGCAGAGAGCAAACAAGACTGGTAACGTTTTCTCGTGGCCAGGCCAGTGGTACCGACCGTTGAAATCTACCGACGTTGCAGTGAATCCGGCCGATTGTAGCGATTGTTGCAGGTCGGCCATACTTCTTCGCGGTGTCATAATCGTCGCGCGGTTCTTGTCATATCGAACGGTGGTATACGACTGAGTGATCAACTGAAATGTCCAGGCCTGCGAAAGAAGGTATACATACCCCAGGATATTGGTCAAGTATCCCCTGCAGCTTCTCCTCTAGCTCGGCTGTTCTCCAGGCTGTAGCGAGACTGGTGTACTCCTCCTCTTTTTCCTGCACATCTCCCAGAGCTCCGAGAAAGATAGCCAGCCTGAGCGCTACAGCGCCCAATCTTCTAAGTTGCTCCTGGTTTCTCGCAGCCGAAACCACCACTCCGCTCAATAGTCCAATACAGAACCCGACTATCTCAACGACCGAGCTCGAACCTTCGCCTGGGTTGTTCCTCCTGCAACCTGGCTTTGCCTTGGTCAATTTGAGGTACTGCCCATACTGCACAAAATGGGTTATCATCAACAAAGGCGCCAGCTGGGTATAGCTCAACGGGAATTTTGCCGTCGATAAGTCATCGCATCGGAACCGTCTCTCCAGCTCATGGAGCCCTGTCTCACCAGGTATTGTTTTCAAGGCAGGCAAATGCTTCGTCTCTGACGCGGTCCGATAATATCCTGGTAGTTCACTCAAGACGTCCAACATCCAATGGTTCTCGGGATTGTCGAGGACGGCAGCGCGCAAACGCCGAAAGTCGCCGGCGACGAAGGAGAGCCATTGGCATCCGAAGACTAGGACGACATTGCCAACATTATTATTCTTCCCCTTCGGCCGCTCAATTCCGTAGGACTTGGATTGACCAAACCCGGTGCTGGTTTCCACTGGAGGTACTAATGACAAAGAAGATCGGATTCCGCTCGCCATGGCCAATGCTGAAGATCGATACGGGAACGGAGGATATGCACCAGCTCCAGATCCGAATACGAGCAATCTGTAAAGTTGGTCTTCTATCTTTCTGCCCAGTCTTTGCCACCCTACCTAAGGTTCATATACAATGGCGCAAAACAGAGATTTGCTTTGTTTGCTGGAAAATTCAGTCTCATACCCAAGGGGTGGATCATCTCCCTAACGATGGGAAGACTTTCTATGACCCGCAGCAAACCCGGCCTCTGAAACTGTGAAACCATCCAGCATATATCAACAACAGGACCAGCGAAAGAGACTAAAGTCCGGCTCCTCCTCCTCTGTCGCCCTGTCTGCCCTGCATGTTCGCCGTTACTGCTAACGGCTGCTCCTGCACCTCTCGGACTTTCAACGAGGCTACAGCAAATAGTACCAAGACTATAATTGCTTTTTTGGTGCACATCCCTGCGCTGTACGGAGTAGATCCGGAGTTTTGACAGGTCCTCGGCGTATCTCTTCGGTCACTCACCCAGGCCTAGAACGAATCTGTGACACCGCATCATGCCCAAAGGTGTCCCCAATTACCAGGGTCGTTAACTCCGCCAGAATTGCGGGCACTGGATAGGTTGGAAGAAACCGGCAGCCTTCACGGGATGGACTTCCGTCCAGTGTTGGCTTTCGTTTCTTGTTCCCTCCCCCCTTGTTCTTTGTTGACTCCTTTCGTGGCTTCGGAGTTTTAATCTCACGGATATGGCAGGCTTCTGCTTGAATCTGCGCTCAAATGCGCTCAATGAGAAAGGAGAGGCACTAGGCTAACGCATATATAGAGGGTAGACTGACCACGGACAATAGTTTACATTTATTATGGAGGAATAGTGCGATTAAATTTTTACTCTATCTTGGGAGCCGCAGCCTTCTGTCAATGTCCCTCGTCGGAACCCACGCCCAACGTTCAATGCAGTCCAAACAAACAAACAAAACCAACGCCGTTACATGACTGTTATATGCCATCGCTATCCATAGCGGATTATGCACCTTGCAACCTATGATCCAGTCACAGGAGGCCGAAATTATATATGCGATATGTCGGAATACAGTCTAAGCAGAAATGGAGTCGCGCGGGCTCTGAGCAGCGTTCTTAACTCGGTCCAGATCCTGGAGACAAGCCAACACGTCTTGCAGCATGCCGTCAAACCCCGCATCGAGGTAGCCGTGGCCGGCGAAAAACTCGGTGCACATCATGAGCGGGATTGGAGTCAATGGGTGGACCTACTCTGTTAGTGTGTTACGGGAATGTAAGGAGGTGATGCTGGTGGTACCTTGAAATAGCCAAGCTGCCCTTGGAGCTTGACAAGATTGACTACCTCGTGAGCTGCCATGACACAGAGCCTCTCATACTCGATGATGCCAAGCAGATGATCGCCAGTCTTCCAAGTGATTGACTCGAGCACGCTATGAAGATACAGGACCATGGTCTGTGCGACGATACGCGCAAACATCAACATCGGGTCGACTTGCGGCGATGTTGACAGCAGTTGGATGCGGTAGTTGAGCATGTCGTGCAGCCACTGATGCCGGGTCCAGAATCCTTCGAACACAGCCATATCTCCGCTGACGCTGATTTGTTCGACCGCTACTTTCTGCCTGTGTGCCAGAGCTCGGCCACATATGGTTGCGAGGACAATACACTCGCTGAAAGTCGATATGGGGAGAATGTTGTCACTGTTACCTCTCGTCATCACCTCTGCGAGGTACTGCGTTACCGCCGGGTGGCCTGCTTGGAACTCCTCCTCTGGAACAGGTAGACGAGTCGCAATCTGCAACGTTAGTTTTGACCTTGTTTGCTGGGTGATGGTAGTCGTACTAATTGCTCGTTCAGGGTAAACGGCAGCCCGTTGTGGAAGCTTATGAATCGATCCAATGAGTACGCCATCCAGAAAGTGCGTCTGCGCTCCTCCAGCCCTGTCCAGTCAATCAAACTCGTCTCCTGGTCTCGTGCGACCATTACCGGGTTGTTCGGATCGTCGAGCTCGTACAGTCTCATCCCTAGCACAAGGCGGCAGCAGCGACCGGCGCTCATCCACGCTTGCAAGGGCGAGAGCTGCATGTACTCGTAGACGCAGATCAGGACCCACGCCTGCGCTTGCTCGATGCTTCCGTTCGGGTCCGTCCGCTGGGTCTGCGAGTCGAGCGCGTCAAGCATGCGTCTTGTTTCTTGATAGAGCGAGTCTCGGAGGGTGCGGAACTGCGCCGAAAGGGACGCTGCGACCGTCCACATGGCGTACTGCAGACATGTTTGGCCCTCGCTCTTCCTGTGCTGTTTTGACCAGATATGGTATCGCCATCGCTGAAGAATCGGAGCAAACGGATGCACGCGATCGAAGTACAGTTGATCGCTATTTCTTAGCGAGAGCTATTCCGAGAGCAGGGGCGTACTTACAGGTCGGCTCGCATCAGATCGGAAACAAGTCCCGACCGTGGTGAACCTGGCGACCGGGGCGATTTTGTGCCCGCCCTGCGGTCCTCCGTTGCTGCAGTCCCTTCCCTGAATCCATTGAGCTCACGCAAGTGATCCTCTTCCGATTCGCAGTCAAGCTCGGTATCTTCTAATAGAGCGGACATTTGCTGATTGATCTCGGGATGCTGGTCGGCCAGACAGCGCTCGAGGGCGGCTACTCGCTCAGCTAACGTCTTTGACGACTTTAAGAAGACAAACCTACCGATGCGAGTTCGCAGGGTCCGTAACTGGCCTTTTCGCGGCCCTCGAGGGAGCCTGGTGGTGCTGATCTTGCATTCTAGGCCGCTCTCAAAGCAGACCTGACACTGCGGCCGCTGTCGGTCGCATCTCACTTTGCGTCGACGACACTCCTCACAAGCGGACCCCGGCCGTTGGCGCGAAGAGTGTACAGGTGATGTCGATGTCGCCAACTCTGTCTTCATTTCGAAAAGCGCGTCTTGTTTCTCTGCAGGAGGATGCGAGGATGTCGGCTCGGCTTCCATGCACCAGACTTATAGAGACCCTGAAGTTCTGCAGATGCGACGCTGTGTTTATTGAAAGGAGAATTAAGTAATTGTGGCAGAGCGGGACGATAAGATTGAAGAATTGCAAAAATAATTGCTTTTGTCAAGTTGCTTTTCTCGCTTCCTTCAGCAGAAAAAAAGGCAGAAACAAGAACACTGTGACGAACTAAGCTCATCAACAAGGCAGCATCCTCTCCCACTGGACCAATCCTCGACGGCCAACTTGGAATTGAACGAGGTGACGCAGGAAGATGATGAAAAAGAAACGAGGTTGTACACTCGGGAGATGAACAGAGAGGCAGCGAGTGTGATAGTGGTCCAAGAACTGCAGGATGCAGGTGAGTGGCAACTACGACCCTCATCGTCGAGTTGATCTCAACGAACGGGTTGCTACCGGATTCAGATACACAGAGTGCTACTGGATCCGGAAAGTGCTGAGCAAGACCCATGCGCCATGCGGTCCTCAAGGTTGAAGGGACCGACACCAGAATTCCAGCTGGACGGATGCCGCGCCGGACGATGTCGGTGGGTGGCGCTATTGAGATTTGGGCTGACTTCGTCACGATTCAAACTACGATGAAATGATTCAGTTTCGAGGCGCGGCCCCAAACAATGCAACGCGCCAAAGTTGCAGGCTTCGCTGCTTCACAACAAACTGGGGGGAAAAGCTCGGGTCGGTGAGGCCTCAGCCAGCCACCCACACCGGTGGGGAGCCTGACTGGAGCTCGCTCCTTCGCTATCGGCGATCGACCACTCCGGGCCTGTCAATCTTCTGCAGAGAAAAATGTTAAGTCGGTTCTGGAGTCTCCAGTGGCAGACTCTGACGCTGAAGGCTGACATCTGAAGTTTGAAAATCTGCAGTCCACGAGTTTGACTGGTTGGACAGCAGGAAAAGACTCCCGGGCTAACAAACAATATCCCTGTTCTCTAGAACGTAATTGACATCAACATACTAATTAGCCACTCATTTTCAGGGGCAATGTCTCTGAAACTTGGGCAAAGTCTGCGAGGCACTGTTTCATCTCAGCTGTCGCACTCCGGCCGCGTCAAGCTGTCTGACCGGGAGAATCGGACGCACAAATGCAGACAGCGCAGACCAAGGAGATACAACAGTGAGACAGGGATGACCTTAAATGATCGGCGGCCCAAGCTTCCAGTCAGTTGCTCTTGGACCGTGGCAGGATCCGAGCTGTGCGGCGCTTTGCTAGTGGATGGACCAGGGGCTCAATCGTGGCTCTGGGAGGACGATCTGATTGACAATGCAGTGCCGATCGCGATCGCACCCTGGACCTTTGATCTCATTGTAACCATTGTTACGGAGTTTTTCTCCCCTTCTTGACTTGACAGAGCTCTTAAGTGCTGACTATCAGATGACATGCATGTTCACAGGCCTCGGGGACCGTGTGTGCTTTGCTCAAGCCTCGGGCAAGTTCAATAGCTCCGGGTTCAGCGACAAAGAGGAGATATTTTTCTTTTTTGCCGTCCTGCAGATTTGGATTGAGGGAGTCGTGTCCCAAGTGGGTAAGAGGGTGCGCTGGTGGGATACTAGTGGCTATAGTAGCGCAACTAATGCCTGATCAACACGCCACAATCAGCCGCTGGGATTCCACTGCCGACCAGACCAGGACCAAGAAGCAAGTGCCGGGTTTCGCGGACATGATCGGTGTTCCATCCGATACATATCTAACTAACACTGCTCCTGATGGCATTCGGCAGTCCCGTTTACTACTGAGTATTATGTACACAAGAGACACAGCGAGAAAGATGTCTCGTTCTACAACACACTGTACGCAAAGGAATGTCCGAAGCAGACGAGACGAAAACATGAAACCACTGAAGCTGTTTCACAATCTCGTCAGGCCTGGACCGTAGAATATATGAAACCTCGTATACCCAAGACACTCATTTCCAGCAAAATGGCCGTCCAGGACGTTCTCGGCCAGCTCCCTCTGCTGAAAAGCTACACCCACATCCTGCTCTGTTTCTCTCTCCCTGTTTCAGAGCGAGAAGCCGTTCTCAATGCGCTGCAATGCGCCACCAAGCGCCTCCTCGCAGCGTTTCCCTTTCTCGCGGGCAATGTCGTCCACAGGGGCATCGCACCAGGCAACTCAGGCACCTTTACAGTTGAATACGATGCCGACAATGACACCCCCCGCGACAAATCAGTCCTCTCTGTCAAAGACCTCTCCAGGCTCCTGCCGGCGTACAGCGCCATTTCCGCAGCGCAGGCAACCCCGTCCATGCTCCCAGGCTCCCTCGTAGCAGCGCCACGGCCAGCGTTTCCACGAGTCTACAATGAAGAAGAAGAACCCGCTCCGGTGCTGGACATGCAGGCCTCGCTCGTCGCCGGCGGTCTCCTCCTCGACATCGCAGCCCAGCACAACATCGTCGACGCAACCGGCATCTTCTACATCGCCCACCAGCTCTCCAAGCTGATGGATGTGGATGACGACAACCCAAATCCGAACCTCATTCCACACGCTGACCTCCTTCTCGGCAACTGTGACAGACAGAACCTCATCCCGCTCTTACCGCCGAATGAGCCCCTCCCGCAGGATCTGCTCGACATCCACACGGCGGGGCCCTCGCCCGCGCCCTCGCCTCCCCCGCTCGACCCAGCAATCCTCTCCGAATACAAATGGCACCTCCTCCACTTCACGCCCGAGGCCATAGCCGCCATCCACACCGAAGCAAACAGCCAGCCAGACGACTTCTTTGAGCCGATCACATCCGTCTCGGTCAACGACGCTATCACCGCGTTCGTCTGGCAGCGCCTTACCATAGCGCGCAGCTTATTATACCCGCCCTCCTCCGCAGCAAACGATAGTAGTAGCAATAGCCCAGAGAACGACGCAACAACCCAACTAACCCGCGCCGCCGACCTCCGCCGAACCATGAACCTCTCCCCCGCATACATGGGCCACATGGTACGCACCGCAAACCTCCGTCTCCCCATCACGACCGTCGCAGCCTCCTCCCTCTCACATCTCGCCTCCCACGCCCGCGCAACGATCCTCGCCAGCACAACCCCCCACGCAGTGCGCGCCTACGCAACACTCCTCTCGCGCACCCGCGACAAATCGCGCATCCTCTACGCGGGACGCTTTAACCCGCTGCGCGACTTCAGCTGCTCGTCCGTAGCGCATATCGCGATCCCGCCGCCGTTTGGGAGCGTACTCGGCAAGCCGGAGTTTGTCAGAAGGCCGACGTTTGTGGCGCTGCCGGGGGGTATGTATCTTGGGCCGCCGGGGAGGGGGAAGGAGGGGGTTGATGCGGTTGTTTGTTTTCGAGGCGGGGAGATGGAGGCGTTAAGGGGGGATGAAGGGTGGGTGGGGAGGGTTGAGGTTGTTGGTTAGGTACTAGGTATCAGTGGAAGTAGGGAGAGTTAGGAGTGAACACGATGGTTCATGATGAGATGAGTTGATGATTGGTGTCGCTGGACGACTTGCTTGGACTTGCTTGGACTTAAGTATTTCGGCTGAAATTCAGATATCGGCGATCCGATTTAGGTGGTTTAAAGTGTGTCTCGGCCCTTTTGATAGAACCCCAGGGCATAAGTGCGTAGATTCTACCTGAGTAGTGGTACTTCCATTCCAAGTTGACTGACAGTCGCCAACAACTCCCTCCTACCCCCCAACTACCTAATCGCGAGCCATCAGAAAGAAAAGAGTCACCTCCTCAACCCCTGCTCCGTAACCAGCGCGCGATTTAAATCATACTTCTTGACAAGCACACTGAGCAGCAACCCGACGCCCGCAACGCCCACCATAAATGCCCAAATGACCCTGAGCGAGTCCGTATATGCGCTCTTCAACTCATCCTTGGCCACGGAATCTTCCATCCCCTGGATAACAGTCACGAGCGCCGCGGCGTCGTGACTCAGCTCACTCGCCCGGGATCTCCAATTGGCATACGAGGACAGCTCGTACCGCATGCGATTCTGGAAAATCACCCCGCCAACCGCGATCCCAACCCCCTGCCCGAACGCGCGGAAGAAGACGACCATCGCGACCGCGACAGTGAGGTTTTTATTCGTTGCTGATGCCTGCACCGTGCAGACGATCGCGGCTGTTAGCAGGCCCAGCCCGAGGCCGCTGGGCAGATTGAGGAAAATCCATTGGACGGTCTTCGTCTCGGGACGGAGCATGCACAGCAGTCCGAGACCCATGATCGACAGCGTCCAGCCGAACCATAGACCCCAGCGGTATCGGCCTGTGATCGTGACGATGACCCCGCAGATGATGGCCGCGGGCGCGACGGTGAATGTCTGCGGGAAGAGAGCGACGCCCGTGAGGACGGGCCCGAATTCGTGTACGGCTTGGTAGTAGAGGGGTAGGTAGTATAGAGCGCCCCAGAGGATGAGCCCCTGGAGACTACTTGTGACGAATGCAACGGCTGCGCTTCGGTTCCCGAAAACAGAGTGCGGGATCATCGGGTTTGATGCTTTGATCGAGTAAAGGATAAACGTTGCTAGGCCGGCGCCGCCAATGCACAGAGGGACCAGTGTGTGCCATGAGCTCCAGGGGTACATCACGCCACCCCAGGTTAGTGGGATGAGGAAGGAGGATATGCCCCCTACAAAAAGGGATGTTCCGATGTAGTCGATTCTGGATAGTTTCTCGCGGAGGGACCCCGGTGGTCTCTCAAGGCGGAAGAAGAAAAGCACTAGGAATGCACCGATACCGATAAAAGGAAAGTTTATGTAGAAAATCCAGCGCTGTTTATGTTAGAATGTGGTATAACTTTGAAGACGTGGAGTAAGTACCCAAGCAACATTCTCCACAAACCCGCCGCCGAAAATCGGACCCAGAACCGAGCCCAGACTGTACATCGCACTCAGTATTCCATAATAATTTCCACGTAGGCGTAGCGGAACAAGATCCGTGACTACAACCTCCGCAAGAACGGCAATGCCCCCGCCGCCAACGCCCTGTATGCACCGTCCAACAAGAATCTGCGTGAAGTTGTTCGCGATCCCCGCCACGAGGGCGCCGACAAAAAATAAGACGATCGAGATGAGGATTACCGGCCTTCTTCCGAATATATCGCTCAAGGTCGCTGTGCTGGGTTGGAAAACTGTGGAGCAGAGGAGGAAGGAGGTTCCGCTCCAGAAGGCTTCCATTGCGGTGCCATGCAGGTCCGTGGCCATTCGCTAATTCATCAGTTCGCATCATACATATTTTGGTATATTGGGAACGGGTTAGACATACCGGAAGAGCCACGGATATCGAAGTCCCGTCTAGCGACACCATTAGGGTTAGGACGGCCAGCGCAAAGAAGATGAGGCGGCCGGCCGTCGAGAGCTTGAAGTCGCGATGGTTAGGCGTGGCATCTTTGTCAGATTCATATTTGTTCTTTTCCTCGTCGCTGATGCCATTCTCTTGGTTCGATGGTGGTGATGGTGGTGCGTGCGGCGAAGATTGAGGCCGGGGTGGACTGGTAAAATCCTCCCTCGCATCCTCAGGGATAGCAGTAATCGTAGAGATCTCAGACACCATGTTCTATTCTCCAACTTCAGAGAAAGGTGGGAAAGATACAGCAGACCGAAAATTGGACATAACGAGAACGAGAAAAGAGCGGTGGCACAGGACAAGCGCAGCATCCCCTCAAGCCTATCCTACGAGGGAACGGATCGCGCCCAGAACCCGGGACCGCAAGAAAAAGGGTATATTTTGTGTACTGCGTTGTAATGAAAGGACCTCGCCCCTGTCAGCATGCCAACATGCCAATCGCCATGCACATTAACTAGCCCTGGCACGACGCAAGGAAGAAATCGGCGATACATGGTGCCCCAGTCAGCCGCAATCACAACGCCTGCAGAGTAACGAGCCACAGTCCTGAATGTGTACCTGTCGCGAGAGCAAGGTACGGATACAAAAGACACAACGGCCGCAGAAATTGAGATGGATATGGGCACACTCGCACACTCCGGAGTCAAACGAATCCAGATCCAGCATCCAATCGTGCCTCTTCCCGAGGCAACAAGACGGAAATGTCCATCCAAATCTCAGTCGCAATTATCGGCGGTGGCATAATCGGCAGCGTTCTCGCCCTGGGCCTCCTGCGCCGCAACATCCAAGTAACAGTCTACGAGAAATCCCAGTCCTTTCGTGAAATCGGTGCCGGAATTGCCTTCACTGCCAACGCGCGCGAATGTCTCGCATTGATCGACTCTCGCCTCGACGCCTGCGTAACCTCCGTCGCAACCATGAACGGCGAGGACCCGGATAATCCCAACCACAACATGCAGTTTGTCGACGGATACTCGCACGATCCTGCACTCCATACACGGGTTGGAGAGGATATGGAAAGGAAGAAGGTGTACAGGTTGTATGCTGGAGAGGGGGGGTTTGAGGGTTGTCATCGAGCGCAGTTTCTCGAGGGCGTCATGCGATTGCTTCCGCAGGGGACGTTGAGGTTCGGGAAAAGGCTGCAGAAGTATCATCTCCCTGACGGAAATGACAGGGAGGGCAAGGTACGCCTTGTGTTCTGCGATGGGAGTACGGCGGAGGCGGATATTGGTACGTCCTCCCTCTACTTACCACCATCCCTCCAACAGACTAGTCTCCGGTTAGTGTAGCAACTGACAGGATGCAGTAATTGGCTGCGATGGAATCAAATCCCGCGTAAGACAACTTCTCTTCGGCGCCTCCAATCCCATCGCATACCCTCACTACACGCACAAGGTCGCCTACCGCGGGCTGGTCCCCATCGAGAAAGCCATAACCGCGCTAGGCCGGTACCGCGCATTGAACCAACACATGTACGGCGGGCCCGAGGCACACGTATTGCATTTCCCCATTGCGAGGCAAAAGCTCATGAACGTTGTGGCATTTGTTGATGATCCTGATGAGTGGCCGCTCGACAGACCAACGACGCAGCCGGCGACGAGGGCAGAGCTCGAGGGCGCATTCGCAAGCTGGGGACCGACGGTAAAAGGTATTGTGGAGTTGTTGCTGGAAAGTGAGGGGTTAGATAAGTGGGCTGTTTTTGATATGTACGAACATCCGGCGGGGTGTTATGCGAAGGGGAGGGTTTGTCTTGCGGGGGATGCGGCCCATGCGAGTGCGCCGCACCATGGGGCAGGAGCAGGTATTGGAGTTGAAGACGCCCTTGCGTTGTGTATTCTGCTTGAGATCGCTTTTAAGGAGATAAATCTTCGAGGAGGTGGTCAAAGGACAGGGAAGGCGAAAGTGTTGGAACGGGCGTTGAAGGTGTTTTCGGATGTGAGGCTTGAGCGGTCGCAGTGGCTTGTGCGGAGCAGTCGCGAGGTGTGTGATGTTTACGAGTGGATCAGTCAAGGGTGCGGGAGGGACATGGACAAGGGGTTCGAGGATGTCAAGGCGAGGTCTCATCAAATCTGGTATTTTGATATTCAGGGGATGATTCAGCAACTGAACAGGGAACTTGATATGACTCCCGCCAACGAACTCACTCCCTATGCGCTGGAGTAGGTATCTTGCTATCCAACTTGGCTTTACACTGTTCTCGTATAGGGAAATATAGACGATTAGCAACTCTATGGATGGCATTTTAATCTATCAGAACCGAAATGAACGACAAGACAAAGAGATAAAGTATGAGGAAGGAGCTACAACTCCGCCAAAATCTCGCCCAAGACCGGACTTTTCGTAAGCTCATATGCCTCCTGAAAAAAATCCCGATCCAACGAAAATGGCCTCGCCATGAGATTCGGAATGTACCGTCCTACGAGCTGCTCCACGTCGACATTATCAACCAGAAACCCCGGTCGCAGGAGACACTGTCGAAATCCATCAATGGTATTCCGCAGATGACTCGAATGGAACGGCACTTCTATCCCCTCAAGCGGTATTGTAGCCTTCCCGCGCTCGAGCTGGATAGGACGTGGGAGTGCCTTTGCCTCATTGATGAAAGCAGCGGTGAGGGTTTGTATCTCTTTCCAGGCCAGGTCATCCAAGCTGGGCCAGTTGGGGGCCTCAGCGATGTGATCAATCAGCTTCCCCAGAACATACAGATTCGCGGCCTAGAGATTCGTTAGCCGAAGCCACCTTGGGAAAGTCTCGACGTACTGTTCCAGCACACACGTATTGCTGCCCTTCAATATTAAGGTTTACAATCTCGAGGAGTTCCCGGCTTTGGGTCGCAATCTGTCGGACAAGGCAACCCAGCGTGGCTTGTGTAAAGTCTGCACGTTTAGCTTCCTCTCGCGCAATCCACTTTGTGAACTTACGCTTCCCCACGCGCTTAGGATTCATCGCCACCATCCCATACGTTGTCCCTCCATCGTTTTGTGCAACCGACGCTTGCATAACAGTCCCTCGATAAAATGCCAGCTCGATCAACGCGCCCATGGGTATCGACCTAGAAAGCGCGGACAAAGCGCCGAATTCTCCAAGCGAGTGTCCTGCGTACACTGCTTCTTGTGACACGTATCCCTTGGCACGCAGCTCCTCGAATACCGCTGCCTCAAACAGCAAGATCGCTGGTTGCGCGAACTGTGTCGAAAAAAGCAGACCTTTCGAGTGCGTAAACGTGTAGGAGGGGGATGTGGGAGTCAGTCCAGGCAGAGCAAGCCTCTGAAACTGGGTCCCATCTGGTAGTACACCTTCGGTTGTAATGTCCAGATACTTTTGCCGGATCCTTGCCCCTTGTCGGCCTCCGAAGTGAACGGTTAGGGACTTTGGGTTGTTGCGTACAATGTCCAGTATAGACCATCCTAACGTCATCAGCGAGAATCTATGAAGATATTACGGAGGAAATACCGTAAGCATCATACAGTTGTTGGTCAATCGCATCCCATACGTCTTTTGCGACACTGCTTGTGCTGTACAAGTCCATGCCCATTCCTTTGCTCTGACTCCCTTGGCCTGTAAACAGATATGCTGTTCTAGGCTGTTCGACCTCAGCCTCAACCTCGAGAACTCGTTCAGCAGACTCTTTGCGGAGGGCGACTATGCTGAACCGCATTCTACCGTCGATCATGCCAGTATGTTCGACTTGTATCGTGAGTTTCTCACCTGGCATGACCATGCCTGTAAACATGGCCTCAAAGCGACGAAGTCTTTCTCTGTGGCCCTCGAGCACCAAATGCTCCAAGGCTTTCTCTGCAACCGCTGAGGTGCACATTCCGTGGCAGATCGGACCAGGAAGTCCTGCAAGGCTGGCAAAAATAGGTGACGTGTGAATTGGGTTAAAGTCCTTCGACAGCTGAGCGTACTCGTGGTTGCTCGGCGGCATCTGGATGTCCATTTTGGACTTTCCACCCCAACCCGGGGCATCGAAATCTGTTCGAGCTTCTGTTAGTCTACCCCTGCGTTCAAGGAATCCCATTACAGGGTTTCCAGTACAACCGTCCGAGGTAAACTCGACAGCCGCTAGGTCCTGTTCCATGCCGTCACGGCCATAAGAAATGGCTTTTCCAGTAACCTGTATACTCATCAATCCGCCCGCCTGATATCTAGTCATAGTCTCCAAAACGAAGACGAGAGACTTGCCAACAAGCGATCCTGTCTCTTCGTGTGGATAAAACCATCCACGACTTAGCAGGAGTAGTTCCTCATGCCCCGAGGTAACGTCAAATCTCCATCGCTTCTCCTTGACTCGCTGGAACGCGGGTATCGTCTTTTGGTCATTTAAGCCTCTAAATAGAAATGCGGACGTCACCCTAATGACCGACTTTCCTTGCCGCATGATTTGAGCCTCGACAACAACTGTAGTCCCGTGGTCATCTTCGAGAACCGCTTGAACATTTGAAATTGCGCTCACGGTGTCACCAAGCTGTAGTGGCCGTACACCATTTGAGTATTCAAACGCATTCGACTTGTGGACCAGGCGGAGAAGATCATTGTCTATTTCCCTCGAGAGTAGAGGTCTTGATAGCACGCTCCAAGCAATGACTATGCCTAAATTGGCTGGTAATGCATCTGAGCTCGGTACCATTTGCCGGTGGTCAATGAACGCCGCGCCGACCGTCCGATAAAAGGTCTCGACAACTTCCCGCGTCAGAGTCATCTTGGATCCGTAGAACGTGTCTTCAAGGGAGCAAGTGAGGTCAAGACCCTGTTGGTACCATAGTCTGCTGTAGAACGCCTTTGTTCGCTCATTCCGTCGTTCCATAACTTCGCTGAGTTCAGGAGCAGCAATCGACTCGTTGAACCTATAAAATAGCCTAAGTGGTTCATGTGCTTGGTAGATCTCAACCAGGAGATCAGCGCCATTGTGGCAAACTATCTTGACCTTGGAACTTGTCCAGTATGTATCGGTGGCGGCTAAACTAAGTTCGATATCGTCTGTACCAAAGCGAAATGAGACGTCTGGGTGTTCGTTGACTAATCGACTGAACGGGTTGTTTTGACGCAGCCTTCCATGAAGGACGACCTCGTTCTCGAGAAAAGCGCGCAGCCAAGGTGGATGTTCCCTTCGAGGTATAATTTCAACTCCGCCTGATGGTGAAGAGTTGTCGTCTGTGAGATCGGACAGGGACGTAATCGAAGTGGAATATGTCTCTTCGCTGAAGCCTTTCCCGATAGACGAAGCTGTAGACAACGATGCCGGAGTAGCAATGCCACTAAGTAAGTCTGGAAGCAAGTTATCGCTGCGGGTTTGCGTTTGTAATCTGCTCACGAGGCCTTTCATGATGGTGTCGAGGATATCCTTGGATGACTCGTTTTCATATCGCGAATACCGTGCTGCCACGGGACCATGGAGTATACAGATTCTCTGAGCATCCTGCCCTACCACGGCGTCAACATCTTCTGATTGCCATAAAGAGTCCTTCTTGAAATAAAATTCAAAGTCCTCGTTGAGCGCTGGAATGAAATTGACAGGCTTGCCGCCTGGTCGTTTACATTGAATCAAGAAGAATGATACATCCTCAGGGCTCAGGAGCTCTGCGTGGGCAGTTGGACAAGCACTACTGAATGACGCAATAAATGCAGTCGGAGACTGTTCTAGGGAGATGATTGTCAAGGAACGTAAAAAACGTGTAACAACCGGCAGACTTTCCAGCCAACGGCGGGCTATTCGCATGATGAATGTAGCATAAGACGAATCAATCCAGCGATTCTGGTGTTGGACGTACATCAATTCAGCCAATCTGTTCAAGACGTCGAGGTATGTCATCTGTTCGAGGTCGACGGCCACACCGCTGGAGTTGCAGCTGAACCATGGTTTTGCAAAATCGCCGTTCAAGCGCCTAATTATCGAATGGTGATGTCCATCCAGGTACGCCGCCCTATGGCTTTGAGGAAGGCTGAAAACCTTTTGGTCGAACTCAGCCCACAGGCGAACTCCCCGAGTAGCAATCTTGTGAATAGGTTCCCCCATTTCCGAAGTCACAGTAATAACTCCACCTGTTGGGCAGGCGTATGTCTTTTCCCACTCACTGTCATGGACTCCCGGAGTAGCACATATAATCTTCCTCACTGCAGGCGACGTATGGGCGTCTTTTGCTACCATCATGCGGCTTCCTAGTAATACACCATCGAATGGCATGGCAGCATGGCCGCTTGCAGCCGACCACGATCCGGTCAGATACGGCCAAATGCTATCGCTATCTCCAAAGCCACTTCCAGCAATGAGATGGATATTAGGTTGCTGCCTGATAAGTCCATATGTAGCGAGTATCGGCGCGTGGAAATCTTCAAACGAATGGTGACCTCCACCTCGTCCGCCAGTCCATTGCAAAATAATGGGAAAGTTACGGTGCCTTTTTGCAATATCTACAACTTGCCGTATTGCTGCGGCCGATCCTGGCTTGAAGCTGATATGTCGTAACCCCAGTGTATTGATGTACTCGCTTGCAACCTCGAGAGAAGGCACACCAGCACCAATCGTCAGCCCATCTATCGGAACTAGATTTCGCGATAATCGACGCAGTAGGCCTATCTGCCAAGCCATTGCTCGTGGATTGGCGTATATCAGATTGCAGGTGACTCCACGATCAGGTGGGATGTTGTGGACAAGAGTATCAATAGCACTTGCCATAGTTGCGGCTTTGTGGTAACCTCCTCCCGCTAGCTCAACATGATATCCGGCGTTCATGATAGCTGCAACAAAGTCCGGATGCACTGTTGTGGGGGTCATACCGGCTACCATCACTGGCGGTGCTCTTATCACTTTATTGAGTCGAGTTTCTAGCTGCGGCTTGGGCCCGGTCGTCAAAGATGGTTTGAACTGCTCGCCCCAGCTTTGTAGTCGTGTAGATGTATCCAATAACCTTGGAGAAAACAAATCTCGCATGGTTCCCATCTCCGGGTCTTTGGAATCCAGGTCACTTGCTTGGAGTACACGAATCCCGCGGCCTTCTCTCACCTTCTTCGTTAGCACCGGGAGGCCACCTCGATCAAAGGTAAGAACGTGAGTTCCATGAAAGCTAGCTAGCGTGGAAGGCCAATCACATTGATCCAATGCAATCGCATCTATCACAAGCAACAGTACGTTTCCTGGCTGTCTCCTCAGGTCGAGGCCCGTCTTTGTGTGGTAGACTGGGACCCTGAGTTGGTCGGTGTAAATCGGACGGTCAACAAAATGTGCCTTGACTCGATCAGCGGCACCGGTAAGATATGGTGTGTGGAACGGTGTGCTAACGGGCAAGAAGCTACGCTGCACGCAAGGCTTTCGGTTGCTAAATTGTATCCGGCTTTGGTCGTGGTCCTTACTGGCAATGTTGACCAGATGCTTTTCAAAATGAAGTAACGATGCGACTGGTCCTCCAACCACAAAATGATCGTATGCATTGACAAGGGACAACCACAAGCGTTTGGTTTCAGGCAAAATTCTGTTAACATGATCGAGGCATTGCATGATTTGGTCCTCAGAAAGACCGCGTACGCTCAACATATAAGATGGTGCATTCGCCTCTCCAGCTTCCCCTTGGTCGGGAGGAACCATACCGCCAGGTGCCGCATTATGGCATTCCCAGCCGAGTCGAAAAAGCACTTCTACTATCGTGTGAGTGACTTCATAGAATGCATCCCATGAGTCAGATATCGAGATTGCAATTGCAGCCAGGAGACCTTGTGAATGGCCAGTGGCGGCGTGCAATAGTGACCTCAGTTCGCCGGGACCCAGTCCCATCACACAGCAAGCAACGCAATAACGTGCAAGGCTCAGCGCACCAATGACTGGGACACTTACCGGCGCAGATGATATGAATTCAAGATCCGGGGTTTCTGTCGGATCAGTAATCCAGGCCTTCAGGCCCAGCCTCCGTCCTCTATAGTACGAGGTAAACTCTCTTCGCGTCGAAAGGTCACACAGGAATGGGTCAATCACCCCAATGAGCCGGTGCAGCATCGGTTTGTATGTCGAGTACAGGTCTTGAAACTCCTTGATGCATGTCCGGCTCGATTGCCCTTGTCCGCCAAACACAGCCAACAGTTGAAACTCGTTAGCCTTCGCATGTTGTAGAAGTGCGCTCGGAGGCCGCCTAGAAACTGCGTTGTCGCTCGCTTCGGTGCAGCGATAATAAACTCCTAGCCAATATTGTCTTTCTAGCCCTTGTATATGATCAGCGATAAGGGAGTGTATGTCGTTGTCGTCTTGGAGAAACTCGCAATCGAACGCGCGGAGAACAGCGGAAAAAGTATTCGAGGGTAGAGATTCTTGAGCGAGTAGGTTCTCAAGGAAGCCCAAGGCCAGGCCGAGCTGTGTGGTAGGCTCAACTCGAGAGGAGCAGCACACTAGATACGAGTTTTTGTGTGATTCGAGGAGGGGCAAATGGATGTCAGAGACAGGGAGCCTTAGTCGAATATTCTTATGTTGAAAGATCAAGCTTGATGTCAAGCAGAGCGATGAGGAAAGATTTGGTGTTGCAGGGACGATGAGGTCACGGGAGGCGGCCAACACCTCTTCCCGAGCCATGTTGATCTGCTCTCTCAACCTGCCTGTGCGTGGAAGAAAAAAACGAAGGAAGAGAATGTCTCCAGGTTCCGATTTCTGGGTACATATTGCCAGTCAACGGTCAGTACAGCATTTTGAACACAACTGCAACGGCTCCTGCACGATCTTGTAGGGTCCTTTTATCACGCCGCTTTGTTCCTTGCTTGGTGTTGGACTGATCCTTTCCAGTTTCTTCCAGTCCGTACAACGGTAGATGCGTGGGTAGGCCTTACGGGGAGGCCTGGTTTCAGACTCGTGTCTCGTCTCGTCTTGTCTAGGCCCCCGTCTCTGGTATTGTGGTACCTCAGATCTCCCAATCATCCCAAATTTTCGGAGTTTTGTCACAAAGACTCGACGCCGTATTACCTTTCATGGTTTCTCCTGAACCCGGGAAAATGCCAAATAATTTACAGCGGTCAGCAAAGGAGCTATCTCTTGCAGTGGTTGGAGCATTGAAAATGCGGCGTATAAGTGCGCCTCGCCTGCGGCTTGCTCTCCATTGGCACTCTGTTCATCTCCTGTGGCAAACCGCCTAGGTCTGACCGAGTATGGCTCCTTCACCTGTGGAGAATACGATGCCTTCCAACAAGGGCTACAGCCCAAGAGACAAAGATCTCGCCTTGAGGCTCTTCATCGAATTGCTGTCGTGTGTCGCCTCACAACCTCTTCAGCAGGATCAAACACTGATTGCCTAGGTATCAATTAGCTTCTCCAGTACGATGGTGATTAATCTGTCCAATACCGCTATTTCTTCTACTGAGTTACATAGGATCGAAACTCAGCAAGAGCTTTTCAACAGTCGAGCACACATACGAAGGTTTGTCGAGATAGGGCCTCGTGCTATTCTTACAACAATGGCAAAGAAATCCGCTTCCATACATACCAAGTCGCATCCCTCAAGCGCCTTAGCTGAAAGCGAGTTCCTGTCGTATCATGACAATTATGCGCAGATTTTATACGAATATTCAGAGGTAGCCTCTGGTTGTTGCTCGTCCGAGTCCGTTGTTCAAAACCCACCTTCTCCAAGTCCCCCAGAACATCGTCAGCAACAGTCAAACAGCTTGCGCCCTAGGGCTATTCCGCCCGCGGATATTTCGCTCACTGCCAGGCATGTTATTCTCGCTATGACTTGCCAGAAGCTTCGACGCCGTTTCGACCAAGTGTCACTCGAAAAGAGCATACGAGATCTCTCGGGAGGCAAGTTGCTAGTTGATCTACCACTACGTCCACGTCTAACTTTTTAGGCAAGTCAACCTTTCAGAACGAGCTAACCGGCGACCTGGTTGCGGAGTTTGGTCGAATTCCTGAAGGCGTCGAAGACCAGTCTCTATCAAGTTTGGGGCAAGCCCTCCAATCGGACTTTAGTGGCAACCCCGGTAAATCAATGTCGCTGCTTATCTCACGGCTGATCTCTGCCAAAATGCCCGCGGGTTTCAATCAAAATGCAATCCAGGGCTACCTTAACTCTCGCTGGGGACTTTCAAAGTCCCACTCCAACATCCCCATTTGCTTCGCAACTACGATGGAGCCTGCAACTCGATTAGGAACAACAGACGAAGCACACTCTTATCTGGATGACTTGGTCGATAAGTACGCTACCTTCGAAGGCATCTCTTTGGAACCGGTGTATGAGGATAAAGAGCACCATCACGCTGCCGGCCCAAGCATAGTCGACTCAGCCTGCCTCGATCAACTGAAACACAAGCATGAAAAGCTCCACCGCGCCCAGTTGATGTCCTTGTCGGAGTACTTTGACGTTGACTCTGACGCCGCCGAGCACCGTGTTGCAGAGTCGGAAGCTCGCATATCAGACCTCGAACAGACGGTACGCTTACTCAATGCAGAGTTCGACGAGCAGTTCATTCAAGGTATCAGGCCTATATTCACTGAGGCCAAGTCGCGGCAATATGACAGCTGGTGGAACTGGTGCCGCGAGGAACTGATCCGGCTCTTGAATGAAATCTCGCAGGACCCATCCAGTGCTTGCCATCCTGGAATGGAGAACCGCATCCAAAGGCTTCTCAACCGATGGCACCCAAGCTGTGCGGATATTGTGCGAGCGTATCTGGAGCGTCTCCACAGCTCTCTTTCCGCACCAGTGGCCATGGTCCAGCCGATCTTCGATAGAATTCTCTCTCTAGGTACTCGAGCTCTCACAATCGACCCTCTCTTTGTCTATACACTTCCCGCCCTGAGACCTCGAATCACAATCACGGGCGAAGGTCAACTGGAGTACCATGAGATTGCCCGAGAAACGGAAAATTATCCAGATGCAATACGTTCTTTCCCGAGCTTCGATGGTTTCCACAGCAGAGGCCCTTTTGTGCATATCAAAACACGAGGGGAGGGAGAAGACTGGGAGTACGACCCCATTGCCACGAGCTTGTACCAAACGATGTTGGATATAGGAGTAACGACCGGGCTTACATACGCCGGCAAAGCCGTACTAGTAACAGGAGCAGGGCCAAGCTCAATTGCTGCTGAGATAATCAAAGGTCTCCTCAGTGGCGGAGCCCGTGTCGTTGTGACAACCAGCAGATCTATGTCGGACGCTGCGGCGTTCTATCAGCGAATATATCGCAAATTTGGGGCTGTAAAGGCATCTCTGACTATTCTTCCTTTGAACCAGGCGAGTAGGCAGGACTGTGAGGCTCTCATCCAGCACTTATACGGCCCGGATTCACCTAGCGGAGGAGACTTGGACTACATCATCCCATTTGCGGCTATCCCGCAAGCTGGAGAGCCTGACACGTTGGGTGGTCGGCAAGAGCTAGCCCTCAGAGCCATGCTCGTCAACCTTTTACGACTAATTAGCCTCGTGCGCCGAGAAAAGGAACGGTTACGGATCGAGACCAGACCAACTATGGTTGTGCTGCCCATGTCCTGCAACGAGGGAACGTTCGGTGGCGATGGCCTGTACTCGGAGTCGAAAATCGGATTGAAGGCCCTCTTCAACCGGTTCTATTCGGAGAGCTGGTCCAAGTACGTGACCATATGCGGGGCGGTAATTGGTTGGACTAGAGGCACGGCGATCATGCGTTCTTCTAATGTGGTAACAGAGGAGGTGGAAAAGCTGGGGCTCATGACCTTCACACAAAGTGAAATGGCATTCAACATTCTGGCATTGCTGACACCTGCCATTACTGCGCTCGCGGAAGACGCACCTATATATGCTGATTTAACCGGTGGCTTAGGCTCACGCTGGAACATCAAGAATCAGATTGCAGCAGCTCGCAAGACGATATCTGACAAAAAGAGACTCGCAATGTCTATAGCAGAGGAGGACTCTCGTCAGGAAGCGATGGTGAATAGCACAGTATTCATAGCTCCTGACCACTTCAAGGTCAGTACTCGGCGCGCCAGACTAAGACCGCCATTTCCGCAATTACCTGATTTGGATGCGAGTTTCCCAGACCTGGAGGGCATGATCGATCTTTCTCGAGTTGCAGTTGTGGTAGGGTACTCCGAATTAGGTCCATGGGGCAACGCTCGCACCAGGTGGGAAATCGAGCATCAGGGTGAGTTCAGCTTAGAAGGCTATATTGAGATGGCCTGGATCATGGGTTTAATACAACACGTCGATGGACAGGTCAAAGGCGAACCATACGTCGGGTGGGTGGATGCAGATACTCAAACTCCCATTCGTGACGACGAAGTGCCGGGGAAGTACCACGAGCTTATCATGGCTCATTCTGGATTGCGATTAATCAAGCCTACCAAGGACAATGGCTATGATCCATTGAAGAGGGAGCTCCTACATGAAGTCGCTGTGGAAAATGACTTGCCTCCATTTGAGTCTTTAAAGTCCGTCGCGGAGGCTTTCAAACTACGGCACGGCGACAGGGTCATATTGATGCCCATTCCAAATTCTGACAGTTGTCGCGTTCATATCAAAAAGGGGGCGGTCTTAATGATTCCCAAAACCGTCCCTTTTGGCCAGGTGGTTGCAGGAAGAATCCCAGATGGATGGGACCCTACTCGGTATGGAATCCCGGAGGATATTGTGCAGCAAGTTGATACGACCACGTTGTACGCGCTCTGTTGCGTCTCGGAAGCCTTCCTATCCGCCGGTATCAAGGATCCCTACGAGATATATCAGCACATCCACGTTTCAGAACTGGCGAACTGCCTTGGGTCTGGCGGTGGGCCAATGAAGGTCATCCAGAGTATGTATCGCGACCGATACTTAGACCGTCAATTGAGAGGTGATATCATTCTGGAGCATTTTCTGAATACCATGGGGGCTTGGGTAAATATGCTCCTCTTGTCCGCTACAGGACCCCTCAAAACACCAGTTGGTGCATGCGCAACTGCGCTTGAATCCCTGGATATCGGGTGTGAGGCGATCGAGACGGGAAGGTGCAAAATGGCCATTGTTGGTGGCTGCGACGACTACAGCGAGGAGCTTGCATACGAATTCGCAAGTATCAAGGCCACCGCTAATAGCACCGAAGAGCTTTCCAAGGGGAGAATGCCAGCCGAAATATCTCGGCCAACGACGAGCTCAAGAAGCGGCTTTGCTGAGTCCGCAGGATGTGGTGTGCAGATTCTTATGAGCGCGGAGCTTGCTCTTGAGATGGGTTTGCCCATCTATGGAATTGTTGCGTATACGCAGATGGCGGGTGACCAAGTTGGCAGTTCTATCCCAGCTCCGGGAAAGGGAATCTTGACTGCTGCTCGTGAGACCAAGCAAGCGAAAAGTTCGCCTTTACTCGAGTTAAGTTTTAGACGAGAGGCATTTGATCAAGAGATTGCGGGTTTCAATAAACCCCTACAAGCATTAAACATGAAGACAGCTGCCCCAACCAAGAGAGGAGGGTATGCCGCTACGCTGAGGATCCGTGATGCTCAGCGCCGTTGGGGAAATGACATACGCTTAGTAGAGCCCTCGATATCCCCCATCCGGGCAAGTCTCGCCACTTGGGGCCTGACCATTGATGATATCAATGTTGTTTCCATGCACGGGACGTCGACCAAAGCGAATGAAATCAATGAGGGAGACGTTCTTGACACACAAATGGAGCATCTAGGCCGTCGGAGGGGGAATCCACTCCTCTGCGTCTGCCAGAAATCGTTGACAGGGCATCCAAAGGCCGCTGCAGGGGCCTGGCAGCTGAATGGTTGCATCCAGATGCTGCAAGAAGGCATTGTCCCTGGAAATAGGAACGCAGATAATATCGACAAGCAATTACAGCAGTTTGAGCACCTGGTATATCCAATGGAATCTCTCAAAGTGCCCGAAGTCAAAGCCACTCTCCTCACCTCGTTCGGTTTCGGTCAGAAGGGAGCTCTCAGCATCACGGTCGCGCCAAAATATCTTTTTGCTGCCCTCTCTACTACTGAGTACCAAGCCTATCGCGAGCGATTCATGGGGAGACAGCGATCGGCAATTCCCCATTTCATCTCCCGACTCATAAAGAATAGCATTGTGCAGGTGAAAAGCCAGCCTCCATGGAACGACCCAGAAGTCATGCGAGACTTTTTCCTCAACCCCACGAGTCGAGTTATTGATGGTCAGATAACACACGCGGCACAGGCAGAGTGCGCGATATCGCAGACTCTGTGCTCTGAGGGCGATCCTCCGATCGTAATAGTCGTACAAGCGATGCTCGAGTCAATGAATTACCCTCCATCGGCGACAACCGCTGTTGGCGTTGACGTTGAGGACATAGCCAACATCAAAATTGACAATTCAGCCTTCATTGACCGCAACTTTACTCCCAACGAGCGAGAATATTGTTTCGGAGCGTCAGATCCTCGCGCTTCCTTCGCCGGCCGATGGAGCGCCAAGGAAGCGGTGTTCAAGAGTCTGCAAACCTCGTCGGCTGGGGCGGGAGCTGCGATGCGTGAGATTGAAATTCTTAGCATGAAGGGAATCCCCAGGGTTGTTGTATGTAAACCGTCCTCGTTTGTGAAATTGGCTAACAATACAGCTCCATGGTCATGCGCATGAAGTTGCAGCGTCGGCCGGGATCATCAATATTAAAGTCACAATCAGCCACTCGGATCGAACGGCAATTGCTGTAGCACTGGCGACGAGGAGGCACAGCACTGACTCAATTGGGAAGGACTCGGATCCGAGGTAGATATGTAGCGGTCTGGGATACGATCGGCAGCGGCACAGTTGTGGGAAGTGGGAAGGGAACCTGGAAAACTCGCGGGCTCGTGGCGGAGTCATATGAACCGCATTTCAGGATGATAAAGTTCACCTCCAGCCAGCCTCCCGCGTCAACATCCTCCACAAGGTTATTTGCGTCGCTAGCGCACCCACTAGGCAGGCTAGAGCGCATGCCGGCCCAACAGAACGAGGCGATGCACACAAACAATAGGATTCTTCCCTTCCAGCTCCGCGATATGCGAGTCAAAATTACCTACATGAATCACAGCCGTCCCCTTGCCTGACGTAGGAACCCAACTCCGGGCTGCCAGGGCCGCTCCTGATCCCGGAAACGAGGGCCAGCGCAGCGCACGGGCACTTCTTTTATTTCCCTTTTGAACAATTAATGTCTGCGATTATTATCATTACAGCCAATAGCACGTCCGCCACGATCCCAGCCGGTTGGTTCCCAGTTTATAGCGCTTCCTCTCGCCCTGGATTTGGAAACACACCTACGTAGTCAGACTCATGGACATACGTCCAAGCGGTGAGGCCAGACAAGCCTTGGAAACAAACAAAGAAGAGGAAAGCGAAAAAAGCAATTTTCATCAATAAAAACCAGGGTCGCTGCCAGCACAACAATGGTTTGCTGCTAAATTAGTCTTGGAGGGGTTGGGGTGGGATGGCCTGAGAGCCGCTGGCTGTTTATATATAGCGGATAGATCACATTGCTATCACCTACACATTAACACATTGACACTTGTCATTTGCACTATCTACCTAGCCATGTCTCCAGTAACATTGGACTGTCTTCCCCTTCAACCTGCTCCCCTCTCCCTTCCCAAAGACGCACCCTCAACTCCAGAAGACACTCATACCATGGGCCTCAACATCCTAGACGACTTCAACGACGAGGAGATCCTCGCCAGAATCCACGTCAAGCTCGAGCACCTTGCCCATCTCTACGCCTCAGGCAAGCCGCTCTTCCCGCGCCGTCTCCTCGCAGACCTCGACGCGCAAATCGACCAAGGGAACGAAGAAGTCCACATCGACGACCTCGACGACGTCAGCCATACCTACAGCCTCAAAGTGCCAGCATGGTGTTCTGATTTCTCGTGAGCATTCCCCGATAAATCATCAGCCACCATTGTTTAAAGTAAATCCTAAACCCCCTCCACAGAAGAACAACATATCGAATCGGCTACAGCAGCATCCAAAACCTGACCTGCATCCACCCCTCCTTTCCGGAGATCTCCTTGCGGGACACCTCCCCGATCTCAATCTGCTACACGTCCACCGCAGAGTACCCAAAAGCACCCCTCGCCGAAACCCAACGTGCCTTCGAGGTCTCAAAGCGTAAATGGGAAGAGAGCGAGACGTGCGCTGCACTAAGGCTGCACCTCACACAGCTCGGGCGGAAAATGACCAAGCCCGTGAGGAAAATCATCGCGTTTGGACTGGGGACTATGACGGGGCTCGAGGATGAGTATCATTCCGCGCGTTCGCATACGCAGCACGCGGCTGTGCGGACAATGGTTGAGGTTTTGGGATCGTTGTCCTCGTCGGCGCCAAAACGGCGGACCAACAACAGCAACAGCAACAGCCCCACAGCAAATACTACGAGTAATAGTATAAAATGCTACGCGCAAGATCCGGCCTACACAGACGTGGACGACGAGATCCTACGCAGTCTGGACATCACCGTGGTCGACGACCCCAAGGGTTTCCTCGAGATCGACGATGAAACGCTCGTGTTTAGCGTTAGTCCCAATGTCCCCGTGAAACAAGTCGTCGCGGATGTCTGCTGGCCGGCCGCTATGATTTGGAATACAGTTATGCCGGAGGAGAAGGAGAACATGCGCTGGGAGAAGCAGGTTAAAGGTGGGGAGGAGTTCTGGGTTGTGTATGGCACTTTTTTTTTTCTTTGTCTCTTTTCCGGCATATTTATCGCTTCTTCGAGTATGTACCTGCGCAGGCACAAGCTAACGGGATATATAGGCCATTCACAACAGATCCAGACTCGGCGCGTGTGAGGAGGATGGTTAAAGAGTATGCGAGTGCCCCGCTCCGAGATTCAAATGAGTACTTTGGGGATTTGACGGTTTATGTGCGATGAACGACGTGCTATAATGAGTTAGGTGTACACTTTTGGGTGGCCGGTTTTGGATGGGTTTAATCAAGAGCTGTAGCTAGAATATGGAGCTATTAGGTTGGGAAGATAAACTGGGTCGTTTCTGTTGATATCATTATGTGCGGGAGGGATATTGCCAGGTTGTACTTCGATGATGAAGCTTTTTTTATTGAGATATTACCGGGAGAATAAAAGGTGTGATTGTTCAAGCTAACGATTGGACCTCGATTTACGGGCTAAGCTTCAGCATTGTTCAGCGGTTCATGGCCGCCGTTCTTTCGGTGAGATATGGGCTGATACCTTGCTGCTTATGATCGGCCTACAAATTCAGCTCATTCACTAAAAGTCTCTACATCTACTATAATCGTAAGTTAGTAAGTCAGGTCGATTAACGACTATCAATGTGCCGCCGCAACGCGGCGATATCAGCGGGTCCAGCACGACAGCAACCCCCGATGATCATTCCCTCCCAGCCCCCCTCCGCTTGACGTTGTACAACGTCCCAAAAGCTTTCATCCCACGGGCGTCGTACAGCCGTTGCGCCCGCTACCCATGTCTTGGTGACAGGGTCGTACTTTTCCCCCTTTGTCCCATCTGGATACAACACCAACCAGGGACTCCCAGGGCGCGAAGCCCACTCGTTCGCGAAATTACCACCCTCAGAGAGTCGATTTAACTCGTCCCGCATGACCTCAACGATCCTCCCAACGTGATCAATCCGTGTACAATTTACCCCTATGCCCCAGGGTCTTGGTAGTGCAGCGCCAGACTGATCCACTACCCCTCCAAGTGCTGCATCGACCCACCGTCTAACCTCTGTCTCGTCCACTTCCTCTGCAGGAAAAACACCACACACCCACCAGGGTTTTCTTTCGTACCCCTGCCCTTGCCCCTGTCCCTGCGTAACGTCGAGCATCGCTCCTCGCACAGCACGCACCTCGTCCGTCCGCTTGACTGTCTCAAACGCCACATAGTCCACATCATCCCACGCCTCCTTATTCTCAACAAACACGCTCAGCCGTCGCGCGTGCCACGACCGCAACGCGTGCTCCCCGTCCATCTCACGCGGATACACCCCTGTGTACTCCGCCGAAACAGGGGCCATCGTCGCACCGTACGGACCTAGTGACAGCGCGATATGACCTTTCCTCCCCTGACCACATCCCTGCGTGCCCTGCCCCTGTGTCCCCTCCCTCTCCCCGTGGCGCACAGAGTCAAACACAGACTGGGATTCAGGTGTATCAACCACGTCCCTCACAATCTTAACCGCCGACCGCATATATCGCTCCGCATCCTGTACTGTGAGGGCCGGGTTCGTCCGCGTGAAACCCTCTATGCTGGATTGGTATGTCGCTGAGAGGAGGATATTGGCGCCGGCGGAGCGAAAGGAGCGGTGGACGGCGGCGAGGGTGGAGGTGGAGGAAAGGAGGAGATGCGAGGACCAGAGTGGGGTTTGCGGGGTGAAGATTATGTTGTAGGGAGGAGATTCGAGCATTGTGCCGAGGCCGCCGTCCAGGAGGAGGATTTGCATTATTGCGTTGTAGACACGGATTATTGCTGATTTAGTGGAGGGGAGGATGAGAATCTGGGGTGGTGGTCAGTGCTGCCAAGGGGCTTTGTTTTGGAGGGGTTAGCTTATCGATAAGGATATATTTACTCTATTGATCTGCTTTCATTCGCAGATTTTCCTTACAAGCAAGCAAGCAAGCAATTACATCTACAAGTTGTGGCACGTATAAAGGGTCAAAATGCCCCTGTAAGCAATTTTTAGATTTTGAAAGCCTCCCGCAGAACTCTGACGTTGTGGTGTCCTTGCTATTGTTGTTCCTCTCGACTCAAGCCTCAGGCAACTCACGGGGTGCAATATCCCCGCTTCACCTTTAAGTCGTATCACTGAAAGGATCAGCACAATCACCTTGCTTGCTTCTTCCTCCGAATTACTCGCATCCGCTGTGATCTATCAGATTCGTTGGCAGGAGTCAACAGCCCGATCAGCCCATCCCCCAGCCGCCAGCCGCCAGCACACACCACCATCTCGAGGTTCACGAGAGCCCGCCTGCCACGTCGATCGCAGTTCTCTAGAATATTCCAGCACGGTATCCGCTGTCGGCAATCACACACGCGTCATTCTAGGATTCTATGCAGGGATCACAGTCCACATTGAATCCACCTCACCATGATCGGGCATGAACGCAGCCAGCAGCGGGGCAAGAGGCCGGAAATGGCAACGACAGCGACAGAAGTCCGTCTCGGCAGCTCGCTTTGCGGTGCAGCAAGCTTGCTTCCCCGGCCACACCTAAGACCCTAGTGCAGTGATCCATGCTTGTATGGCCTCTTGGATAGGGCAGGATGCCTGATTTGAGGCCTTAGGTCGGCTTTTTATCAGGTGTTTCAGTTCGACGTGTCAGATGTGCGATATTCTGGGATGACACCTCCGTTGACATGTTCGACGGCCAGTTTCGCCTTGATACGGATACCATGTTGGAGAATTATGCGGACTGCTATCCTCGGTGAATATCGGAAACTAATTCCTGGCCTGCATAGGACAAAACAGGAGCATGAAAGTCATCAAATCGATTGGTCCTCCATAACACCAAAATGAACTCCCCAACGCCACATCAGCTAAATACATGCTACAGCTTAGCCTTCACAGTAAAGGTTTCATCGCCCTGAACAGTCACCCCGGTCAGTACCTTGTCCTTTTGCTTCAACTCGATGATCGTCCCCCCATTCAATCCAAGTATCTCGCCATTCTGTACGTGGGCCTCACACCCGGTGAAAGTGACGGTCCCGAAATCTGCCAACGGAACAATTGAATCTCCCGACTGGAAGTCCTCCACAATCCAATCCGCATTTTGACCGGCGAGCGTTGCCTCGGGCTTTGGCGCTTTGACTGTTTGCGTGGCCTTCTGTCCCGTGCTCATGTTCTCGATAACGGCGATACCTTCGCTAGGCGAGAACGACTGCACCATGGCCACAATCACGTCGCCCGTGTTCACGGCCAAATTAAAGTCATATGCATAGTCAGGGAACCACTCAAACCAGGCATCGTGGTGCGTCTGCCCGTTTTCCACATAAAAGTCGACTCCCGTCTGCAGTATGGCTCCAACATATGTGTCTCCGTCAATCCCAACCCATGCAGAGACAGCCTGTAAATCAGGTCCCCCGGGTATGGCTGTGGCCGCTGGTACCGTGAAGGTTGCGCTTACGGCCGTGTAAGGCCCGCCTGCGGGCGGCTGCTCGCGCACCACGCCAGCCCAGTTATTGCTGTACGCGATGGCGGCTGTGTTGGCTGTGCGGAAACCACTTTGAGCACCTTCATGGCCACCGGATGTGGGGATGTTAGGGTGAGATTGGCGGCTTAGTGAGCGAGCTCGGATTCGAGAGGTGAGGTTTGAGGGAAGCGAGACGGCAGTCCCAAGGAGCGTGGATACTGCGAGAACGGTGAGACCGAACTTCATTTTGACGCGTTACATTAACCGTGGATGGAATGACAGATCAACGCGTCCAGGAGACAAAGGGGGGAGGAAGAGAAATACTAGGCCCGTCGCGAGATCGTGCTGCATCAAAATATCTTATAGACATGACAATCCTCTGCGATGACTATTGCATGCGGACGAAAACTTGAATCTCGTCTGATGTCCGAAAAGGGGTGCCACGCGTGTCAGCACTTCAAACCGTCAACAAACGTGCCCGGTATGGCCCCGGGTCTACAAGAAATGGTGCGCGAGTGACGCACTTCACACCTACGGCTCAGTTGCTGTTATTTTTACCACAAGAGGCCCCGTCTTTGGACAAAATGACTTGGCTGACTGACCGAGCTGGCAAAGATCTCCGCCAGGAATGTGTGTCTCAGAGGTCATGAAGTCTGGACTTCTCCAAGGTCGAGACACGTTCTGGCGTCATTTCGCAACAGATGAGACTATCAAGTGACTGGACACACACGACACACACCTGGAAGAAATCATTCGTGATAAATCTCTTAACCAATGTTGACTCCATCTACGCTAGAGGTCTCTGTCTGACTGCCAAGAACAACATGACTGTTCCAAGAATCAGGTCAAGAACCATATTAGAGCAATGTCTGTCGCACGCCACGTCAATCCGTCAAGGAAAGACTGGACTAACCACCCGCATTTGCCCAGTCGAATTTACCCCTCTGTTAGAAGTTAAGGGCCGAGACAACCCATCATCTCCCCCGGACCACATCTTCGGGCGTGGTTGGTTGGAATGGAGGGGTTCTTGGGCGATGCTTCTTACATTCTTCGGCCGGGCTATCATTCCGTAGCTCCTTCTTGAGAAAGAAGGACTGAACGCAGCAGCTGAGGTATTCTTACTGACTGTCCGACGTGGAGGTTAAGGAGTGAGTGTGCATGTGGTGTTCTTCGTCACGCAGGTTCGGCTCCAGGATCATCGCGAGCCATCGTGAACCCCAGATCGTATAGGGCTCAACCCGCGCTAGTCATTTTAGAACAATCCTACCTAATGCACAAGGCGGGCAAGACTTTTCCACTAATCACTTTTCTTTGTTCTTATGACTTCCATCTTATATATATCCTAAACAAAAGGGCCGTCAAGGCCTATGTACCAATACACCTCGTGCCAAACCCTAGAATCCATCTAAAGCCCTCCCTCACCGGAAAAGCTGCCTAACCTCATCCAAAGTCCAGAATCTCGCCATATTCCCCCCTCTCAACACCCTAACCTCCTCATCCAAATGCCCCCACAAGACTTCCTCAAACCCTCCCCCTTTCCCCTTCTCCCTGTTCCCATCCGCATCCGCACCCGCATCCCCGACCATCAACCCCCTCAACACTCCCTTCTGAAATTGTTCCTCACCAAGTTCACACCTCAAATACCCCTTCATCCTCACCAGCCCCTCATGAATCTCCTCGTGCTGCGCCGTAAGACTTCCTCCGGGAGCAAATTCGGGCATACGCGATGCAAGCAGCGGGATGAAGAAGCGCTCTTCGATGGAGTGGTGGGTTGAGAGGGATGTGCAAAAGCGGAGACCCAGGGAGATGAGTTCCTCGTCCGTGAGGGGTTCTTCTTCATCGTCGTCATTATCGCCTTTTTCTTCAGCTTTGTTGGCTTGGTTCTGGTGCACGATGCTGTGGCGAGGAAGAAGCGTGTTTGTTGAGGATGAGTTTGTAGTTGTCGGACTTTGTTGTTGTGTAGAGGTAGGTGATGAGCAAGTGGTTTTCAGCTGGGTCCACATGCTGCGGAATTCATTGTGCTGGTTTTTTCGCGTAGACGATCAGAGGAATCGAACATAGTATTTCTTGTCTTTATTGATTGGGAAAGTATTTTAGGTTATATATTTGGGGGTAATAGACATACAACATGCTCCATCCTCTCCGACATGTGGTTAAAGACGCGAAAGTCGGCCATTGAGAGCTCTAGTTGACGAGCTTGAGGCCCTTTACGCGTTCCCGTGGGCCTGGTTGTGTATTTTTGGCCCATAGAGCTCAGATGAAAACTTCTGGATATAAATGTAGAGCGACAGAAGTTGTTGCGAGATCAAATAGGATGTTTCGTGAGGTGAGTGGTCATCGATTATAGGTAGCATAGATATATATTTCATTCGGGGTACTTAATAATAAGTCCAGCTTGACTAGTCGGAAGTCGGAAGTAGATCTGACGCGAATTAATAAGGCTTGGTCAGTACAATTGGAAGCTGAATTTTTTTTTTTTTTTTTTTGGATTTATGTTGCTTAGAGTATGATATAAACGGAAGAGATCGTGAGAAAATTGTGATTGTATTGACTATATATAGGATTACGAGTGTTCCAGGTCTTCAATGGACGTGTGCCATTTCAGAATTTGCATGCCGCAAGACACAAATCTAGTACATCGCTGGTCGGAGAAATCTCCATTTGATATCAGCACTTCTTCGGCACAACCACAGTCATGAAAAGGCTAGATTGCAATTTGACATCCGTGCTAGGTAGGCTTAAGATCGTCGGGACGGCGAGGAATAGGACATGGCGGAGTATTATTAGTAGAAGGTAGGTATATATGTATATGTACCGTGAAAATAAGAATTCGTGATGAAGGGTATAATATCAATCAAAAGGTCGTGAATCGGATTATAGCTCGGCATGCTCAACGGACTTCGGGCTGGGAGTACCGCCCCTTAGTTCCTGCCAGGCAAGGTCGAATCGAGCACCAAGAGCCCAGGCGGTCGCAATCTGGGATAGTTAGGACAAGTACTAGAAGATGGGACGCACATACCATGATAACAGAGACAAGGACTGCAATCACGCCCATCAAAGCCAGCATGAAGAAGACGTCCTTGCGTGTCTCAGCATCTTGCCGGGCCCTTTCAAGCTCGGCTTCCGTCTTTGTACCCTCGACGCGGCGATTTGCCTCTTCCGCGTTCTGAGACGGGAAAATCGTCTCAATAAATTTTTCAACCTGGAAAACATTAGACGAAATTTTTTTTTTTTTGGAGGGAAGTCGTACCTTTCCGCAGACAATGCTGATCTTGAGGAAGTTCGGATCCTTAGGTGTGTTCTTCTTGTGGATCTTGCGAATATACCGACGGAAAACGTCGCAGAGAACCCGAAGGTTCTGTGTGGACTCGGTCATCAGCTGACAGGCATCACCCTTTGTGATCTTAATATTCCGCTCAAACATGGCGGGGTTGCGGAAGCAAAGCTCTAGAGTAGCGATGGCCATACCCTGAGGGATGGCGCAGAAGTTGAAAACACTCTGTTCGCGCAGACCAGCAAGGTAGAAGAGACAGTCCTCGACATGTTCCAGTGCGTTCAGGACCATCTCAGAGTTGCAGTTCAAAGCAGCTTCGCGGTTTTCTGGCTTGAAGAGATCGTCAAAGTCATCAACGTGCTTTGACCAGATGGCCTTGGGCCAGAACCGGCGACCGTCGTCGTTATCTTCCCGAACATCACGGATGATATTGGTCTTTTGAAGAAAAAGACCCATAGACTTGTGGAGACGGGGGCGCTTCAGCAGAGCGGGGTTACCGAACTCCGCCTCGACGAAGAGACGAGTGCAACCTTCACCGACCAAACCAGCGACATAGTAGCAGTAAAGGTCGTACTCGTCAACGGTCTTCACACTCGCATCCTCGAGCTCAGCTTTCCGAACGTAATCGGCCATACCGTTGCCCATCTTGTCTGTGATATCCTTGATGATCTGCTGGTACGCAGGTTTCAAGTTCTTGAACTCGGTAATGACATTGTGAAACTGAACCAGCAGTTCACGGTCCTTCTCCTCCGGGCGGTTCCCATCAAAGGTCCAACCATCTTGCTCGAGGAAATCTTTGAAGTTGCGTAGCAGCGGCTCCTTTGTCTCAAGGGGAATTGAGGTGTCATCCTCAATTGTGTCAAGACCACGGAGTACCAGGTAGAACACGGACATGGGCAGAAGCAGCTCTGGGTGCAACTCCTTGATCACAGCACTGAAACTCCGGCTGGTGAGATCAAGGAACTTGAAGCATGCTTTCTGGGACTCGGTCTCATCCTTCTCATTGCGCTCATGGACGGGATTGTGCCAGACTTTCCTACCACCAAGAAGGGTTTTCGTTAGCGTGGTCTAGAGAAATAAGCGAATCGTCACAAAAAAGGGGAACGAACCATTGAATGATTGCCCTCAGCTCTGCAGGGTGGATTGAGTAGTAGAGAATATTGCCCACGAGACCCATGGTGTGCGAAAATGATAATTTACACGTGAAGGTGAAGAAGGGGAAGAGTACGGGGGGAGACGCGAGGGAAGAAAAGTCCTCGAACAAGAAATGCGGAGATTTGGAAGGAAGCGGCAAAAGCAAATTAGCAACAATTTGGCGTACTAGTACACGCTAGGAAAGTAATGTACAAAGGCACAGTGGCCGATTGGTAGAGAAAACCTGATGGAAGATATGTAGAGGAGAGTAAGTAAGTTAAAAGTCAAATTAAGTGCAGGAGAATAGAGTAGAAGGAGAGGGAAGGGGCGAGAGGGGAAGAAGAGGACAAATATGAGAGGATTTGGGGAGGTGAAAGGTTGAGCGAGTCGGAGTGGGAGAAGAAGAAATTGAGCTGAGAAATAATTAGCCCCAAATTAGTGAGTTCTGGAGAGCCGGATCATCTCGGCATCCGGAACGCTCCATGACGGGTAACCAGAGCCACCTTCCGATAGGCAGCTCCGCCGTTTTGAAATCTATGACAGTACGAGACATAGGATACCGCCTCCTCGTCTCTTTGGCCTCCCCACCATGACGAAAGGCCGCTCTGAAGCATCATCAGGCAGAAAAAAATAATAACACTTGCGCATACAAGACCTTGGCTTGCTCAGCCTTCTCAACCTTCGCAAAACCACTTATTGTTTCGTTATACCAAACACCACTCGACCCTTTCCCGTGTCCCTGTTCGTGCCCACCGTTGCAGGAAACGGCTGAATCCTGAAAAGCGGTCTTGCCGCATATCAAGATGGTTGTTGATACCACTTACTACGACGCCCTCGGGGTGCCTCCGACGGCCACGGAGCTCGAAATCAAGAAGGCATACCGCAAACTCGCCATCGTCACTCACCCTGGTGTGCATAACTGAAATCGTCTGCCTGACACCTCTGACTGTCATTAGATAAGAATCCCGGTGATGAGACCGCGCACGAACGATTCCAAGCGGTACGTCATCGCTTACGGCACAATATACGCAGCTATACTAATTGCTCTGTTACATAGATTGGTGAAGCGTACCAGGTCCTTAGCAACCCCGATCTCCGCAAGCGATATGATACACACGGCAAGGAAGAGGCGATCCCTGACCATGGTTTCGGTGGGTATCCATAGCTATTGCCATCAACATAAGCTAATGTTGCGCAGAGGACCCTAATGAGTTCTTTGGTATGATATTCGGCGGTGATGCGTTCTTCGATCTTATCGGCGAGATCTCGCTTCTCCAAGACCTTACCACTCGCATGGAAATCACAACAGAGGAAGCAGAGGAAGACCTCGCGGCAGCCACGGAAGAGAAGCTCAACATCAATGAACAGGAGGCTAAGACCGCTGGTGGAAGCCCTGGTGCCACACCCGGTCCCACACCCGCAGCCGCGCCCGCGGCCTCGCCTTCAGGAGGCTCCGGCACTAGTACTCCTCGTCGTTACCTTGGTCAACACGCTCTCACGGATAAGTCGGATGAGGAAATACGAATGCAGGCCGCCGATGTATCACAAGAAGAACGTGAGTTGCGGAAGAAGGAAAAGAAGAAGGGCGGCTTGACTCGCGAACAAGCAGAAAAGCTTGAAGCTTTTGAGCGTGAACGAGCTAAGGCTCGTGAAGAGCGTGTCGAGATGCTGGCGACGAAGCTCATCGATAAGATTAGCGTGTGGACTGAGACCGACAAGGGTGCCGACGTAACACGCGCTTTCGAGGAGAAGATCCGCCTTGAAGTCGAGAACCTCAAGATTCAGTCCTTCGGTATTGAGATTCTCCACGCTATTGGCGCCACATACGTTTCAAAGGCCACCTCTTTCCTTAAGTCACAAAAGTTCCTCGGTATCTCCGGCTTCTTTTCTCGACTAAAGGACAAGGGCACTCTTGCCAAGGAAGCTTGGACCACCATTTCCACCGTTATCGACGCCCAACTGACGATGGAGGAAATGGCTAAGCTGGAAGAAAAGGGAGGAGAGAACTGGACAGACGAGATGAGGGCAGAATACTCTGTGAAGGTTACAGGGAAGCTTCTCGCAGCCGCCTGGCGTGGCAGCAAGCTTGAGATCCAAAGTGTTTTGCGCGATGTCTGCGACAAGGTCCTGGGTGACAAGAAGATCAAGCTCGAGAAGCGTGTCGAGCGTGCTCATGCTATGATTATTGCCGGCAATATCTATTCGAAGGTTCGTTCTCTTCAAAAAATGTCTATTACACCGTACTAACTAGAGTCAGGCGGAGCGTGACCCTGACGAGGAAGGAGACTATATGGCCTTTGAGCAGCTCATGACAGACGCTATGGCAAAGAAGGGCAAGGACAAGAAGAAGGATAAAAAGCACGCCCAGGCCGCTGAGGTCTCGACCAGCCCGAAAGCTGGGTCGTAATTCTCCTTTATAATATTTAACCTCCCGTGTCTCTGCCGAACTTGGTTACGTTTCTTGCCCCATCCTTACGAGATATTCCCTGTTCGGCTTTTGGATATAGTCTATCCCAATGTATTTTCGTAGAGAACTCCCATCTTGACTCCCGTCCCTTCTCAAAATTTGCGTGGTTTTCTCTTGTATCTGCTAGCCAAGCTCAACGTCCCCCATAGATCTCTTCACTGACCTAACCCCCAGAGACCATCCGACTAGGAAGGTAGCCGTTGACTCATCGTCTAAAGCATAACTCCCACTCCTCGAAACTCTCATATCCCCCAGGATGTCTTGCACCCAGAACAGACCATGGCCCAGAACCCAGAAACGTGGACTTCAAACCCTAACTCCTCAATTTTCCCAACCCAATCAGATATCCATTCCATCCTCATAGTTTTCTGGAAAAAATTTGATCGGGTTATACAGGCCGTTAAAGTTCGCCTCTTTCCCTTTCTTTCTTCTCTTCCACCCCCTGCAGGCCAAGTTCTTGAAGCCGCTACCCGTCACAATATTGACTTCTCTAGCCACAGTGCCTCAAGGCCTTTCGTATTCTTCACCATTAGTGATATAAACTATCATTTTCGCATAACGGACACCCCCATCCACCTGAATATCGCCACAGCGATCTTCATCAACGATAGAGACAAGGACCACATATATATACCCATAAAAATGTCCGTCTCTGTCCGTTTGAGACCTGTTCGTGCTAACTCGGACACGGTCGTCCCCTCTATAACCCGAACAACTCCTAGCGAGGACGTCTACAGGCACGTCCAAAGCCAGCTGGATCTCACGGCTGCTGTATGTCAACCTCGTCCCCCTTACGATCATGATTTCATCATCGTATCAACGTTCACTAACAATAATTAGTCTACGCTAACTAGCCATGATGATAACAATGACGCACAGAGCATCCCAGTTCTTCGAGAGAGTGAGACTCGCAGTACAGACAGCTGGTCTGAGTTCGAAATGATCGACGATATCGAGAACGACGCGGACATCGACACTGGTTCTGAGGGGGACGAAGATGATGCCGAAGATTTGACTCAGTCTCACTCTCAGGCTTAGACTTAGATTCAGATGGCGTTATGGACCTTGACTCAGGCTCCGACTTGGGACCTGTGTCCCAACCTGAGCCTAAGTCTGAACCTGATGCTGGCGCCTTGGCCATCGACGACGATAGCCACACTGAGAGCATGGCTACCTCCTCCCGAACCCGCGCCAACCATGCCGGTACTATCCCAGACTTGTTCGCGCAGTGGCAGGAAGAGGATCACCATCCCCATGAATTCATTAGGTGGGTCGTGATGCAGGTGACGGCGTACCGGTACTCCTAGCCCCGTTTCGAGGGAGAGAGGGCCACCACGACCATAGCCATCCCCATCGGCAGAACCGACAGCAACAGCGACCGGAGGATCGCACCCAAAGCCAACTGCCGCCGCAACGCCTCAACCAATTTTAACTGGTCGACTCTCTGCTCCGGTTCTTATGGCGCCTTGATTCGTCAGGCTGGTCAGGTGCAGGAGGACGGCGTGGCCTCCACTGCCCTACACACAGGATGGCCTCGCCCCTTCTTGAAAACCAGCGGGGTAGGTGGCAGCAGTGAGGAAGATGACACTACTGATGCGGAGTGGTCCAGTGGTGGCTGGATGAGGGTCGAGCCTCTTCCGTTAGGGTTGTAAGGGAGCGAGTGAGATTCGTCTTGGGGGTGTTGGCATCGCAGGCCACGTTGTTGCGTTGGAAGAAAATTTAGAAGCAGAGCAACCTGAGCCTTGGGGTGCCCCTTAGTTTGATCCGATAGCGTCTTTCTTGCTTGAAACGTGTTCAAATCTTTGGCTATCTATTATCACTTACACCCTGGTTAAGACTCTAGACCACATTGGCTTTTTTTTTGGACGTTCCTTGGTGTACTTACTTGCTATCTTCATAAGATCATCCTGTCTTAATCGATAGAGACCGTATAGTTGATGCGTATACAGAAAAGACCGAGGTATATTTAAGGCATGCAAGTCTTATCAATTTTCCATTGCGTATGGGTATCTAGGAATGGTGCCAGAGACAGCATATCAGTCGCATAAATCTATCGCTTGTATTAATCATAGCCAATTAAAGAAAGGAAGATAGAAAGAAAGAAAGTAAGTCTATCCAGATAGCGCCAACACCAGTCATTAATACGTAAGTCAGCAAGCGTATTAGGTCGATGGTACGCGTCGCAGGGTATCTGTCTCAAGATATGCTAAAGGGGGTTTCTCAAAATGTGGGTGTTGATAAAAGGCAGACTCCGGTGGGAGTGGGTATTATAGAATGACGAGGTTTGTCGTATAAGGCAGCCTAATGGTACCGCTAACAAAGGAAATAAACATGAGGGTTTATCGATCATGAAGGCAGTGGTTCCTCGTCCACCGCTTCGACCTCAGGGAACTCTGCTTCTGGCGAAGCGAGGACGCTCGCTGCGAGAAGCCCTCGACGGGCTTCTCCATCTTCGACTAATTCATCGGGGCTCAAGACTCGTCCCCCGAGCTGAATGTCACTGACATGCACATTGTACTCTAGTGCCTTCTTCGCTTCTTTGATGAGTTCTTCTGTCCAGCCTAGACAGCGTTTGAGGCTCTGGTTCATCTTCTGACTATCTGCCAAAAGTTCTTGGTGCTTCGCAAGGTCGATCAAGAAACGCTTCTCGTCCCGAACCTTCTGTTGTGCGTCGTCTTCAGCTACCGAGTCCGTTCCGAGGCAGCTTTCATCCAGCATGGACTCTCCATCACTCAAGTCGGACATGTCATCATGCGAATGAATTGAGGAGAATTCACTTTCGCCTTCATCAATCTCGCTGGGAATCGACAAGGTTCCTGATACCGATCGTGAAGGAGCCATAGATAGGCGACCAGAGCGACTGAGTCTTCGAAACCTGCGCAGTTCTGCATTCTGCTTCCGCATCTCACGCTCCAGTGTTTTATTGATTGCAAGAAGTGAGGAGTTGCTGATCTCCAGGTCCAAGATCTTGCGTTCCACACGGGCACTAAGAACTGGTCCACTACTCCCTGCGTGGTCTGATTTCACCGGACTTTGTAAGCCAGATCCCAGACTGTCAATGGACGTCGTGGAGCCGTTGCTGAATATACGTGGCCTGAAACTAGAAATAGGGTCGGTTACTGGATTGTCTTCGACCTGCGAATCCAAAGTGGACACTATTATGGGGCTCGGCCGCAGGCCCTCCCTCGCCGTCTCTCGGAGAGGCGTTCCACGTCCAGTGTCAAGGCTCGAGGACTTTGTGTGGCTTATCACTGGTATCGGTCGTGGGATACCGGTCCGTAACGGGGGGCTATTAATCGGCGAATGTATCTCCGGCGGGTCGAGTGGAGGTACATTTTGAAGTGGAGTACCATCCGAAAGTTGAGGGGATGTGCTGGCAAGTTGAGGGGATTTCAGTTGCGGCGAGGATGTAGATGGTCTTGCTGCAACAGGACGAGAAAACCCGGACGACCGCCGTCTAGCATTATCGTCAGCTGGAGCCTGATTCTCCTCTTGGCCATTTGCATATATAAACGTCGCGGGTGACGCTGACTTCACCGATACTTTTGACCGAACATCTGCATCGGAGGAGCTCGAGACCGAGCGCGCATCGCTTGCGTGAAAGAACATCGGGGACGCCGCCGAGGCATCGGTAGAGGAATGGGGGCGGGACGTAGTGTTCAAATCGGCGGTCAACGTCTTAGCCCTTGCAGTCCTCGCAGGTTCTAGCTTTGGCCCCATACGGACGGGGCTGCGATCGCTCCGGTATATCCTTGGATTTGATCCAGGAGTCTGAGCGGGTTGGCTGAACGATGACTGCGGAGAGTGCAGCGGCGTGCTACCAGGGGAGAGTATGGGTCCATCACGCCTGCTAATCCGGGGCCCGGATCGAGGGGTAACGTTCGCACTGAGGTAGGAGGGCTCTGGGGTTTGTCTCGATGGAGTGGAAGCGGGATTGTCCGAGGGCGCAAGCCGTTTCGGGGCGCGGACGGTCGATGGAGTAGCTAATTTTGGTGTTAAAGGAGATTTGTTCGCTCGATTAAATGCTGCACTCAGAGTAGGGGTAAATGGTTTGGCGATGTTGCCATTGCTTTGTTTATCGAAGTTCATAGCTGTGGGATTCGAGGGGCGGGTTAGAGGGCGACTTATTATGGCATTGCAGCACTCCTTGAGGATCTGCAAGCATGGTGGCACCAGCCAGCCGGTAGCGTTGAGCCAATTGTTGAAATCAAGATGAGAAATGACCTCTGACAACTCTCAGAAAGGATGGCTGCGGCAGAGACAAGGGTCAGGTGGTGAGGACGAAGATTTATGACGAGAGGCGATCATGCGTGGAAGTAAAGGCCGACCACGATGTTTATCCCCGCCAAATCCGGCCTAGTCGCTTTTCACCGCAACGGACAACAACGCATTCCAGGAGGCGCAACAAGGTCTTTCCGGGGATACAGACGTCTCAGCGCAATTCCAAAATGCCCTGATATTTTAAGTCATCGGGAAATATCGTACAAGTTAGGCCATACGCTTCCGATCGTTGGATGATCTGTAGCCCCGCCGAGGCCCGCGATGGGCTGATCTGAGTCCCGCGGCAGAGTAGTTAGTTATAGGAAAAGTAGCCTTAATAAATCAAAATTGACTATTACAATCCTTGTCTGATGATTGTGCTTATACAACTGCTCTCTATGCCGGCTATATGACATAATGTAGCTTGGATGGGAAACCGCCAAAGTTAAAGCTGTAGAACATCTATGCTGCACCCCTCGAGATTTCCTTTGATCATGCAGTGCGCTGGCGTCGACCACTGTCAGAAGCAAGGAGCTAGAGTTGTGACCGGTCGTGTAGTGTTGCGTACTTTCTGAAGAGCTTCTCGCATGCAGGTTAAGCGAAAAATAGGCGCTTCTGCCGTGGATCGATAGTCTCTCGAGCTGCAGTCTTGCGCTTCCGCGTGGCTGTCAGGGGTTGGGATTGAGCTTGCGGTTGTGATTGTGGTGAATCGTCTTGTATAACTTCTTTGATCGTTTGCTTTGAGAGACAGTAATCCACATGGCCATTAAACTTCCTATCATCAGCGACTTGAGGCATCGAGCAGATGGGGCAGTCCCAATAAAGAGGCTGATCTGGGGTCTTCTCGCTGGCGGCCGGGACTATGTTTTCCTCGGATGGGTCGGTCACATCTTCGGGCACCTCCTGACTGAGTTTCTCAAGATCCTGCATCTCATCTTGCAGTTCCTCTCGGGCCGCCTTTTCGAATGCCTCCTCTGCGCTGATTTCTTGTTCTCGGGCAAACTCGGCTGGATTATCCTGCGGAGGTTTACGTCGAGCTGCAGCGCCGAAGAAGTCTATGCTAAACTTTTTGGTGCTCACAAGGTTTGTACATCGAATACCAAGTAGTCGGAGCTTCATGTTTGGAATTTCCTTCTCGAGCTTCTCTAGCATCGGAAGAGCCGAGGTGAACAACTCCTTGGCCGTTGCAACAGCTCTTGCAGGCTGATGCTGCCGAGTCAGAACCTCGAACGTGGCTAATTTGACCTTGAGAACCACGGTGCGTCCTTTGAATTGAGTCCGAGAAAGATCCTTCTCCAGTTCCTGAGCGCAGTACCATAGTTTCTCTCGGAATTCTTCTTTGGTGCTAATCTCATGGAAGGTGGTTTCAGTGCCGACACTTTTGCGTTCATAGCTTTCTGCTGGTTGAATATTCGTCCGGCCTAGCCCGAGATAGCACTGTGCTAGAAAGTGAAATGCCTTTTCGCCAAAAAGTTTCGCTAGTAGAGCACGATGGGGATAGATGTCGCCGCACGTTTTGATACCGATAGCGTCCAGCTCTCGCTCAAAAACCCGACCCACACCATTGACTTTGCGCATTGGCAGCTCGTTCATAAATTCCAAGATAGATTCTCGAGTATTCGGCACACAGAACTGACCGTTCGGTTTATTCCGGTTTGAAGAGATCTTGGCAATCTTTGCGTTTGCTGCAATTCCAGCCGAAACCGATATTTTGGTTGTCTCTAGAATCTCTGCCCGCATACGATCCACGGCTACTTCGGGGTCGAGTTCGTTCTCTTCGCAGTAAGCGGTAATATTTAAATATGCTTCGTCGATACTTGCACTCTCAAATTGAGGATCATATCGAGCGATGATCGCCCGAATTTCTTGGGCTTTCGCAGTATACTTCTCGTAGTTCTGCGGTAGTAAAACAAGTTCTGGACAGAGCTTCTTAGCCACGAATGATGCCATACCACTTCTGACACCGAATTTCCGAGCTTCGTAGTTACAGGTAGTCAAAACACCCTTTCCGACAGCCATAGGAACAGTCTTTAGCTCGGGTCTGTCAAGCTCTTCGACGGCGGCAAAGAATGCATCGCAGTCGACATGAACGACATACTGCGAGAGATCTCGCGTCAGTTCTAGCTCGGCAAAGAGTTGGTCGGCTAGTCGTTGATCAATTGATAAGTTCAAGCTTTCCAGTCGGGCTTTCTCTTGGAGAATTCGCTGGATCTTCTCCGTGAGGACACGATCGCGAGCTTGCTCATGATTGAAGAACTTGGACCCTTTTGACGCATTATAGATAATCTCCGAGACCTTTGACCCTTAGTTTCCCAAGAAAACGAGATGTGATTGACTTTTACCGACATACCTTTTGCTGGTCGACAGAGTCTTGGCCCGCCTTTGTCAAGGAGGGGCCTAAAAGATGATACTTCAAGCTTTCCTCGCCCTTTGGATCCTCATCGGACAATGGGGGGAGATTATCTGGAGGCGCTTCGACCTGCGGTTCGCTTCCCTCCTCCATGGAATCATTCTTGCTGATGTGAAGGTGAGATAAGACGCGATTTCGATGTCCCAACTCGATTTCCAAACCAGGCAGCATTAGGCTGCGTTATCACGTGGTCACGCGTTTCGTGCCGCCGCGTTGCACGTGCGCTGTTTGATCCTTTGAGGCAGCTCCATCCACCGCAACTCGATGTCCGGGATGAGATATCGGTGACCGTGCCCTCCATGTGGATCCTTGACTCAGAGGGTGACTTCTTGGAAGGTGACTGAGGCTTCAATATGATATCTTGCGCGATGGCTAAAAGTTTGAAGGGAAGCGCTTGTGGCTCCGACCTGGGAAGAAGTACCTCTTCGGTCGTGTTAAAAAAGATGGAGGTATGTCCTCACTGATATGCTTAGTGCGCCATTAATTCGCACTAACGGACATGTCCTATAGTTCGACACGTCATCAAAAATGGATCCGTCTCACGAAAGCATTTGGTAATTGAAGTATCGCCGGTCGAAGCCGGGAATTCGGTAAGATAATCTAACCACAGTCACTGCGCCTTGACTGATAAAGTTAGGGGAGAGTCCATGCACGATCTGATATTTCCATTACCGACCTGTCTACGAAATTCGGCACACATCTTGATGGCAAACGTATACCGGGGGATGAAAGCCGGAAGTTGACCGGGGAAGAGCATGAGATCCAACTGGGGAACCACCAACCGTTACTTCGGTAGGATCCCCACAACTACAAACCGTCCAGAAAGAAGCTGATTTCTATCATGTCCAGGATAAAATGGGAGCCCATCGTGTTGACCTTCTCCTTCTCTACGAAAGATTCCAAAACCAAAAAACCTTTAGCGGGCTTCCGCTCCAAACTCGAAGATCTCGACGTCAAAGTGATCGAAGAGTACCTGGACGCCACCACCCACGTCGTACAAACCAAGCGAAATACCGCCAAGGGATTGCAAGCGCTGGTCAATGGAAAATACATTGTGAACGAGTCGTTTGTGGACGCGCTAGTCTATGCAGCAACTCCGAGTGACCTCGAAAATCTGGAGAGTGCCTCCCCATTGGAGACTGATTTTGACGGTTCATGGCCAGATGCAGTACACCATCTACCTCCCCCTGGGAAAGAGGGGAACGACTTTGCAAATGACTCATTTACGCCTAATCCGGATCGGGTGAACGTCTTCGAAGACTACACGTTTGTTTTTGGCGATAAGAGCCAGTATGATACTTTACACGGGCCCATCACGAATGGCCATGGAAAATCTCTGCTCTACCAAGTCAAAGATGGTGTCACTACCGCAGATGAGATGGTCCAGTTCATGACCAATACGGCAGGTTTCAAAGGCCTCGAAGCCGACAGAGACAACGGCCCTGGAAGGGTGGTTCATGTGCGGTACCGGTCAAAGACACAGGCGCAGTGGTCGATAGAATTGAGCAATCAGATTGCACTATTGACTGATCAGCGTGTCATCGAGCAGAACGAGTTTATAAACGCGATTCTGCGCAATGATGCGTCCATCCTTTGTCGACAATTACGACGGGAGATAGATTTTGAGCCCGCATCGTCAGAGCCTTCATCTGCTCCTCCGCCGTCTACTCAAGATGTGCAACTTGTTGCCGACTCCCAGCCTGCTGAGGTTGTGGGTGAGCTGTCGAAGAAGGTCAAGGGCGCTAGGGTTCGCAAGTACGTCAGCAAGATGAAGACCTTCGATGACGGATTTGATATCAACTCCATTCCGGTGTATGTTCCAGAGGGGGAAGACTCAATTGGCTCACCACCTCCAATGCAGATGGAAACTTCTAATGGGTTCCAATCTCAACAGCTGAACAGCATCGAAGAGGAGGAGGACCTAGTTTCCAGCTTGTTACCAGGCGCCACTGCTATGAAACGCCGGCGAGGAGAGACGTCGCAGTGGAGTTTGGAAGAGTCTAGTTCTCATATGAAGTCTGAGGGGGTACCTCGACCGAAGCGACAAAAGCTTGATGTGTTAGAAGCTGCGCGACAGCACCGAGAGGCAGAGGAGGATGCTGCCCGCCAGCGACGCCAACAAGAGGAAGAACTGCTGCAAAGTTCACTCAGAGACCTGGACGTGGAAAAGCTTAAAGGCCTTGCAATTGTCGAGGAAATGGAAGTACCGGCCCGAAGGAATGGCAACACTGATAATGATCGATGGGATGAGCGCTGGAACGGGAGGAAGAATTTCAAGAAGTTTCGCCGGCATGGCGATCCCAGCCAGCCACGGCGTCGGATCCAGGCAGTCATGATTCCCATGGAAGAGGTAGCACGGAAAGATTTTGGCATCGGAGATCACTACTGGGTGAACACGCATCAATCCAGTACCACGAGCGCTCAAGACAGCCACCAAGAGCGATCCGTCAGCCAAGCTTCGAGCGAGCCACCGCAACAACGACCAACAGGCCGAAGTGGCTCGGAGAAGACAATGACCCAAAAGAGTCAAAAAAGGGTTCGCGAAGAAAGAGATTCTGATAGCGATGATGAGCTTCGATTTCGATTTCGTCGCAGGCGATGATTTATTCCATATTTTTTTTCACTTTAGGTATATAGACTCGATTTGCTTCGGATATTCAATCTTAATTCATCTTTCAAATTGCCACTCGCACCTTGTTTAATACAGAGTGGACAATAATCCCTTTCCTGGCTGAGAGATCAGTCGATTAAAATTGAGCAGCAGCCCCAATTGATGAGGCGCTACGGACATTGTCCAACCCCGTCGAATGAGACTTGAGCGCTAACCGCAGCCAGACGCTAAATCTGTGGTTCGAAGGTTATCCTTATCGGAAATTCTTCACTCTAAATTGTGATCGACTGGAATGGGATTCGCCGTCCATCTCTTGACCTGGTGCTTCGAATCCTGATTCATCACGCGAGGGGCGAGGATGCGGTCATTATTCAATAGAGAAGAGACCGCGCTGGCGTCGGATACTGCTCACTTAAATGGTGCTGGTGTATCAGAATGAGTCTCGAACAAGGGGGCTGCTATTAATACACGCTGCAATGGATGGCATCACCGCGTAAAATCATCTGACCTGATTTCAAGGCTTTTCTCGTCGTTGCGGATGTTCTCTTCTTTTCGTCAGATCGTTCCAGCCCATCGCCTCTTCTCTCCAGCCTTCAAGCTTCCCCCTCGTTGCCCGCTTGTCTCCTCTCCTTTCACTTGCAAGTCGCCTCTTCCCCTCCACTCACTCTTATCGCTCCATCTGTTGCACCACCATCCACACGCCATCCGCTCTGTGCTTGACGCTGCCTGACGGCCTAATTCTGTCTCCATCAACCAACACATACGCTTCCAACGCAACATCGTCTCCGCCATGGACCACGCTGGCCGCTCATGATCACACTTGCTTATTCTTCCTCGTCATCGCCCATCGCCTATAAGTTATAGCAGCCGCTGTTGTGCTCCATTCTCGACCTTCCTCCACCTGCCGACACTCTTCAAGCCGCCTCGAGTATGTTCAACATCACATTTTCGCTTCTTTTCCTCCTCTTCTTCACCTTTTATTCTTTCTTTTTCCTTATCTTCTCGGTCATTTCCGCCTTGCTAACTTGGGTCTCCCCGTAGCCCTCTCCTTTTTTTTTCACGGTTGACGATCTTAACTTCTGCTTGGCGTTTTTAGGTCCTCTGTCCTTCCCTCCAGACCCATAATAATGACCGCAGACTTGATCTCGTCTCCTTCCTCCCCTTTCATGATCTCCGCCATTCCACCCCCTCGGCCCGTCTCAGTGAATGCCCTCTCCCGGGCCTCATCCTTATCCGATACACTACCATGCTCAAAATCCACTCGAAGTACAAGCGCGGAGATTACGATCCATGATGGTCCTTCGGCGGCTCCCGTGGGTCCGAACTACCTGGGCTGGGCCCAGCCTCCAGTGGATACCGAGATGGAGGATGTGCAATTAGCTGAGACACCATTACCATTAATTTGTCGATCCGGGATCCAGTTCGAACATCTACCAGTGGAAATTCACGAGACAATCCTTGACCATCTATTTGGCGAGCGCACGTCGGCCCTCACGACTTCGGTTGGCGGAAAGTCGCCTGCTCGGAGTTGGAACAAATCATTACGTCATCCCCGACGCAAAGCTCTCTCGAATCTCGCTCTGATATCGCCGGTATGGAGGGCATTGGTTCAAGACCGGATCTACAGGCACAGTCAGTATTTTGTTCGCGGGTGCCTATCCTGATACTAACATATGTCTCCGCAGTCAAACTCAAGGGCACCACGGATGAGCTCGCGGAGAGTGCACGCTGGTTTCGTGCGCATCCTCACTTGGCACCATACGTTCGACATGTGGAGGTCTGGATACCTGTATGGGGTCAGCGAGCGATCAAGCATTCGTCCCGTCACCTTCCACCTCGGAGATTCAATGATGAGGATGTCGCTGCGATGGACATGGGCGTCGTGCAAGCTGCAATGGCATGGAACGACCCTGATTCGAGCCCAACCACTGACTACAAATATCACTATGCAAGCCACAATGCCACACTAGAAGAGATGTTTGTCCATGTGCAGACTGTTTTCTCGGAGGCCCGTATACTTACGCTGGAAGGAGGCCACTGCAAGAAACCGCCGATGGTGCGCCACTTTCGCAGGGACCCATCTGAGCACAGCAACCAGTACCTCCCCATGCTACCGGACATCCAAACTTTCGTGATGCGAGGAGCCTGGAACATTATGCGAGATCACCAACACTGGTCCACTCTATCCAAGGCGTTACCGAACGTGCGTGAATGGCATTGTTCATATGCAAAACCGAAGATCGAGGGCTACGAGACCATTGCAGGGATCCTGCGTCGTCTTCCTTCATCATTGCTTCATATTAACGTCAGTCTCGAAGGCTTTTACAATAAGGATAATGCGCAAAGTCGCTGGATGGGCGATGGGGTCAATCTACCACATTTGTGTCGTCTGCTAGGAGGTGTGGCACCACAGTTGGAGTCCCTCACATTCACCGGCAAAGTTTGTGCATGCCTGTTCGACTCGACTCGAGATTCAATGAGCACGTCGCAGGGCAAATCCAAATTGAAGTCGCTGGATCTAGTTGTGAAGACTTGCTGCCGAGACAAAAAGCTCCATCCAGGCCTACCGTTTCTCGATGAGTTTTCGGGCATCACCAACATGAATTTCATCAGAGCATTTGAAAAGCTAGTCGTCGGTGCCATTCAAAGTCTGAAAATCCATCACGAGCTGAACTATATGCGCGTCCGTTTTATCGATCTAGATTCGGCATGTCCTCCGTTGAATCCGTATTTCCAGCTTGTGGATAGCCAGTGTACTGGTCTGTGGAGCGAGCAGATCCTGGAATCGCTTCACGAGTCGCGTCCGGATGCAGCGTATCTCAAGCTGACCGACGGCATATACCCGCAATACGGCCACAACCACCAGGTCGTCGGTGCTATATATCCCCGCACGCGACCACTGAGCATCCACGCCTCGACATACAGAATCATCGCCGACGTACCGAAACCGTGAACCCACAATCAAAGCATGGGCGGAAAAAAAAGGGAAAGGTTCTTCTTCTTTTTCTTTATCATCTTCTATCTCGACGTGGTCACCATAATACCCTAAACCGATCACTTCATCATGTAGTATTATAAAATACGGCCGTTGGCTTTTGACACCTAAGTCTTATTCTATTGTGAGAGTATTTCCCCTTCAAGCGGAACCATATCAGCTTTACATACTTATAAGTTAAGAAAAGCTCAGACCAATGCCAATTCTTAGTACCTACTATGTACACGCCGGTGAAATTTCTTTTTTCTTCCCCACTGTGGATTCCACAAGAACAACGGATCCAAAGCACATCAAAGCATATTATTCCCATCCCATTTCCCGGCTCCATATAATGTATAATAAACTCAGCTCCGCCCAACATCCGCCACAATAATCCCCAAAATCCACGCATTCACGGCAAAGAAGCCGAGTGACGCGAGGAACAGTCCAGGTACGAAGCTCGAGATCCCCAGGAACTCGAGGTAAAAGCCCTGCTGCAACCAGAGAGCCTAATCATCACGCATAATATTAGCCGGTGCCCTTTGTTGATATATTTGTCAAGCGGGTAATAATGGAGAGAGAGAGACGACAGGTAGAATTAAAATGAAAAGGAACGAAGATGGCGGCAGGGAAATAAGTAGCAGGCCGGCAAGGAAGGAGGAGGAGGGAATAAATACCTGGCCAACAACCCACAACAGCGCCACCAAAAGCCCCAATCGCGGCTTTCGTAAGAGAGATGAGGTGGGGAGGTAGAATGGCAGGAAGATTAGGTACCAGAGGAAATACTAGGCTCGATTGTTAGCTTTTGCCTTGCCCGGGTATAAAGGATGGTTGATCGGGAAGTAATTTTGGCTAAATAAGTAACGTGGGGGAACCGGCAAATCCGGAGATGAAGGTAAGTGGGGGCGACACAAAAGAATGGGGTAATCAGGAAGGTAAGTACTAGGCCAAACCAGACCGTATCTGACGGTGGAGGGTCAGGAAAGACAAGGTGACAAGATAGGGTGAGACAAGACAAGGCCAAACAGGTCATTTTAATTGCACGCCGGGATAGAGGTAAGCGGATGTAAGCGGACATACCTGGCTCGTGCAAACCTTGTTAAACGTCACGAAAGCAAATGTCTGCGCTAACATCGACCCGGGTAGATCCTTTTTTGCCAGAACAAGCGGGATGAGAACAACAGAGAGAAGCATCTGCGGGACGAAGGCTAGTGATTCAAAGTTCCCGCTCCCGCCTCCAGTCCCTTCCGCAGCAGCAGAAAGATAGAGAAGCGTGCTATACGGCGAGAAATTGTGCCTGTGGTCGATGCGCGTTAGGTGGTGGAAGTATGTATGCTGAAGGAAAGGCGTGCCGTAGCGCAGGTACATGCCCGCGTTGAGGGCTGCAAAAGTGAGCAGGGAGACCAGGGTGAGCCGGATACGACACGGGGTGATGAAGGCGAGGATCTGCCCGGCGACAGGGGTTGTGGTGTTGCTGGATCGTGATTTGGGTTCTGCTGCCCGAGTTTCCGGACTGCTGGTTCTTGCGCTTGTTCTCGTATTGTCCAGCCACCATATGATCGATGCCCCGTAGATAAACGGGTATATCTTGAAATGCACACCGAGACCAAGCAGAACTCCGGCAAGGGTAATATTGTGATTCAAGACTGCCCAGAGTAATGCAATAACAAGGACACCCAACAGCCCCTCTGAGCTCCCGCGTGTGCTGATATTCGCAACCATGGGGTTCAGCAGCCAGAAGCTCGCATACTTGAGCGCGCGCTCGGGACTCATCCTATGCGTCAGGATGAGCGATTTCGCCACGAGCCAACCGGCCACGACGTCAGAGAGCGCGAAGAGCGCCTTGCCGAAGGAGAAAAGGCCCGGGATTGCCCAGGTGGTCGGGAGAAGCATCCATGCTAGCAACGGCGTGTAGCGGTATGTGTCCCGGACGTAGGGGGAGTCTCCGCGGGAAACGTAGCGTGATGCATCGGTGAAGACCATGTAGTCGATATCTGTGTATTTGACGGGAGAGTTGGCGTCTTGCCAGGCTCCGTAGAAGAGGAGGATGACGCGCAGGCCAATCGCGGCGCCATACACGAGAGAAGGCGAGCGAAAGAATGAGCCTGAAACACTCGCCATATTGGATTTCTATCACAGTGGACCGTTCTCAAGTTGTTCGGAGCATGAGAAATGCTTGTTTTCAGGCTTCACTGGTCGCACGATGTCAAGAGACAGCTTCTTGCCTCGGAGAAACATTAAATATTAGATTAGCCGCTCCTTATATCAAAAGCGCACACAGAGCATCTCGCTAAGCATTTTTATAATGCAAACTCCTGGAATTGCGGTGGCCGTCGAATGATCAACGGAGTATCTTGAAATTGTGTCTTTTTTGACATCTGGACAATCTGCTGACTCAGCGTCCAGTCCACCTACACTCTTTTATTGTCCACGAAAAACGAGAACGGAACACTGGCCTGGAATACTGTCAAGCTCCGGCATGAATTCATGATGTCCGAGGTCGGTAAATGATAGATCTGCCTAATTGCTGAAATGCCGGCTCTTTCGGTCGCTCAAAGAATGATGGAAAATGGTACATAGTAACTATCAGTGATCACCTGACTTGTCTCGAAGGCAGCAAAGGAGATAAAAGACATTGGAGGCTGAGAACCCTTTCAAGGCAAGCTCTGCGATATTCTATGGGAGTAATCGAGTGTCATCTATCAAGGTGTCTACCACGATATCGGGCTTTGAAACGTTCATTGAACCCGTGTTCTTGTTTTGCAACTTCCAACTACATATACCAATCACTGGCTCGATGCCATATTCTTGCCCCAATATCTGATTTACAGGCCAATGTACATCTGCCCTCATGTGTGAAACCCAACCCGTTTGACGTTCCTGAAGTCTAACTATACCCTTACCTGCCGCATCGTCTTTTCCCATTACCATCCACGTCACCATCCCACCCCAAAGCCCACAAACAGAACCGTTAGAATCCCCGCACCCACGCGATCACCAACAGTTATTTCTCTCGGCTCGCCGATAGTTTCTTCCTTGGTGCCTGCATTTGGGTCGCTCGTACTGTTTTCACCAGTCGTCGAAGTAAGCGGCGATTTTGTTTTCTCAGAGACAAGGACCGAGGAAAGCACAAACGTGGCGCTAATCTGCTGATCCAGGCCAATTGACCGATCCCATTCCTGCGTATAACATTTCACGACATAGGAATTGCTGCCCGCTCCACTGCATGAAAGCGCCGCCGCCTGGGCGGAGGCTTGCACTTTGGGAAAGATTCGGTCGTGTGTCTCGGGGACAACCAGGGTAACGGAGGTGAGCTAGGCGGAGACGGGTATGCTCCGTAGTTAGATGACCACTGAGTATTTCCTTGTGTCGTGCACCCGTCAGTAATAACGGTAGAGTCGGCCACATTCTACGTCGTAGAATTGAGTAATGGCGAAGATGCGGACCAGTCCCAAGCTTTTTGGGCCCACTCAGCGTACGTATAGTTGTTTGTATAGCGAGCAAGCCTAGCAGCTGGAAGTAACCACCGTTGGAAATAGCGTTTTTTTCATGGGCCATCCAACCATGTAAGGGTTGTGCTGCCATCGTAGACCACCTCCACAATTTGCATAATCCCACCGTCTTGTCTGCGAATTGAAGACAGCTCGTGTGAGCGACAGCCATGAAAACCCATCTCCGTCCTCTGGAAAGCCAACCTCAGCAGCAGTCATGGCGGCAGCTCCCCAAAAGAACTGGTCATCATTTTCCTAGTACCATCAGAATCTAACCACAATGAGAGGTAGTAAACATACCAAATAGCTGCTAAAATTGGAAGGTAGGAAGTCGCCATTATTTCCTGCTTGCCACTGAAGTCCCTGGATAGTTAGGGCGTTTTACTGGTCATCGCCAGTGTAATACCAGTAATAAATCAGGCTCATGAACAGCACACTGCCTTCCCACCATTTTCCAGGAACGCTCCAGGGATTTGACCGGTTTCATTGCCGGCGTACCACAACAGTGCTCCGTGGGCGGTTTCTGAAGCAGAGTCTCGAATTGATTCTGCGGGTTGCGAGTATTAGAATGAGATCTTTGCTCGATTAGAATGTAGATGAGCATACGAGGACTATCAAGCTGGATTTGCAGCGCAGAAATGCGGCCGAGCAAGGCGAACACGGCAACTAGTAGTGTGAAATGCATCGTTGTTGAAAAGAGAAGTCGGAGGAGCGATTCTTGCTGCTCCCAAGGCTCCTTTCACCCCTCTTTACTAGGCCTGCATCTATGTCATGTTGACTTCTCAAGTTACACGAAGTACCTTGGCTTTGGTACGCCAATGGATGTCAATAGAGATGAAGCGGATCTTGGTGGCATGAGCGTTTGTCGTTGAATCCACTTAGCGTGGCGGATCACAGAGCATGTAAACAAAGAGAGAAATGAAGATATCCATAGCACAGGGATCTGCAGCTGCCTCGAGCACTGAAGCAAAATCAGGCCGGATCCTGGAGTCCCGAGAGTATCGCCAACCATGAGAGATGAGGTAAAGACATAACTCTTCTCCTGGACGACACGGCATGGATTCAATTTTCTCGCCCGCCGTCAGTTTAGCGGGCGTCAAATCCAGTCTCCCTCGAGGCACACTACGATATTATCACAGGCGTGCGCTTACTCGGCGTATACCCGGCGCAGGGGCATCATTCCAGAGATTCCTCGTCCATCAGCACTTGCCTTCGACAAACATTTAGGCCCGGCCCCGCCTGTCACTGTATGACAGGCTTGCTCCGTTCGACCCAAACTCCCAATTCAATGAAGGCGCTGGTACGCGGTGGATCGTCGGCGGGATGTAGATAAGGGACTTTTGGGCACCTGGGAGTCGTGTCCGGCATAGCCACAATTAGTTGAGAAATGAGATTGGAGGAGACACGCACGCATTCCTTCTGGTCCTGGGAACTGGAAGGAGGCCGTGTTAGAGGCCCCAGGGAAATGGGCATCACGCGCTGCGCTATGTAAACTGCTTCTGGCAGAGAGGACTGGGAGCCCTCCCAGCCGTGTTGAGGAACAAGATAAAATTGCCGCTGAAATAACCCTTCACCAAACTCTTCTTGATAGTCGAAAATCATCCTCTCCATCGTGGGAACTTAAGATATCCAGTTCTTTCAAAGTCACCGCAAAACGTGATCAACACAATCTGCCCGAAGCCTCGCACAACGGCCTAGCCTCCGCAACATGCCCGCAACGAGTCAGCCTCGCTTCCCCACACCGTTCCAGGTGGCGCTGAACCTATCGGATGTCGCCCACTCACTTTCTAATTTCTATAGGTTCTGGCCACCAGATCAAGTACTTCGTCCTACATGGTCATATGTCGTCAGCAACCGCGGCCCTCAGGAGTTGAGACGTCGAGAACTCCCATTTCGAGGACAGAATGATATAGTTTCACACGCAAAGTCTGGCTTACACATGGGCGGGCGAACGAGGTACATGTAGGGTGCTTTTTATTGGTACCCTATGCTTACAACTGGGAGTGCGCCAACGAGACCCACCTAGGAAAGGGTTGTGGAGGTGCTCAAGGGGACTATCAGATCGGCACCCCGCAGGGGCTGAATGAGGTAATGTTGCTGTGCAATGGCCGGTTGAGTACCCAGCCAAGCACCTTGTCGAGAGCTCGGTTAACTCCTCCTCGGATAACGAAGGCCTGCATGAGTACCTGATTCCTTCGTCTATTCCTAGCACTCAATTGATAGAGCCCTGTGGAAGAGAGCCGACTTTCCTCGATATTAACCATATGCTTGCTTGTGACTGAGAGTGGGAATCTGAAGCCTTTCTCTACAGGCTCTCCGCGCACAGACAGTAGGTTCAGAAAGTACGAAGGGTTCGAATGTCAACAGCCCATCGTACAATAATACTGCTCATCGATAGTACATGATAGGAAGTAAGTTATTGACACTGCTTGAGACGCAAGGGATGAGTGGGATGCCTTTCAAGACAGCGCATCCTCGGCACGGGCCGGGGGGTGGCTTGCATTCCCGCTTTCGACCAGTGGGGTAGGGGCAGCGAGCCCGCACTGCACGAAGCGACTTGCAGATATTCCAGTTTGCCCAAGTGAACTCTATCTAGTGAGCCAGGCATCTGTCTCCGACCTCACGTGTCGCTTGCAACCCAACCACACTTGGTGATGACTGCGGTATGTACAAGGGCGGTGAGAGTGCGATACATTCAGTTTACAGTTCAACGCAGCATCATGAGGGGTAGAGACCGTGGGCAAAGTTTCATGGTTCTTATCTAGACTACATCCAATATTCCGGTATTGCTTATAGGATCAGACGGTGTCTGACTTGCTTGTCCGCTGGTAAGCCGGGTATACAATAGCTTGTCAACACACCAGCGAGCAAGAGTACGAGTTTCAGTATTCGCAGTGTCTGTACACTCAGCAGTACGATTAAGGGCTCGTGACTCTTTACCAACAGACAGCTGTCTCGTCTCGGTGCCTAATTTGTGAGTAGATGACACATTTGTACAACAAAATTGGAGGAGCGATAAGGGCATCCTTGCAGAATCGGTGCTCTGTATACACCCCATGGTCGCTGGAAAGCATACAGAGTCAATTCCTACGTTGTCTGATGTCATCTACGCTGGAGGAAAAAAGTATCGAGGATTGTGCTATAAATCCAGTCTTATTCCCAGGGGTATTCAACTTTGGCACGTATCTACCTAGAAGGTTGGGGAGCCTCCCCGACGGATGGATGAGGACGAGCAGTGGGGGGGTTCTGTAACAAACTCCATTTTACTTGCGGTTTGTTGTATGAGTTTATGAATGTGCTTGTGGTTACATGAATTGTCAATACATATTGATTCCCGCGGTGTTGCTTTGTCTTTTTTGGAATGTCCTATCGAGGGTCGCTACCGAGCTGTGGAATCCGGCGGACTGAAGAACTTCCCCAATGAACTATTGTATTCGCTTGTACTAATACTCGAAGGAGCTAGGATACAACCGCCTAGTTGTTGGACAGAAGAATTTGCAGTAGTGAAAGGGATTACATTCAAAAATATAAGTGCCTGGAACAGCAAGACTAAAAGCTTGGGTATAGAGTGAAGCGGAGAATATATAACATAGCAAAGGTGTACAGGGTCATCACGTAAAGCAACACATAGATGGCTAAATGCAAATCAAAGGAAGAATGTCGGCATCCGTATCCGTGCCGACTATGTAGAAGGTTTAGAGTTCACGGGTCAAACGTAGAATCATGAATAATAAGCGATTGATGGGTTCGGGAAGAACGGCGGCTCGGTTAACTGATTGCCGCCGAAGAAGCCGCTGTTTGCATATTTCATGTGCTTGTCATCGGGACCGAGAAGACTCGCATCGTTGATGCTGTCGATATCGGCCATGGGTACTAGGTTGGTGTCACTCCAGCTGAGAAAGTCCCAGAGGTACTGTCCGTTTGGATCGTCCATCGTCGCAGGGGCAAAGGGATCGGTGAACCCGCTATCATTCGCGACGATGTAGTTTCGGCCATTATCTGCCTGGGATGGGAGAACTCCGGGGGCTGCAGCTGGGAGACCTGCCTCGCGGATGCCGGAGGAGCCGGGATTGATGTTGTTCGTTTCAACGCTCACACCGGGGCCGCGTTTACTGGCCTCGAAGATTCGAGAAACTGCATCGAGTGTCTTTCTTGCCGTGGGACTGGCACCCTGTAGTCGTGCAAAAACTAGCAAGGCGTCTTGGACCTGCGCCTGGCAGGCTTCGGTAGTCGCCCGCGGGTCGGTAACAGTGCTGTCATTGATGAACAGCCCCAGAAGTGGGATCATGGTTGACTGGAAAAGGAACCATACGGCATTCCAGCCTGACATTTGGGGGGTCTTCGCAGCGGCGGAGATATCCCTGATGGCGTTTTCGGCGATTTCTCTACACCTTTCAATGGCCGTCCGTTCTTCCGACCGCAGAGCAATATACGGAACCCGCCGCATAGCGTAGCTTAACAAGGTGGGTCGATAGAGAATTATTCGCTGGACGTGCCATCGCCATTTCATCACGTCTCTAGTATTTGAGATAGATAGAGGGCACGGTTCATGATCTCTGAGGATGTATGGCAGGCTGTTATACCACTCCACCAGCTGATTATCAAAGTGGACAATTTCGTTGTATTTCGTGAGTGGCGAAACTGCCAGCGCGTCCTGGATCTGGTTGCTGATCTTGCAGAATCGAACATTCTCGAGGAGCGGGAGAATATCAAGAACATTTCCCTAGTCAAGTTAGCGCCTGATAACGATCCTGGAGAAGGGACCACATACTGACTCGCGATTGTGGGGAAGCTTGACCGTGACTGAGGGGCTGAATCGACCCATCGTCGGCCGTCCCAGAGTCGCGCCACCCCAGCAATCCATGAGGAACAACGTCCACCATACTTTGCGTTTGAGGTCTAATGTCGCCAGTTTCTGTTTACTGGATGCCTCTGACTGGTCTGCGAACTCTCTGTGCAGACCCATCGTGGCTGCCATGCGAAGCGCGGAGCCCATGAGCGAATACGCCAGGTTCGGTTGCGCAATATAGTGCAAGTACCATCCTCCCAGGATACCAAGCGTTTGAACAGTTTCCAGATGTGAGGATCCAAGCGATTCCAGATCTAGATAGGCTCTGCATCGAGAGTAATAGATCTTGTGGGATATATCATCACACGTCGAGGCACAAATACTTCCCATGGCAAGTACCATGTTCAACAGGCAATACCACCGGTCATCTTTCCGATGTCCCGAAGCGTACGTTTCGCGGAAAGCTTGCTCGTCGATTATTGGTGTCAAAGGTTGAATGTAGGTAAAGTAAGCATCCAACAGTTGGGACTCGGGCACCTGCAGGTGGACCTGAGGAGGGGTGCTTGGCTGGTCGTGACCAGGCCAGGTTTGACCCTCTGAGGATGAGAGATCCGCAACCGAGCCTCGGCGCGGGCCGCTCGGTGGTGTGCTTGAAAAGTATGCGACAGAGCCTGGATCCAGCCAGGCTATAGTTTTAAGAACAGCATTAATAGATGAGACTCCGAGATACGAAGACGGCTTTCTTGCAGAGAGAGAAGAAAGCGATAGGGCGTTGACATCATCGGATATGGCGTTGGCGATTTCGTGGCTCAGGTTTCGCGGGTCGTTAGACTCCTCGGGCATGACTTGTAGATGCTCCAGGTTGCCATCTTCGTTGGATATCGGCGAGACATGCGCATCGTGCGAAACAGATGTGGCGGGAGATGGAGCGCGGGCCGCCGTGATACTTGGACCTTGCGCCTGGGCCTGGCTCAGCCCGTTACTGGTCAGTTCGAGGAGTTTTTCGCGCGGTAAACTAAGGAGAGCGTCTGGAGTTGCGCCAGGAAATAGCTTATCCAGGATCGCTCGATATTCGTCTAGGGTGGTTGATAATTTCTCGACATGTCTGTTCGCAGTGGCCCCATCAGCTTAGAGCCGAGGCTGACAAGAGAAAAAGAACAAAAGAGAAACACCCACCTTCGAGAAGGCCGGGGATCTGAATAATGACAGAGATCTGCCTTCTTGTACCACCTACAGGCTTCGCAGGGTTTTTCGCCGTCGCATTTGATCTTGCGATGCCGGCAGGAGGTACAAGCACGCAGTGTGGTGACTCGACGGCCGATGGATGGCTGGCGCTCACGGCCTCCACGGGCGGGAGTCGCGGCGGTGGGGTTTTCAAACCCTTCGAAGGTATGGAACATGGCTAATAATTGGATCTGAAAATAATCCAGGGGAGGAAAAGGAGGAAACCAAAAAAAAAATGAGGCGAAAGGTAGAGGAGGTTGCGTGGTTAAGAGCGATTCATGGCTAAACGAGGAGTGGGTATTGATGCAGAAAAAGCAAAGGCTAGCAAGAAAAAGAACAAGTCTGGAAAAGGCGGGGAAGAAAAGACGAGGAGGGGAGCGAAATTGGCTGGCGAAGGGAGGCGAGCCCAGGCGGATAATTATACGGAAATCTAGTCAGCTTACAGTACCGTTGACTTCTCCCAGTCCCTGAACGATCGCCGAATTCCTTCTGATCCTTTTTGCCTCGTGCTGTTTAACTGAAGGCTGCCGGCCTCACTTTCCCCGCATTTCCTCCGGGTATCAGTCGATATGCAGCCAAATGGGCCTAGGGCTGCTGATGCCACTCTTACGCAAATGCGACATTATATTGCTGGGGTTTGTGTGGGTGCTGCCGGCAGTGTGCAAGCACTCTTGCCCATTCCCAGGAGCTGCCTACATGCCGCTTGTCCGGGCCTTCTGACCGCTGCCTAACTTGACCTGCAGCGCTTGCTCCTCGTCTCTGTTGGGCCTGGCTTTAAATTATTTGTATCAGGATAAAGCCAAGAATTACAGGGATTGGCTTAGGGTCACAGGCGCCTTTATGATTTGACCACATCTCCATATGGACTGCGAAAAAGGATCAAAAAGCCGCGTCCTCCACGATAGACCACACTTCAGTGGGCGTTTTCCGAATATACCAAAGCTTGTTAAGGCCAGAGAGAGAATAGTTGGGAGTTCCAAGTGATCATCCTCAGTATTGCCCTCCCCCTCTTCCTCCTCACATGTGCCTGCTTTGGAGAAGCGACTCTAGTGCATGAGCAATTCTGGGGGTGGCAAATGGAATATCTCCCCAGCCTATCACTCCCCACCCTGCCGTGGTCTCTGGAATCTGGAGAAATTGCAAGGGCGCTAGAGCAGATGAATCATCTCAGGTTCTGCACCTAGGCGTGCGCAACTGCATCGGCGTGAGATCAGACCTGCAGTAGTAAGTTCAGTGCATTTTCCACACATGGGCAGGGCCGACGTAGGAGATTAGATTTGCGCCTTTCGCTCTTCGCTTAACCACAATAGCCGGCGGCTGATTGTAACTGATGCTGCAAAGAGCATCCAGACCATGTACAGCCCAGGTCGAGAATTCCATTTTGATCGGGGCGAATGTCGGAGAGCTCAACAGACACTCACTTCCGAATTGGTGAGGACCGAGCCTTTGGGATACCTGTTAGGAATATCTATGTAAAAATGCACGAGATCAGGGATGAATGCATTTAACACCCCTGACCGGTAGTTGCAGGTGGCCCATGTTAAGATCGTGGACGGCAATAATGGTCCGAGACGCAGCATTAGCCCAGGCTCTCTTTCAATCCAAGAGCATAGAGTCGCTTCATTATTCTCTTCACCGAGAAATATACTAGGATACTCTGTTAGTCTGGATTTAACTTCTTGGTTTCACACACTCAGGCAAAATTCGATCGTCCAGCCAATCACCGTCAAATTCTATCAATAAACCTTGTAGCTTCAGAATAATGAGACTCCTCCAATACGGGGTTGGAATTCTGATTGTGCTCGTGGCAAAGCTCATTAATTTCAAAGGTCTGCGAGGGTCGAGTCCCGTATTTTAGGCTGTCTTTACTCCGGGTGAGGCATTTGATGAAGGTTTAGCGCATTCTCGCTGCAGTCACCCGCAAAGATAGTCAAGGCCGCCGCCAAAATCTGGTAACCGATTTGCGGATTTTGGCCCCTGCGCATGGAGCAATCCTCTCGGAAACTTCGGTGGCTGCTATGAGTCGGGACGATCCGAGAGTACACAATCCTACTCCGGGACAAGTGTTATTTTCGAGTTTAGTCAACAAGACGCGAAACTTTTAGCTGAGCTGTGATTGCTGGCATCATGCGGACCGAGGAATGGAATGTGAACATTTTGTTTGCTTCATCAAATGCGAAGGCAAAAGGAAGTGAAAATCGTCCCATGATTGTCTGACAAGGTCGGCGAGGCCGTGATGAAGGATAATGGCCCACAAGCTCTTCTCGTTTCGCAAACGTTGAGTGGTCCGGGGCTGAGGGAGGGCTCTGTGGGTTCTTGCCGTTTGAGCACTAGGCTGTCAGACCATCTGGAGTCTAGTGCCTCCCACGGGGGACTCGATTCTTTAAGCGACGAGGGGAAGGTTAGTGGCTTTGACCCCAAAGAGGGGTCGGCTATCGAATCAGTAACGAAGAGAAATCTTTTCCAGGCCGGTCTTGCCCATCATGGGTGGATAATAATTTCGCCAGCTCAGCACCGAGCGACTAAGATGGTCGGGAGCGGCTACCGAAGACCGAGTGCAGGTTGTCGCGGGTCTACCTTTGAGAACAGGAACGAGGAGAATGACTGAAAATCCAAGAATAATGAGACAAGACAAGGGCGAGAAGAACAGCAGGTTGTTGATTTTCTATCCTGGACATTCCAATGGGTTGAAGTTTGGGGATTTTCCGGGATGACTGCCAGACTGGGCGAAAGCCACGGTTTTCCGATCAGCAACACGTGGAATCATAGTTTTGAAGAAGACGGAGATTTTCGAGTTTCACTCCGCTCGAGTACGAACCTGTTTTCCTATGAAGACCTTTCTGAGGGAGGAGTTTCCCTTATGATTCTGAAGCTGCGATGAGTGCGAGAGCTTGACGGAGGAACAGCCGTTCCCAAAAAGGCCTTCCACGCGGGGAAAAGGCGGGCCAGTCGCTGACAGGCTGACAGCCTTGCGCAAGGCCGCCGCGGGTGCGTTTCGATATTGATCCATTGTTGTCGGTCAAATGTCCGAACCCCAGGGCCCTGTTCGCAGCGGAATAAACCGATATGTAGTACTGATGGCATGCATGAGCCAGTCTCCGTCGTGGATGCTGAACCCGTGCAGTATAGCCATGGATTGATTGTGAAGAATCAGGCGACGAAGACCTTGGGTCTAACCTAGTTTGCCGCGGAGGTTCCGGTGCAGGATTTATTCCTGAAACGGTATAGCGGGCAGGTCAGGCACGGGCAATTCTCCGTGTACCTCTCCATTCCAGAAGATTGCCAGATCGAATGAGGGGAAGACTTGCCTTGTTCAGAAATACCGGGCTCCTAATGACCGAGGCCTCCAAGGGCTAACGGTGGTCGCTCGCCGTTAAAACGAAACGAACTCCCTTGTGTTGGAGTCCTCTCTCGTGGCCATACTTGTGCTGATTTGCGTCGCCGTTGATTGCAAGTAAACTCAAACCATGGCCGCATTCGCGCAACACAGTCTTTCTTCCGGGTGGAGCTTCAAGGACAGTGATGACCAGTCTGCCGATGCTTGGTTGCCAGTCCCTGTTGTTCCATCAGTGGTGCAGCAGGATTTGCAGGCGAACGGCAAGTAAGTACTCCGCAACCTCTTACAACAGCTGCCTCAAATTTCGATCCTAACAGGTCGCCCGTCTCATAGGCTGGACGACCCGTTCATAGGCTTCAATGAGTTAAGCGCAAGATGGGTCAATGAGAAGTCATGGACATACCGTAACACCTTCCAGAAACCAGATGTCCCTACTGGATCCTCCATCTTCTTGGTCTTTGACGGCCTGGATACATTCGCCAAGGTCAAGCTCGACAATCAAACAATTCTTGAGAGCGACAACATGTTCATCGCGCACCGTGTGGATGTTACAAAACTCCTAGAGGCTGGAGGTGATCACACAATTGAGATTGATTTCGATTGTGCTCTCCTTCGGGCTCGTGAACTTCGAGAGCAGCATCCGGACCATAAATGGGTTGGCTTCAATGGTGACCCTTCGAGGATGAGTGTCAGGAAAGCCCAGTACCATTGGGGCTGGGACTGGGGGCCAGTCCTGATGACCGCCGGTATCTGGAAGGAAGTGAGACTCGAAGTATACTCTGCACGGGTATCCGATCTATGGACGGAGGTTGACTTGGCTGCGGATCATACGACTGCGCAGATCTCTGCCTTCGCAGAGCTGGAAACTGCCGGAGATGCTTCCCACCAAGCGACGTTTATCCTAAGCCTCGGTGGGCAAGAGATTGCGAAACAAGTGGCTACGCCGGAGAACAACGTCGCCAAAGTGAGCTTTGATGTTCAGAATCCCTCCCTTTGGTGGCCGAACGGCTACGGTGATCAAACTCTGTACGAGATCTCTGTGTCTCTGGAGAAGGAAGAAAGCCAAGTTCATCAGGTTTCAAAGAAGTTCGGCATCCGAACTGCAGAGGTCATCCAGCAACCGGATAAGCACGGCAAATCTTTCTTCTTCCGCATCAACGGTGTTGATATCTTCTGCGGCGGTGCCTGCTGGATTCCTGCCGACAGCCTTCTTACCAATATCACCCCGGATCGCTACCGGAAATGGATCGAATTGATGGCCGTCGGCCATCAAGTGATGATTCGGTACGTACACCTACTAAGTTTTGCTACCAGAAGCTAATTTTCTAGTGTTTGGGGCGGTGGTATCTACGAAGACGAGAGCTTCTACCAGGCCTGTGATGAGGTTGGCATCCTGGTGTGGCAAGATTTCATGTTTGGTTGTGGAAATTACCCAACATGGCCTGAAATTCTTGAGTCAGTTGAGAAAGAGGCTACATACAACGTGCGCAGATTGCGCCACCACCCATCCATTGTCATCTGGGTTGGCAACAACGAAGATTACCAAGTCCAGGAGCAAAGCGGCCTTACCTACAACTTTGAGGACAAGGACCCTCAGAGCTGGCTCAAATCGGACTTCCCGGCACGTTACATTTACGAGCATATTTTGCCGGAGGTTGTGAAGAAGTCAAGCCCTGCCACTTTCTACCATCCGGGCAGTCCTTGGGGCGATGGCAAGATCACCTCTGATCCGACTGTCGGCGATATGCACCAGTGGAACGGTGAGTGGAGCTTGCATCTGACAGAAAGTCCTCAGCTAACATCTCAATCTAGTGTGGCACGGAACACAGGAAAAGTACCAGATTTTTGATACTCTCGGTGGCCGCTTCAACAGTGAATTCGGAATGGAGGCATTCCCACATATGTCAACAATCGATCACTTTGTTGAGAACGAGGCCGATAAATACCCCCAGTCTCATGTCCTTGACTTCCACAACAAGGCGGATGGCCACGAGCGAAGAATTGCCACGTACCTCGTTGAAAACCTGCGAACGGCGACGGACTTGGAGGTAGGCGTCACTCAGCTCAACACTCAAATATACGTCCGCTAACTAGAACAGACTCACGTCTACCTCACCCAGGTTGTTCAAGCAGAGACGATGATGTTTGGGTACCGTGGATGGCGCCGCCAGTGGGGTGATGAGCGGCACTGCGGAGGTGCTCTGCTCTGGCAGCTGAATGACTGCTGGCCCACCATCTCATGGGCTATTGTGGACTACTTCCTTCGCCCCAAGCCTGCATTTTATGCAGTCCGCCGTGTCCTGAATCCAGTTGCCATTGGCGTACGTCGGGAGCACCACGACTGGAGTGTTTGCCACGCGCAGCCGCCAAAGACCAGCAAGTACGAGCTCTGGGTTTCAAGTAGCTTGCTGAAAGAGGTTGTTGGTAAGGTTGAACTGCGGTTCATCTCCATCAAGTCTGGTCTTGAGATTCATGAAGCCATCGTACACGAGAACGTGAAGATTGTGCCCAATGGCACTACCAACATCTTAGAAGGCGTCATTGACCATGCAGTCGACGAACCGCATGTTCTCGCTGCCCGAGTATGGGTTGATGGCGAGCTTCTGGCGCGAGATGTGGACTGGCCACAGCCATTCAAGTACCTCGATCTTTCTGACCGAGGTCTTGAGGTGACCAGGATTTCGAAAACAGACACTGAGCAGAAGCTCGAATTGAGCACCAGGAAGCCGGTCAAGTGCATTGTTTTTGAGGAGCGCGACGGCGTCCGGGTCAGCGATAGCGCCATTGACCTCGTTCCTGGTGACGACCAAGTCGTTACCATTACGGGCTTGAAGCCTGGCGATGCACAGCTGAAGTATAAATTCCTTGGACAGTAGCATAGATGTTCTAGAAACTGATTAGCTCGTGGCGTTCAAACATACGCATCTCAATGAAAAATATGCTGGCCATTCGACACTCGGTAACCATTATACCTCACCCATCTATGGAAAGAGACTCCTACCTATACAACTTCACAGGAGATCTACGTTCAACAAGAGATCAAGATCTCGTCTCCTGTGGGGTTGATCTTATCGATAACAGCCCAATTGGGTTAAGCCCAGAGAATGACATCTCCCAAGAATTAATCAACTCACTCATCAACGCATTCTCATGGAGCAAAGCACATCCAAATCCACACCGGGAACCAAACGTTCTTGGGAAGGTATCCCTATTCACAGTGAGTCGTCGAAACTACACCCTCCCACATCAACAATGGCAGAGGCATCGGAGTCATCGCCTAACATCCTCTCGATGTTCGGGACCTTTCGCGACGAGCTTGATCAGCACCATGATCGCCGCGAGCGACTGATCAAGACGAGTCGAGATATCACAGCTTTGAGCAAAAAGATGTACGTCTCGCCATCTCTAGTTGTGATCTTGACAGAGCAGGGAGCTAACCAGCGCACTCCGAAACAGCATCTTCTCCCTCCAACGGTCCGCCCACCTACCCCTCCGTTCCTCCACGAAACATCCCCAAAACTAACGCTCCCTCCCAACCAGCGTCCGAACAGCAAACACGCCGCTTCCGGTCTCAATCCAGAAAGAGACACAATCCCGTTTCAGCCAAATAAACGAACTATTCCGTTCCACAATCCCCGATATTACTGGCCTGAACAGCCGACGATACCTTCGACAGCTCAGCGGCGGAATCCAGGAATTCATCGAAGCCCTCTCGTTCCACCACTACCTCACGCACCAGACGCTCATTACGAGAGATGAAGTCGCCGCACACCTTCCCGTTGAAATTATTGTTACGGAGGAGGACTATGCCATGGGGCTGTTTGATTTGACTGGGGAGCTGATGCGGTTTGCGGTTACGTCGCTTTCGGCGGGCGCGGCGGATACACAAGCTCATGAGAAAAGAAGCGATGGTGGAGATACAGAGGAACGGTTGAACCTACCCCGCTTACCCCCGGCGCAAGCCGGTGTAGTGCGAGATTTAAGAGAGATCCGAGCGGAGTTTGAGAGTATCACTGTCCCGCGCCGACACAATAACAACATGTTCCGTGATTATGGGAAGAAGTCGGAGGTAATGCAGAATAGCGTGGAGAAGGTTGAGCGCGCGGCGTACGGGATTCTCGTGAGAGGGAGCGAGAGGCCTGCCGGGTGGAAGCCGGATTTGTCGGCGGGTGTAGATATGGATGTTTACTGATCTGCCCTGAGGCTTCAAGGTACATGGAAAAGCTACAGTTGTTATGGGAGCATGATATATGAACTATGTGTGGATTGTATGGACAATGATATACTGGGTACATCTAAGCTATGTGGGTTTTATGTTTTTCTCATAACCACGAGCAACAGAAACAATAAATATAAAACAGAACCAGGCAGGCGCACGTTTACCTTCATGTTCATCTGGTGAATATAGGTCCGTCCGTATATCAGATCAACCATTTTACCAGCATCGCCATCCCAGCAGCATAGCAGCATGATACCGCCAAGAAAATCAACAAAACGCCGATCCTTCATTTCCCTTTCATTCCATTACATCACGTCATCTCATGACTGGATCTCGCCCCGGTCCAGTGTGCACCCAGGACGAAGAGTGAAGAGCACATAGCCGGCTTAAGGCTGAGTAATGGGCGCCTGCTCATCGGGCTGAAGGATGTGGCCTATACAGGAGAAGAGAATATATCAGCAGGCAGCGCAACCAGAACCATCCGTCTTGAGCCAAAGAACGAAAAGACGACGATAAAAATAACAGGAGGCTGCAAGAGAAGGAAGGACATACGCTCAACAAGCTCCTCGCGATCAGGCCTGTGCTCAAGGTTCTTCTTCAGATTATCCGACGCCCTCTGACGATCGAGTTTCTGGCGCGCAGCTTGGATGGACCTATCTCGAACAAACAAAGAAAGTAAAAAGCATTAGCGTACATACATAATCCATCCGCTTCCATTTCCTTGTTGAATTCTCCTCTCCACTCTCCAATCTATTCTAATACATAGTAGAAATGGTAGGGAAAACACACGGAGCGACAGTCGTATCCAGAAGAATATGCCTGTCCTTTAGATCCTGCGGATCGGGGCGGGTGAGGAGGTGCTTTTCGAGGGAGTCGCGGCGTTCGAGCGGGGAACTTGTCAGAGAGGTGGTGTCAATTGCGGGGGTGGAGGCTTCAGCGTCGGTGGCCATTTTGCTATGTTTGGCTGCGGGCAGTACTATTGTAGCTTTGGTTGGGTTGTGAAGGGTATGTATGTTTTAAGAGGGGAAGTATGGTGAGCGGGGAGGAGAAGGAGGGGTGCGGGAATTTATATGTAGCGGCCAGTCCAGCAATGACGGGCTAACTATTGTAGGCAGGACCTGGTGTCTAACACGGGGATGAAAAAGTACTACATGAAACAAACAGTCAGCCAAAGACGGTGTACAACTCAAGGACAAGAGGCGTTGTCGAGGCGATGAGGGGAAAGTCAAGTGATTGGGCTGTTCCACGGGATCGTCGTGGGGTCGAACGAGGGGGATGTCATGAATCATCATAATCATACGGCGACAATGAATGTAATGTGTTCAAAGAATAGTTAACCTAACATCAGGTGTTTTTCCAGTCTTGTGATGTCTGACAAAAGTCAACTGAATAATAAGATAAGGAGGGACTACTACACAGAGGTTGTAGTTGTGTCTATAAACTAAGAGTAGCATGTTGAATAGCCTAGCTCTTCTCAAAAGCATGCTGGTTGGGGAAAACCCATGGCGCAGTCGATTCATTTCTCCTTCTCCATGAACGGCAAGGGCAAGCAAAGGAGCAAACGCATGAGATGAGCGAGCAAGCTGCCGCAGAGTCCGATTCCGATTGCGAACCTGATCCCAGCGAAGCCGTAGCATCATGTTTGTCGATAGTTACCGTATCCGACTCACATTCGTCTTCCGGGTTTTTGCATCCATAATGGTCATCTGTCCATAGCGCGTTCATCTCGTCCATAACGGAAACTGACAAAAGAGTCTCTGGGCTAGGCAGATACAACCATTTTCTTTTTTCCCGCTTCAGAGAGAAACCACTGGGTCAATCGCGTTTGTAATGACTGTCGGTCCGTAGCAACTCATAAACAGCCGACGGACCTGCATCGTACGATCAAGGAACCCACAGCTTCCCACGACCACGGCCGCCACCACGTGTCTGGCCACGAGCACCGCCGCGCCGACTGCTGGCGTTGTTTCTCGAAGCACCTGCAATGCCACGTGAGGCGCCTGCCTGCGTGCTGAGATCAACCGTCGCAGGCTGTTGTTTAGGGGTCACACCAAGCGATCGACTGAACGAGTTGGGATCGATTGGCTGTGTCGGCACCTCCATCGTGCTTTCCACGGGCGGCGGGGCAGCAGATTTGGCTGGTGCTGATGTCTTGCGGTTGTTGGCCCCACGCGAATTTCCGCCTCTTGATGCGCCCTTTCCACGGCCGCGAGGAACAAACACCAGCTCATCCTCCTCGCTTTCTTCTTCGTAGGATAGCAGCGACTTAGGCTCAGCTGGAGTAGTCTGCGTTTTCTCGACGTATTTGCACCGGTTCTTGTACTCCCGCTCCTCATACTGAATGGAAGTCCGCAACTGGTGGATGTTCTTGACGCCGATGCCAAACTTCTGCGCCCAGACCTGAGTTGGGCGATCGTTCGAAATGAGGATACACGTCTTTATAGCATTCGACGCGTCGGGGCTGCTATGAATTCTCCAGAGAAGCGCGCTAAGCAACGGTCGCAGTACCGGCGGCACTACGGGAATCGTAGATCCAGAGTCAGTCCGACGGTGTCCCTTGACTCCAGAATCTTTCGTTTCTTCCCCGTTCGAGGCGGCATGGTTGTTGGCACATTCTGGGCTTGTCCGAGAGCTCCGGGAAGACGGTCGGGATGCGGGGAGGCTGTGAGTACCCGTAGAGGTGATCGAGATAGCATCCGCATCCTTCTTGAAGTTGAGCTTGCTGAGAAGCATCTGGGACAAGTCGTCCGTAGCAGCAGTATTGCTCTTCCGCTGGTCCCTGTCCCTGACCACTTGCTTGTCTTGTGGCATTGGACCGTCTGCAGAGACGGATCCGTTGGTTGCCTCTTCCTCCTCTTCAAACTCCGGCAGAAAAAACTTCTCTGCCTCGCTCCAAGTTTCGTATTGTTCCATCGGTCCTTGCAAGATAACTCTCTCGGAAGCGACGTTGTCCTTTCCGGAGGTAGCTCGGTCAAGAAATCGCACTGCCTCTCGAGCGTTGATGGCGACCTGCGACCCGGCTTTCTTCAAGGCGTGGAGGCGCTCGAGAGCTGCAAAGGGACAGTGAGTGAGTTGAAGATGCGGTGAGTAGGAATCGAGTTCGAGCAGGCCTTACTGTAGAGCGGAACGATAAGAGTGATAGCCCCGTTTGTCGTCCATTTTTTAATCTCACTGATGTTCGTAGTCAGTGCCGTTTCATCCACGGCACAGTGGAAGATCTTGCGTCCTGTCGACATGATGTTGTTTGGGTCGGAATCGACAACGCAAGCGGGTTATGGTAGGAGATAGGCCACAGTAAGGCGCAAGCCCTACTCCGAATAGCCTCTTCTAGAAACTGCGACTCAACCCGCAGGTCTGGTGTTAGCTGAAGCCCATGAAGGAGGTTGTGGATCGATGTGTCGGCGAACGGATCTGGGAATGTGGGGGGCGGTTTGAGGACTTTTAGGTGTGGGTTTTCAACAGCCGCGACCGCGGAAGCCTAGAAACAAGGTACTCACGATCAGATCCTAGTTCATGGGGAGTTGTCATCAGCAGCATCTTGCGGTCTATATTTGGCTGAGGGAGAAGTGCGACCGAAGTGAGAGAATGAAAAGCCGTGGCATCAATGGAGTTGGTCGGATCAACTCGCGGACCATTATGCTGCGGCCTTACTAAGCGCCATCGGAGTAACTCTCAATTCACAATTCCACGATCGATCGATATTCAGAGTCATGGCAATTTTCTCGGTCTGAGTCATTTGTCATTCGCTCACTACTCTTATCACATACACATCTATTTAGATATCTAGATTAAACTCTATGGGAAGAGCCCAGGCGCTCAATAAGTGCCCATTGCAGAGTCACTGATCCATCTCAGTGCATCGAGTCGGTATAGAAACTGGGCAATAATGATACAGGCGAGTTGCTGTCGGCTTAGTTGACTTTCTTGATCAAGCCATCTGTTGGCTTAACACGTTGTGCCCATTCCCTATGGTCGCAGTAAGTATGTGAACAGTGCGGTGCATAGAAAAAAGACTTACGTCCAGCTTCCATCATACACTCTCCGGAGGCCAGGGTCCCCGAACTCGGCGAGTCCCAGCGCTGTCTCGATGATAGTAGCCGTCACACCAGTGCCGCACGAGCTGATGATCGACTTGGTCGCATCAAGGTCGCGAGCTTCAAAGATCTTGCGAAGCTCATCTGGGGGAAGGAAGGCCTTGGTTTCGGGATCTAGTAGCTCTTGGAACGGCAAACTCTTGGAGCCAGGGATGTGTCCGGAGGACAGTCCAGGGCGTGGTTCAGGGTCGGCTCCTGCCCAGCGGCCCTGGGATCTTGCATCCAGGATCTCTACCTCCTTCGCGCCTTCTTTGCGGTGTTCTTTCGCAATTTCTTTAAGCTCAAGGTAAGGAATTACCAGCTTCGAATCGTAAGTGGGAACGGGGTAGTTTGTCTTCTCCGGCTGCTGAGGCTCACCGGTCTCCGTGGGGTAGTTTTCGCGCACCCACAGCCGGTAATTGTTCAATAAGTGGACTCTGGGATGTCCAAAGATCCTTAGAGTCCAGCCCACACGGGGTGCACTGAAGATCCCAAGCTCCTCTGAGTCGTAAACCACTACTTCGTCATCACGTCGGATTCCGAGCTCGCTCATTGCCTCGGCAAATGTTTCAGCGGTGGGAAGCATATGCGGATAAGGGGACTCGGTGTCTTTGATCGCATCCAAGTCAAAGAAACGGGCCTGGGGTATGCGGTGCTTGCGGAAAACATCGATTCCTGTGCGACCCTCAGGGTCGTTTGGCATGAACCAGGACGCGCATAAGGGTATCACGCGAGGCGACGTTGAGATCTTTGTAGCCGGGTTCTTCTTCAGGGCTTCTGATAGCTCCTTGGGAGACATGAGGTATGATGAGAACGAGACCTGTCGAGTCTGTGTCTGGTGTCGGATTTGGTGAGAGACCGTCATTGTCGGTCGAACAAAGCGAGTCGGTGAGGGGAGGCTGCTGCGAATTGCTGCAAAAGCCATAGTCATGGGAGGATTCCTCGCGAAGTATTAGAGAGTATGTAATTTACATTCCCGAGATGTAAATCGAGAGATTGGGTGCCTCTACGGTGGCGGAAATAAAGGTACAGGGAAGCTATCTCCAGAGAAGAAAGAGGAAAGAACCCCTGTGGTTGTGTTGGAGACTTAGGTATCAGTGAGTGTGATTACCGATGCGGAGTCGGTGGCTTCTCCGACTCTGCGCCATGTGAGACTCAGTGTCAACAACCAGTCGTTGTGACTAGTCCACCCTTATCTCCAGATCCACCGATCTTCTTGTCTCTTTCTGCCTCTCTAAAGCAACACTACTTTACCCACGTCATCTCACCCCCGCCCCCCCATATATCAGCTATGAAAGTTACTCTCAAGGAATGGAACGCGGTCGCAACATGGCGCTGGGATATGCCCGATGATGAAGTCTGTGGCATCTGTCGCGTCCAGTTCGATGGCACTTGCCCGACCTGCAAATTTCCGGGAGACGATTGTTCATTGCGTAAGCGGCCTCGAATATGAGCACAGCTCGCCCGTTGATCTAACCTTGATCTTAGTGCTTGGGAAGTGCGGCCATTCTTTCCATATGGTACGATTGCGGATCTTTAATAAAAACCCACATGAGCTGATATTATTTTCTTCAAAGCACTGCCTCATGACTTGGATTCAACAAGAGTCCTCAAAGGGGCTTTGCCCAATGTGCCGACAGAGTATGTGTGGTCTTACAGCTTATTATTTTCGGTCTACTAAACCAGCTAGAATTTGAATGGAAACAAAACGACGAATGACGAGCTCAGCAGTTAGAGGGGATACGGCGTTGGAGTTCAATGACTTCTATGATACCCTTTTTCTCAAAAATACATTACTTCCGAATGATATACCTATGATACTTCAATGTTGTCCTCTTCAAAACACTAATATATACAGACCACTCTCGATATATATTTTCGCAGATGCAGGATGAATCTTGTGCCTGAAAGTCACCTGACGCGCCTTATCGATAAGGACTAAGAGCATCTCTAGTGTCATCCGCCATTTCAGCCTTCTTGACCTGTGACCAAGCATCCACTAACCTCACAGCTCTCTGTGACAATGTAGCTTGAGTCATCGGTCATGTCGCTCCCAAAACCTTCGCCACCACTACCTCTCTCCTCTTCTCCTTCAAAACAGTCACTCGGCCGCCTTTCACGACCACAAAGTATCGACCAACAACTCGCACGAACCCACGGTACCCCAGACGAGTATCCTAGTCAACATCACACTCTGATATCAAACACAGAGTCCCATTACACTGGCGATCAAGAACATGCGCACCATGGTCTCCCATCTCCATCTCGAATCCTATCTCACCCGTTCTTCACCCTGATTGAGGACGCTCACACATCGGAGTACTACCACCCAACAGTCCACTACATATTCTCCGATGACGACAACGATATCGTTACGGAGGCTGCCCTGCGATCCCTAGAATCGGATCAAGATATCTTCCCGAATAGGAACGCAAAGGGGAAATCAAGAGCCACAGGCGACAACACGGAACATTCACCGCCAGATGACCCCGAAGGGAACTACGATGAAGAAGGCCGGACAAGAAAGGAATCTCTCCTCCCGGACCCTATTCCCGGCGTACAAGAGAAATACATAATTGTGGACATAGACAATGTCCCAGCTCTGTATCAGGGGACCGAGCAAACTGGCGTCGGCTCCCCCGATACTCAACCCGGCGACGCCAAACAACCACAAGACGAAGAACAACCGTCACAGCCCCACCAATTCACAATAACATCAGCGCACAGCCTCTCTCCCTCCTGGCAAGTCCTAAGCACGAACGTAGCGCCAGCGCCAACATTCGAGACGAACTCCTCTGCCGAGACGCCCTTGAATGGGGGACTCATGCTCCAGATCCAGGGGACATCTGGGCTACCGATTGGTATGCTGGGAAAGGATAAGGAGAGGGGTAGTGAACGGCTGGAGGATATGATGGAACAGTTTGCGAGGAGACTGGATGAGTTGAGACTGGTGATTGAGAACGGGGAGCAGAATCGACCCTTTGGGGTTGAGGCACAGTTTCAGGATCCGACGCTGCTGGAAGAGCCGCTTGTTCAGGATGCACCGGGCAATCCGCTTGAGACTCCAGCTGGAGATGAGAAACAGGGTGGCTCTGCTTCGCATGACCAGCCATGAAGTGAAACGCATAGAGGCCTTTGGATTTAATTGACGATCTACCATTGACTACTTGATAATGCACACCGTCGTTATTTCGTCCGTTCGCAATCTAAAGCTACTTAACTGGAGGTAAATGTGTAAATGCTCATGGAGCAATTGTATTCAAAACAATTCAACCCACGACAGCCTCCGGGGTGCTGATACAAATCAAATGGCGAAAAGGGAGCCGGGTAATCAAAAAGGCAACAAAAAAGGTAGCTGATGAATAGAAGAAAGTCCTCAAAGAATAGAAGAGAATAAAAAGAGGAACTCCGGACAGAACTCCGAAAGAAGATAAACCCTATGCAACCATTGAGAAATCGAGATGCTCAACCGCCGGAATGCAGTCTACCAAAAAAGAAAACCAATGCATGTTATTGATCTTTCCATAAGTCCGAGACCTGCAGACCCGTAGACCTTGGATAAAACAAAGGGTATAAGAATATATGCAATGAGAACGTGCAAAAAATCTTGAAGATTCAGGGAATATCATGGCGAAGGACGGTGTCTGAGCCTACGAGCACCTGAGACTCCTGGTGGTGGAACATTCTCTCGGCCTTCCATCATTCCGGCCATCCGTTTGGAAACCACCTTGTGGGGTAGCTTGGTTTCGAGCGCGCCCGGGTTTGAGCGTCGCCTTTTAGAAGATGGAGGATCGATATCGTCGGTCTCCGTACTAACATTGGGGCTGCCATCCACCGAAGGAAGATGCTCCGTTGCTGGTTTGCCTTCCGTATTAGATGCGAGCGGTCTTGCGGCGACGTTTGCATCGACTTCCCTAAGTCCTGTGTTGGAAGGGGTGACGCTGGTCATGGATGGTACTTGAGCTCCTACCTCGTCCTCTGCGTCGTTGTAGACGAAACCTTTGGATGGCGAAGCTCCGGGAGAGCTAGTGGAAGCGAGAAGCGCATCGTCGTTATTAAATGGCAGTACTTCCATCTCCTTGGTTGTTCTCAACCTTGATATTAAGGTCTCATGACCTTCAGTGACCGGCAAGTCGGAGGTGTATTCATATTTCCGTTTCTTGGGCGTAGCACCAGTCGAAACATAGTCCTGCAATGGCCGGTTTTGAACTGTAGAAGATAGAACCGAAAGGGGCTTGCGAACGCCATCGAGCAACGGCATCATGGACTCTTCTAGGCTGGTTCGGCCTTGGGCTGCCTCATCCTGGAGCTGGTTCATCCGAGATCCTAGACTGCCGAACTGCTCTTGGACTGATGAATAGGATGTATAAACGCTAGTGGCAATGCTATCGAGGGTGGATTGATGCGCATCGCGGTAGAGGCCGTTCTGGGATCGCGCTTTCGCCACGAAATCATCCAACGCCTCCATTTGTCTCCCCATGTCGTCCATCTGGGCATCGACAATGCGCACCGTTTCCTTGTGAACCGACTCCGTCGTCTTTTGGATCGATGAGTTGCGCTGATCAAATGCCTACAAAATTAGTCCGAGAGCTCCAACCTTCATAAAGCAGCGGATACTTACCTCCCAGTCACTTTGCATCCGAGTCTTGAATTCTTCCTTTGATGCATTGACATCCTTTGCAAACTGCTCGGACCTGAAAACCCATTCATCGACCTGGCGATCGTGGTGAGATGTTGCTTGCTCAAGCGAATCCCCAGATGACGCGATGTCTGTCCGAACGCTATCAATTTTTGTTTTCAACCTCCCGAATTGCTTCTGACGAGATTCGTCGATAAGTGTCTTGATTTGTGACATCAAAAGCGCGCGTTCGGCCTCGGCAGCGACCTGTTCTTCCTCAAGGGTCTGTGCTAGATGTGAAGAAGCTTTGCGAGTAGTTTCAATGTTTTCGCGATTGGACTTTTGCAGTTCGACTCGCAAGCGATCAATCTCATTTCGTTGCTCAAGCAGATGGCTGGTTATCGTCTCGAAGATGGATTTGAGGTCTTTCCCAAGACTGCTATAAGATGTATGAAGCTGCAGTCATTAGTGTCAAGGACGAAACAAGTCAAGCTCAAGGTTCTTACCTGGGCATGGAACTCAGCGAATTCCCCAATAACTTCTTCGGATATCCGTGCAGCAGCTGCGGAGAGGCCATTGAGACCCTCCCCAACTTTAGATTTCACATCTTCTCGCAGGTATTTTATCTCTTCGAGCACGTTATTCATTTCATCATGGGCGCCTGATGTCTCGGCTTTGGCTTTGTTATACGCTTCGTTGAGGGTATGAGTGGAGACGGACAAATCAGACTGGGCTGCCTCCACCTGTGAGAGCTCGTGTGTGATAAAATTGATGATTCTGCTCGAACTCGATTCAAGAAGCTTCGCATGCTCTAATTGGAAAGTGTCGACCCTGCTGTCAATCTGTTTGGTGACATTCGAGACCTCACTCGTCGACAGTTCCCAGATTCCTCTGTTGGTCGCGTCCAACTCGGCTTTCCGCTCCAGTTTCGCATGTAGCCCAACGACGTCATTTACTGTCTGGTCCAAGGTTGTTAGCAGGCCCTTGCCGATATCATGAAGCTGGTGTTCAGTCTCTTGGTGTGCGCTGCGTAGCATCTCTTCTTCATCAAGCTGGGCCTTGGTATTCTGCAAAACAATCTCCGTTTGCTGTAGCACATCGCTCGTTGAACACAGTGCTGCCAGTGTGTCATCATTGTCCTTTTTCAGGTCATTGAACTTGCTTGTTAGCGTAAACAGCTCTTGGACCTTGTGGCGTAGACTGGATTCCATGGACTCGATTTTCGCGCGTTGTTCCTCGTTTATAATCCTCCGAGAGTCGTTCTCCATAGTAAGCTCTTCATAGGATTCGACCGACATGTAAACACCATTCCGATGCCTTGTTGCAATGAGCTCCCCCTTGAGCTTTTCGATCTCGGATGTAAATTCACGAAGAAGTGTCTTTTTCGGCATGGTTGAGTTGATTTGGGGTTTGTTGCGGATGTTCTTCGCCCTGAAGGCATAGTCTAGTGTTGATATAGTCTCTTCGAGATTACTTCGGGATGGTGAAATTGTCGCAATAATGCAGGTTTTCGTTCGTCCTCCAAGGGAATCTTGCAGTAACCGGGTGAGTTTTGACTCTCTGTTAATCTTGTTAGCATGCTCGAAATCATTTTGGGAGAAGAAACCATACCTGTAGGGGATATGCGGGCTCTTGTCGACTAACGCATTGATGACTCGCCCTAACGTGAGCAAGCTCTTATTGATCAAACCGGCCTCAGTTGCACGCTTATTCTCTGCCCCACTGCGCTGGATATTCTCGCTGCCTGCTAGATCGACTAGGTTCAACTTTCCGGGACAAACGTATTCCTCGCCTGACTCTGTCGTTCGCTTAATATTTACGGTAATCGTGAACACGGTATGACTGCGAGAACTCAAATCGTTGCACTTGGTGGCAGCTACTTGGCGCTTATGACTGCCTTGTTGGAGCAACTTGATACCAGAAGAAGCGGAGTCAATGTAGGTCTCTTCCATCCCTTGTACTAGCGTGCTCATGTGCCCTTTCTTCTGCTCGTTATCATAGATTTTGAGTTTTGGGTTTTCTTCGGCGGATAGCAGGTCTCGCAGTTCCTCATTGTATAACTCAATGAAGGAGCATTTTACGGCGCTCTCGGTTTCCGCCAGCTTGTCGAAAAGCGAATAAAGGACGCGAGGAATGATACCGGCGTTATCCGATAAAATTCCTAGAGTATCAGTCATATCTCCTGACATCGTATACGTCTTTCCTGTCCCGGTCTGTCCGTAGGCAAATATGGTGCAGTTGTATCCCGCGAGCATCTAATTCAGGTTAGATGTTTCATCTGACTCGGTTTGGAAGCGGGTAACTGTACCTCTGTAACAATTGGCAGCACGACATCTTCGTACACCGTGATCTGGTCAGCAGCTGCTGAGAACACCTTATCGAATGTATAGGTTTTGTTCGACACAGCATTCGGACCCATCGACAGGTCGACTGTTTTCCCCTTTATTCCCTCTGTAGAAAGGGCAACCCCGCTATTTTCCTTAACTTCCCGTTCATTCCGTCCTCGACATCGTACAACAACATGGATGCTTGTATCTTCGTTAATCTCTCGTTCGATGTCCCTTTCCTTCCGTTTGGTTGTAACGCTCGCAGGTGTGTCCGGAGATTTCAATGCGCGTAAGCCCCGGGCAGCGGAAGCTTTCGTTGAAACAGCCGGCGAGGCCTGTACTGTTCGTGGTTCTGGTACGGCAGAGCCCGCTCGTCTCGTTGGCTGCCGTGCCGTCGTCGTTCGTCTCGTGGGAAGGCCAGAGGCAGGCCGTTGGGCGCCGGCCATACTGAAAACTTAAGCGCTCAAAAGCAATAGCAAATACAATGACTAAGTAGCAATTGAATGGGCACCTGATTCGAATGGCCGTGTCAAAAAAGTTGTCGAGTCGGTGGTTGTCGCAAAAGTGATGTTGTTCCGTTCAGCGCCAAAAGAGGAAAACATAAACAAACCCGAGACCAACGCACGAACCACGTCGCGGCCTGAGCTTCCCAGTCATCCACTCCGCTCACATGATAACATTGCCCCCATCTGACCAAGCTCCAAAGTGTCTCTATGAACCTCCCCTCTCGACATCTTCCTAATGCTAATGCTTCTCCCTGGATCGCATATTCAGTCTTGAATTTTAATAAACATACAAATACAGATATTTTCTCTGCATTTCATCCCTCATCCTACTAACCTGATCTTCCATCGTTGGGCTTTGTTACCCCTCACGGCCTGGTTATGCTGTACACCTTATCATGAGTGCCTTGAAAACGTCATCACAGGCCCAGATATACCCTGGGAAAGGCCTGGGCTTCATAAGTACTTGCTAATATTCTCGTATCTCGGGCGCGACTGACACTCTGGCTAGCACTCGGCGCTTCGCTCCATAATGTCCTAAGCCGTGTAAAAGCCCATCCCCAGACCTACCCCGCGATCGATATCGCATACTCCGCATCAGACCCCCTTCAGAATCCTGTCACCTTGCAACTCCCCTCGAACGGCGTTCGCCTGCGATTCGATGGACCTGATCAAAGGTTGCGTCTTATTGAAGTTCTGGACTTTTCGAAAACAACCCTGATCTACAAGAACCAGGAAGTTCTAAAGGGCGTTTCTAAACCTCAGGAGCATTCGCCTTCACCCCAAGGCCCGAGTTTCCGTCACGTCTACAACCGCCTATTCGGCCCTTCATATCCCGGTGAATACATCCCTCCGACACCGCCGTCACCATACGGTACCTACGTGTTATCGTACCCCGGCGTCGCTTTCTCATTCCCCCTTCAAGACTCAGCTTGGTCAGAGCAATGCGATTTTGTAGCATTGCTCTCATCCTCTGCAGCTTTACCAGCAACTTCTATGGCGATATATCAAGGCACCTCGTGGCCGGAAGTCCGAACAAAGTTGTTCACCCCGCAGCCACAGTACCCACGCTCTCCGGCTCTTGCAGGCAGGAATAAGGAGTTTGTCGCAGACGAAATAGAGGAATTCACCATTCTAGGCGCGGGTAAGATTGAGGTTATACGGAGATCTACACCCTCAACATATATCAATCTATCGGAAACCACCCCGCAGGACCTGATTGCGGAGTTTGGGCCCCCGGATGCCATATATCGTAAGAATGACCGCAGGATCTCTATCCACCGTGCCGCTGGCGGTCGTGGTGGGGACGATACCATCCATATGAGCCCATCTTCGGGGAGAGGGATAGAAGTCACTGACACAGATCAATCGTCGAATAACAGCGTGAGTGATGATTCGGACGAGGAGCTGTCACAGGCCAGCGTGCTGGATCCCTCTTCCTTACCATCTGAATGCTTTTTCAACTATTTCCACCATGGCTTCGATGCGTTTATATCCAATCCAACCACGTCGGGTCCAGCATTCCCGGGATCCGGTCTCAGCGACCCAACTCCCCCAACTCCTTCGTCTCGACTAGTAGTGACCAAACTTGTATTACATGGAAATGTGCCGGGGTCGTATCCTTTCAACCGCTACCGACGCAGTCGCTGGAAGATCGGACTGCATCCTTCGAGGCTAATCGCCTCTTCTGAGACCCGGTATGATGAGATCTCTGGGCGACTTAGGGAGGTGTGGAAAGGCTCGTATGCAAACGCTGCAGAGGAGAGGGCGCTTGAACGCCCCATGGTTCTGAACAGAGGATGGGGTGACAGTCCCGAAAGTAGTGTGGAGTTCCTTGGTGGATGGGAGGATACCACAGCTAAAGGACAGAGATCAGGGCAAGGTGGGCACGACGGAAGCTTGGGAAACACGGAGCTCTTTGGGTTCCCAGGTCTTCTGTTCGAAGTTATGAAAAATGGGGCAGTAAGCTGTTTAACTATATACTGATCCGTTTCTCATCGACCCACTCTATCGATGCTTCGGTTTACTATGAACATGTGTAATTTAACTGTAATTTATTCATATCTATGAGGGTTTTGTGCAGGCCTTTGATGCCAAGCCCGTATTGGCGTAATTTATCGAAGGCGTTTCCCCGACCTCCGAGAGTCATTGTTGAAGGTCATAATTTCAGCTTCAACTCTCTACGATCGATCCTTTTGAGCAGGACATGCTTCAGCGGTAGCATGCCGGAACTGCCACGGCTGGCCCGATCCTGGTCGTCGACCTTGAAGCTTCCAAAATCGACATTCCCGGCACGCGTGTCCCCAGCCGACCAGACAAAATACCTCAAACGATGCACCGACGAACTCTACGCCTGGCAACGCCGTGAAAGACCGGCCGATCGTCCCTTCGTCCTCCATGATGGCCCTCCGTATGCGAATGGCGAAATCCATGTCGGCCACGCTCTCAATAAAATCTTAAAGGACATCATCTGCCGCGTGCAGCTCGGGTTGGGGAAGAGGGTGCGATACGTGCCGGGATGGGATTGCCATGGACTACCGATTGAGCTCAAAGCTCTAGAGGCGCGGAAGGATACCATCGAAGAAACTGGAGCAGCTCGCGCTGATATTATCCGGAAATCTGCGCGCAGTCTCGCGAGGCGCACGGTGAAGGAGCAGATGAAAGGGTTCCGGAGCTTTGGGGTCATGGCGGATTGGGAGAATCACTGGAAGACTATGGATAAGGATTTTGAGAAGAGACAGCTTGGTATCTTTCGCGAGATGGTTGAAAGGGGCCTGATCTATCGGCGATTTAAACCCGTGTACTGGTCACCTTCAACGGGTACCGCGCTGGCAGAAGCGGAGTTGGAATACAAGGAGGACCATGTGTCTACGGCTGCCTTTGTCAAGTTCCCTCTGGTGACTATTCCGTCGTATTTGGAGCAGAACCCGCTTCTCAGGGACAAGAATATCAGTGCTGTTATATGGACAACTACACCCTGGACTCTCCCGGCCAACGCTGCCATCGCCGTTCACCCAGCACTGGAGTATGTGATTGCCGAATCCGCGGCTCATGGTCGTCTTCTTGTTGCGCAATCTCGCCTGGAATCTCTTGCAAGCACACTCAAGGAAGAACTTTCTGTGATTATCCCCGGTATCCTCGGTTCAGATCTGGCAGACGCTATAACGTATCGATCTCTCCTCAAGGGTTCCGGCTCCGAACCGCAGCCGATCATCGCCGCCGATTTTGTTACCGCCGACTCTGGAACAGGCTTGGTTCACTGTGCTCCAGGCCATGGTATGGACGACTATTTGGCCTGCGCTGAACGTGGAATTTCCGCATTTGCCCCTGTGGACGACCGAGGAAACTTCACTGACCTTGCAATGCCAGACGACCCGAAACGACTGAGCGGAAAGAATGTCCAGGGCGAAGGAAATGAGGCCGTTTTGGAATATTTTGGATCAGAAGGATTGCTACTTGCTAAGCACAGCTATGAGCACAAGTACCCCTGCGATTGGAGGACTAAGCTACCAATCATCATCCGGGCCACTGAACAATGGTTCGCCGACGTAGCTGACATCCGTGCAAGTGCACTAAACGCCCTAGAAGAGGTTCAGTTTGTCCCAGGGTCTGGAAGGCAACGTTTGACGGCTTTTGTCAAAAATCGGAGCGAGTGGTGCATTTCCCGCCAGCGTGCCTGGGGTGTTCCTATCCCTGCTCTCTACGACCGAAGTACAGGTGAAGCCCTGTGCACGAAAGACAGCGTTTCGCATATCATGAGTGTCATTGATGAGCGTGGGATTGATGCCTGGTGGACGGATGACCCGAACGACCAGGCTTGGGTCCTACCTGCTATGAGAGAAACTTCCGAAGCCGGATACAGACGTGGAACTGATACTATGGATGTCTGGTTCGACAGCGGTACTAGCTGGGCCGAAATAGAGACTCCGTATGGCGACGAAGGCTACCCTGCCGATGTTTACCTTGAGGGTAGCGATCAACACAGGGGTTGGTTCCAGTCAGGACTTCTCACCTTCATTTCACACCAACTCGCATCTGAACAGATCGCTAACCCTCGTGCACCATTCAAAACCCTGATCACGCACGGTTTCACCCTGGACGAGGAGGGCCGCAAGATGAGCAAGTCCATTGGCAATATCCTCCACCCTCAAAGCATTATGGATGGATCCCTTCTGCCACCGGTCAAACCGAAGAAGGGTAAAGGAAAGAAACAACCAGAAAGTAAGGAGCCTGTGTATGACTCCTTGGGCCCGGATGCGCTTCGACTATGGGCTGCAAGCAGTGACTACACCCGTGACGTGGTAATTGGCACTCAAGTCCTGCAAACTGTGCACACTAGCCTACACAAGTACCGTGTTACCTTTAAGGTCATTCTCGGCGCACTTGCAGACTTCAAGCCGGAGAACCAAGTTTCCTATGACCAGCTACTGTTGGTTGATCGCATTGCACTCCTCCATCTGTCAGAAATGACACTTGCAGCGCGAAGCTCATGCGAGAAGTTTGAGTTCTACAAGGCTGCCAATGCTGTCAACCGATGGGTGAATCTAGAATTCTCTTCGTTTTATATGGAGACGGTCAAGGATCGCTTATATACCTATGCGGAAGATAGCCCGAGCAGACGGGCTGCTCAGACGACGTTGTTCCATATTTTCAATTATCTGCAGGAAGTGCTGGCTCCTATCACGCCCCTGCTCGTGGAAGAAACCTGGGAGCACACACCCGAAGCGATCAAGGCCAAGTGCGAGCATCCCCTGAGACGGGTTGTCGGGAGTCTCGCGCTAGAGTGGCAGCAGGGTTCACTCGGTGCCGACTACCAGGATATCCTTGCTGTCCACTCTGTCATCAAGGGTCTCCAGGAGAACGCGAGAGGCCAGAAACAGCTGGGTTCGTCTCTTCAATCATTCGTGCACGTTCAGCTCCCCGAAACCACAAATTCATCTTCTGTGCTTCAACTAAGGGAAGAGCTCGCCGACATTTTTGTCGTCTCGTCGGTTACTGTCGGCGGTAGCGATGAAGCAATTCCTGACATGATCGCCAACGCCGAATGGCAATATAGCTCGGAGTACCAACTTCCAAGCGGCGAAAAAGGGATCGTGTATGTTTTCAGTCCACAGGCTTCCAAGTGTCCTCGGTGCTGGCGCTATGTCATACCGGAGGAAGAGGCGGCCGAAGAGGCGGCGTGCGGTCGCTGTGAGGAGGTCATACAAGGGCTGGAGGGATCTACGTGAACGGACCAGCCCCGACGCTATTCCTTGATTCTGACATTTAGACTTGTACATTAGCTTAACTAGATCTGTATTACTATTATTAAACGAATTGACATGCAGCTTTTTAAGGGCCCCTATTGACTGGTATACAGCTTCTGTTGTGCATGAATCTGTCGTCATGTGGCGGGACCGAAACCTGCTGCAACCGCGCCAAGATCCTGCTTCTTCCAATTCTCCAACACTCCCCGTTGCACAGGTCAGCCGATTCCCTCCTTCTGCCGTCCACGTACAGAAATAAGCTCAAGTTCCTCTGAGCCAATCTGCTGTCGTGCTTGTCACGGCATCTCGCCGGCTCCGGCCAGCTGCGGCCAGTCGGGGTTTCAATGACGACAGTATCGAGGTCAGAATGACGATTGACTCGTAAGACCACAACGGCATACCACTCCAGACCCCAGCTCTCAGCGAATAGCAGCCGCTGCTGCAAGTCGAGGGATGCAATGCTTGGTCAACGAAGATCGAGACCGACGTCCATGATGCGCAACTGTACGAGTCTATAAATTGAGCCGATTCCCAATCTTCTGCAATGGCCACCCACGGATCGATTGGAGGAAATTAGGCCTCGTTCTGCATACTCGCACTGCCCACGATGATCGAGTCAGTTTTGAAGAAGACAACAGTCACAGTCACACAAACCATGACGGAAACTATCACCAAGGGCGTTCCTTTCCCGGAACCCACCACGACTTCGTCCTCGTCGGTGGCTCCCATCCCTACTGTGATTCCCGGAGGGCACCCGACTTTCCAGGAAATCAACACCGCAGGAAAGCGGACCTTATGGTAGGGTACACTGGTCTTGCTGGATTGGAGTAGCTGCTAATTGAGTCTTTCAGGGTTGTCGCAGTGCTTATGGCCCTCTCGTCTCTTGTCTTCTATATTCTCAGTAACCGCGTTCAGCTTGTACGTCTACAACCTTTGCGCATACAAAATATTACTAACGGCGCTGTAGCCTAAACGTGTAGTACACTACCTCGTCTCCGTTTCGACTACAGTCTCATTCATCGTTTATCTCGCCCTCGCTACTGGACAAGGCATTGACTGGAAACACGACACCGTGAAGCATGTTCACAAGCATGTTCCTAACACCGATCACGATGTTATCCGCCAGGTTCTATGGTTTCGCTACGTGAACTGGTTCGTAACGGACCCCCTGATTCTCACAGCCTTGACCCTTCTCTCTGGCCTCCCTGGAGCGCACCTGTTCGCCGCCATTGCTGCAGATTACGCCATGCTCGCTTCCGGTATCCTCGGCACCTATGCTGGCCACACGTCGCGCAGATGGGTTTGGTTCGTTATTAGCGCCATCTCATATATCACCGTCGTCTACCACATTGGAATTAAGGGATCCAGGGCCGCCAGCACTAGGGAAAATCACACCCGTCGTCTCTTCGGGGCTATTGCTGCTACGGCGCTTCTTGCCAAGGCATTGTACCCAATGTAAGTCGACTAAGCCGTGTGCAATAATAACAGAACTAACTTTGTCTGCTAGTACTCTCGCTGCGGGTGCATTGGCTCTTAAGGTGGGGATTACTGGTGAGACCGTCCTGTTTGCCATCCACGACATTATCATCCAGGGTATTCTGGGCTACTGGCTCGTGATTGCCAATGACGCCGCTACTGGAACGTGAGTTGTTGCTCAATTTTCTGCGAATGGTGCGCAATACTGACTTTAATAGCAACCTATACGTCGACGGCTTCTGGTCTAGTGGGCACGGCAACGATGGGGCAATCCGCATTGCCGAGGAAGAGGGAGCGTAAATACGACAATCGTATAAAGAACTGGCGGCGGCAACCTCAAATGGTTGAAAGCGCTACGCAACGAGCGATATCTACGTCCATCACAAGTTTCGAAAATGAACACGAAGGAAGGAATGGAGGAAGGAAGGGAGGGAGACTGTTGGGTATTTGCAGAGTAATCGGAGGATGGAGGAACGAGGAGGCTGTACAAGAAGTGCATTATATCGTTTACGAAGCATGAGTATGCTTATTGATGTTCAAGTAATACAATTATTCTCAATCCAAAGATTTAATTTCTTAACATGAGTTATCCCTTGTAACCCTCAGTAAGTTCCTAAAGATCTCGACTATGTGAAGCTTCTTTGGACCTCTGCTTAGTCCAACGTTGCCGCCAGGTAATCCAGCGAGCCATGCACCCATTGTGGGCTATTATACCCGCGATTCAGGGAATTATGCCACAGTAAGACTATTAGACTTATATTTCGTTGCATAGATAGCCTCCGGATAAAACGTTCTTCCGCATACACAGTGCTAAGTGCCGACAAAAGCTCAGACCTCGGAAGCTTCGTGGATCCTTGAAAAAGACGGACGTCCAAATATAAGTGAAACAGATCCAAACCACAGAGCGTTGTTCCAACACCATTTCCAGATTGCGCATCCCACCAGCGCCAATACGAGCCCAGTGGAGCTTAGTTGAGACTTGAGGGCAGAAGCCCAGATAAAGTGTAACTGTCCCAGCCACTCCGCAGCCTGATCCAAATGAGAGGTTGGTGTTAAGTATAGGAGTGAAGCGGCCTGAGTCGGTCTCAGCCAGCTGTGAGAACCTTGCTTGAACCTCGCAGCGACTGTCTTTCCACGACCTCGTATACAAACTCTGAAATGGTTGCTGTAAGATCTCAGTTTGGATGACCCATGAACTAGCAGGTTTCTGGAGATAAGCGGGCAAACCTGAACGGTGCCAGAAAGCCGGCTGGGCCTCCATTTCGACCACCACCGTCATATCGTGAAGTATGAACATCTCATAACGATGCCCTTCCTCGACCTCCCCAACGAGCTCATCGCGGCGATATTCGGATGGGTTGGCAGGGACTTCTTTAGAAGCGACTTCGCTCGGCTGGTGGTCTCGAAGAGATGGTATATGTTTGCGATTCGCGAGTATCTGCGAGAGATCGATATCACTCCGGAGAAAGCGTACAGGCTCCTTCATTCCGCGACCAGGGAGCGTGGAACAGAACTATTACAAGCATACGCACATCATATTCGCTTTAGCACGCAAGCCTTTTACACACTCCAGGCGGAGGTGGACGAATATGAAAAACTAGAGCCACTTGAGCACTGGGTTCGGTACTTGCATGGCCACACTCGAGATCTCCTTGTCATTCTGGCTGGGTGCACATCCCTACAGAACCTGTCTTTCAGGACGTCGTGCGCTGTCTATGGGCTCTATGCGCCCAGTGAACAGCACAAGGGCGAGAATTATTGGCTCACGACGCCTGCTGAAGAGTTGGTGATCTCGTTGACTACCGTTGCGGATTTAATATCCGTCGCGTATACCCATAATTTGGCTGCTCTCGAGCTGGACCTTCGAGGAAGCGAGTGCGTGGTGACTCGTGATGATGTCGAATCCTCGTCGTGGCACTTATGTCCTTTATTAGCCCGTCTGCTTCTGAGAAAACATATGCGGCGCCTCTCAATCTGCGTGCACACTGCCTGCCCTGATATTCTAGTACCGCCCATATCGATATCAGACACAGAACAGTCAACAGTCTGGGTCGAGGAGTTTGTTCTGCACGTTACGCCTGTTATTGGAAAACACTCACAGCTCTGCTATGGTGATAATGGTGAGGAGGCAGATCCGTATACCTTTGAGCAACTGGCCAAAACCATGCTCTCTTCCATGGCCCGGCCAAGAATTGTGAGGGTGGTTTCGCACGACCCCCCGAATCCCGAGTCTATAGACATCGCCTACTACCTTCGTGTCTACGATGCCATCGCCGATACGGCAAAGCTTGCAGAGTGTGTTCCCTGGACTGGTCAACCACTCAGTTTGAGATCGTTTAAGCGGCGATTAGAAGACCTCTTCTAACGAAGAACACTGTTATACTTTTCGGAGGCTCAGAAAGGCATGTACTCAACGAGATTGCTGAATAGGGAGCCGTAAAGACACGAACTAAATATTTTCCATCTGACTTAAACAAGGATCAATTTGTACTACTCTAGGAGTAAACCTATGCTCTACCAATAACGGACATGTTGTCTATCCTTGCATAACCAAAGAAACACGCACTCTCTAGTTATGGTATTCAAAAACGAAAGACCCTAGCTACTTCGGCACTCCAAAACTCACTACATGACGCAAACTCAATTCGGGGAGCAGCCACCTGAGGTTGTGCAATGCGTACCTCGTCAGTATCAATGAAGAATATTCAGTCATCAACCGTAGTACGAAGAAAGCCTGGTTCATTCCACTCAGTGCGCGACACAAGCCGAGCGAGCAATTTTCCGTCATACTCGATTTCTATTTGTTCCAAAAGGCCAGTAAGGGGTGGTGTAGATAGCTGGGTCTCTGGAAATTGTATCTTGGACAGAATCGGCGCTGGTTTCTTCGGTTTGGTGGTGCGATTTTGGGGTGAGTTCATCTGCGATGGGAGGGTGCGTCTAGAGATGGGTTTCGCCCTCGAGGTACCATACTCCTCCTTTAAGACAGCGCGAAGGCCACCACGAGCGATAATGCCACTTTATCATTAGGGTATGATCGATAGCCATAACTTAATCCGAAACAGTGGGCCCCCTATTAACCGTAGAATCCCAGACCTGACCACCCCTCGTCTTGAACTTCTCGCTGTGGGAGCAATGAGCCGCCTCGTTCTTAAGAATACAGTCCGAGCAGGCAAAACACAATAAAGAGCGGCCCTAATATATTGGAGCAACAATGCATTTTTTCCAGGCCCGGTCACCGGCGCATTGAGTGCAGGGCTTGATACATGATCCGCGACGGTGAAGTAAAGCGGCGGTGCGCTGGTTTGTGGTTGTTAGCTCTATGGTGTCTCTATACCATGAGAGCTGGTGGCTGCGACCCCGCAGGAGGATGGAGGCGAGCTCTGCCTGCTCGGGGGTTTGATCTAAAGAGGAGTGTGTTAGTGGCCGGTAGCTTGCAAGGGGAATTCGAGGGTAACACATACCATGGGGTGGCTCTTTAGCAGCTTTGGACTTACGAGCCCTGGAACGCTTTGGAGGCATGATTAGGCGGAGTGTGTCTTTTAGAGTAGAAGCAGAGCGAGAAGGCTAGAGCAATTTATGTGGGAGTCATGTTCTCTGTGGTGTTGAGGCGCCGAGGTGCAGGGTGGCCTTCACAGTTGCATTTACTTTCCATTTCACCAGAAATTGCTCGTGCTTCTGTTTCTGACAATCTAGTGTACTTTCAAGGTTGGTTACCTTCTCCCCTAACAAGCCACAAACATAGTTATCGTGATTCTCGTTAACTTCCGCTTTACAGATCAAGCACATAAGTACCTAAAGGAACCTTACTGAGGGATGTGGTACCTATGAATGCCGCCCAAGTTTTCCAAATCGCTCTTTTGGTGGTGACTTATATTGATAGTTTCCCCCCCCTACTTTGTGATGCCAAGATTTCTCCTGGAAATGTGATGGCTTGTTCGTATTCTCAATTGCGAGGACAGCTTTGCCCCTCCAACTTCCAAAGCCCAACAACTAATCGGGTACAATGGCCAGAACAAAAGCAAGAAATCCAGAGTGTCCGATGGTGATAGTCCAGCCATTCCAGCGCTCCATTGAAGCCCGCTTGCCCTCTGCTCCCCGGACACTACCGACACCTGCAAGTCCCACTGAACGATCAGTGCGGTTGCTGCTTTCTCTCCCACATTTCATTTACGCCGAAATATTTGCTTTAGCTCTGGCTGACAACTTGCTGAAGAGTGCGAGAGAAACTCCGTTTTTCGCATATGTCTCTTTCACTTCTCTCATCACGCAGAGCAAGGCTCTCAGGTCTGTGTGTCGTTCATGGACGCAGCATCTTCGAAGCAGCCTCTTCGCAGGGCTCAGCGCAAGAAGTGGGCTGTATGCACTTATCGACGTGACAGAGCTGCCGCGGGCTCTCCATTGTTTTCCCATGCTGAACCATTGTGTCCTCAATTTAGGAGACATGATGCACATAGCCAAAATGGAGGAACGACTCATCGAGCTGAGATCTCACGCGGGAGTCCTTGGAGTCGTCCGGGCCGTTCTGTGGGACGGTTATTCATTTCAGCATATGCACACGGTTGGATACGGGTCTGCAAGAGAAGTTAGATCTCGGACGCGGATAATGCAAGAATACCTGGAGTATCCCCTCGTGGTGGAGTGCTTAGCCAAGAGATCAGCTGGGAGCAATCATTTTTCTGACCTAGAAGCCCGAGAGCGGCTTTCTTGTGAGCTTAGGGCTTTGCAATACTATCATGCACATCTCCTCAGAAATGTACTCAGCTATGTTTCGTCGGCTACCCACCTTACGATTCCCGCCTTCATTATGCCGATACTGCTCGGAGAATGGCCGTACTCGCCTGCGCCGAACTCGAAAATCCAGGTCAAGCTCGATTCCATCGGACGCGAAGGAGAGAACATTAGAGAAGTACTCAAAGGGTCGCAACACGTTCAATTCGTCGGCTTACCGAACCCATTCATTTTGCCTAGGAGGGAAGACCTTGGCCAAGAGAAACACGATCGACAGAGACGTATGTGCGTCGAGACGTACCGATTGGTAACTGAAGAATCCGAATTTCTGACTGAGCTCTCCTGGCCTTCACGCCGACTTGGGCTTCACGGTGTACTGGAGCCGATCGAACCTGACTCGAAGGTAAACTGGTGGCTAGGGTTCCTCCAATCTGCCACCTCCAGCGGAAGGTTGTCGAACTTGTGTATAACAGTTGGATCGACCAAGCCATCTCTGCCAATAGGTAAGTAAGACACTGGGACCCTGGTATCTTTCCCAGCCTTATTTATTACATAGGCCCCCCGAGCCTCGGCCTTCGCCCGAGAAACGATTATTTCACGCAACCTGCGCATCTCCACTTGTGCGAAGAGTTTCCAACACGTAACCTACGCGGTATAACACGCCTTGAACTTACCCTGCTCACAATATGCCCTGCATTCTTTAAAACCATGAGAGAGAATCTGTCAGGAGTGAACGGGGTGTGGAAGATAACTTCTGCTCCCCAACTATGCTCTCACTGGGTAAATACCCAACCAAGCCTCCACGACCAGCTAGCCGAAGACCTCGCAATAATCGAGCAAATCATGCACGATGCGAGACCATCAAATAGCAAATTGGACATTCAAATATCCCTGTCCTACGTCACAGCTCGCCTCCCAGGTACGTAACTTAGCAAGCGAATCCTGGACCATGCTGACGTTCTCAAAGTTGGCTCTTCGCGTACCCTGGAGCTATATCCTGTCAAAGGCGAGATCATATATAAGTGTTGTCCGGTCAAGCGGCATGGCCTTCCACATGAGTATCCGTGCGGCGCAAACTTTACCATCGAGACCTTTTCCTCCGTGATACGCGAATTATACGAGATACGGAGAGAACACGGCTTTGGGCTATTCAATCTACTGGATGAGCTTGCAGGCGTCGAGCTCAAACGGATACAGACGGGCATACAGTCTTATACTAGACGTTAAAGTGCGTGGGGTCCGCCCATACAGAGGAGACAATTTTAGCGCAGCACAGAATGTACTTGACATAAACGTCGATCGAGCTCTCAAACCATTCCATTCATTCACAACCCTCGTTCAACTCTACCAGCTACTCTCCAAACAGCACATAATAATCCGACCCTATCTGACCCTCAGCACCTTTTGTTCGAAATTCTTCTCACAAACGCGTTCAAAGAAAATTCCCGCCTTCAACCGCCTCAACGTGTCTCTACACAAACTTGGCGTGGGCTCCCTTAACAAGCGTAAAGTCTTTCACAGCAGTTTCAATAATATTTGCCCATGCCTCTATAACACTGTAATAGTCCTCGGTGACCCCGTTTGGCACCGACCAAAACACTGTTCGAAACCACACCAGCATCGCCATCGCCGCATATACATCATATGCTCGGATTTCGCGAGTCTCAGATAGACGATGTGCTAATGACCGTCCCCCTCCTATACTTCTGCAGAGAAGAATCGTCGCTTTTTACACTCAGATACACCCATACACATTCGCTCGAAAGTATTCGGCTAGCTCTTGCTGTTATCCTTTGGGCCCCAGCGCGTCGGACTTCTGTCTATCGATCCTCTGCTACAATATATGCCCAGCAGATACTTTCGCACAAGGTCATCAAATCGAATCAGAGCCAGCCCCAAGTAGCTGATATTATTGCTATGATCCTCGCGAGTAACTGTTGCATTTCTCGCTTATGGGTCGAATCATCAGGGATGTATGAGCCGACCTAGCGAACAGCCCTATCCACTGGTGCGGCCTGCTCAGTCCTACTGTTACAATTTGGCTTAGAACCAACGATAAGGACAACGCCCCCTCGAGAAGCTTTACATTGTGGCAAAAGGCGGGCGCATCCGCATTGCCCCGGGGAGGCACCATCCGATCCCCGGAGAGGCGTAACCCTAATTCGACCTCACCCCACAACTTGGCAGATGGTGTCTTAACGGCACAAAACCCACGTCGTGAGGCTGCTGACTGGCGTGTGCTCTACAGGCTATGGGCGGAGTCTTCCCATTACACTTTATGAGAATCTCAGGGGCTTGTTAGATTGTCGAGACCGTGGTCACATCTCGCCTGGACGGGAAGGTTTATGTGGCTGGTACTCCTGACAAGGGCCCGACCCATGGAACAACGGTGGGCTGCGAATCTCGCTCAGGCAGGTAAGGCATACTTCGGCGACTCCCCGGACTTTTGCCAGACTGGTTGAGATCATAATGTGCTCGAGCAGTTGCACCCCACTTGAACGGGCCTATTGAAGAAGAAGTAAACACACCATGAATAATGCAATCCATGAGCTTCCAGTCGGTCCGACTGGCCCAAGCACATCATGCAAGCTTCTAGCAACTCCCGAAGACAGTCCATGACTACATTGAATTAAAAATTGCATCAGCGGATAGGTGTAACGCACGAATACTGACGGTGCACGGCTGGGTCAGGCCCTAGACTTGAAATTTTCACAGCCGGCTATAAGTATCACTTCCTTCGCCTCGAACCGTTGGCTTTTGTCCAACTTCTTCACCTTTCGAGATTTCATCGTAGCGTCAGGATCCCTCATCCTATAACCCAAACAACGTATATCCAGTCCAACCTTCTACAACTCCACCATGCCTCTCATGTTCGACCGATCGTGTGCCGACATCCCCATTTGGGATCTCAACCAAACCTCCGACCAAGTTCCAACTCACCCGCGCTCCTACAACTATATTAACGACGGCAAGAGTGGGTATGAGGACAACCGCACGAGCGCCCCCAAGAAGGATATCCTTCCTGGTGGCAAGTACCGCTGTACGTCCCTCCTGTTTCAAGATATGATAGGTGCCTAATTTCCGCAGCAATCGTCAAGCTCTTCTTGCATTACGACAATCAGGGCCGCGATGAGTGGGCCGTCGCGACCGGGTTCCTCATCCGCGATGATCTCGTCGTAACTGCGGGACACTGCGCCTACGACCGCAGCTACGAGCTCGGCCGCCTCGAGGAGGTGAAGGTGTACATTGGCTACACTGGCCGGTCGAACGTTAACGACGCAGAAGTCGAATTTCGCTCAGGCCAGAACGTCGCTACTACAAACGAGTGGTTAGAGGGCGAGCGTGCCGAGGCTGATCTCGCCTTCATCAAGCTCGACGAGCCTTTTCACCAGGTCAATCCAATAGAATACAAGAATACACCCGCATCAGCCCGCAAGGTCATCGGTGTTGTCGGATATCCCGGCGATATCAAGCAGAATGGTGAACCGGGGGGTAGAATCTATCAGGATTTCCATGAGACCCGCTGGAATGTGCATCAGTCTGGGACGCAGACGCTCGAGTATACCATTGATCCTAATGGCGGTATGTTTCCCCCCTGGCTATAGCCCTGAATCTATATCAGCTAACACAGGCTAGGCAACGCCGGATGCCCGGTCCTCGACGAAGAAGACATGTGCTGTATCGGCGTGCACACCCAAGGTGGCTCCAAGAACACCGCAACCGTCATCGGCCCGGAGGGTTACAACTTCGACGACTGCATCGACGCCCTTGACCAGCACGCTGGCACTACTCGCCGCCAGTCCCTGCGCTCCCGCATACAAAATGTGGACGACATCGCCGAAATCCTCAGGCTAGCCAAGGAATTTGACTCTCCCATCTCAAGGGACATCCTCTCTCCCGATGCAAGCCTGACCTTTGGACAATTGGGAATCCCCTCGGGTGCCGTCGCGCACATGGCCTTGAGCTCGGCCTCCAACGCCGTTCTCGAGAATGTCCGCATCGACCGCTCCAATTTCGAAAATGATCATGCCTTCAACGGCGTTGCAGAGCGTGCAACCCTCGCTGAAGCCGCTCTCGTTGCTGTGTAGGAAATGTCCCGCGAGCTCCGCCAGGAGGAGAATGTCTTCGCCAACATGACGGACGTGATCAAGAAGCTACTCCCAACTCTCCAGCAGGCCGGCCCCGCCGTGATCAACGCCTCTCTCGAGCCACTCCTCCGGGTCGCCCTTGACGAAGCTCGTAAATCTGCGCAGGGCGCCCGAAACACACGCGCCGAGCCCATCCCTTCGCTCCGCCAGCAGGGCAGCCACACCAAGCGCTCTCAATATTCCAACCGCAAGAAGAGCTCCTTCGTCGAGGCTGTCTCGGAATCGAGCAGTGATCGCACACAGCGCTTCTTTAGCGCCATCGCCTTAGAGGCCCTCTCCGACGACGCCGAGATCCAGTGGCACAGGCTCGATATCCCGCGCGACCTCCCGGCAAACATCGGACCCCTTGTTGAGGGCGGCAAGTCCACCGGCTGGTCCCAGCAACAGCAGCAGCAGTACCAGCACCAATACTCACGCGGCCAGCGCTTCTTCCTGCAGAGCCTCTTTGACAGCGACGAGCAGCGCCTGGCAGCTGAGTTTCTGCCGCTCCGCGCAGCCGTTTCGGAGGCTGCACTCCAGGGTATCCTCAAGATCCCTGAGGAGTCTCTGGAGCAGGAAGGCCTGCTTGAGGTGATGCGTGAGGTGATGGAGAGCTATGGTCCAATGATCCTCAAGGTCGCGCCCGGCATCATTCGTCGTGTCTCCCCGGTATTCGTGGCGATTGCCAACGAAGCCGAGTTTGGAAGGCAGACTGGCTTCCAACAGCACCAGCGGGGTGCAAAGGGTGCTACAAAGGGAGTCACCAAGGGTTTGGCAAGGAGCATTACCAAGGGAATGACGAAGAGTCTGGCCAAGAGCCAGCCACAGGTTTCCACGGCTGAGTTGGACTTTTTGGAGGCTTTTTAAACCCGCCAAATTATGGGATTGAGGATCTCGATAGTTGCTCGGCAGTTTTTCTTTCTTTGCTGGAATTAGTTGTTGAAGTTGCAAAGTTTTCGTTGCGATCTCGTCTCGGTTGTATCCAAGGACACCCCTTGGCATTATGCGCGAGAATGGAATCGGGTCTTTAACTAGTAGGCTCTTCCTGTTTCCGATAGTAGCCATAAAGGCCTATACGCCGATTGATCATTCTGCAGATATTTACTACCACTGCAGTCGAGTTAACCTTGACGCAGATAACACAAAGCTGCCGCCGTGGCTGCCACGCCTGTTGTGAAACCTACCAACGCCAGGTAGATATCGTCCAGCTTCTGTTGGAAACCTGTAGCAGGCTTTCCGTAAGCCTAAGCCATTCTTACCCTATATGTAGGCTAATTTGACCCACCGTCAAGGTGCTGTTCCTCTGTCAGGGCTTGGGTATCTTGGACACCACAGGACTCCAGCCATCTCAAGCATGGCTCGCGTCAGAATTAGACAAAAGGACTTGGTAATCAAATCTTGGCGTATCACCAGCACTATAGCAGGAAGCAAATGATGCAAAAAGTTGAGATAAGTTGCCTATAAATGATAGGGCGGTTCTGCTGACAGCTTCGTACAAGGGTCTGCAGGATCTGGCTTAGTCTTTGGCAAAGGCCAGGGACTATACTCGACAAGGTAACAGAGTCCGCCTCCGCTATACTCCATGTTCTGACAAAAGTCCCCGCTTGTTGGAGTACAGGGGCGCGATATTCATTTGGCTACGATGATCCATTCCTGGCCAATATCGCGCGAAGATGTCGCGATGCACTAGCATAGACTGACAACTGCGTCTATAATTACCCCGCCTTCGCATCCATGTCCAGCCAAGTCAAGTCAAAAGTCAAGCTAAAGCAAGCTCAACAAAAAGCACAGCATGGGAAACCTTAAATCGCCTGAGCCCAAGCAAGCCGAGAGCTCGGCGGGCGCCATCGATTCCGTCTCCAGCCCTACAGAGAGCACCACCACAGCGTCTCCCGCACGTCGCTCATTCCGCTCCTTCATTTGGGACACGGACACGCACCTCAAGTCCCCGCAAGAACGCCGCCTCCTGCTAAAGCTCGACTTTGCGATCCTCAGTATCGGCTGTCTGGGCTTCTTCATGAAATACCTCGACCAGGGCAACATGTCGAACGCTTACGTCTCGGGAATGCAAGAGGCGCTCTCGATGTACGGCAATGAATATACCTACGCGACAACCGCATACACCGTCGCATATGCCGTGATGCAGATCCCCAGCACGCTAATAATCCAGCGCGTGCGGCCGAGTATCTGGCTCGCTGCCATGGAAGTCGCCTGGGGGGTCTTCACATTCGCGCAGGCAGGCACGCGCAATGTATCACAGTTGTACGCATTCCGATTTCTGGTTGGTTTCTTCGAGAGCTCCTTCTTTCCCTCCTTGCTCTATCTCCTGGGCAGCTGGTATACAAAAACCGAGCTCGCGAAGCGCGTTGCGATCTTCCACATGACTGCGCCGCTGGGGACAGCGTTCGGCGGGTATCTGCAGGCGGCTGTGTATAAGAACCTGAACGGGGCGAGAGGCATCGAGGGGTGGAGGTGGCTATATATTGTGTGTGGGTGCATGACTGTGCCGGTTGGGCTTGCGACGTTTCTCTTTCTCCCCGATACTCCGTATACGACGCAAGTGTGGTATCTTTCGCAGGAGGAGCGGGAACTGGCAAAGGAGAGGGTTCTAAAGGCTGGGAAGGCGCCGCCTGTCAAGATCACTTGGGGCACCTTTGGGAGGATTCTGGGGTCGTGGAGGTGGTATGCTTTTGTTGTGGGCTATGTGGTGAGTATCGCCCTTCTTTCAAGGACACTCTTTTCACCTTGAGCCTTGGTGTCTGATAACGTGCATTAAGCTCTATGGATCGGCATGCGGTGGCAACGGATACTTTGGGATTTGGCTCAAGGCAGAGGGCTTCTCAGTTGCTGAGCGGAATGTTATCCCGACTGGCACCTCGCTCATTACCGCGACTTGTGTAGTCCTCTGGGGATTCCTGTCCGATTACACAGGAAGCAGATTCGCTTTTGTGCTCATACCTCTTGTCAGTCTTTCCTCGCCACCAGCATCATTATAACGAACACTAACATCTGGCAGATCCTTGGCCTCCTCCCGAACGGAATCTTAGCGGTCTGGCCATCAAGCCTCGCCCTGAAAGAGTTTGCCTTCCTAACAATCGGTGTACAGCTCATGACTGCCGTGTTGTACGTACCACTAATCAACCTTAGGAGTACCTGGCAAGCAATCTGGACTAATGAACGTACTACAGCTACTCCTGGGCGAACGAAGTCTGCGCAGACGACAACGAACAACGAGCCGTAGTCATAAGCAGCATGAACGGCTTCCAGTACGCCGTAGCAGCCTGGCTTCCCATCGTCATATTTCCGCAAACAATGGCGCCGTCTTTTCGTGAGTGCTCGCCGTACCCAGTTTAACAATAAAATAACCCAAATTCTTACGTGGAGCTAGGTTACGGGTTCCCCGGGACGTTTGGCCTGGTTATTGCAGCAATCATAAGCGTCATCGTTATCCGGCTGTTTATCTTGCGAGATGAGCGGAGGAGAAAGCGGTTGGTGACGGGTGAAAGCGAGGGCGATGGGCGTGTTTAAGGGGCTGTTTTGGTTCCCTGATTCGGCGAAGTAAATTGCTTGAGTCCGAGATTACTACTATCGATCCATATTTTTACGACATCTATGATAGAAAGTTAGCCTGAGTTATGATGCTGGGATCTTCCTTAAGTGTTCCCCTTTCGTGCCTTTGAACTCCTTGTGCTCATGTGCAGCCTTATCGAGCCTGGCGAAAACAATCCTCACCTTCATGAGACAGCAAAAGCAAAGCAGACAGGAACCCCCAAAATACGGCATCATTCAAGTTCCCGCACACCACTGATCAGGACAACTAATGTCGACGAACGGGCCCAATGGATGGGTTGATCTCGGACCCATGGGCATATTCGCACACTGGGATAGATCGCCCGGTAAGAACACGGCCTATAAGGCACTTCTAAGGCTTTCAATTGATGCCTATGCTGACTAGTTTTTTGGGGAGTGCACATAGTCAAGCTTCCGTCTCCGCACAAAATATCCCTGGCCTGCGGAACTGCAGAGGGAGCCATGAGAGAGACAACGCTTCATCGCAATGCAGATCATGGGAGGCACAATCTGACGGTATTGAACAGAGCTTCGCGAGTTCCGCCTGTATAGATACCTCGCTTACGATGAGAGTAATTGGATTCCTTAGAATCATGCATCTAACAGCCGCCATCAATATGAACGGGAATAATTAATGTTGGGAAGGATCACTGTAGGCTTTTGGAAGTGATCAACGATATGGCATAATGAGCAAAATGTTGATTGGGGTCGTTTGATTCCTCGTACAGGTACTGGGCGTGACTACAGATGTGGGACCTGAGGCTGTGCCGAGCAACTGCTGGTTGCGAACCTGGGCAAAAGAACTGTGTCGTTATCTCATCATTTCCATAATTCAAATCCGCTAGTTTGTAACCAGTATCATGGAGGCCCCTTCCATACCTTCACGGATCAAAGGATCGATTTTTGGCGTGGCGGTTGTCGACGCTCTTGGAGGGCCAGTGGAGTTCCAACCGCGGGGTAGCTTCGATCCTGTCACCGGTTTTCAGCACAATCACAACTTTGATGTTCCACCAGGGTGAGTCTCCTGTCCGATCAAAAGCTCAAGATAACTAAGCAATCTCAGAACATGGACCGACGACACATCTATGACCCTGTGTCTCGCGCAGGCCCTCATCGAACACAAGGGCGAATTCATTCCCCAGGCCGCGATCCGTAACTACATTGACTGGATGGACAAAGGTTACCTCTCCGCCACCAATGAGTGTTTCGACATCGGCGCTGGCACAACCAAGGCGCTCATGATTTGGCAAAGCTACTTTGACCGATCCCAGGGTCTCCAGAAAGATGATCCCGAAGGCCATGAGGGTGGCCAGCGCGGGATCGACAAGGCGCTGAAGCTCGAGGTACACTACCCTTTCTTCCAGCTTAGGGAGGAAGAGAACAATGCAAGCTGAGCTAACAAGCACAGCACTTCTGCGGCAACGGCTCCCTCATGCGCGTGTCACCCATCGCTCTCGTCTACTTTCGCAACATGCCCGAAGCCCTCGCAAATGCCGCCGCCTCCTCAGAGGTAACACACCCATACCCAACATGCACCGAAGCTTGTACATTGTACACGAAACTGCTCGTGCTTACACTGCACGGAGCCAGCAAAGCCTCACTGGCAACATCCTTCGCCGAAACACCAATACAGGACGGCAATCTCCAGGCGAGGCTATCCCAGTACAAAACTCTCGCAGGCTGGGAATCACAGGATGAGGACAACATCAAGTCCTCGGGGTTCGTGGTGTCAACACTTGAGGCGGCACTGTGGGCGTTCTTCTCAACGGGGTCGTTTCAAGAGGGGGCGCTGCGCGCGGTGAACTTAGGGTGGGATGCCGATACTGTTGGTGCGGTGTACGGAGGATTGGCTGGGGCGTTCTATGGGTTTGACGGGATTCCAGCGGAATGGGTCGGGGGATTGCTGAGGGGGGATGTTGTTGGTGGGGTCGCGGAGGGGCTTGTGAGACTTGCTGGCGAGAGTCCTTAGCTCCGCAGAGTGTTGTGCTTTGGCATAGTCAATGCTTGTTTTATGTTTCTCTTGTTCTTGGTGTGTATGTGAAACGTTATTCCGAAATTCCAAGTCTGAATACAACCTTGAATCCCTACCAAGTGCCCCTCGCCTGGACATACAAAGAGACGAAGATCTTAGCGTCCTGCAAGTGTCAGCAAATAGCGCACCACCATCCAAACTCCAGAGCCTACGGCCCCACATTATTGATCGAGGGATCACCAATCACCCTCAGAATCTCGAACATCTGTGACGAACAATTTCCTTCAACTGTCATCAACCTCCGGAGTTAAGCAGTTAAGCGTCGTGATGCAATGGGCCAAGCGTGCAGCCTCCGAAGTATATCCGGTAGATACATGAATATATAAAGCTCGCGAAGTCCTGATCGCCTTGGAGACAATACATCCAAACCGAGAACTTAAGATTAAGGAAGAAAAAGAGATTAATCAAAATGGTCCAAACACTCCCCTTCGCTGATATCACTATCCCCTCGCCCGGCTTCGGTGCTATGGGTCTTAGTTTTGGTCTCGGATCGAACCTCAGCTTTGAGCAGGCGGAGCCTGTGCTTCTCAAGGCTATCGAATTGGGTTGTACCTTCTGGGATACTGCTGTAAGTCGGCACTATGAATCCATTTTTTTTGGAGTGAAGGCGTGCCGATGACTGATGGATTACTAGGTCGTATATCAAGCCGGGGTGAACGAGAAGCTCCTCGGCGAGTTTATCAGGAAGCACAACCTGCGCGATAAGGTTTTTGGTACGTCCTCAAGCCCACTTCAACCTATCCGCCTCGCGGAGGGATTGGTACTGATTTGTGGATAGTCGCCTCGAAATGCGGCTTTGACGTCTTCGGCACCGGCACCGTGACCAACTCGGCGGCACATATCAAGGAGTATATTGAGGGCACGATTGAGCGGCTCGGGTTCACGCCTGACCTTTACTACTTGCATCGGATTGACCCTAGTACGTGGCCTTTACCCTCATCCCACATGGTATATTTGAGATGGTCACGCTAACGAAGAGCAGAGACCCCTCTCGAAGAATCAATTCCTGCCCTCGATGAGCTCCGCAAGGCCGGAAAGACTAAGTACATTGGCCTCTCCGAGTGCTCTGCTGCCACGCTGCGGAAAGCGAATTCAAGTATGTCTCTTCCATTCATCTCCCTCCCCTCTTCTTCTTCCCTTCGCGAGCCCCAATACTCATACGTCTATGTTGCAGTCGCCAAAATCGATGCCGTCCAAGCTGAATACTCCGCCTTCGAGACAGTCCACGAAACAGATGGCCTCATCGACACAGCCAAGGAGCTGGGCGTCGCATACGTAGCCTACAGCCCGCTCGGCCACGGCTGGCTCGTCGACAACTTTGACTACAAGACACCCGACGACTTTGCGCCGGATGACTTCCGACGGAAGAGTGCGTTCTTTCCCCCCTCCCCTTCCTCATCCCCTTCTCCCCGCAGAACACAACAAGAGTTAATAGTATGACGACGAGCAGGCCCCAAATTCCAAGGCGAGAACTTCTACGCGAACCGCGCTGTCGTCGAGGAGATCAAGGCCCTCGCGGCGAAGAAGGGATGCAGCATCTCGCAGATTGCGCTTGCATGGGTGGCCGCGCAGGGGATGATTGCGATCCCCGGGACAACCAAGGCTTCAAGGCTAGAGCAGAACTGGGCGTCCAGGGAGATTAGCTTCACCGAGGAGGAGTGGAAGGAGATGAGGAGGATTATTGATGTGGCGAAGCCCAAGGGGAATCGGTATGACGAGGCGCATCAGGCGCTTGTTGGGCACTAAATGCTTTGGTCAGAATACTCTGCAGGAGGTACCGAGGTTTATGTGATTATCCATAGATATATATATAGAGCAGATATGAATACCGAAGTCGATTCAGTGTGCTTATTGTCCCTGCGAGAGGGAGTTGGTGCGTTCCCTTATTGGGGGTATCTGGAATAGTTCAGTGATAAAACCCGACCTGGCAGGTCTTACGCTAGAAGTCAATACTACTGTGCGCTGTTGTCAGTTAAGTAGATGCCCGTTTCATATGATGACATGGTGAGGTACCAGGTACACAGGTTAGCCTTGACAAGAGGAAAATGGCTGGTAGACTTTTATTGACTCCGCTTTTTGCTTTGCTCGTTCTCCCAAATAATTACATTCGTGGCACCGTAAGTTTTGCATAAGCAGGCGTTATAAAAGTTCCCCAAGAGAACCCCTTCTCCTCCAGCCAAAATTTGAACCCCGTAAGGAAAAAATAGGTGGAATCAAAAAACGACAATCATGCTAGTATACCCCATCGCTTGCACTTTTTTAGTACTTCTTTCCTTGGCGCAGGACGTCGCTGAACTCCTCCAGAGGGCTGCGGGTGAGCTTGGTCTCCTGCCACAGGTTGGGGGTGAGGAAACCGTAGGTGTTGACGACGGCGAGGAAAGTGGCCTTGAGGGTGTTCTCGAGGGTCTTGGTGGAACCGGACGAGGAGGTGTAGGCGTCCTGGACACCGGCGAGCTGGAGGAGACGCTTGACGGCGGGGGAGGCAACGAGGCCGGTACCGCGGGGAGCGGGGATAAGCTGGTCATGTCAGTCAGTTTTGGGTCCCTTACGCTTTCTCAGGACTCTAGTTGGGGGTGATGCATACTCTGACGGAGACGGAACCGCACTTGGCGCTCTGCTTAACGGGCAGAGAGTGAGGCTCACCGAGGTTGGTACCCCAGTAACCGCGACGGACGGGGAGAACGCTGAGCTTGGCGATGATGATGGCAGCGCGGATGGCGGTAGCGACTTCCTTGGAGGTCTTGATTCCGAGACCGATGTGGCCCTCAGAGTCACCGATGACAACGACGGCCTTGAAACGGGTACGCTGACCGGCACGGGTCTGCTTCTGGACGGGTTTGATCTACAAACTGTCAGCCCATTGTTTCCCCCAAGTCGATTCTCCCAATTCCAATCAATGCGCGCAAATCTCAGCAGCAAAGGCTGTAAAACAAAACCCCGTGTGCAATCCCGCGCAATGCTTCGAATCGGTCCGTGAAGAAAATTCGCTTCCGTACCTTCATAACCTCATCCTTGAGCTTGGGCAGGAAGAAGTCGACAATCTGGTACTCCTTGACGGGCAGAGAGTGAAGGTAGATCTGCTCCATGCTGGTGATCTTGCCGGCCTTGACGAGACGGCCGAGCTTGGTGACGGGCTGCCATTCCTTCTCCTCCTGCTTACCACCACGACGGCCACGACCACGACGGCCACGGCCACGGTCACCACCACGGTCGCCGCGAGAGCCAAATCCTCCACGTCCACGGGGAGCAGCGTCAGCCATTTTGATTGTAGATGTACCGGGGGAGAATGGTAGATCGGACGGGAGGGTTGTCGTTGGGTGTTGTCGACGAGTTCGGTCGCTCGGAGGTTGTCGATTTCTCGCTCGCTATCCACTCCCACACTGTTTTGGCTCCCACCGCAAATTTGGCGGCCGGGTGCGCTAAGCGAGATCCGCGGCCCTGCCCTACGCCAGGCAACCCTAAGCCCTATACCGGTGTCCGCTTCTGGAATCCCGCTCTGGACCCTCGTCACGAGGCAGGAACTGCCGTCATGTGACGGCTCCATTGCCATGTTGGGAATTCTTCCGCGCCAATAGTAATTATAGTCCCGCGCGGTGGCGTCGTTTTGCTTGTTTTGCTGGTCATGCTTGCATTCTGACTGCTTATCGGCGGTCTGGGGGTGACGTTCTTATAGCCGGCGTCCATCTTTTTGCAACTCCTTGAATTGAACTCCTGTCCGTCCTTTCTCAATCGCTGGATCTTGTTAATCGCTCGTCTTTCCCTATCGTTGATTCACTCGCTTCAATTGAACTACACAATCAGAAAAATGTTCCGGTGGTTCGTACTTGACCCCTGTAACCGTATCGAATCCCTTGAACTAAGCTTATCGCTCTTCAGGTACCAGACGAAGCTCGCGAAGCAGCCCATTCTCACAGCCAGTGTTACTAGCGCTGTAAGTTTTATTCTCTACAAGTCCTCACTTGGAGCTCGTCCAATCACTTATGCCATTTTTTTGTTGTACATGCTAACAGCTTCAATAGGTGCTGTTCGGCAGCGGCGATGTTCTAGCACAGCAGGCAGTTGATCGCAGGGGCTGGGAGAAGCACGACATGGGCCGGACTGGCCGCATGTTCTTCTATGGAGGTGGTAAGTTAAACCGGCACAGTTACATCATCTTGATCGCATCTCCTTTCCCATCATATTACATGTTCTTATGCGCTAACCCCACGCCTAGCGGTCTTCGGACCGGCCGCCACGACCTGGTTTGGCATCCTGCAGCGTCACGTCGTCCTCAAGCATCCTAAGGCTACGATCGCCGCGCGTGTCGCCGCCGATCAATTATTCTTCGCTCCGCTTCACCTCTCCTTCTTCCTCGGATCCATGGCTGTCATGGAGGGCAAGGACCCTGTTGAGAAATGGAATGCTGGTTTCGCTCCGGGATACAAGGCCAATCTTGCCCTATGGCCTATGGTTCAGGGTCTCAACTTTGCCCTCGTGCCGCTGGAATTCCGGGTGCTTGTCGTGAACGTGGTCAGCTTGGGTAGGTGTCGCTTGCGCCGTGCCCTTGGATGTTGCTAACTGTGAATAGGATGGAACTGCATTCTGAGCTTGATCAACAGCGGTGAGGCTTAATCCGAACGTTTTGAGACTATTTATACCCCATGGTACAGCCGGCGCACCTCAGTCAGGGCATTCGCACCTCGTTCTTTTCCTTTCCCTTTCTTTCTTCACTTCTCTTCATCTTTACTTCATCTTTGGGTTCGTCTTCACAAAATTCATTAAAGGGTCGTGCTTGTGGTGTATTATATAGAGCTTTGGGAGGGTCACACTTTGGTCTATAGATTAACAGCAGAGGCGGGACTACTGCTCTAGATCGGATTTCACAAGAATATAATTTATTTGACTATCTCAACTTGATCTCTAGCAAACCCTCAACCTCCTATTTAGTACAAAGAGAGCCTTTCAAGCTTGTTTCTCCATCTTCTTCATGTTTTGTTAGGGCTCCCTACCAGCCAATAAGATCACTGATCGACCAGGTGGCCCAAAAAGGAAAAGCGGGACAGCTGCGGCAATCTTCAGAAAAGGCTCTCAAGAACTTCATCATATTCCCAGGGTCCTACAACACACATTCATATCGTGTTCTCTGCCTGGAGCAGATTATTGCCTTATACGTCGCTCATCGCGCCCTCGTATCTGGCGCTTCCTTCATTGTCGCTCCCGGGCTGCACCTTCCTTAACGGCCTTTGTCAACACAAATTTTCCGCCTCCCCACCAACACTTTTCTTCGCTCGCAACTATCGCCTCACCCACATCTCACCGTGCTCTCACCGCTCGTGCACTCTTCTACGCTCGGATTTCGTTCGATTTCCTCCATATCTGAAAAAATGGCTGCTGTCGCAGAGAACGCCCCCCAACCGCTCACAGACGAGAACGCTCCTCCCCCCGTTGTGGCCGCTGAAGAGAAGGCCGAAAAGACAAATGGCGATGCCGTCACCGTTTTCCACGACCCTGATAACTTCAATGTGAAGCATCCTCTGATGCACGAATGGACACTCTGGTTCACCAAGCCTCCTAGCGGAAAGGTAAGGATGGGTGGATAATGCCGATCGGAGATGGCCAGGAGCTGACCTTGGACGATTATTAGGGCGACAACTGGAACGACCTTCTGAAAGAAGTTGTTACTTTCAACTCTGTTGAGGAATTCTGGGGTATCTATGTATGTAATGCAGGTCATTTCATCCACGATTTCCACTAATTTGTCCCCTCTCGCCTAGAACAACATCTCTCCGACATCCGAACTTGGCCTCAAGGCAGACTACCATCTCTTCAAGAAAGGTATCCGGCCCGAATGGGAAGACCCGCAAAACAAGCACGGTGGAAAGTGGTCATACTCGTTCAAGGACAAGCGATCGGTTCCCATCGACGACCTGTGGCTGCACGCACAGCTGGCGGCCATTGGCGAGACACTTGAGAACGATGGCGACCAGGAGGTTATGGGCGTTGTTGTGAACGTACGCAAGGGTTTCTACCGTGTTGGTCTCTGGACAAGGACTGTGGGAAAAACTATCCCCGGCGACAAGAGCGCACGCACGCCTGCTCAGGGCAAGGAAGTGCTCGAATCGATCGGTCGACGATTCAAGGAAGTTCTCCGTCTTGGCCCCAACGAGAGTGTCGAATTCTCCGGACACACTGATAGCGCCCACAGCGGCAGCACGAGAGCCAAGGCCAAGTTCGCTGTTTAAGCTTCGCGGACAATGTGGGCTTTTCCTGATGATTCATGGGCTGTGAATTCTTTCAAAGACTTGGGATGATGGGGCATTTTCGGTCGCGGTGACGACGAACGAGGTGTTGCACCAGGGAAGATGATTTTACCCGAACGCTACACTGGAGACTCCTTTGCTTCTCCGTTGATGACATGCTAGTAGACACCAGCTTTTACCTTTTCATGCTTTATTTTTGACGAGTCTATACCACTTATATTGGAGTTTATTTACGGGTGCGAAGACAAGCGGTGGGAAACCACAGCGGAAAAGTGACGGTGACAGCATCATGAGTTTACAATCTACATCGATAATCGCTGTTACTCTTATTGTAGATCCCCGTAGACCGTACATTTTACAGCTTACTGGAAGCTTGAACGCGAGAGTAAAGGAACACGTCTCCGCAGAAGCCAAGTAAGCTCAAGATTTCAACGTACACCCCGGCCGTGGCGTTTTGCATTTGTCGTATAAAAAGCTCTAAAGATTCGATGAGGCCTGGCGTTCCAATCTAAAAAAGTGGACTACCAGTAAATTAGAGGTGCATGCTGGGTTGTGCTCATAGCCTCCACCGGCATCAAGATATATTTCCACAGCTTGAGCGATCAACTTACCGCAATCTAGCGATAAGGATGTGGAAACATATTCTAACCCTTGAAATTCTATTATTATCATGATGTTTTAAAGCGACTCATCCTAGAATGGGGCCTAGAATCCATCATTCCTCATGTGAGCTCCTCGCTTCAAGTGTCGGTTGATCGCTTGAACGATTGGTTAAATCGCACACGCCCCATAATCCGGCGCTTTACTCGCCCAGGTGCCCAGGGAACGAATATATTAAGTGTGACAGGCTCACAGACTCACCAGAGCGTTGGCCCTTCCCAACCTGCATTACCCCACCCGAATAATGCCGTGATATATATCGCATTGCACAGGCACGGCGCTGGATGCGTTTCCTCTCGTTTGACCAACTTTGGAACTTACATCCAAAGTGGTTAATTTCACGATGTGGCTCTCACTCACCCTGGGCCTCCTCGTCCTGTATACCGTCGACTACTCGCGAAAATTGTACAAGAACATCCGGATCGCACAGCGCTCGAAACTTCCCTACTTTGTCGTCCCATTCTCCATGGGAATCATCCCGGCGATTCTCTTCCAGACGCGCTGGTTCCCGTATATCGTGGACAATGTGCTCCCCGCTTGGCTTGGGGATAATTTGAAGGATGTTATTCCCAATTCGCGATGGGTTCTGCGGGATCGACAGGTGAAGAGGTATGGCGCGGTCTATTTGGTGGTTACCCCGGGCGTAGTGCTGTGTAATGTGTCGGATGCTGGGGTGGTGGCTCAGATCACCCATACGAGGGGTGGATGGCCGAAGCCGGTTTGGCAGTATCGTGAGTTGAGATTCTTTTTGAATTTTTGTGATGAACGGGTTGTGGTGTGTATTTTGAGAGGACGCTTCTGATGATATGATAGAGCCTGTTGAGCTGTATGGACCGAATGTGGTCACGGTGGGTAGCGGATCTAGAGAATATGGCTTAGATCAAGGCTGACGGATCGGTCGATATTAGGCTGACGAGCACCACTGGACGCGACATAGACGCCGAACTGCAATCATCTTCAATGAGAAGAACGACGAGCTGGTCTGGAAAGAGAGCATTCGGTTGGCAAACAGCATGATTGAAGAATGGCAGTCGGTGAATGTAACTCGCGATCTCGTGGTGGAGACGACTCGGGACGATATCCCCAAGCTTACTCTGAATATCTTATCTGCTGTAGGGTTTGGTGTGCGGATACCTTTCAAGATCGTTGCCGACGACTCTGAGACCGATGGACCGTATGGTATCTTCCAGGATACCCACACACCACCCCAAGGGTTCGACTTTACGTTCCGAGCGGTGGCAAACTATATGAGTTGTAATATCAGCACAGTCATCCTCGCCAATTTTATGATACCAAAATGGGTGCCTCGAGGGCTACTACCGTTCCTGAAGCAGGACTTTGCTGCGCATAGAGACCTGAGAAGCTACATTGAGAGGCTTCTCTCGATCGCGGAAACGGAGGATAGCTTGGCGACTTCGAATCTCATACAGGGGATGTTGAGAGATAGGGTAACCTCAGCAGAGGGAAGTTTTACTGACCAAGAGATAATCAGCAATGGGCACATATTCATTGTTGCGGGGCACGAGACTACGGCAACAACCATAAGATATGCTCTTCTGCTCCTAGCGCTTAATCCGGACGCACAGGAATGGGTTTATCAAGGAATAAACGAGGCGACAAAAGACGAACCTGCAGACGTTGATGCCTGGGATCAGGCCAGCGTATATCCCAAGCTGATAACTCCGTTGTGTGCTATGGTGAGTCCACTAAATCTTGGATAGCAAGTGGTGTTAATCAAGTCCGTAGCTCGAGACAATGCGTCTTTTTCCTCCAGTGGTGACAGTCCCAAAATGGACGGGAAACGCTGCAAGGACCATTCACTACCAAGGTAGAGACGTCTTTATTGAACAGGGCATCAACCTAAATCTCAACCTAAATGGTCTTCACTACGTAGAAGAGTATTGGGGCCATGATGTTAAAGAGTTCTCCCCTCAAAGATGGGATGTAAGGAACGAGAAAAGTTATCTTGCGAGAAATGCGGACTTGCCAGGCGTCATCGCTCCCGGCTTGGAATATCCCACTATCCACAAGCCTGTCAGAGGAGCGTATATCCCATTCAGTGACGGTGTCCGTGCATGTCTAGGGAAGAAGTTTGCTCAAATCGAAGTCGTGATAGCATTGACGGTTATTCTTCGCAAATATCGAATCGAGCTGGCACAGAAAGGCGCAGAGGGTCGCAAACGGGCTGAAAGGGCGCTGGAGGATAGCGTTACTGTGGTTGCGCTGGCTATGAGCCACGACGTGCCCCTGGTTTTTCGAGAACGAAATGCATGTCAGTAATGGGTACTGTGGGATATGGACCTGCATACCTTGTCTGTAAGGTAGCTACTGTAATTCTCTGACGGAATCTTCCTGTACCAAGGACATTGCAGCTCTTCTGTCTTGTTTTCAGATGAGACTTTATTGCATAATGACTGAACATGATTCGGCCAGGCCTTAAAGCCTAGCTTATGCTCATGGTCGTGAATATAACAACAACATTGCCCTATTCTCAGATAAGATCTGAACAATGATTTGCAAGTTATCTTCGCGTTCCTTAGAAGCTGTCAGCCGTAGTATGGTGGAAGAAACCTCCTGATACATGAAGTTGGCAGATTATTTTTTGTTGAAAAGAGGAATCTGCGTGAATTTACAAGGGCACAAACACAAGGACCTGATTCACCTTATCTGCAACCTTTTCTTGTGTTTTGACCCTTCTCTTTCTTTTCATCTTCCAATTCTGTTCTCTTTTCCTTTTTTCCTTGTCGCCTTGTCGTCGCAGTGTGATTATCAATCAGATGCCCGTTTCACCTGTCATCGCCATGTCAACAGATAACAGCATGGAGCCCAAAACAAATGAGATTGAGGACTTTCCAGACCATTGGAAAGCTACTCTCCTCGGAGAAGACTTTTGGAAAGATGCAGAGGATTGGAACAAGGATACCAATGCCAAAATTGAAGCTGGCAAGTGTTCCACTGACTTTCTTCGTCAACATTGCTGGACATCCTAGGATTAACACAAGACTATTCACTTAGAGAACAACCAGAGCCTTCATACTAGATTTCCTTTCAACATCGGCGCAGAGCAGGCGCCTCGTGCGCCATCTATCGTCACCACCACCGCTGACTCGGACGAGGTAGTCGAGGAAGTGACTACTGAGAAAAGAAACAGGCGCTTTAGCATGAGCGATGCTCTTGGCTTGAGCCTGTTTGCTAATTCTCATTCTCGCTCTCGCTCTCGCTCAAACAATCGTGGCCGCTCCTCCAGTGTTACGCCTGACGTCCGCCGCTCGAACTCACTGATACGGGTCACTTTCAACAGGATGAGTTTGAGAATGAGGGAAAAGGGCGAAGAAGAGGAAGAAGAGGAGGAGGAAGAGCAGCTGCAGCCAGAGGAGCCCATTATCGCAATTCCCACCTTCTCCCCTGACCAGGCAACTCCCGCGAATCCTCTGATGGAGTTTCGTGGTGGAAATCTGTGGACTGCCCTTCCTAAGGACCGCCGTACCCTAGGTATCGACGTCTTCTGGCCTGTCCCCAAGGGAAAAGATAGAGGTGAGAAGGAAAATGTGAAGCAGAATGAAGACGACAAAGAGAAAGAGAAGGAGAAGCCTACCATCTTCCCCATCGACGAAATGGCCCCCGTCTGCATGTTCCGTAACCTGCGTGTCCTGAAGATCACGGGTATGATGCAGTCTTACCAGATGTACATCTTCCAGGCCGCATGGCTCAACACCAACCTCGATGAACTTGAGATCGGCATGGCCCTCTCTCCTCGTCTCTGTCGTGGTTACAAGTGGCCTTACATCAAGGGTGGCTGGCAGCTCAACAAGACTAACATGGAAGAACCTGTCTACTAGTAAGTCTGCCCAATTCTCCGTATACCTAGCCTCTAAGCAATTGATGTCTAATTAACCATCTCCCACTCTGCCAGCGGCGACTGCGAAGGCTCCCTCATCCACAAAGTCGGCATCGGCGAATACCTCGATAAAATATGCCTCGAAAAAGCCAAAATCCGCGCCATGGCCATGGGCAGCACCCGCAACCGCCTCTCGATCCGCACCCTCGTGCTCACCGGCGTCGTCGTCGACGCAGACCCCTTCCTCCACTGGTTCGATCCTAAGCGCCTGAAGTGCATCAACTTCAAGGACAATTGCGTCGACGCGGGCTTTTATCTCTCGCACTGCATGAAGAAGGTCTCGATCTTGTTCCCGCACAGGGTCGAGGAGCCTATCCTGAGAGGAAGACGTGTGAACCCGCTCTCTGAGCTGAAGGTTATCGAACTCAAGGGAGGCAAGAAGATCGGGGAGATTCCGTACCGTGGAGCTCAGAGCTTGAAGGAGAATATCCCGAGGAATGTGGATGCAAATTTGAACGTTGACGTGAAGGGTACTGAGCAGAAGAAGGGGGATGAAGAAGTTGCTGATGAGACTCAGATTGGAATTGCTCTGTAGGCACCTATGAGGACATTCGTTGATAGTCTAACGGACTATGAGATACGGAAATTGAATGACCAGCACGGAATTTTGTCGGTTGATGAACAGTCTAACTTCGAAAACTAATGAATAATAATAACAATTACGCTAATACAATTGATCTGAGCACACTTTCAGAAATGCAACTCTGTCACCGGCCCCTGTTTCGCGTCTATACCTAGTAGCCTCAATAAGCCCTATAGCCCCGTTTCCTAGACGCTCAGCCCAGCTCCGAAATTCCTGCCACATTTGACTAAGTTAGCCGCCCCCCTTTTTTTTTTTACCAATTTGCGCAGCAGCTGAGGAAAATAACCCTCCCTCTAGGGACGAAGAGAATCGTCACTTCCAGGAGAACAGATTTCCGGACCCGTCATAGCAAAATCCCTCGATTCAACTGACGCCGAGGACGCGTTCTGACCAGGTAAGACAACTCTGTTGGATATATTCACCATTTCGGAGACGTGAAGGGGGATACAGCTAGATGGCCAACTCAAGTATGAGATATTGGGACCAGTGGTTAGCTGGCCGAGTCTGGTACTGAGATCCTCGAGGCGGTCACATTGCCCTTGCAGACGATGGAAAAACCGAGGCTCATCTTCACCGCCAATGTCCATTAACGTGGTGTCCAGCTGTATACGTTCAGACGTAGGCGCAGCTGACATAGAACCCTCAGTAGGGCGAGCACTGGTGCTTGGTTCGGCTGTGGGAGCATTTGGCATCAAAGCCCCGCTGGCATTGGGACTGTTGGCATCCGCAGCCGAGCGCGAGCTTGCTTTGGTATGCCCCCATGAACCTCACATCAGCTCAATATCTCGTGGATTAAGTGCTCGCAGTGCTCGCAGTGCTCGCAGTGCTCCCCGTAGACGTCGTGACGAGTTGTGTTCTAGTGATGCTGGGAGATAAATGGTTCCACGGCCGTGAAGGGGGCCTCGAGGGCCGACACGTCCACGGCCTCTGACACCGTCGCTGACGCAGGGTTGCTAGGATGCCGCGCGATTCGGTGATGAAATTGTCTAGTCATTTGGTTTGACGTCAGTACCATTCTCGCTAGGAAAGAGGTAAAGTGTTGCTTACGACAGAGCCGGTAGCCACAATTGTTATATTGTTGGGAAGCGTGATCAGTGTTCTTCGTCCTATGCGTTCGACTAAAACGCCTGAAATCTCGCCAGAGATGCAGTTGGTTGAATTACGACTCTGCACGTCGCCAGACTATCCAAGTTAGAAATCGGCGTACAGACAGGCTTTTGAAGAGAGAAGGAATCCCAGTGTTCAGCTTATCTTCAACAACCAGATGGAAGGCATGAGAAATAGCAGGTCATCATGTGGAATTTGGAGACGTTAAAGCTCCCACAAAGTAACTAGGTTTGGGGGAAGAATAGTAGATGTGTCTTTTGACGAGTTGCACTTACCATATCGTAGTAGGGATTTGTTCCGTGTCGGGAAAAGGAGAAGAAGAGGCAAGACTCAGTGGGAACGCTGCAGTTGAGGCGCAATATGAAAGCTTGACTTTGGTGCTAATTAATGAACAGAATTCTGTAAATTGAAGGAAAAATCAAAACCCGCGAAGAGTTGCAGACCCAGTGTTAGGTTGCTGAGATAGTTTGGTGATGCTCCTGGACTTGATAGCCAATGGAGGCCGAGAGTGCCTTCTTACTATAGACAGTTTTCTCCAATATTCTCAGTTTAAGTGATTCTCTAGTATTTGAGATCATTGTTAATCAGTTTATTTGACATAGGTAATAGTAAGTTGTTTAGCCCTGCTCAAACTATATGGATTCCGATTTTGATATAGATTGTCCTCAAGAGATATCTTTGCCTTTTCCCCATCTTGTTCGAGTGGACGAAGTCCTTATTAGAGTGTTGGCCTGTATAATGCTCATGAACTTTTCATGCCCGGCCCATATTTCAGCAAAGTCAGCGATGAAATGAAGGTTGTCAGGAGAAGTAACAAGCTGCTGACCGCAATTAAACAGGGATGATACCAAATTTGAAGGCTCAATCAACAACTGCATCTGCGAACCGACCCTCCTCGGCCCAGGACATACAGTATACTAAGCGCTCCAAGTTCCTTCTCTCTAAGCTGTTAAAAAATATTACTGACTACTGCACAATGTGTTCTACATGTCGATTCAACTATCAATCAATGCAGTGGAGCTCCGACGTCGGCATCAGATTCCCCAGTGTCCGTGCCGTGGGCCAACCTGAAATTCAACACTATGGCCGATAAAGCTGGATTGAAGAGTCATTGGCCCTAGCTACGGAGTATGTAGGTTGTGAATTGCGCAATCCTGGTGAGGCTCTTTGATAGGGCCGAGTTCGGACCGTCGGGGGCCCTATTAGTATTAGCACCCCATTAGTGCCAGCGTGATTGCTCTTGAAATATACGAGGCACCTATGCTGATGATTCGTGGGATATTCATTGGGCAAAGCTTTTGAGTCCTTCGGACCCTTTTTGATCGTCGCACTGCATCACCGTTAACTTGCTATGATGCCGCATTTCCAACAACGTTGAACAAATCTGTGCTAATGTCGACAACTCCCACCCCATTTCGATGGACCTGACTCGCGACAATGCTAGTGGATGTATTTTGAGACTCCTTGTCAGCGGCATTCGCAGACTAACAATATTCTCGTGAGGAGCGGACCAATGATCTCGTCCGACAATGATCACACGCCGGAGCCGTTGGCTTACTCCGAATTCTGTTCTGGCCATCAAGAGCTTGTGCATAAAGCGCTCGCAAGCCCACCTGTTTTAACCCTGACGTGCCCATACATAGCACCGCTCCCTGACCCGATCTAGTCCATGGATAGGAGACTAAAAGCACCGGTCGCAGCGAACCCCTGGGGTCTCACTGGATACGAGCCGTTATGAGTCACCGTGACCACTTGGTTTGACCAGGATTCCTTCTCTGCACGCTAATCCCCCTGTGATCTCGAACAGATCTCCAACTCTCCTGTGGTGTCATTGGCAGCAGATGACATCCATTCACGATGAGCCAAGACGCCCAGAGATGGTTGGATTGGCTCGCAGGACTACCAAGACACGCCGTCCAGAGTGTTGGGTCTTAGTGGCACATGCGGCCGATGGATGAGACTTAAATTGCACGACCTCTGCACTTCTCAGACGTGATAAAAAGATCGTTTGCCCTCCCAAAACTATCCGAATCTCTCACTCCTCAAGTTCTGGCTCTGATGAAGAACACCTAAACGTCATGTTGGTGCCTGAGCCGCACCTCACTCCGCGATCGGACTTTCTCGAACCCATCCACGGATTTCTCTCTCGTCCCTATCTTCGTCTGTTAGATGAAGTTTCTTGCAACATGGCTATATTGTCTGGCATGGATCATGCCAAAGGGCAAGCAACCTCTTCAACATCTTGACTTCCTGCCTACCTTTACATTTCGACTTGCACGGAGTGCCGACATCGGAGGGGCGACACCCTCAAGAATTGTGGCCGGTGGCCAGACGCCAACAAGCCACTGAACGTTTCGTTTGAATTCCTCTGACTCGCGGAAACAGGAAAAGAGCCTGAGCGGTAGCTTATCAATTGCGCCCCTGCCGGACCCAAACCTAAACGTGCATATTTGCGGTTCCCCTGACAGGTCGAATGTTACCCCTCTATCACAAGTTTCCTCGACGCACATCTCGGGGTTCCGAGCACCAAAAAGGCAGCGATTATCGTCCGGTTGACCAAAGAGAGCAATGGATCAAAACCCCAGTGTCAACAGACACCAAGTTGCTCGTCCCATGGGGTAACATCGCTCGCAGTGGATGTGGACTGATATCTACCTCGCGGCTCTCCGGACCTTAATCTCGTTGGCCACGCGCATGGATTGGCTTTGAGACACAACGGAATCTAAACCGGGAAATTACACGTTGGGAAATGGAGAAGGATAACGGGGTCACATCGCGTCCGTCGCACAACGCGGGGCTGTCCTCTCACATTGCGCGACGCTGGAGGACTCGAGACGCCACGCGCACATCGAACGACTCGACTCCGGAGTATTCAAAGCATGACACATGCCGTCCTTATCTCTCCAAATTGACCCCGATGAATTAGATGTTATCCGGTTCGCTAGTCAAAGCATTTATGTTACCTAACACCTTCCGGAAGCGGTTCTTTGTCGGTCGCGCTCGCTCCCGAGGTTAACTGTCAATTCTGCGCGGTGGTCGACATACTACTCTTTATCTATTGGAAATCTTGGATGGACCAGTCGGTGCTTTCGAATATTATTCAGGATTACGGGAGTACTGTTGGATGGCGTGCAGCCATGCAAGGAAGGAGCGTGGTGGCAAAGAAAAAAGCTGATCAAGCAAAAGCAAATTGCCTCTCGCGGCGAACTCCGGCATTTACCCACGCGACCCATTTACTCGGCTCAGCCTTCGAGAACTTCTCTAATTGGCACCAAGCCTGACAAGACAGCCGACCAAGGCTTGTCACTGCTTGATCTCGCTTGTCTGGACCTGGGGTTACATCCGTGGTTACTGCTCTTTTCGGACTAAATTCGACTGGGTCGCCATTTCGTGATTTTCTCAACACACCGGGACCAGAGATAAGACAAGGCCCGCTTTGCATCGCACACGGTTTTGCCCACGAGTATAATATGGCCGCTGTCGCCGCGTTTTGAAGCTTTTTCTTTTCACCTCTCTCCGACCAGTTGAGTTCGATTCGTGCGACAGCTTGAGGATTCATCCGACTGTCCTCTTCAAAATGTCTACCGCAGAACACGGAATCGAGGCAACTCTGTGAGTCCCCCCAACTCCACACCCCTCTTTCCTCCATCTCAACTCGACGCGCTTCTCTCTTTCGACCGAAATGCTCTTTCAGCTGCGCTCTCAATTCTAACATATCCTTAGGCCAGCCCTAGCTGGCGATAATGCCGTTGCTCAAGCACCCACCACTGAGAAGGTCTTCGGCGAGTCCGAAAAGGCCCTTGCTGTCACCCCCGATGGCGAGGAACCCAACGATGAGGAGAACAAGTCGCTGCGTCACGTCGCTGAGAACTTACCTCTTTCCGCTTGGCTTGTCGCTATCGTCGAACTGTGCGAACGTTTCACCTACTACGGCATGTCTGGATTGTTCCAAAACTACGTCCAACGCCCCTTGGACGGAAGTCAGGGACGCGGTGCGCTTGGCATGGGTCACCAGGGAGCTACTGGATTGACCACATTCTTCCAATTCTGGTGTTATGGTTAGTCTCCTACGGTGCTTACGGTTCGACTCGCGAGCTAACAATCTCCCAGTCACGCCCATAATCGGTGCCATTGTCGCTGATCAGTATCTCGGAAAATACAAGACCATCGTGCTTTTCTGCGGTGTCTACCTCGTCGGTCTTTTGATTCTGGTGTGCACTTCCATTCCTGGTGCTCTTGAGCACGGTGCTGGTCTCGGAGGTTTCATCGCCGCCGTCCTCATTATTGGTCTGGGAACTGGTGGAATCAAAAGTAACGTTGCTCCTCTGGTGAGTATAGTACGCGTATCTTCGAAATATCTTCATCCGCTTACAATATCCCTTCTAGATCGCCGACCAGTATAAGCGCAAGAAGATGGCTATCAAGACCACTCCCAAGGGCGAGCGCGTCGTCATTGACCCCGCTCTTACCATTCAGCGTATTTACATGATTTTCTACGGCGCTATTAACGTTGGATCGCTATCGTTGCTCGCGACTCCTTACATGGAGCGTGACATTGGTTTCTGGTCAGCTTACCTACTTTGTCTGTGCATGTTCGCTGTGGGTACCCTCATTGTCATCCTTGGACGCAAGTACTATGTGGTTCGTCCTCCTCAGGGATCAGTCATCACCGATGCTTTCAAGGCCCTCTGGATTATGGTTATCAACCGCAACATGGATGCGCCCAAGCCCACATGGCAAGCCGAGAATGGTGGTACCAGGACGAACCTTCCTTGGGACGACCACTTTATCGATGAACTCAAGCGTGCGCTCGTCGCTTGCCGTGTTTTTGCTTTCTACCCCATCTACTGGGTTGTTTACGGCCAATTCTCTAGCAACTTCGTCACTCAAGCCGGTCAGATGCAGGGCCACGGTATTCCCAACGATCTGATGCAGAACTTCGATCCAATTTCCATCATTGTCTTCATCCCTATCCTTGAAGCAGTCATCTATCCTGTGCTTCGCCGCATGAAGATCCGCTTCCGCCCCATCTCTCGTATCTCTCTGGGCTTCATTGTCGCTTCCCTGGCCATGATGTACGCTGCTATTGTCCAGCATCTCATCTACTCTGCTGGGCCCTGCTACGACTCGCCTCTGTGTGAGGCCTCAGAAATTGATGGAACCGCCCAGGGAAACCGCGTCCACATCGCGATTCAGACCCCCGCCTACGTGTTCATCGGTCTCTCTGAGATTTTCGCCTCCGTGTCCGGTCTTGAATACGCCTATACTAAGGCCCCGCCATCGATGAAGTCCTTCGTGCAGTCCATGTACCTCCTCACGAACGCGTTTGGATCCGCCATTGCGGAAGCCCTGACCCCAGCCGCTTACGATCCCGCCATCATGTGGATGTTCGTCGGTCTCGCTGTCGCTTCTTTCCTTGTCGGTATCATCTTCTACGCCATCTACCGTCACCTGAACGCTCAGGAAGACGCCATGAACGCTCTCGATGCCGACGACCCAGATGTCCCTGTCCCGCGCGTCATCTCCGACAAGAAGGAAGAGAACTGAGTTCTCTGCAACTGTAAATTCTGAACTTATAACATGATTGTGGCTCGCAGGCGCGGCGCAATCCAATTCCTAGTATGTGCGACGGGGTTGCATACTGGTACCTGCGCAGATGGCCAGGTGTTCTAGGTGTATATAATAGCTATCTTTTTATTATGCATAATATCCAGATCTCAATTCTTCAAAATAATTTCCAATCGTTCCTACTCGTGTAAAGTGGTGTGACTCACCTGTGAAAAAAAAAATCCATGCCATTATTACTGCAGTTGCTCAAGGTCGTCAGTGAACCGTGGGTCCACCGAGGCTCTCACCGGCAAATCTCCCAGCCATGCCATCCGTCCTTCAAAAAACTTCCCACCAGAGCACCGGAGTCAAGACCCAACTCCTGACCAACCTGCGGCAGGCTGCAGCCAACGCTTCAAGCCCTGCAGAGGTGTGGAACCAATATTCTTATCAAAGCCCGGCAGACTGGCAGACGGGGAACCACGAAAACGCCTCATATGATATATCCTCCGTTTCTCTGACACGAGGAATGTGAGTATGCAGAGTCTAACTAGAGGATTCCGCGCCAATCCAGGTCCACCCGCTAGAGCCCGCAGGTGCCGAGGGCCCGGGAGTAAGACGGAGTCAAACGTGACTGGTGCGGGTATGCTGATTTTTTCTCTCTTCGCATTCCCACTTTTAGAAGTTTTCCCGAACCTCGAGGAGGCCATAGAGGCCAGAGGCAAAACTTAAGAAGGCCACGCGAGATGTGGGGCGGCCGGTTCCCGATGGTTGAACGTATGTTCCATGGATCTCGGATCACTGAGGAACGTGGACTTGTGTTTCGGGACTTCTTCCAACGGATGAATCTCTGAGAATTTGGGTTGTTAAGTGTGTGGTTTTGTGATCTGGTTTTATTTTGCCCTGTGGTTCGCGGCTACATAACTTGATTAGAAATTGCACACTTATCCCTAGTGAGGATATTTGTAGACGAAACACAGCGCTGATGGAAGGGTGTAATTAGGATATTAGGTATCTAGAAGTTGGTATGGATATTTGCGCCTAAATACTGCGCCTATATCGTTGCATAGACACGCTGCCTATGCCGGGAGTGTGCTAGTGCTCATAGTTGGTGAATTTTTAGCTAAGTGCCCTAGTAAGCCGCGTTGATCGTAGACTTTTAATATAAGTAGGTTGAGACGGAGCATTTAGTAAGCGTGGACTTCCCGTCTGGTTCTTGCTTGACTCCATTCGATATATATATATAGGGATGCCAATGGAAGACGGCATTTATACGTTGTGGACCGTGTAAATGGCATGATAGACTATATTTCCACGTTCTGAAGAATATGATATCCAAATAAACCATGAAATTTCCTGGGATCGGGTTTGATGATCATCGAGAGTTGTTGAAGGTGTATTGCTGAGATCACGTTTTTCGGCATAAATACCTACGTACGAGCCCTCCTGGCTTCCCGCCTCTCACCTTCGTCATCCTAGTTTTATATCTTTCGCACAGACCACCTCTTTCACGGCTCTGTACTCTGGAAATAGCCTCTCTTGCATGGATGATGATGCAACTCTCAGCGCCTAAGCCAGGATCGTTGGCCACTAGTCAAGATGGCTAATGATTGGCGGTGTGATGGGACACCCCTGTCCCAGTGCAGGCGCTGGGCGGCTAATGTGGCTGTTCGTCACAAAAGGCTGCAAGGTCAAGTCTGCCTTGTCTGACATTTGTCTTTGACTCAAAGCAGCTTGTCCCTTCCAGGAACATTCACCTATGTGAAAGTTAAAACTACCGGCATACCAGTCACGGCCCGAACGGATACACCCGCTGCCACAGCACGCGGACTTCTAATACTATTTCTATCTCAATGCGCCCCACGAGTCGGAATGAGTTTACGATTGCAATCATCTGCGCCCTCCCTCTCGAGGCGGAAGCAGTGGAAGCTCTTTTCGACGAGGTGTATGACAGACTCGGGAGGTCATACGGGAAACGAGATGGGGACGTGAATTCCTACATCAATGGTAGGATCGGCAAGCACAACGTAGTGCTCTGCCACATGCCAGAAATGGGCAAAGTAAGCGCTGCGATTGTGTCTGCAAGCGCCAAAACTAGCTACAGGAGGCTCGAGCTTGCGCTCGTCGTCGGGATCTGTGGCGGCGTGCCACAATACAAAGATAAGGAGATATTCTTGGGGGATGCGATCGTTGCTGATAGCGTTGTGGGGTATGGATTTGGGAAGCAGTACCCTGGTGGGTTTCAGTCAAAGCCCGTCAGTAGGATCTCGACTCCGGAGGTGCGATCGTTCGTCGCTGCTCTTCAGACCGGTCAACTGCGGCTGGAATTTCTCAATCGAACTCGCAGCCATCTTCGGAAGCTTCGACAAGATAATGCAAAGTGGCAGTATCCCAAGTCGTCAAATGCTAGGGATATTCTGTTCGAGACATCCCATCACCACAAACATCCTCCCCCTCTCGAATGCTCTTGCTCTGACGGTGACAATATCTGCGATGAGGCTTTGCTAGATGACTGTAAGAACCTTGGTTGCGACGAGTCACGAACTATCCGCTTGCGAGAGCGCGTGGAGGCAGTAAATGTTCACTTCGGACCGGTTGCATCTGCGGACACGGTCATGAAGTCAGGCGAACACCGGGACAAGTTGGCCAAAACTCACAATGTGATAGGCTTCGAAATGGAAGGAGTAGGGGTTTGGGAAACTATATCGCCGTGCATTGTTGTAAAGGGGGTGAGTGACTATGCAGACAGTCACAAGTTTAAATATTTGCAGAACTACGCGGCGGCAGCTGGCGCCTGTGCTGCCAAAGCTTTTCTGGAGTGTTGGAATCCGGCGAAAGAAGGTTAGTGGGTGACAACACAAGGCATCTTCCTGTTTCTACTAACCCAGTTGCCCTGCTCAGACGACTACTGGATTGTACCATTCGAGAGGAACACCAAATTCGCAGGCCGCAGGGCTGAAATCAATCAGATACAAATTTTGATTGACAAAAACGACGGACCGAAGAAAATCGCCCTTGCAGGGTTAGGGGGAATAGGAAAGACTCAGATTGCTCTAGAGGTGGCTTATCGGATGAAAGATCGAGATGCGGAATATTCGGTCATTTGGATCCCGTGTGGTAGCCTCGAAAGTATTGAACAGGCCTTTGTCAGTGTCGCAAGTGCTTTGGGGATGCAGGGAGTCAACCCAGCAGAGGCAAAAGATGCTGTCAAAGCTTATCTCAGCCACAACGTCACCAGGTGGCTTCTCATTCTTGACAGCGTAGATGACTTTACCCTATGGGCTGATATACAAGATTTCCTTCCGCAGAGCAAACAAGGCCGAATTCTGGTCACCACTCGCAACCAACGGCTGGTGGCTTCACTTGATGTGATTTCAATTTCAGAACCAGATGGGGAGACTGGGATCGATATCCTTCGGTACGCTCTGGGTGACAAACATCCAGTTGGTGATAGGCACACGGCGATCACCCTTCTTGAGAAATTGGCCTATCTACCGTTGGCTATCACACAGGCAGCGGCATATATCAAGTATATCGGTCCCAGCTTCACCTTGTCGGATTACCTTGAACTTCTAGACGAACAGGAGTCCAAAGTCATCGAACTATTAAGTGCAGACTTTACCGACGAACGCGGTCAAGCAAATCCCGTCGCTGGTACGTGGCTTGTGACGTTCCAACAAATCCAACAGTCGGATCCGTCGGCTGCTGAGTACCTTTCGCTGATGGCATGTGTAAACTCCCACAATATTCCACGCGCATTCCTCCCGCCACTCGCCTCTAAACGAGAAACTTTCAGTGCTATCGGGCTTCTTGACTCCTTCTCGCTGATAACTGTACAGCCGGAGAAAGGCTCGTTGACCCTTCATCGTCTTGTGTATCTTGTGACTCGGAGTTGGATGAGGAGAAACCAGGTCTTCTCGAATTATCTTTATAGAGCAGCAGACCGGCTCAAGGAAGTTATCTCTGAGTTTGGTGACGAAAACAAACACCAGTTGAGACAATATCTACCGCACGCCATGTCTCTGATCAATGAAGCGGAATTCAACGTCCAGCTCAAATACGACGACCTGTTGTGGAGGACTGCACATTGCCAGTACCGCGACGGACGGTATAGCGATGCGCAGCGGCTTTTCACGAGCATTATGGAGCTCAGAATCAAGGAATACGGTGACAAAAATGTAGCTACTTTGGCTGGAATGGCCTGGGTAGTCTACACGTGCGCTAAACAGGCACGTTTGGACGAGGCGGAAGAGCTTGGTACTAGAGTGCTACAGGCACAGAGGCAGGAGTTGGGAGAAAAACATCCTGATACCCTGTTGACCATGGTCCATCTTTCATTTATCTATCGAAATAAGGGAGAATGGGCCCAGGCTCGCGCCTTGCATTCTCAGCTACTCGATGTCTACAAAGAGCAACTGGGACCGAGCCATCCGACAACCTTATCTGCCATGGCTGACCTTGCCATCACTTGTTCAAGACATGGAAACCAGGAAGAGGCTGAAAACCTCAAGTTGCATGTCCTCCAGACTCGCCGCGAGTTTCTCGGTGCAGGTCATGTTGACACTCTGACAAGTATGCACAGTCTGGCCAGAGAGTACACGTTCCAAGGACGTGTGGAGGAGGCGAAGAGATTACACGGGGAGGTTGTTGACGGAGGAAAGAAAGCGCTTGGGCTCGAGCATTCCCTCATCGTGGCTAGCGCGGTTGCGCTCGCATGGATTTGGATAGATCAACGAGACTGGAATCTAGCAGAGGACCTCCTGTTGGAGGTGTTTGAAGCGACTAGCGAAACACTGGGAAAGCAAAATCCTGACACCCTCTTCGCAATGTCGAATCTCGCATCAGTATATCTCGGCCAAGGGCGTGCCCGCGAAGCAGAAGACCTGGAAAAGCAAGTACTCGAAACCCGTAAAGAGTTATTCGGCCGGGAGCATCCAGAAACTCTGAAGAGCATGCATGACTTGGCTAAAATATATACCCGTCAAGGCAGGGAGGAAGAGGGCGCGAGGTTGAAAGAGTTGGCCATTAAGATTGAAGTGAAGGAGGATATACTGGGTCCAAACGACCCTTGTATCATCGACAACCTTGATAAACTTGCCTGGGATTGGCATATCTCGGGGCGAGAGGAAGAGGCCCTTGAGCTGAAGGCTCGGGTTGTTCGACTACGGACTGAACGGCATGGTCCAGACAACTACATGACACAATGGGCAGTAAAAGACCTCGTCAGTTGGCAAGAGTTGGCAAAAACGCAGAGGGCACCAGCGAGCGAGACTTTGCAGACCCCAACCCAGAAAACTGTCACAGTCGAGCTTGGGTCGGAATCAGGATCGTCAGTGACCCCTAGAGTTAGTAGACGTCGGGAGAGGTTGTTTCCAAGAACAGTGTTTGACAGAGCTCGAAAGCTGGTCCGAGGGCCAGGAAGCCAAGAGTAGCCTGTCTAGCCATCCACATACTGTTTTCTGTCGCCTGGCAGGTAGTTGCTCTACTTCGTCTATACATAGTAAAGGTTGATGTTGGAGCCTGAGAATGAGGGTGTCGTTTTCCGCCCGCAACGGCAAAGCTTACGAGGAGGCCAATTGGAGAAAAATCACTGCCTTACTCAGGCAGCTAAAATTATCCACTGCACCGCCACAGGAAGCTTGTCTCGCGGGCCCATTGATTGACAGAGATAGAAGATGGCGAAAATCAATAGTCTTGGATCTTTTGATAGCTATTTTGTGCTTGTTCAATAGATTGAACGTTCTGGTGTGTTTCAGCAGTGTGGGAAAGGGGGACTTGGACGATCACCGCCTGGTCTGTGCTCTTCTAGCCCCCTACTCAAGCAACGCAATTTCCCGTGTCGCAGAGCATGAAAGGGAGAAAATCAGGGACCAAAACGAAAAGACCCCTTCAATAGACAACCAGGCAGCTTCGCATCAAGAACTGCAAGTTCAATTGGCTTGTTGCAGCGTGCCCACTGCCAACACCTTTCCAAGGCAGCGCTAAACTCGTAACTTTTTTTGCCGCCAGTGGATGCGGTCGTTGCTCAGCCTCTTGTCTCAGCCGTCATCATCAGCCCGCGCTGCTGATTTCCGAATTTCTTTCCTCCTCTCCGATTTCTCATCCTTTTGTCATCTCAACTGTCGTTTCTTAATTGATTCGTCTTCCTCATCCCATTGCCAGGAGAGTCTCGCCCTTTTCCTCATCCGCTGCTTTCGTCCTCCCGTTGACATTCCATCTCCCGGTCGCTGTTTCGCGCTTTACCCCCGACCCTCTTTCCCGCAATTCCGGCCCCGTGCAACCACCCACGCCCTCTCCATCCTCCAGTCGACTTTTGACAGTCTTGCGATTCGAGTCGCTCATATTTAATTTATACAATTCCGCCGTATTTTCACGATGAGTGTGAGTTTTACCCGTCGCATCTCGGATTTTTGAACCGCTGGCTTCCCCCTTATTGGGAAAGCTAGGCGCCCCTTGTCCAGCAACAAGTCAATAACACCGGGAACAGTACAACCAGCAACCGAGTTATAGCGACCGCCCTGCCTATGGCGCAGGCTACAATCAGAACCCGTATGCCAACAATGCAGGCCAGCAGGGATACGGCGGTGGCAGCTATGGTAATCCGCCTTTTTTTTAGCGTGACTACGAAGGGACATTTGCTAACGGGGTCGAATTCATAGAGCTGAGCGAAGATCCCACCGCGCTATTGAACCGATGCAGAGAAATCAACGATGGCATCCGTGAAATCAGGAGCAAAAGGGAAGGACAGCTTGCTGCGGCTCAGAATGCTTTGCTCGAGTCACAAACAGGAAGGGATGACGAGGCCGCCCGTCAAGCTCTCGACTATATCCAGGAAGAAATAAAGGCTGCCACCCACAAACTTAAAGATGACTTGCAGAGGGTCAAGAGCACTCCAGGATCCAACGCCACCCACGTTCAGAACCAAATCGATGTCACCAGCCGCAACCTTCGCACTGAAATCGAAGCGTACATCAAGGAACAATCTGCTGTCCAAAAGCGCCTGACCGAGCAAGTACGGCGCCGCTACCAGATGTCAAACCCCAATGCTACCCCGGAGGAGGTTGAGCAGGGTGTTGAGAACGTTCTCGCTGGCACGGAACAGAGCTTCCAGGTAATAATCGCCCGAGGCTTGTTGGTGAAAATATGCTAACTCAAACTTAAGATTGCCGGTTCACGAACCAAGGCAGCCTACGACACACAGAACGCGGTTAACGTGCGTTCAGCTGCTATCCGAAAAATAGAGAAGGATATGATAGAATTAGCCGAGCTCATCCAACATCTGGCCGAAGAAATTCACCAGCAGGACGCCGCTGTCGAGCAGATCAACCGCGATGCAGGCAATGTCGCCCAAGATCTGGAGAACGCAAACACTCAGCTTACAGGTGCCATTGACAGTGCGCGCAAGGCACGGAGGTGGAAGTGGTACGCCCTCATCATCGTTAGTAAGTTTATCTAATTCTGGCCATATCTCCGACCTCTGACACTAACATGGACCTTCCTAGTCATCATCATTGCCATCGTTGTGGGTGTTGCGGTCGGTGTCACGGCGAAATAGATACAGCGTTGGACCTGAATGGAAGCGCGCTCGAGTGCGGTCACGACTGCGCTCATACCCTACAATATCCCCTTCTCCAATGTTTCACTAGTTCGCTTAGCATTTGTCCGAAACGATTTTGCTCTTGGTCGCGCCGGTTATTGTTCGAGTACTGATACTGCGGTAATCATTACACGCACGGTAAGCCGAGTCTCGGCCTGTTTTGCCTCCTGTTGTTCTCTTTTGTATTCCCTGGCTATACCACGTCGCTGCCCTTTTATATGTTGTTTGAAAAGCACGCTACCTTCGTTCACTGTTTTGTATGCCTTCACCCTGTCCTGCTACTCACTGATGATCATGAACAGTATGCATTTCCTCGTACGCCGCTCGATGGTTCCGTCGCTGCTCGTTGGGAAGGTGTGCATGATATTGTCACTGTGTATGTATATAATAGAGTCTCTTCGCTTGGTCTTTCCTTGGCGCCAGAAACTATTTAATAATCAATCCCTCTAATAATTTAATATCTTTTGAAAGCTGGGTATATCGTAAACTGCTTTCAACATTCGCTCGTAAATGGGTTGGATGCCTGCGAAGGGCAATCATGCCTGCGCCTGTCTCTCCTTCTCCCTCAGCTCCTCCTCCGGGGTCTTCGTCTTCAGCTGCAGCGCATGTATGCCACCTTCTTGACTCATCTCCTCCTTCAACAAAGCGTATATCATCCGGTGTCTTGCAGGCTGCATCTTGGACTGGAACTCCGGCGACGTAATCGTTACACTGTACACTGTATCAGTCAAGCTCCTGATATTCCTTTTCCGTCCTCAGTCAAAGGCGCACGCACTGGAAATGGGTCTCCTTGGACGTCGATCCGCGCATCGGCGCATGGTGCGCATGGAGATGCGAGTCATTGCGAATGATCAGGGTGGTGGGATTGAAGGCGGCTGTGATCTGTGCGAATGTAAAAGGTTAACGGTGTTAATAAGTAGAAACTGAAGAAAGCCGTAGGAAAGAATCGGAGAGTACCTTCTCTCGCATGAGATCTTCCATCGGGGTGTTCGATGCGGAGGCCATTCTGGCTGCGGTTGTTGAGAGGAGGCGGCGGGGGAAGACCAGGCCGAGAGCGATGGGTCGGGGCATTTATATTTTGTAAAATAGAGCGAGACGAAGGAAAGAAGAGGAATTGTAGTGGAATGCTGAGCTGGCGGAACTTGTGGATGGGTGCAAGGTCATTCGATTTTATCGGCATCGGATTGGAGAGAGCTGGGTTGCTGTTTTGGGTATGGTCGGCTTTCGTGAGGAGATATCGCCGGTGTCACGGAGCGCTTGGAAAACTTCTATTTGGATCTACTGCTCTCCATCAACATCTAAAATCTTGTTGTATAATCTTTTGACATGATACCATTCAGTTTCGTATAGCGAACCCTGCTGACGCCGATAATCGCGCCCACCGAGACCTCCGCCGCCCATGCCTCCATGACATCAAGCATTTTTCCTTCGACAAGCTCCAACAATGTACCAACGTACGATATTCTCCGCAGCCCGGAGAACACATCTGTTCAAACGTCAAATCCACCCGCTGTTTACCTGCAAAGCATGCACGACCCGCCTCGACCTGCGCCGGTCCCTCGGAACTCTACCGAACATACCTCTCTTCCAGGCGTTGAAGAGCCACGACCCCTCGAGTCTCGCCATTGTCGCCACGGAGCAACGATTCACGTACGGAAATCTTCTTGCAGATGTGCTTAGGTCACGGGAAGAAATACTCCGGAAGGCTGGAGACAAGCCCAATGCGTTGCAGGGCGAACGAATTGCGTTTTTATCACAAAATTGCTATGATTGGCTAGGTACTGTTTTCTTTCAATGCTCTCTTCTTTACCACGCCAATTCTTGGGCTGGAGCTAACAAGAGTCAAGTGATGCTTCTATCTATACTTGCTAGTGATGCGATTGCCGTTCCCCTGAACCCGTCCTATCCGACGAGCGAGCTGAAATATGTTATGGATAACTCGCAGGCCGGCATGTTGATCACGACTGTGAAGTATCTGAATAAGACGGAGGCGCTTCTGAATGAAAACTTAGAGAGGACGCTGACCCTTAATGTCTGGGAAAAGATCATGACGCCTGCCGCGCTGTCTGAATCGGTAAAGTTGGATGGGCTGGACGGCGGACACGGCGGATTGATGCTTTACACATCTGGGACTACGAATCGACCGGTACTTACTCCCACATGGGTTTCATTGATGAAAGCTAACGCGGTTCTAGAAAGGCGTTCTGATTCCGCAGTCTGCGCTCGCTGCGCAGGCGGCATCGTTGATACAGGCGTGGAAGTATACCCCCCAGGATCACTTACTGCATATCCTGCCGCTACACCATATTCATGGGATTGTGAATGCGCTCCTCACACCGCTTATCGCTGGCTCGTCAGTCGAGCTCCAGTGGCGTTTCAAGCCGGACGACGTGTGGAGGCGACTGGCAGCGCCATTTTTACCAGAGGGTGATCCAGCGGATAAAATCACGTTTCTCAACTCCGTTCCTACAATGTATCACCGGCTACTAGACATATTTCCGACGATGCTGCTTCCCATCCAGCAAGCGGCGAAGAAGGCTGTCTCTACGGAGAACCTTCGTCTGAATGTCTCTGGTTCCGCGTCGCTGCCGACTCCGATTAAAAAGGGGTGGGAAACACTTACCGGGGGGAATGTCCTACTTGAACGGTATGGAATGACCGAAGTGGGAATGGCGCTGAGCTGTGGGCTAGACTTTGCGGATCGGGTTGACGCCAGCGTTGGGTGGCCTCTGCCTTCTGTCGACGTGCGATTAGTAGACACGGACACGAACGAGGTTATCAAGCCTGGCGAAGAGCTCGATGCCAATGGTCGTCCGCGCCAAGGAGAGATCCAGTTGCGCGGGCCCACGCTTTTCACCAAGTACTGGGCCAACGAAGTTGCTACGAAAGAGTCTTTCGTCGATAGCGACGATGGGAAAGGACCGTGGTTCAAGACGGGCGACATTGCTACGCGCCAACTTGTCGAGGGCTCTGGCAAGGGCACCAGCGGCGAATGGGCTAAGGGGCCAATGTACTTCATCCAAGGTCGACAGAGCGTGGACATTATCAAGAGCGGCGCCGAGAAAATCAGCGCGCTCGAAGTTGAAAGGGAACTGCTATCGCTGTATGTGAGCTTATCCCTTTCCGCAAAACGACGACTAACCCATACAGTCCCCAAATCAAAGAAGCCGCCGTCGTCGGTATCCCTCACCAAAAATGGGGTGAGAAACTCGTAGCTATCGTCGTCTTGAACGCCGAACTCGCCGCCAAAACTGGCCACAAGGGATATCCCTGGAACGCTTTCGATATGTGGATTGCGCTGAAGCCTCGGCTCGCGCGACACAAGATTCCGATGGAGATGAAAGTTCTTCACAACGAGCTTCCGCGAAATGCAATGGGGAAGAGTAAGTCTAGCCATTCGTCCACAGAATATTGGAATATTGCTGATTCGCCTTCTTTCCCCCAGTTAATAAAAAGCAGCTTATCCGCGACGTCTTTGGTGATGTTAGTCTGAGGACTGGCAATGACTAGCCGCTTGTTTCATGTATACTAACTGCGCCAACTTTGTAACATATGGGCCCATGTATTGGAGATATTAATGACAGCTTCGAGGAAACATTCCAACTCATCACGCGCCTCGCTTCTCGACGCTTCTAGCGATCCCCAGTAAGATTTGCTCATACATATATAGGAAATGACGGATGATTGGCATACCCTAGTAGAGACCTATCCTGCCACCCTGATCCTGCGACAAGTTTCAAATGAAGAGCGCTCGGGTGTTGACCGCGATGGATGCGAACAGCTTTTTCCGCATCAGGCACGGAGCGAATACATAGTAACTCCACCACGCCAAACCCGATGCAGGGAAAGATGGATACGTCGGGGTAAAATAAATGGCCTGGCACCCTTGGCCAATTTCCCCTCTGGCGATATCCCGTATCCGGATGTTTCTTCAACTCAAACGACCCCACACTCCGCATCCCCCGCATACTCGCCTGCCCTGTAGATCACAATCTTCCTCGATTGAAATCGTCACGGACATAGGATATGTGACGGACCAGGTCGATACGGCCCGGCGGACCGATTCTAGGAAAATATCTACCTGCAGTCCAAACAGCATGACAGGCCGAGCCAATCGCAAGTATAAATGCCCTACGGTGTACGCTCTTCCACATCCCATCGAACGAAGCATCCACCAAACAGAATAATGACTCGATCCCTTCTAGCCGTCGCCCTCGCGGCGCTCCCCCTCATCTCCGCGCAACAAATCGGCACCGTGGAGCGCCGTCCCCTCCTCGACACCTGGAAGTGCACCACAGCGCGCGGCTGCGTTAAGCAAAAGACCTCGATCGTTCTCGACGCAGCCACGCACGACATCCACCAAATCGGCACCGACACCCCCTGCGCCGTCGACGACACCCTCGACGCCGACCTCTGCCCCGACAAAGAAACCTGCGCCGCGAACTGCGTCATCGACGGAATCACCGACTACGCCGCCCACGGCGTGACCACGCGCGGCTCCCGCCTAACGCTCAAGCAATACCTGCGCAACGCAACAACGGGGAGCCTAACCTCGGTCTCGCCCCGCGTGTACCTCGTCGACGAGAGCACAAACAAGTCCACTCGCCCGAAGGACCGCAACGCCGCGAAGGACTACGAGCTGCTGCATCTCCTCAACCAGGAGTTCACCTTCGACGTCGACGTCTCGGGGCTGCCCTGCGGGATGAACGGCGCCCTGTACCTCTCGGAGATGGAAGCCTCGGGCGGCCGCGACGCCACGCTCAACCCGGCGGGCGCCTCCTACGGCACGGGCTACTGCGACGCGCAGTGCTACGTGCACGCGTGGGTCAACGGCGAAGCCAATGTCGACGGTAACGGCGCGTGCTGCAACGAGATGGACATCTGGGAGGGCAACTCGCGCGCGACGGGGTTCACCCCGCACGCGTGCAACTACGCCGGCGGCGGGCTGTACGAGTGCACCAGCGACGAAGAATGCAACGGCCCCACGGGCGAGAACGACAGCGTGTGCGACAAGTGGGGGTGTGGGTTTAACCCGTATGCGCTTGGGAACCATGGGTTCTACGGGCGCGGAAAGGGGTTCGGGGTTGATACCACGAAAAAGTTTACTGTGGTCACGCAGTTTGTCACGGGGGATAACACGACGTCCGGTGAGCTGGTCGAGATCCGTCGGCTGTATGTTCAGGATGGGGAGGTTATTGGCAATGCGGTTGTCCAGGGGAACCGTAACTCGATTACCGATGCGCTGTGCGACACGACGGCGTCGTGGTTCGAGGGATTCAATGGGCTGGATGGGATGGGGAAGGCGCTGGGACGCGGAATGGTGCTTGCGTTGAGTATCTGGAATGACGCGGGCGGTTATATGCAGTGGCTTGATGGCGGGGATGCTGGGCCGTGCAATGCGACAGAGGGCGCGCCCAGTTTCATTGAGGCGAACACACCTGATACGAGCATTACGTTTGACAAGATTCGCTGGGGTGATATCGGGTCTACTTATAAGTCTCGGAGGCATTAAGATTGGGCATGTGCTAAGTAGTGGAGGATAGACCGCATCGCTAGTACTGGGAATGTATGTATATATTTGAGAGACCATCAATTCGTAGAGTGAGACACGAGTTATCTCTACAACCACCACCTACCCTACCCCACAGTAAACTCATGTACCATCCTAATAAAACACCCTGATCTTTCCCCCCTTCCGCTCCCCTTCCTCAGCTCCCTTCCCCCCAACAAGCTCCCCCAGCGACCTCACCCTCTCATACCCCTCCCCATCCAGCACAAGCACCCTCCCGGAGAGCGCCCTGTGCCCATCATCAACAACCACACACGTGAAAAGCGTCGACCAGCGGTTCCCGCCCGCAGCATAAAACGCCTGCGCGGCCGCCTCCTCGCGGCTCCCGCACCGCACAACCCGGTAAATACTCGACCCTGTCGTCCCCAACCCCGCCAGGTCCGGCATCATCCCGCGCTCCGGCGAGACCCAGCGGCCGCTGCGGTGTGTCGTGTGCCCGGTGATGCTGGATTGGATGGAGAGGTAGATGAGGTCGAGGTCTGGTTGACCTTGACCTGTCGCAGGAGTAACCTCCGCCTCAGTCTTGCGTTTCGGTACAGGGAGCGAGGAGTTGTGGGGGTGCAGCGGGTCGTTTGCGCTGATGCGCGGGATGCGCAGGCCGACGGGCCGCGGGTCACTCAGCGGCCTGAGGTATGTATTCGGGGCCGCGAGGAGCGGCTGCTTCAGCGACGTCGAGATCACGCTGTCGTTGTTCGAGAATACATACCATGTCTCCGGGGCGCCGAGCGCGAGCAGCGGGAGCCAGTGCGTGAAGTCGTAGCGCGAGGAGGCGTGGGTGGTTATGTAGGCGGGGCGGGTGAAGGGGTTGAGCAGGACGAGGCGGTCGGGTACGGGGGATGAGGTAGTCGTGGACGGAGTGAAGAGCTCCGTGTGCGAGGAGACGACCTCGAGGGCTGGTGAGCGCGTTGGCGAGGGCGAGTAGGTTGACGAGGCGGGGGAGAAGTCGCGGCGGCGGCGGAGGGGGATTCGGCGGGTGCGGCCCCGTTCGCGCTCGCGAGGGATGATGATCGGGTTGTCGTCTTCTTCTTGGAGGAAGTCCTCGGCGGCGGCGGTATTAGTGGCAGCGGGCGCTGCGGAGGCGGTGGTGGTGTTGGGTGGGATGTACTCGGCGTAGGCACTTCGCGTCTGCGGGGTATTCTGTTCGGTGGTGGCCATGGTGATGTTGAAGAATTCGTCGGGGACTGAATCGAAGCTATCTTGTGGTGTTAAGATGGACATGCTAGCGCAAGGCTGGGGATACTGACAGTTTTTCAAAAGAAAGAGGAATAACGGTTAATGATATATAGGAGAGGGGAAATGCTAGGCAACATTGTCAAGCTTGAATCCTTCGGCAGCCTTGAGGCTGAGTGCAGCTGATCGTGATCTGCATGTGCGAGTCGTATGTGACGGCGAATCACACCAGGGATTGCTCGTAAAGGAGGGGAGCATCCTGTCTTGGAAGCTTTACTAGTACAGCAAATTCTGTTTTCTTTATGCTGATCCTTCACTTGCTCTTGCCAGCTTGTTGTATCCTATGAGTGCAGAGTATTTCAGGCTGGCTAAAATTGAGTAAGTTAGGGCTAGGTTTCCTAGTCTGAACAAAAGCTTTGTTCTTAAAATTAATTTACAAGTTTAGTGACTAGTAGTCTAGCTTTTTCACTTATCAATGTTAGTGAGTTGTGTTCAAGGCTCTGCCGCGTTAACAGGATATTGCAAGGCACGCACAGTTAACTCATTACTCGAGTATAAGACAAGACCAAACTATGTTCTTTCTATCTGACTATATCTCTACTCACTCCCCGGACCCTCTAGTCTCGTCTCCTCTACTCCCAAAGCAACCCCTCTAAACCCCCTTCTCGGGCAAATCCCTATACGGATTCCCCGGATCCCGCATCTCCTCCTCAGCACTCGGAATCGTCTTGCGAACTTTACACGGACTCCCAACGGCAACCGAGAACGGCGGAATATCCTTTGTGACAACGGAGCCGGCGCCAATCGTGCAGCCCTCGCCGATTGTCACCCCGGGCAGGATAATCACATTCCCGCCGATCCAGCAGTCGTCGCCGATGAAAACCGGGTGACCGAATTCGACGAATTTGCGCCGCGACAGGATGCTCGTGTCGTGGCCGGCTGTGTAGATTGAGACGTTGGGGCCGAGTTGCACGCGGTCGCCAATTACGATGAGGCTTGTGTCGAGGGCCGTGAAGCTAGAATTTCCATGTTAGTGGTAAGCTCTGCCTGACTGGGAAGTATACTGTTATAGAAGAGGGGCAAGGCGCACTTGAAGTTAACAAAAGACTGCTTCCCAATTACCACATTACACCCGTAATCGGGCAAGAACGGCGGCTCGATGAAAGTGCCCTCGCCGACTCTGCCAACAACCTCCCGCAGCAGCTCCATGCGCTTGTCGCCAATCTCCTCGTAGGAGATCTTCTTCGTGTCGAGGTTGTTGTAGTCAGCCGCCACGCCGCGGCAGCGGTGGCGCGCCTCGCTCAGGATCGGGAGGAGCGGGTTGTACCTGGAATAGCTAGTTAGTCCAGGAAATTTAACTGAATGGGATTGAGGAGCGTACATCATCCCGGAAATCATCTTCTCGTAGTCGTCGCACATGGGGATGTGGTTGAGGCCACGTGCGATCTCGATGATCTCGGGCCGTTTTGCGGTGGCGGCCATTGTGGTGCGGGGATGGTTGACGAAGCTGCTGCTGGCAAGAAGGATGCAAGAGCGGATCTAGAGAGCGAGGGGGAACGAGGGTCGAAAGAATAAATTGATAAAGGACAAGAGAGGAGCTGTCCAGATTTGAATGTGCGATTAACGGAGATCTTGAATCAGTGTTATGGAAGCTACGTCAATCGGACCACCCCCGCAGTGGATCGAAGTCGCAAACAGGATGCGCTAAACCAACTTCATCTGAACTTGCAAAGATACAGCCAATAATAGCGGGTTCAGCCTCCAATCGGTCCCATCGGCGCGCGGGCCTTCTTGTTGGGGTAGATAGGCCAGCCGCAGGTGACACATCTGAGTGGTAGGGGACCCCTATACGCACACCGGCGTCCGCTAGCCACACACAGATTACCCTCACTCTTAAGCAGTGTTTGCATGTACACAGACACTTATCAGACACTTAGAAACACTTGAGGCACTTAAGCAGGGCTGCAAGCAAGGGTGCCCTGCGATATCACGTCGCAAAAGAGAATGGCAGTACTAGAACCTGGTGTAACGCGGGGAAAAGAACCAATCTGACTATAACACCTTTGCTCGCGCCCGGTGCGGGGTATCATCGATTATATTCTCAGCCTTGTCGTAGGCAAGTGCGATGCCGTCCTCGAAATAAAGCGCCTTCCCCGGCCGGGCGCCACTGCCTTAATCGTCTTGTCGTGTCGCGTGCGCAAAACTGGTCCCTTATCACAATCGAAAGAGACGAAGAAAAAGGAGAAGGAAAAAAAAAAAAGCATCCTACCTCTGGATACAATCTCAAGTTAGACGCTCATATCTGCGGCAAGTACTGGCGAAGGGGGAGCCTGTTGAAATAGGGGACAAAAAGCGCGCAACAGAGGCTTCAAGGTGCTTAATTACGGAAGACAAGCTGTTCCAACCGAGCAAGTCCAAATTAGAGATTGGACCGAAAAGGGATGCACAAGCTGGCTCACGTGCCCCCATCCATCAACAAATGAGATACGCAAACCCGTTATGAACTGAGATACTGAGAGTTGGGCCATTGTTAATAATAGACTATTCGATAGTAGGCCTGTCGGGCATAGGCTATATAGCCATTTGCAAGGAATGGCGGTTGGGAACAGAATGCGAGCCATACATATAAGAGACCTGTCGAACGTTGTCTATCGCGCAGTCGAACTCCTCCCCCATAGCGAGCACACCATATTATGGATGAGTATAACAAGTTGAGAATGAAGAAAAATACATACAAGCCAGCCACGCTGAAAGTACAAGAGAAAATAAACCACCCCACAACCAAATAAAATTACCAATCACCAGTCAACCATAACACTGCTCATCTTCCACGGCCCATCCACGCCCTGGGGCTTCATATACAGCACAACAAAAGTCGGATTCGACTTGACATCCTTCGGCTGCACCTCCTCATAAACCCTGTCCAGGCTCCCAATATCCGCCGCACAAGTCGGCGGGATAAGACACTTGCTTTCTTCCACTTCGCAGACGAGGTTCGCGACCGCCGCGTACAGCCTCGCGTCCCACATCCCCTCGCGCTTGGAGTAGTGCAGCATGGTGCTTATTGCGCGGCGCCGGATGAAGGGGTCGCGGCATCTGCATGCTGCGTAGTAGAGGGGTCCGATTATGCCGCCTTCGAGGGAGAAGACGGTGTCGGAGGGTGGGGTTGCAGGGTATATTGTTGATGATGGTGGTGTTGTTGATGTGATGCGTACGATCCCCTCTGCGTAAGATACGACGGACTCGAAGTCCGTGATGAAGTCGTCATAGATGTCTTCGGAGCGGCAGAGGACAGAGAGCGTCCAGAAGAGGGAGGTGTGGTAGTAGATTTTGAGGAGGAGGGAGGCGCATATTTCTGAAGAGGTGAGGGTGTGTCCGTGTCTCAGGAGGAATTTGTCGAGCGACCAGCGCCACGAGGTGAAGTCTAACCGGGCGGCTTCCTGTTTCTCCTCGAGGGCGGCTTGTTCGGTTGGGTTGCGTGCTTCGCGCATGATCCCCACAGAGCGGATAAAGAGCAGGGCTTTTAACATGATTTGGTCAAGGTGGCTGCGGGCCTGAAGGAGGGAGGTAAAAGGAATTCCTGGGCGGACAATATCGGCAGGGGAATGTCTCAAGGGCACTAGGAGGCGGCCCATGAACGAGGCTTGGAGGTTGAGACGCATGAAGAGGCTGCGGAGTTCAATGTAGAGTTCGGATTGACGGGCGTTAACGGCGGAGGATTGGTCGTGGCGCTGGATTATTTGGAGGCCAGCTTCAATGTGATCCAGGGCTGCTCTTCTGTTTCCCTGAAGCATCTCGAGGCAGACGAAGAGGCAGCAGGTTGTTAACGTCAGGTCGATACCTGCGTTTGCAGAGGACAGCGATTTCGACAGGGCTTGGATAGACTTGTTGTACTCTTCAATCACGAACCAGTCTGTCGGAGCGGAATTCTCCCCAGCCGTGAGAAGTTTCGGGTTCTGGAGTCGCGAATGAATGGCGCCGATGGCAGTCATCGCATGCCGAATACTAGGCTCATGCTCGCCCAGTTGCGGAATGAGATACGACCAGAGCTTCGAGTCGTAGAACCCCGAGAAGGCCGATGAGCTCTGCCCGTAAAAGAATTCGACATACCGCCGCTCGGTGCCTGTCTCCTGCCGCAGGAGAAGCCGATGGTCGGCACCGACCATGTCCCGGTCAAGCGGACGATGTCGCTCAGCAATGCGCTGGCGGAGTTGAGTCTGAGAGGCGTTATCGTAGCCATCACACTTCCGGCCCGATCGCTGGCACTGCATGCATTCAGGTTTCGCCTCATCACACTTGACGTGCCGGAGTCTAGCAGCTCGCAGGTCAGCACTTTATTCCGGCTTATTCGAGTGGATACAGACTTGCACGTAATACAGCCATTTCGCGATCGGGGCCGCGTAAGCCGTCTATTGGCCATCTTTCAGGAACCCAAGTTAGACAGGCGACAATCGAGGAGCGATCTGGGGAGAAAACCCGGAGAGTTTCGAAACCGATTATTAAAGATGGAAGCTGTGAAGAAGTCCAAGCTTTCAGGGTGACAGGCTACGCAGGCGGCTGACTCGCGAGTGGACGAAAATCTAGGCAGACCCGTTTAGCGCTGCGAGTTTTGGACCCCAACGTCCTCAACAGCGTGGCGGAGCAACGCTGTGCACCCGTAAGCCCAGTCCCGTCCAGCGATTGTCCTTTCCCATGCCGTATCTGGCTACAAATTGGGGGCCTAACGGAGAGTCTAAATCAAGCTTGAACGCGTGTCGTCCAAGACAACGTTGATCGACAAGGGTTCTGGAGCCAGCCGCAAGCCTGAATGATTGCCTCGAGCATTGACCAGTGACCAGTGACCAAAAATTATGTTATTAGTGAAGTGAAATATAATACTCGTGTTCATAGCCGCTAGTCGTTTCCCATTTGTCACTTAAATCGCACGCAATTTCCCACGAAACCTTATGCATTCAGCTCTGCGGCAGGTCGCTGGGAATCCAGCTCTGACATGCGTGTTGGTTTTCGTTCGGGTGCAAAGACGCCCCCGTCATAACCTGCAGGCGGCTTTAGCTCGTCCGGGGAAGACCCGGTAACCGGAACAACTGGCGCGCGTTTTCTTCGTCTTCGCTCCCAGAGAGCCCATCCTACCGTCGCTAATGCGATTACTCCTAGCGGCACGCCGACACCAACTCCGACCGTTGTCTCGTTGCAGTCCGAGGTATTGATACATGGCGAAGACGTGGGGCAGTTTGAGCTCGACGTCGAGTTTGACCGTGTCGGTGACTCCGTCGGCGAGTCCGTCGCGTTGAGAGAGGTGATGTTCTGCAAGAGGGCATAGCCGGTCAACACCTCGCCGGTGGGAACGGTAAAGTCGGCGCCATCTCTGCATGCGAGTTGTGTTCCATCAATTATTGCAGTCCCGCAGCAGTACCTCGAGACGCCATTTATGAAGCTAAAGTTGACGATCGAGCAACCGCCTTCCGGATTGACGTCGCCTAGCAATGGTTAGACAATTTGTTGAGGTGTGAAAGTCGTCCAGAATGTGAGGGCTCACCACAATACTCCGGACACCCCTGGTCCCATTTCTGGTTTGTGCAACTCCCTCGAGACAGTGTATATGGTTGCTGACCAGCACTCAGGCAGAGCCCGTTCGACAGACAAATATCTGTATGGTCGCAGCAAGAAGTATACTCCTCCCCAGAGCAAGGGACGTTTGTCTCTGCAATAACCCCTGAGGGAAAATAACAATTCCGCGAGGAGTTCGCCATGTTTATGATGAGATCAGACCTACCCCCGGTGAGGATGGGGGATCAGGGAGAAGGCGGGTTTATGTGGGTGCACCGACTGAGGCAGAGATCGTTTCCTATTTGGCTCGTGATTGAACCACATTCTAGGTGAGGAGTATTTATCCCTCCGCTATGTCCGATGGCGACATTGTGGTGCGAGTGAAAGGCTGACAGGGCCAGGATATGGCCGTGTGTTGTCCTGCGAGCTGAGATGGTCCAATTGGCATCGCGAATTTGGCTCAGTGGGTGGCTCGCCGATCATGTCGATCATCTTGCATATCCTTCCCTGATTGAAGTTCTTTGTACAGCATCGTGTCAAGGGGCCAGAAAGTGTGCTCATCTTTTTCCTCCAGGGCTCTTATTCTCAGCCTCAGATGCAGTGACACCCAGCGCTCTTGAGAAAAGCAGCCAATCATCTATCATCGCCCCAGTCCCAAACTGGAATCGATCTCCCGTGACACAAGCTAGCGGTGTCAAGCGACCGTCAGGGTCACAGCGCATCAGTGTCAAATGTGTTCCTCCTGCCTTCCCATGCTTTTTCATCCTCGAAACGCAAAGTCCACAGCATGACACCTACGCTACAATGTCCTGTCAAGCGCTCAAATATCGGAAATGCGTACCTTGTCGCGTTTCTTGGTCCCTGGGCTCCGGGTGACAGCCAACGTCTACTCCAGCATTTCCAGGTGTCGCTCGGTGACGTCAGTCTCGTACTATGGCAGCCGCACCCCAAAGCCAAAGACAGCCAAGCAACCATCTATGCGCTCTCCATCGCTGCTTATCGATCGGGGTGGTCAGATGTTCTCGTCGTAGACGGGCTAACGAATCGTCAAGTAAATGGAATTACGCGTGGTCGTGAGAGCTCGCTCCTTTCTGTGATTCGGGCTGCTGTCAATGGTAGGCAGCAGGATGAAGTTGAGGTCATCGCCCGCCGTACCACCCCAGACAGTCTCGGTGCTATTTTGATCAACGCAGACATAGCCGTTCGCCGTGCCTTTGAAGATGGACTAGTGCTGCATGATCCAAACCAAAGCCTCTTCACGGGAGACATTATATCAGAATCCGCAGTCGGTTCACCCGGGCTTTATGACGGCACCGACCCGAGTATCGCAGGCTCTGTCCCTAGAACAGACGATAGCTTGAACATCTTCCTTCTCTTCCCTAGCCCACTGGACGAGCGTCGGACAATTCAGTCCACGATCCAGCAAGCCGTAGACAAGGCCCAGGCGACTTCCGATGAGAAGACACCAACCGTCCATCTTGCCGCATGGAGGCATGATCGTGTACCCTCCCGTCGCGATATTTATCGCCTGTGGACAGCATACACGCAACACGTAAACCGTACGGACAGAATGCACTTCCTCGAATCTATACCGGATGCAGGTATCTCCGAATCGCAATTCATCACGATCTACGATAACGAGTCCTATCCCCTAATTATCGCAAAAAATACCCTAGACACCGTTGTAAAAGAATCCCTGGGATCCAGCACACGACTATCAGAGATCGCATCCACCCCATTCTCGCAGCTAACAGACATCGAACTCCTCTATGACCCCGACTCCCCCTTTGCGCCATACCCTTTCCCCTGGAAAGCCCCAGACAGTCGCGCGATCGATATCCCGTTGTTCTACCTAACCAACGCCCTAACCCTCGACCAAGAACGGGCTTTAAAATTTGAGATCCAAACTATCACCGACGCCGATCTAGATGACGACCTAAAAGTCTGTTCCTTCGTCCCCTGGAATCCTGCATCGAACCCCGTCCACGGCGCCGATGGAACAATCGAATCCATTTGGAACACGATCTTCGAATTACACACCCACAAAGCTCAATACCCCGAATCTTATATTGAACCACCATACTTCTTCATCGATGTGCAGTCGGGCGTCGATGAAACCGTCATTGCCGTGTATACGGACAAATATTCCGAGTTATCAGCAATCGCGAGCGAGACCGCGACCGAGTCTATCCATGATATCCTCGCGGATGTGATGGAGCCTCCGGTAAGCGGGTTCGTCTACGGCCGGATAAGAGGACGGAATGCGCATAATATGTATGCGAACGTGAGCGTTGGGGAAATGGACTTTGAGGAGTTTTTCGAGGGTAGGGAGGGGGAGCTTCGGAGGGTGAGGGGGCCTAGGGTGCCCAGCGCTTTGGCGGATTTTATCAGTACGGAGTAGATGGTTTTGAGATGGGATTTCGCTTTGGCGGGGGAGGCCAGGTTGAAGATGCTGAATTTGACCAGCTCAAGTGATCGTCTGTCCGACTGCGTATGTCTATATTACGGATGTCTAGTCCCCGAAATTCAAAGCATGTCTCAAAGGGTACCTTTCCACTACGAAAGATAGTGAAGTAGCCACTGAAGTGGTGGTGTCTAGACTATTAGCTGATCAGCACAAGTATCCAGCAAAGCTCGAGGACAGAAGAGTAAACGGATAGCCGGAGGGAGCCAGACGGGCCGCAGTATACCAACCACGTGGTGCCCCTGGTCGGAATGCTGATATATCCGCATTAGCAGGCGGTACAGAGGTAAAATGCAGGTGCCTGGCCTGGCCGACGCCTGACGGACCGACCTTATTTTGAAAGATTCACGATGCAGTGGCGAATTCCCGTTGTGAGGCTTAGACCTCACATTAGACGAGGCACGTCCTCTTCGATAGGATTGGCCCATGCGTAACAGGTATACTATGAAGGATAGATAGCACCTAGGTATTCCTTAGGCAGCCGCCAATCTCCAAATCATTACCACTACAGGAATACCAAAGTACTCTTTAGTGCCCTAGGGGCGACCGCACCCGCAGTCTCACCCAATTCCTGCACCCCTCCAACCGTCAGCGCGGGGCGTTGTTGTCTTTTGACTCCCCGCCTCCTCCATCCTCTCAGCTCACCTTGATGTTTCCTTTCCCTTTCCGATGCTCAAGGCTGGATTCAACCACCAAGGGACGAGGTGCGTTGACGGTCCTCTTCAACATATGGCCTCTTGATGCTCTCAGCGAATGTAATCAGCCCTTCCTCCTGTCTCGTGTACACAGTCCGGCCTCTTGGGGCACTGAATCATCATCAAACAACACTCGGATCCCGCTATGCTCTCTCTCCGTTGGGGCGCCGGTGGACCACTCTAGTCGTGGGTAGACTTGTTAGGCGCTCGACGTGCTATATCGGCGACCGTGTATGTTTGACGGTCGCTTGACGCGAGTTGGCGAAGTTTGTTCGGCGGCGTGGTAAGGCTGAAACTAGCGACGGAGTCGCTGACTCAGTGAGGGGACTTGAGCATCAAGAGATGAAGTCGAGCTGGAGATCTGATTGGGGATGACATGGAAATTTTTTTTTTTTTTGCTCTGTCCAAATTCGCGAGTCGAGATGCAGGGGCCTGAAGGCTCCCGGCAGTTTACGTAGGCCTTCAAATTTGGATCTAAACCTGATCAAGACCCAGAAATTAACAATGAGAAGATAGCCGCCGTAAGGAAGGGGGGCTCAATGCACTGGAGGTAACCCTTTCTGAGGCCACAAAATGGCAACACTTGACTTTCAGAGATTTGAGAGCCCAAAAATCTACAGTTGTTCTCAAAATCGCCTTCACCAATAAACATATGATAATTTCTCGCCCCACTGCCAAGACTGTAGTGTGAGTAGTATATTGAGCCACCAGCACATATCAAAGAGGCTCACTTTGAATCTCGCCTGTACATAACATAGGTTATACAACACATACTTACGCTGTTTAAATCACTCTTTATTGGCGCTACTAAGATCACACTAAATCTACTTCGCGGAGCCTGCGCCAGTATGATTAACAATAAAACCAGAGAGGGAAGCCCACAAAATACAGTGTTAATATTATTACCATTAAATCCATCCTATATATTTTATCACGCAGAAACCTCATTAACTACAGCATATCAAGTTCTTGAGCCTGTAGAAGAGTATCACTATTATAGGCTTGATTTCAAATTAAGTAAAAGGTAATAAAGCTACCCTTTGCTAAAAGTCCTAGAGAGGATATGTCTTTTTCATGGACTTTCTGGTAAAGAGCTTTGGAGGGTATTGACAATTAGTGCCTGTGCTGCCGGGACGTTAAAGGGGACAGGGAAGAAGGGTCTCTTGTTTAGTACTGAGGCTTGTTGAGATCAGTTAATCAAGACGCTGTTTGATATCACATGGACTGCTAAGCCAGGGATAACTTAGGGCGTTCACCACCATCCTTACAATATGTATCTAAGTGTTAGGGGACGAAGTGCTATTACCTAGCTAAGTCGTGCCGTGGATACAAGAAGAGTTTGTTAAGGAGGGAAAGAAAAAGAGGAGAGAAGAAAGAACCTAGACTTAGTATAAATAGGCAGATACGAGGTAACAGGGGTAACAAGGGGTTAGATAAGGAGTAGTAAGGAGTAACCAAGGATTAAAGGAAAGGGTATGACAACAAGGGATAAGAGAGGTCGTCTGGTGACCGAGCTTGTAAGGATCAGGGTACCTCGTACGAGGGGCACTAACTAAGCAATCAACTGAATATGTCCCACCCAAGCAACGTAGCCCGTAGCCTTTCACTAAAGCTAGCGAGACAAGCCAGATTGTGGGCTACTATGCGGGTTTTTGCATGATCCGGTCCTAGTGCCTTCTCATAACCTGCTAGTGCTCGCTGAAACATCTCCTTTGCCTCCTTTCGCTTGCCCTGTTTATCGTAGAGAACCCCAAGATTGTTAACTGCAGCCAGGGTGCATAAATGATCAGAACCTAGTGTCATCTCTTTGCCTGCAAGTACTTGCTAATATATCTTCTTTGCCTCCTTTAGCTTGCCCTGATCCTTGTATATAGTCCCAATATTCTTAACTGTTTGAAGGGTGGATGTATGCTCAGGACCTAGGGCCTTGTTATAGCCTGCTAGTGCTTGCTGATACATCTCCTCTACCTCTTTTAGCTTGCCTTGGCAGTAGTAGAGGTTCCCAAGATTGTTGAATATGTTAAGGGTAGACATATAATCAGGACCTAGGGCCTTCTAATAGCCTGCCAGTGCTTGCTGGAACATCTCCTCTGCCTCTTTTAGCTTGCCTTGCTTGGAGTATAGACTCCCCAAACCAAAGACTGTATCCAGAGTGGATGTGTGATTAGGACCTAGTGCCTTCTCTTTGCCTGCCAGTGCTTGCTGATATATCTCCTCTGCCTCTTTTACCATGCCCTTGTGAGAATAGAGACTCCCAAGATTATTAATTATTCGGAGAGTGGACGCATGATCAGGACCTAGTACCTTCTCTTGACCTGCCAGTGCTTGCTGGAACATCTCCTCTGCCTCTTTTACCATGCCTTGCTTGAAGTATAGACTCCCCAAACTAAAGACTGTATTTAGAGTGGATATGTGATCAGGACCTACTGCCTTCTCTTTGCCTGCTAGTGCTTGCTAATATATCTCCTCTGCCTCTTTTAGCATGCCCTTGTGATAATAGAGACTCCCAAGATCATTTAGTGTTTCCAGGGTAGATATGTGATCAGGACCAAGTGCCTTCTCTTTGCCTGCTAATGCTCGCTGGTATAATTCTTCCGCCTCCTTTAGCTTGCCCTGATCGGAATATAGGTTTCCTAAGCGATTCCAGGCTTTGCAGATATTGATTTTATTGTCTTGGCAACTGCGTCTCTTATTTTGTATTAAATGATTTGCATGTGGAAGTAACCGCTGCTGAAGCCTTGCATAGTCTCGATTATTGCTGCTTGGGACCATATACCCGACAGAGACCAGTGCTAATTCACATAGCTCAAGTACATGATTATGTGAAGCAGCAATATAACAACACCAGTCCTGTACTACAGGATGTAGCGCATAGCTCCCCTCTTGCTAATTTGTTTCAACCAGCGAGAACTTGATTAGTGCTTTAAGCTTTGTCTTAAATACCAGTTTTCCGGACACTGCTGTCTCAAACCAGGGTGGCGGGTTAGAGGAGTTCAAGCCGCATCGAATCAATTCATACCAAATATCCTGATTGTCAAAGAAAGCGAGTAGAAGCAGGAGCTTTGCGGCGATTGGATCATGTTTCTGGATTTGTTGGTATGTGATCATCCATGTCTGTATTATATTTCCTAGCTGGTAGTGGCGTGTCGGTCTAGATATTGACTGCAGGTTAACCCAGGAAGCCTGGTAGAGCTCCAAATACTCTTTGACATTTGTTCCTGTCTGACGCATGAAAGCTCCAGCTATGACGATTGCCAGTGACAGTCCGTCTAATAGGTTTGCAAGGCTAGTCATATCTACAAATATTAGTCCTAACCTTGCAAGTCAAGTCCAGTTATTAACTAGTACCTTTCTCAGCTCTCATCTGTGCAATACCTTCAGCTGAAAAGCCGCTGCTCTGCAATAATAGTTGGGTAGCATCCTTAGGAACCAGCTTCTGGATTGCAAATGATTTGCCTAGCTCAGTGAGTTCCTGGAGTCGAGAAGTGATTATAATAGATCCATGGTCAGCTTTTGGAAAGAATTCGTAGATGTCATATCCATAGTCGGTGTGGTCTCCAGTTGGAGAATATTGGTCGATGTTATCAAATATAATGAGCCATTTGGTGTTACTTGGCATTGCCAGCCAATGCAGGACTTGGCTGGCTCTTTGCTCAGCTCCTTCATTCATCGCGTTGATTTTCATAGGCTGTCCTAGAATTCGAGGGAGGCAAGAGCTTAAGGATAGTAGTAATGCAGATCGATCCTTCCCGTTCAACCAAAAGATTGCAGTAAAATCAGTTTAGTGCTTCCGCGCAAATTAAATCGCCAGTTACGTTTTCCCTATCCCACCAAGGCCGTGGAGGACAGCAACCCTTCGTGTCAGCGAAGTTTCTAGTTGCAAATAATCCCATAAATGTTGTAGGTCGTCTTCTCGGCCAATAAACTCCTCAATTGCCGGAACCACTGTAAGGTCTAGCGGGATATAAAATTTGTTGGCTTCTAAAAAGAAGAAACATTTAGTATGCAAATACTTGTCTCAGATTTATGTGCTAACCTTCTCCACCAGTGGGCTCCCAATACTCCAGGAAAGCTTTGGCGGCCGCGGCTCCGGTTACTGCTGCATACAATTGCCATGCTTTATTCTTGTGGCTATCAGCATAGTCACACACTCCTTTAATAATAATGCATGGAATATTGTCCCACACCCCAGCTCCCTCCATCTCGAAGCCAATAACATCCTCTAACGCGACCAAATGATCGCGGTGCTCGCCGGATTTCATCACGGTATCAGCCGATCCAACCATGCCGATATGAACTATTGGGCTGCTGTGTTCTGTGCTAGGTCGACGTCAACATACCCTGGCTTGATCGCAGTTGAGCAGAGTACAGGTTAAGTGGACAGCTGCCTTGCAGATATCCTTGGACGTGCCATCAAGACAAAGACACGCAGCTTAAGGGTCATCGTGCTTGTGCTAATATAAGGCTTCAAAGAGGATGTCATTAACAGAAGTTGGGCGGTGCCAATTGGGTAGTGCTTCTTGGAGTGTTTGTAAATGCCATAACAACTTCTCTTAAAGGTCTGTGCGAGATCGCCTTGCCTGGAGGCTTGCTAGTATTGAACGGACTGCTCGGCTTGGTCTTCCAAGCGTGTCCTTCACGTCTGTTTTCTTTTCAAAGCCGCCAGGATACTGGCTGCCGAAGTCATATTAAACAACAGAGTCGCTTTTTATCACATCCCCTAGAAATATCTCTCCGCCAGAGGACGGATATAGTGCACCTCCACAGATCCCAACAAGCAGCGCCACCTCAATCCTTTTGTAGCTGATTTTCAGGCTTGATACCACGCTGGCTGCGCTCCCCTTTCCCATACCAGGCATATAGCACAGGACCACATTATGGCTTCCAATCCTCCCGTTAACGTATGCATTATCGTCGCCCGGTTGTTTCCTGTAGTATTCGCCCAGCCTGTCATAGGATTCATCAAAAAGCTCTTCAACCGCCTCCGCTTCAAGGGTTAGAGCGCAGATAATTGCAATAGCAAAGTCGTCTCGACTGGATGGGCGCATCTAGGCAAGTGATAGCCACAAATCTAAGAAATTTAAGAGAAGAACTAGTCAGCTTTGGTGTCTTGAACAAATCGACAGTTATTGCTAAGAGCCAAAGCAGAGAGATCCTGGTTCAGCTGGACTTGATTACCTTGAGCCTCACGGCCTGTCCCGTGACGTGGTCTTCGCCAACCAGATATCTGCATTAGCCGCCTGGAGAGGGGTAATCACAAAAGGACGAGCAACCGCGATTACGATGGATCTTCACATCCATCATGAAATAACTTGTCGCTCTAGTCTTTTTGATATTAAAGTATAAAAGGCACCAAGTGTCGAGTTTCTGAAGGAGGCCGACAACAAGGAGGGAAAGAACCCTCTGGCAAGAAATGGCACTGACAGTTCAGATCGCCGGTTTCCAACATGTTTCCCGATATTATCCGGCCTAACTCTTGGCCCGGGTGAGATTGCCAAGCACTCAACTCCCCACCCACCCCAAAAACACGCAGCTTCTCTTTAACCACAACAGACATTTGGAGAGGCTGCGCAAAGCTTCGTCTTAAAATTCAATTCAGCCAACCTCTCTAAATATGGATGTTTATTATTTTCCATTCGCAAACAAACAGGTGAAATAATATATGATAAAATAATTTCGCGGAGATTTGAGTGCTTCTTATTTGGTCTCTTATATAGTGACATGCCTTCCTAAGGGCAAGAGGCTCAATACAGTCCTCCAAGACTCGTGCTCTGATCTACATAGTTACCTCTTATCAACTTGGATGGAACCCCACACTGCGTGCAAGTCATTAATTTGTAGCTGCAAGAACTTGGTACTGTGCTACGGCAATAGATAAAAGAATTTGAATATTCTCACGTGGACTTTTGTGCAACATAACCCATGGTGTTGCCCCCATTTCACATTCAAAACTCAAGGCAAAAATTCCAGAGGCGGTCATTTGGTGCCAGCGGTTCAATAAAATACTCACGCTAAGGGCTTGGCAGTGGGGCAGGAAGAGAATCATCATGTCTTTGTTGGTGAAGGCGATTTCGAGAAAGACTGTACGTCGCGAATCGTCCAGTTCGTACCTTTTCTCTGATCCCTAAATCTCGGGCCGGGGCTGCATAACAATGGAAGGCTTAACCAAACCGAAAGCCGTGTCGCACGGGGGGGACGAACCACAAAAATAAATTGTAACCGTGCCAGCTGACGGGTCCCATTGTTGTTTAAGACCTTTTAAATCCGACGTCTCGCCTTACCAAACCCACTTGGTCCACAACTTAAGCACTACGGTACAATTCCCGCACCGCACCCGCGCCCGCTCCCCCGGAGCTGAGATCGTCAGCATCTCCAGAGGTCACCAAAAGAGAAGCACGCGATGGCTGACGACGCCAAGCCGGACTTAGCAGTGCTGAGTTACTCCGTACCTCCGTATTAGGAGTATATATGGACCTTCGCCCTTTTTGCGCTGATTTTCTTTTCTTTTCTCGAGACTTTGTTTTACGTTTTCGACTTTTGAAAATCGCTTTTGATAGATAAACCACCCCCCCCTGGATTCCAACGACATCAACAATAACAGAACAGCCAGAGAGAAAATGCGTCTGATCCTCACCGGCGCAACGGGCCTCGTCGGCTCCGCAGCCCTCAACCACCTCCTCACAACCAGCTTACCGGCCGGCGAAGTCTCAGCACTCTACATCCTCTCACGGAGTCCCGTCCCGATGGCCGAGAACAAGCCCAACGTCACCGTGATCGAGCATAAGAACTTCAATGAGTATCCAGCAGACCTACTGGAGAAACTCAAGGGTGCCGATGGGTGTATTTGGGCGCAGGGGATTTCGCAGGCGCAAGTTTCGAAGGAGTACGTTCCTCTATACTCTCCCATTTGCTGGTTCGGGAGAGAAAAAGAAAGGAGGGGAAGGCTAATGTGGTTGATTGCGATAGGGAGTACATAAAAATCACACTCGACTACCCGCTGGCGGCGGCCGAGGCCTTCGCAGGCCTATCCGACTCGTTTAATTTCGTCTACGTCTCTGGCGAGGGTGTATGATCCCCTCCCCCCCAAAAAAACTTTCAAGACGAGACACTTAATTCTAACAAAATCCCTCCAGGCAACGCACACCCCCGGCCGACTAACGCCCTTCTTCGGGCGCATCAAAGGGCAAGCCGAGGCTGGGCTCCTCGACCTCGCAAAGAAATACCCCAGTCTAAAACCCTACTCCGTGCGGCCCGCCTACGTCGACTGCGCGAACGACCCCGTGGTCCACGAGCATGTCATGAAGCGGCCGGACCAGCAGGCGCTGATGAAGAAAGGGCTGCATACGCTTATCGGACCCGTTATGCGCAATGTGTTTACGAAGAGTCATTCGCCGACCGAGTACCTTAGCAAGTATCTCGTCGATCTTGCGCGTGGGGATGGGAAGCCGGTAACCGGGGACGGGGTTGTTGCGGGGGGTTGGGTTGTACCGAATTTTGTTCTGCGGAGGAGCGTGGGGCTTTCATAAGGAGGTTGGAGTTTTGCTTTTGAGCATTGGTGTTGGGGGGTATTTTTGTGATTTTCGACTATAATTTATAATACGTACTTATACAGACTTGATTTTCGAGAATCAAAATGACTTGCCCTATTTAGTTAGCGTAATTCCCAGCCATTCCAGCCCCCTGGTTAATCCAGCCACCTTAAATTACTTAGCAAACTTGAAGCCATTTATTGTTATAAAACACACAAGGCAGAAGCAACACATGGGATAAACAAGCTAGCACAGACCAAAGACCACATAAGATGCCCCGCGAGCCCAACAAGAAATGAATGAGCTGACCCGAGCTCCCAAGCGGCGACGCTACCCCAACACACGAGACGAACAGCAGGATGCGGGCTCTGTACATCCAAATCTTAGAAGGTTTGTCGCCAGGTTGCGGGTGCCTTTGTCCTGATCAACACACCACGAGATGCGAGTAGTTTGATGGATCATCTAATAATAAGAAACGAGCAGCGACGCAGTACATAGCGGCCAAGAACCTCTCAGCCGTCAGGTAAAGGCCGTCGTAGAGGTCAAAGTAGATGAAGACATACGTGCGGGCCTCAACCCCCACACGATGCCCTTGATCCGTCCTGGTAAACCATATCCGGGGCTGCACGACCATGACCATGACCATGACCACGCCCGCGAGAAGCAAGAAGAATGCGCTGCCGGCTCTGTCATGCGTGTCTACCAGTGAGGGGATGTAAAGGACAGAGAACGGCAACCACAAGACCATGGGCAGGGCAAGGGTCCATTCCAAGACGAAGAAGCTCCCGTTGATTGTATTGCGGATAAGAATTGCAAATATCGCCAGTGAGATGACGCTCACGCCCTTGCGCGCCTCACACAGCGCTTGCGGGTTGTCGAATGCGAGCGCGATGAGATCAGAGAACCAGGCAAAGTAGTAGCCGAGCCTGACGATCAGATGGTCGACGACTTGAGGACCAACTTTTTGCGAACCTTTGCCGCCGTTGCGTTGAATACGAACCACACCCCCACAAATTCCGTTGGTAACAGTCCTGCCCGGAGAGTCTCCACGGACAGTTTATGCGATGACTATAATCAACGGCGAGAGGCGAGGGGGATGGTGTCGCCGTCCACACGGTGAATGTAACATTGATCAAGCCGCGGACGGTGTAAAGGGACATTTGTGTCTAATTTAGCCTAGGTTTCAATCAACGCATTGGTGTGGTTGTCGAACCAAATACCATCACCAAGCATAAACTCCTCCTAGGCAGCCGAGATCTTGCAGCCCCGAATGATGTCGCGCACATGATCTTCCACAGCAATCCGCTCGTAGGTCTCGATGCCCTAAGGGGTTCACTACTGGTAGGCCAAAGAGCAAAACGCCTAGAAAGCTCTACAAGTGCAATCACAAGAGGGAAGACTTATGCTTGAGATTTGTTAGTAGATTGTAGGTAGGTGCATACCCTGTCATAGATGGCTTGCTGTGTTGACGGATACAATCCGTCCGAGGACGCAGTCGTGTCGGGCTATGTTTGCCCTAAGGAAGGATTATCGTCCTGGTGGTCGAACGAGATGGCGTTGCGGCTTTCAACAGTCGGGAGAGTAGGCGGTGGCAGTAATGTAGGAATTCTAGGAAATTCGTCCGACAGATGCGCTCTTTATTCTAGTTTCGTTGAGATTTGGCCTGCTCTCGCCTCCCTTTCTCGCGTTGTCTTTATCTTCTGCGAGCTTCTTGGTCGGAACACGTGATATCCCTGTCACGTGCTCTCCGCCTCATGTCGTCTGCCGCAGCTCCCTCGTAGAGAGCTCACAACACATAAGTCTTCTTCGCATAATCGTTCTTCTTACCAGCTCCTCTCACATTCCTTCTCTCCTCTTCCTACTTCTGCCTCTCCTCTGCGTGTAGAAAGAGAGTTTTGTAGTCTGGAGAGCTGTTGTCAACCTTCGAAGATTGGAAAGGGAAAGCATCTGGAGACGACCACTTACAAGAACGGATGGGTGATCTCGAGGTGAGGTCAGGTGATCATGGCTCCCCGGCTTAAGTATATATATTTTCCGGGAAGTAGCTCCCAAAGGTTCTGGTACCGTCTTCACTTATGGAGAGTTTCATCCCCCATCTCGGTCAGTCTTTTGAGAGTAACCAAATCGGGGAGAGTGGTCATCCTTACGCTAGTCCTGCGTTCGCCAGTGGTCCTATCGTAGTGCGAACGTGATCAAATCCTATGCTGCCCTTCACTGAATCATGGCTCTAGCATTTTGAGGATAGTGGTTACTAGAGGACGATACCTAGACGACGGCAATCCAGCGCCGTGCAGAAGGCGCTAATACTTCAATGGTTCAGGCGTCCAATGCACCTTCATATTTCTGAGACGCTCAGAATCGACAAGTTCGACTAATAAATCAGCCGCCAGACATAAGCAAATGGCTGCTGAGAGGATATAAGGCGATGGCGTCTGATAGAGATTGTGACAGGCTCCTTGACGTTTTCCCACACTATCTGCTCGACATTGTTGATGTTGTCAAATTCATCAGTCGATCGTTCCACCAAATCCTGTGGTCTCTGATTTCCGTGGCGCTTAAAGTTACCCATTGTCGCCACGAGATTGAGGTTGTTCTGGAGTGTGGCACCTGGCATATCCGAGTAGGCCTATGTTACTTTCAGGGTATATGAAATAAGCTGCCCAGTTTGCGAACGCGGAGGACTAATATCGGCCACACGATACATTGGGTCCGGATCCTGATCCCGTACAATACCGACGCCGATATGGGCTAAGCCACGCTCCTGGGAACGTACGACCGAACTAACTAGATCAACACGACCAAAGCCTGAATGATTGTTTCGCGAGCGGCTGATGCTGCGTGGTGGATGTGCTCCGTCAATTGAGACCGCGCCGTTGATCAAGAGAGCTTTCAACAATGCCCCAGTTGACTGAACTTCCCCGTCCTTCTCGTCCTGATAACCATTCTCTCAGAACGGCGCAGCCTCCCGCAACTAGCGGACATGCCATGCTAGTGCCTGAAAGGTACATAAACCGTGTATCCCCGGACAATCCCAACTCGGCCGGAATCTTCTTGTCGGGCAGTTTCCAAGACCTTGCGGACAAAATGGCCGTTCCTGGCGCTACCACATCGGGTTTCAGCCTGCTCGCTACTGTCGGTCCACGACTGCTAAAGGCAGCGAGGTTATTGGGGTCATCGGCCATGTGGTCTGCAGCAATTTCACCCACTGGGAAGCGACTCGGCCAAAATTCGCCGTACGTATAGGAGAATCGGGAGCTTTGACCACGGTACCTGATGTTTGGCCGTCGATTCTCGGTGGCACCCACGGTGATGCAGTTCTTTGCTGCAGCTTCTGCGACAATAGACTGGGAATCCACCCCTCCATTTCGGTCGCGGTCAGTCCCGGAATTCCCTGCAGCAAAGAGGATGGCCATATCTTGGTGGTATTCCAGATAAAGGCGTCAAGCTCCTCCGAGTCCTGCGTATAGGGCAGCTAAGTCACTGGAGAAAGTGGATTTGGGCTAGAATCCCACGAGTTTGTATGCACCCTTGCACCATCATCATATGGCGCAGCAAATCAATCTCCCAGATCAGCTGGAATTCCGCTAAGTGAACCATCGTCGGCCAACACGGATTGAACGATCAAATCGGCGCCAGGGGCGACTCCTTCAATCCTCCCGTCGATATTAGAATAACCAGACCCTAACACTGAGCCGCAGGTATGGGTTCCGTCCCCGTCTGGATCGTCTGAGACCCCTCTCTTTGGATACACATATAGCTTGATGAACCGACCCTCAAAAGCGTGATGGACATTGGTGTCGCCCCGACTATCACGCTGTCTGTGTTCATAATTCCGCGAGCGATATTGTTGTACAGTGTGGCGGGATAGATCTCCTTGATGCATCTCACGGCATCAATTGCAGCCAAACTAGACAGTTCGGCCTGGGTGGTCTCTAGCCGAACCCTGGGGGCTCCTTCCTGGGTTCAGTCTCATTACGTATTTAATTTGACTCCAACGCATCAGATTCGGATCGCAGAGCCTCTGGCTCCAGAGGATTCCCGTTGATCCGAATTGTCCCCGCCATAACGACCAACGGATATTGTAATGGTATGGATAAAGAAGGTTACTCAATATGGGGTTCCCTTGTTCGGGAGCTTTCCCGCATCAATAGTCAGAGCAATGCGCTATATGAAAGATGCTAGACTCAGTGCTATAGATGATCAGAGGCCTCCCGCGTTCTTATAGCCGCGAACTCTAGGCTCAAAAATGGCACCATTCACCACTATGACACGGCCTTGACCTGCAAAGATTGCTCATGATGGCGGGAGTGCGGTGTAGAAGATCACACAGACCTGAGCCAAGGGGCTGCTACTCGGGACTTGCTACTCATGATAGAAGTCTAGAACATGGTTCAGCGGACTCGTGCTGCTCTCGCGGGCTGCCATTAACGGAAGGTGATGGACAATTATGAGAGACAAACATACAAGTAATGATACCACTACTTTTTCTTTCTGGGCTTGTGAGAGATATTGCTTAGAAACTTGTTAGGGTACTACAAGTCATGCGAGCGATCAGGCAAGGGCTGGATCTATGACTGAACAATACCTAACTATGAACTAAGTCAGGCTAGCCCACCGAGAGTCCGTGGTTTGGCGCGCAATCCTGTTGTACCGCACGGCGTCATTCACGACACAGATAAGACATCCAAGGCTTGAAGACAACTTAACCTGAAGTTAGAGAATCCTTTGTTTTACCCTACCACAACTGGCACTATCCCGGCATTGCTCTTTGTGCGAGTGCAATTCCACCCCTTCGCGCCCCCCCCCCCCCCCCGCCCAAAAAATCGTATCCCACAACCCCTAGTCTTGAAACATAGGAAACCGTATCTCCCTAGTTCTTTATAGTTACTCTTCCCCACGTGGATCCAGATACTCAATTCACTCTCCATGTAAATCATCGACCTTGGGTATCGTGATATGGACAACTATTCCGAAGCTTAATCCCGAAAAGTTCGACTATTGAAACTCTCGGTTCAGCTGAAGGAAAACTCGGAATCATGGTTCTCCATCAATGTGACCTCAGCCAGTCTTTCCCGACCTATCGGTGGCATTAAACAGTCCCCATGCGATGTGCCATGGCCGCTGCTCCCAAGATCTCGAATTAGGTTACATTCGATATAGTAGACTACATTTAAGGTTTGATAGTCTCCATGGGACAAAGCAGTGACATGGCAATCCAGGTTCTGGAGTACGAGTGGGACATGACGACATGTAGGTACCATGGAAAGCCATTTTACCGATGCGGATAGTCTCCAGGTGGGTTTACCAGATATCAAGTTGAGCACCATGGGCCATATGTACCTTGACCTTGGATCTGGAATCGCAGATCTTCAGCCACCAAGAAGATCTTAAGTCTCCTGTTCTCCAGCCGCTACAATGTTTTCGGAATTGTGAGGTCATCTATCATTCCATTCCAAACATGAATCGGAATCGCTGCTCCAGGGAGCGATACACTATTCGCTCCATGTATGGTGGTGAGTTGGCCATGTAGCAATAACTAGGACTCTAGTATGGTAGGCTACGAGTCTTGCCTACTATCGTGCGTACTACCATTTCCTACATAGTTTATTATTTTACTCTAATTATCCAGGGATGAATAACATTGTATTCAGTGCCGAACTGCTTGTGGAGATCGAACTCTGAAGTTTCGTCTGCCCACTCTCGAGCCAACCCTGGAAACAAGGTCATCTGGATTTCTGTAGGATAAAAGGTCACACCACATGAGCGACAAATCGATTGACTAATATCATTGATAGCGCGAAAAGAGAGCTGGCCATGTCGCATGATCCTAGCCTAGTCCTGCATCAAGTGGGATAAGAAACCCATGAACTATTTAATACCTCCTCCCCAATCACGAAATCCCTTTCGGCCTCCTTCGCTCAAGCCACGATCTAACTGATTGTCTTGCACCATGGCAGAACTCCGCTTTAGTGGGCGCGATGCCCCGACGCTGCCTGTGTACCTGAACCCTAACATCCACCTTCAACACTCCCCCGACGACCCCACCCCCGCCATCCCGGAAGTCAGCAAGCCTATATACCTCTTAGCGTCTGTACAAAATACTGGCAAAGACAAAACCATTGAAGCAACTGTTCGGTTCTACATCTGCAACCCAACAACAGTGATGAAACCATCCAACAGTCAACTAGTCGGCACCAGTAATGTCGTCCTCGCTCCGACGGAGGTCAAGGACACCCTATGTGTCTCGCCCTGGAAGCCGTCGTGGATTAACGGCGGCCACGTCTGTGCGGTCTGTGAGGTTTCGGCACTCAACGACCCCAGCCCGTTCACCGCGGCGTCGATCTGGGATATCGGCGACCGCCACGTCGCGCAGCACAACTTGAACATCGTTCCGGGGCCGCAGAGCCTGAAGATCCCGACAATTGTGCCCTTCGGGGTGATGGGACTTCACAATACTGCGACGCACCTGGTTACGGTTCGGCCTGCGACGCCTGCTGAGTTCAAGGCAGTTCTGGGAGTCTACGGTGCCGAGGGCGTTATCACGAATGATGTTACCCATAAGAGCAAGGTCACGTTGCAACAGGGCTACAGTTGCGGCCAGGAGCTCCCTCGAATTGATAGTGGAAATGCGAAGATCGATATGGGGCCGCTGGAAGCGGGCGAGGAGTGGGGGGCACACGCCTTTATAAAGCTCCCGGACGACGCCGATGCGGCTTCGGCCGCGCTGTTCTTTGTGGAGCAGCGCAACGCGCACGGTGAAGTCATCGGGGGGATTGCAATAAATGCGCTTGGAGGCCCGATGCCTAAGATACCGGTGCGCGATACCGGCGCAGCCACGAAAATTCCGGTGTCTATTCCCCATCGACCGTACAGCACAATTCCAGGCTGCGGTCTTATGACGACGGATGGGTTATTTATGACAAATATTGGGGTCCAAGACGTCAATGTCGACACCCGGAATGATGGGTCGACTATACTGGACAACGCATCGGCTTATATTGAAGGGTTCTCTGATCCGAAAATCTCAGTGCCTCACACGGAGATTTCGTCTCCTCTGGTCCAGCCGGCCGGGAGCTTCAAGTCAGCATTCCCAGCCAACTTCGCCCGAGCTACGCCAGGAGAAACCCTGGTATCGCTTATCGTCCAGCAACAACAAGGCGCCGTACGAAAGACTACGCGAATCGTGAAAAAGATATTCGTCCTCAACGTCAAGTTCAACCCAGCAACAAGGACCGCCTCGGCAAAGATCCCTCAGGGAACCTTAAGTCTGCAAATCGAAAAAGTCATCGCGCCAGAGAACCCTCCCTGCCAATGCGAGCCCGACAAGAAGGCACCCCTCCAGCCGATGTTGATCAAAACCGGCTCACTTGTCATCACACCAGACCCGTCGTACGCGGGGAGCCTGGGACCCGTCCCTTTCAACGACCCTTGGTGGAAGGTAGTCGGGGCTGCCATTATACTGGTCCTTGCCTCGTTCATCGCTACGAACATTGACCAGTCTGGTAGTACCAGCGTGGTCATTGAACCTCGCGATACATTCGGCGAGGTCGATGAGGAAAATCAGTGTCCGACCTGTAACGTGCAAGCCCACACAAACAACTTCTGGTCGGCGGTTGTCATCACGCTAGGTGTTGTTGGCGCCTTCCTGGCATGTTTGGCGGATGACGCCGATCTACATGAGCGCGGACAGATTGCGACGTCTCCAAATGCAGGGGAGCTCACGACGTCGGAGCGCGCAGGATTTGATGTCAAGTTTGACGAGGCCCCCGCCCCCGGGACCCCATTTCATGGCAGCATTAGCTGGAGCTATTCCCGTGGTCTGGATTCGGGGCGCCAACTCAGGCACAGCAAAGTTGATACATGGCGAAACGCGCATCATCTGGATAACTACAAGGTCACGGTGAATGGGCTGAATATCGCCCCTGCTATCTACTTCCATGATCGTCGTCAGCCGCTCAACGTCCAGGCGGGATTCATTAAGCCAGGCAGGGTGAGCTGCAGGGGCACAGAACTCTATGTCACTGCGCAGCTGTGGAATGAGCAGGGTGAGAGCGTAACCACTGAACTGAGGGATGACGGCTCGAAGACCAGGCAGCCGAATACCGGGGAGTACGATGGCACAGTCGATTTGTCGCGAAAGGAGTCTGGGAGATGGTATCTCTATGTTATTGCGCAGGACGTCAACACTGTTCTCGAGGGTACTGAGCCGCGGGTTGCGGCAAAAACGGTCGGTGGGTTGATACTTACAAAACAGCTGGCCCTGGGGCTAAACGAAAAACCATGTGAATTTCAGCATGACGCCGTGGTCGTGCTTGTTTAGGTGATGATGATTAATGCTCGAACTGGATGTGCTTCATATCCGCCTTGCTATAAGCAGATCCACTACACCTTATGTACTCTAATCCTTTACTGTTAATGCATTTGCTTGTTGGCTTATATCTCTTCTCCTCTACTGTGAGCTAGTCCTGGCGCTCAGACCCTATATCCCTTTCATAAGACCCTGACTATCCTGGATCACCTACGGCGTCCATTTGAGCGGATCCTTCGGGTCGGCGGAGGGAAATGGGATCAGGACGGTGTTGTCATTCTTGGAGATCGCTGCGTGCGAGGCCGCGATCGTGTTGTTGATGTCGACTAAGTGCACTGTGCCTGGGATGTAGGTTGCTTTGAGGGGTGCCATGGTTGCCGGCTGTAAGTTGTAGAGCTTCTAAGGCGAGGATTGTGTGTTGGGCTGGACTTGGATGATGATGGTTTTCAGTACCTCGTTTCTTTATATACTGAAGCTTGGTATGCAGCAATCCACATGGTTGAGTATGGACGAGTTAGTCTCGGTGGACACCGCCCTGACCCCCGAAGCGAGCCGGTCGATGACCGATATTTGGCGAGAAATGTAGATAGCTGATTTTCGGCAAGTTTGCAGTCGTCGGGGATGGATTAAGGCGGTGATAATGAGCGAAGGTGACGATTTCAAGTTCTGCAAGAGTGAGCGTCCTATGGATGGAGCATGTGGACCGAGGAGCCCACCGTGAAGAAAGCCTACTGGAACCTCGTGTGGAGTCTCGCGATTTCTGGTTCGACTACTACGAGCCGTCATTTCAGGACGTGGGCAACGTCCGAAGACTGCTTACGCTGACAAAGAGACTACTCCGTAGGCCGTCTAGTTTCGTATATGGTTTGTATTTTTATATGCTATGCTATGCATTTGCAGGGAAGATATAAGCAGCCAGATTCGTGGCCAGGAAGTCGAATACCCGCATATCAATGCGGTTCACGACGCAGTCCAGCCACGCCTCGTCTCCGAGGCCCGGAGTGCCCAGGTGGGTTTGGTGGCCATTAATCTTACAATGGCATATGCGTATGAACCTGCTCCTCAAGCCATGCTAGTACACACCTGAATGCCCTCAGCAGAGCATCCATCTGCCCTCTCGCTGTGATAAACGGGACCACGGAGTACCGCGAGGCCATGTAAATAAAAGATTAAGAAGTGATTAGTTAGCATGATAAGTTAATAAAAAGATCTATCTGCTGCAAGAGGACTTCTTACTCTAGATAATATGCTTTGCCTCGGGCTTACTAATCACCACTTCACCCCAGAACCAGGCATTTACATCTGTGATGTCCACAAGATTCCCAGGTATATAATGAGAGTTCATGAAGTAAAAACTACAATATATTTGCTAATGTTACCGGGGCTGATTTAGCTAAGCATCACCGTCTTGTCGCTTGCCTTCAGGTGACTGTTGGACTCGGTTTTCTGTGTCCAAAAGTACCGGGAAGTAGATCCTGCTATTAGTGGTTGATTGAGACCCTTCTTTTGAACAAGGAGAAATTGATTCCCTTCACTCATCCAGCCCTCCGCGTTCTTTCTCTCTGAGGCAGCGCAAGAGCCGAAACAGGATCAAGATCGCCAGCCGGTCTGTCATCATGCATATAGGCCTGTGACAACGGCAATATTTCAGGATCATCAGACCATAAAGTGCCAGTCCATAATGTAAGAAACCGAGTTCCTCGCTCAGGCATATTGACAACGGTTCCAGAATCCGTCATTTCTTTCAGTGGCAGGGAGTCTCTTGTGGGGTACTCAAGCGCAAATGGCAGAGTAAGCCCAAACTCATTCAGTGGTAGTGGGCGGTATATCCTTCGCCGCGACTCGGCAAGTAGCATATAGTCGAATACGCCATCGGCGGTTTGGAGCCTTTCCTTGACTTTATCCGCGTACTTTGAAACCCGCTGGGCCATGGTCGTGAGATTGTAATTGTCGTAGAGCTCTAGGAATTGCTTCTCGACATTTTCAACATTGCCTACCTGAGTGGCGTGTTGTGAGCGTTTCAGTGCTATGATGAAATCGTCTTCAAGGCTGTATGCATTGGAGTTTGTAACAAGGGTTGCTGAAGACGGCATGTACTGCATCAAAACCCCTCTTCTCCAAGAATAGATAGGGTTCCAATAATCAATCATCATCAAACAATTGAAAAGTTTTGGGGACATCAACGAAACTGTTCGAGTGATATTTTGGAAGTTCAATGCCCCCTGGCTGTCTTCAAGCGAGGGTGTGAGGATAGTGAACGGATCGCGGCCTTCGTCTCCTCGGCACTTGGCGAACAAAATCTGCCCGGCGCTTCCATGCTGTTGACCTCCCAGAACTCCCTGGTCAAGTGTGACCTGGTCCCCCGGAGGTACGTTGTCGGACGAAGTAACCTCTTTCAGACGGGCAAGACCCAGTCTCGCGCAAGCGTTCTCATAGTGCTCAAGGCTAATACTAAGGTCGTCAAACTGATCAGACTAGAACCTTGTCAGCCTCGTTGGGTCTTGAGGGATCGAAATTGACACACACATAAATACTCGCCGCCGGTTGATACGCCGCCAGGACGTCTTTGTTAAAAAAGTGACTCGGTGGCAGAGTGACAATTTCATTATTGTCTAGTTTGCCTCTCCCACCACAGTGGATGTTAACGGTTGTTGTTAGAAGAAGATGAGCCTGAGGGTCATGGTCAGTTCGACAGAACCAACAACTTGGGGCATGTTATCTGACCACCCATCTTGGTATATTAGCAGGTGATAGCTTGAGTGACCGGTCTTCATTCTTGAAGTCGTGTTTTATTCGCTGCGCGTTCCAGGCAGAGACGCCCCTCCTCACAATCGACTCAAGGTGGTCAGCGGATTTGATGTTGACAAGAGCCAGGTTATTACTCGACAGGTACGGCTTGAGCTTAAAATGTTCGATTTGCGCCGGCGATAGGCATTCGTGCACACTGCCGGCAGCCGATTGCCAGTGAAGCCAGGGACTGTAGATTGGATGTAAGGACTTGGGGCAGGATAGTCAGCCTCGCAGGGATGCACTCACTTCTGGAGCTCTTTCATCACAACTGCGCCATTGATATGGCCTATTATGAGACTTAGTGCCATCGTCCAGGTGTAACAAATTTCAAATAGATGGTCAATGCTAACCGTTAAAGGGCCCGAGGTAGGCTTTCTGAGGATCGAACGCATCCCATGAAGACCCTTGGTATATCCAAGCGCTTTGGTTGTCGCCCTGCGGAGATCCTCGCTAAAGGATCATTTCAGCCACATCAGGTATATCCAAGGGAAGGTTCTCTTCTTACGCTATAAAATCGGAAGGTGTGACCATCCCAGCTGGCGACCTGTAGAAATCTATCGCTTGAATCAAAGTCGTCGGACCCGACAATGAAGAGGGTCCCGGACTTATCAGCAAAGGGCTCCACACCGTGTGACGTGACAACGACTACGAAACGTGCGGCTGGATCGAACCATGCGTTCCTTGATATATCATATTGAATATCAGCTGCACCTACCATTAGCTATGCGAAGTCTGACAAGGAAATGGGTTACCGGTTCTATACCTCCATCAGCAACGCAGAAAATCTGAACATCATACTGACGCTTGCCCCAGAATTTGCGTATAACTTGATCAAATGTCTTGAACTCATCTAGATTATCACTATTCCGGAGCAATCTGCCAAACTCATCGACAAAATTAAGGCTCAAAAAATCATCTGTCGCGAGAATATCTTGGGTTGATTGACCATCGCGGCCAAATTGACGCCGCCATAGGTTCGCCATTCTCACTGTTTAGTAGGTTAAAGTGTATGAGTGGGTTTCCAGGAAAGATCTGACAGCTGGTAGGACGTGCAGATGATACTAGTCATAAATACTTGAGTGTTCTTGTGTTGCCTAGGGTCTGCCTCTAGTTGTCTACTAGTACGACAGGTTGACTGACAATATTGAATGAGAGATGTGGCGAAGTCCCGCACCCGAGTCATCCACATTTATTTATCCATCATCAGGTGCTTTAGATCTAGAACCTGTCACCATCACAAGTGGAGTTGTTAGTAATAGGCTCTTGCCAATGTAATGGTCGGTCGAACTACCGCCTTCGGCCTAGATCTTGGAACCTGACATCATGAAGTCGAGCCAAAAACAACGCCGGCCAATCTCGCGATGGGTGATTTATCCAACTCACTGGTTTTATTGCTGGAAACATACAGTATGTTGATGTCAGTACTTCGACCACTGCGGCCGAGGCTCCGGGTGGCATGACGGTGGGATGTCAGAGACTTCAAAATAAGAGTTTTCGCTTCAAGAACATTAGTATGGCACACAGATAAAAGCTTAGGTCCTCTCACTCGAGCTACAACTTAATTCCACTCTTAAGAACAAGGGATCATAATCATTTCCCAGTCTTGGATGCCTGTTTTGAACATGGGTAGTCAGACGGCTCTCGAAAAGTTCTCCGCTCCAGCACATCTCCAGGACCTGTCCCATAGTAACCAGATAGCTTGGTCTGAGGGACACATTTCTCAGTGGCTTGATGACGAGATTGCAGGGAATGTCCTTGGCAGGACCCCGTTGCGCCAGTTTTTCAATGGCAGAACAACGCCATATGACCAAAGCCAGCCGGGCGTCGCAATCACCTGGTCAGCTTTTCCAAGGAGAGTAAGCACTACACATATACACGGCTGCCTTGAGCCATCCCATGAGCGAGCTGTACTAATACATTTTTCTAACAGGTGTCAAGAACACACGGCCGTGATGATCAGCGATGGGCGGCTGCAGACTCAAGCCGTGATCTCCAAGATGAATATCTAGAGTGGTCTGTTGCGAGAGATGGGGACGACCTCGCCGCAAGCAAGGTTAGAAGAGTGGTTATGACCTGCGAGGGTCCAGAGGTTGGTTTGACCTTTTCGCGTCTTCCCGGGGATTTTGACTGACAACACGGTATCTTCACAGTACTGGAAATTTCTGGGCGATACCCAGCCCAGTGACCTTGTCCGTCTCTATCAAGAATTGAATCCTGAGCATCGTTCAGAAATTTCCGAACAACAACTATTCACCTCCGATGCGGCTTATAAGTCTAGAAACCGCTGGAACTCAACTACAACTACCGGGACAATCGCACATCTAATCCAGCGAAACAATACCCTTGGTGCTGAGATTGACATTGCCGCCCAAGCTACCGTCCTCCGCAAAGATCGGAACAACAGACTAATCACCAACCCCGACCAACTGATCCGATGTAGTGAATATGGAGATCCAGACCGTCATTCGGATCCACATGTACGTCTCTCCCTGGTCGATGCTCCATAGCTAACAATTGGCCAGATCGGCTCCGCCATCAACGACCTGGCTCGTCGAAACTTTGTGATATCACTTGCTGACCCCGTGGGTCTATATATCCACTCTTTCCAGGAGAGCGTGTTCAAGCTCGACTATTACGGCCGCGAGGGTGACGACCAGGATCTTCGAGATCTACCAGCGGGAACGATTAGGTGGCGACGAGGTGATATTAGTCAAAAGCAAGGGCTGAATTTGCGCATCCAGGTACCGAGTGGGAACCTGGGAAACAATCAGCAGGAACTCACTGTTGGCGACATCTGGGACACGCAGCGTCAGAGATACATACAATATGGCTCTCAGTTTGCGGATTATATTATGATGGGGGTTACGGGGGTCGTGACTAACGGTACTGTGACGGTAGACCCCCAACCATGTATCTCTACGTCGCGAGTGTCGGCTCTCGATTCGGTGAGCCTCCGTTGAGGAAACATTACACAATGAAAATATTCAAATATGTTACCTACTTTACCCAGCGCCTCAGTGGAGATTCTACGCCAATGGCAAGGCGACATAAAACCCACTCCGGAGGTAGCCTGGGGGTATCTACGAAACTAGATAGCTATTTCCAGGTCAGGAACCACTTAGCTCATGTGTCTAGCCTGACAATTCTGCCCATGCTGATCTAAATCAACCGACTGCCCCATCTTCTTCAGCAACTGCTCCAGCGCAATAATATCTTCCTTGCTGGGTTTAACCCTACTTTCAGACTTATAATCAACGTCCTCTTCCGCCTCATCTTTCACGTCCCAAATCAGACTCTGCATATACTGACTGGGCCCGTAGCCCTCACAGTACGTCATATACAACGCGTCGTGGAACCCAATCCTGATCCGCGTCTCGTCTTCAAACGGCGCTGTATTATTATGCCACCACATCGGGGACCGGCCAAAGAGGAAGTGCCAGAGGTGCGGCAGTCTCGCCTCGATCGCACGGAAGTCATTAGCCCAGCGCTTGTCGTATGATGCGTATAAGTTGTCTTTGCTGACTCGTGGGTGCGGCGCGTACCTGTTCTGTTCGAGGAGTGTGCGATCTGTATCCTTTTCTTCAACCATAACTTCGTAGATAATGGGGCAGTTGTCGAGGTAGAGTTCCTGCAGTGTCGCGCCGTGCGAGGTGATCCAGTTGAGTTGGGAATCATGCATGAAGGTGAAATTTCTCAGGGCTAGCGTCTTAAGGCGCGGAAAGTGGATGTCGGTGAGATTGCAGGTTGGGAAGAAGCCGAAATAGCATTGTGAATATAACGTGAGATGCTCGATGTTTGCGGCCGCGGGTTCGAGCCACGTGGACCCCAGACTGGGGAAGAAATCGTGGAGTGCCTCTTTCTATAGAGTACTGTTAGTCTGTTCGATGCGGGAATCTGCCATGTTGTGATTTGCAGGGGTGTACCTTAATATCATTCTCTCCATTGCCCTCATCGCGCTCATTCGCAATATGTAACCGCAGCAATTTAAGTCCGCCCAGAACTTCTATAATGTCTTGTTTGACATCTGCATCCCTTGGATGAATATTTTGCAGATCCTGGATAGCTAGTTCTGTGGGCAGTCGGGGCAGGTTGGCGAGCACAGCGAAGACCTTGCGGAGCACCAAGTGGGTGGCGAAAGTCAATTGTCTGCGTGACCTAGTTCCAGGTGTTTTCTTCCTTGTTGCAGTCGCAATGGAAGCGCAGGACGACACTCTACAGACGCAGGAGTTCGTTGAGGCAGTTGAAAAGATTCCAGAAGGGGCGCGGGAGATTGTCTTCGCCCTCTATGTCATTATTGGCTTCATCCTCGAATTCGTCTTCATCTTGGGGAAGGCTCCAGCCGCGCGAGATTCAGGCATCTCCCCCTAGCGTCTTCTTGGCAGGGACCGCCCTCCTTTGGTTCCGATGCGTCGCCTGATTGCTATTAGCACGACAGTTGCTGTACCTTGATTGTCTAACCCAATGGAAATAGGATACTGTGGCTCAGGTGTGAAGGAATGATGTCAAGATTATTGCGCTTAGGGTTAGAGCTTTCCTCCCACCGTCAAGTCAAGGGCCAATATATCTTTTGCCCAACTTCCGCTGAAGCTTATGGATCCCCACACAATACTCGGCATCCCTGATGCCTACCAAGCCACTTATTGCCAGAACACGACGAAACCATTGCTTCATTCAAAGGGCCTGAGTCCTACACCTGTGCCTTGCAGGCATGCACCTGTTTGTTAGATCTCTATGGCCACGGCTACTAATCTTTATATTACTATATAGCTATAAGTTCTTCGCCCTCTAGCTAATTCCCATACTATTATAAAAATTATTAACACCATGTGGAGAACTATAGACTAGTATGGATCAATCACTTCAAGAGGCCTTCCTGCTTGGCGCAGCTGAAATTTGTAGTCGCTTCCCAGTCTCCAGGTAATGTACGTATCTAGCCGGCAAAGAGTTCCCTGAGGGTTAGGTGGAGCACTTGATTGAAAACCCATACACAAGACGCGGATCTAATAAACAAGAGACAATTTCATGTCGGCTGCAAGGAAAGTTGTTGTCAGAATCAGAATCAGTTTCCACGATTGTAGATGCATTGTGAGTAGTGGATGGAAGTCGGATGCCTTGAGATAGGTGATCAACCATGAGACAATATATATCTCCATCGTAACCAATTTAATGCTCATAGAATGTCGACTTTCACGAGTGACGCTATCAAACGCCGCCAGACGGGCCTACCATCTCTATCAACGGCTTGGTTCAATCCGCCAGCCACATTAGACGTATCCACGCTTTCACCTGGGCGCATATACCCCAGTTCAGAAACTGTCTCAGCCGCCAACGTCCTAGGGCATCCAATAACGATAAGTCCCGCCCGCGCTCTTGTCAAAACCACATTGAGGCGCCTGAGGTCGCTAAGAAATCCAATCTCACCATGAGGATTCGAGCGAACTGTGACGAATATGATAATATCTGCCTCTCGCCCTTGGAATCCGTCGATGCTGGACACAGTAGCAGAGGCTGGAAGCAAAGATTGAAGGATCTTGGTTTGCCTCGTATAGGGGGTCAGAACCGCGATTGAAGCTGTCGTTGACTCTGATGCGGTTAGTAACTGGTACACCTTCTTGCAAAGCTCTGCCTGGCTGGTGTTCCCCTTTGATTGATACCCAGAATCCTCGGGCCCGAGGCAGGGAACAAAGACGCATCGTGATAGCGCCGCGGCGGCAAGGTGTTGTTGTTGCGCGGGCCACGGGAACCCGTGGTCAGAGATTGGCAATCCTCGCTCATGGCAGGAAATATCTGCGCGGAGCCTCCCTTCGTAAAACTCGCGCGAAGGAAACTCGCTGATTTGTGGATGCATTCGATACTGTACATTCAGCATCACCTTGATCACTTCATGATCTGCTGCATTCTCTGCCATATATAGGCGCTCGAAGAGAGAAACTTCCATACCCATGGTTCTAGCGTATTTGCCTACCGTCCCACGGAGCTGCACATGATCCCCGACGAGAATAGCTTGTTGACACCCCTTGCTCAATGGAATCAGAGACATGGGCTCTGTCTGCTGAGATGATTCATCAATGAGAACAATCGGAAATCTTTCGGTTCGTAGGAGACCTAGTCCAGCTCCAGCGCATGTGGTGAATACTAGGCGAGCCTGCTGAATGCGTTCTAGGGCCAAGCGCTTGGCATTAGACTCGATATTGAACTCTTTCCGATCCATGGCGTCGCATGTATATTTGATGAGTTCAGGGGCCACTTTATGGATCTTGACGAACATCAGAAAATCGAAAATCACCGTCATCCAAGATTCGAAAGCACTTACATTTGTAGTAACTCGAAGAGGCTGAACACCTGATAGACCCACAAAATCAAGGTATCTTTTCAAGATATTGTCCACTGCATTGTGACTTGGAGCGGTGACCAGAATACGCTCTTCGGGTTTCCTATGCAGCAGCTCCTGCAGAATGGCCGCGACCGTTTGTGTCTTCCCCGTCCCCGGGGGGCCCCAGATGCATGTCAAACGTGAGTTTAGCGACGCATCCACTGCTTGGTTCTGACAGTCATTAAGGTCTGCTCGTGGTGGGTACGCCAAAACCTGTTCCGGTGCCCTGTTGTTCCAACGGCCATTCACTAATAAGGGGTACAAAGCGCACGCATCTGTCTTTTGCTCCAGGAGAGTGGTTAGAGAGTCTAACATTGCTTTGCTGGTGACAAAAGACCCGCAATGCTGCATCTGCCACCGAGCTAACGCAATGTAGGTGGGAGGATACGATAAGCACCTGAAGGTCACCATACCTTGCTGAACTGACTCTATAATGGCATCGAAGCTGGGACGTTCAGCTAAAAATATGTTTTCGGGATACCGCGCGAGTTCAAATCGAACGTGGTCGCCAGTAGCCAGACGCTCTAGACGTGGTGCATCTATGCGCCGATTGCTAACCAGGACCGGGGTTGTGAGAGCCAAGGGAACTGGTTGAAATTCCCACAAGTCACCGCGGGGCGCTTTCGCGCCCCAAGCCTCTTCATTGTGATCGATGGTGATTCCGAAAATATTGCGTGCAAAGTACTCCCTGGCCGTCGAGCATTCGTCTAATAATCGCTCGCTGGCTGGCTGGAAGCATTCCAAGTAAATTTCCAGCATTTGCTCCGGCGATCTTAAGAGCAGACTAGCTTTTTCGACCAGTTCCCGGAAGGATGACAGTAACATGTTATGGGCTTCACGGAAAATGTTGCACAATGCCTCCGTTACAAAGTCGCCCACCCAGCGAGCCGACTGAAGAACTGCTTTTAGCAAGTATGGAATTCGTGGTCTTAGCAATCGCTGCGAATGATCCGGTAGGCTCTCTTCCCAAGGGCAAAGCCGCGAGAAGAAGATGGCAAGCCCGGGTGTATAAATCAGGCCTTGAAGCAAGCCCTCTAGCAACTCCCTCGGCGCAAGCCAAGCCCTTATCGCACTCGCTGATTCCAGGTAATGCCGATAAATCTTCCACACAAAATCAGTTTCGTTATGCTCAAAGCAAAACTGGAGCACTGGAATGACGTTCGACTGCAGTGATATCTGATCTAACTGAGACAAGTCATCCTTGCCTACCAGGGCCATAATCTCTTCTGGCTGCGAAGACCAGTCTGCTGTGGACACCTGAGGAACCACTAGTGGCGGTGGTATCTTTTCAAAGAGCGGTATTGTTTCTAGAGTGTCAATACTGTGCTTCCACAAATCCAAGGTTTTGAATGAATCCACGTCCGTGTTGCTGATAACGTACAGTTCCTATGCCTGAATTAGCTTAGTTACCTCGTCAAGTCGACAACCGTGGACGCCGTACTGCAGCTGAAAGCCCGTGCCGCCGCACACGACCAATCTGGGTCTGGATGTTGCGGCTAAATTGATCCAAAGCTATACTTGTAACCCAATCGTGATTGATTCCCTCAGCAACGGTTTGGTGGCGCTTACGTGCACGATTGGCCCGGCCCTTGATTTGTCTGAAAAGGGCATCATTGATCCCCGGTTGCCGAATCCAAATAAAAGTATTGGCACGATCACGGTTGAACAGCTGGAACGTTGAATGATTGAAATGTAGCCTGAACTCGCTGGTGGCCCTAAAAATACGATCGCGGGAGTTGCTCTGGTCTTGTGTATGTGTAAATGCAAACACGAGTACTTTTTGACCGACATCGGCTTCCTCGTCAACCTCAATAAGACGCGAGATATAGACGGCGATGCTGAACCGATCGCTGATTCGCAGTATCAAGAGCTTTCGATGGAAGTGCGAGAAAGTCTTCTCAAGGACCTCAAACAGATTAGCGAGTCTGTTCTCGAGGGAAAAGATCCTCTTCCATCGCATGCCGGTCAAATCAAGGCGGAACGGTTGAAGTTCGTGCGGTTGAAGGATCTCCGAGTGCACAAGACCGTTCATGACCAGTGCCGGGAGTTCAAGCTCCGCAGGCAGTTGATCCAGGAGCCAGTATTTCTGTTCTATTGTCAGCGCAGCAAGGTTAAAATATGGCAGGAACTCCCGCAATGCGGCTTCTCTGGTTCGGCGGCACCACTCGTAGGTCATTTGAATGATGCGAAACTCAGAGCAACTGCGCGGCTGGCACAAGAGAGTCTCGATCATCTCGCGCGAGTCCAAACTCTCGAAGGTTCCCCGACTTGCATTCATGTGCTGGTTTTCTTTCTCTGCTTCTTGATGCAGTATGTTGAGAACGAATGAATTACGGACATTTTCGTCCAGCGGCGGCAGTTTTGTAAACCTGTCGTCAATTTTGATCCGGTTGCCGTCAACGGAAAGCGAATAAAGTCGGTTCAGTTCCTGGCACTCTCTGCTAAGAGCGCCATCCCCGTTACGCATCGCCCACTCCAAGAAGAGACTTTTGGCACGACCCAGGCTAATGGTTGTATAGCGAGCAAAATACTCGATCCGGTCATCCACCCCGATCCTGTCATAGGTGACAGGTGGCCGACCAGCGGGATATTGCGCCGGTTCTGAGAGTCGAGCTGGGACAATATCAGGGTCCCAGCAGACAAAGACTGGACGATTAGTGTTACAACACGCGGAACGTGGGCAACCCTCGATGACTTACAGCTATCACCGTCAAGGTCTCCCCCCGACATTTGGTCTGCCGCAGGTCGATTCCCCTTCACCGAAAATACCACGCAGTCCTTCAAATGTGACAGTTGAGGCCGGTCAACGGCCATCAGCTTTCTCAGATCTCCCGGATGGAGGCAAGGATTCCTAGTGACCAGAACCTCACACCCGTTGATTGTTACCGGACGGCCGCCGTTGCTCTCTTCAGTCACGCGGAGGTAGCATTCTCCTTCTTCTAGAACACCTAGAGGGTCACAGATGCCGAACAGTAGTCGAGATTCTGGCACCAAAATCCGACACCTCGTTTCACCACGCTTGTTGAGCATTTTTTTGTACTCCGCAGTGACTAGACTCCGCAGTGAGCCAGATACATGGCCAATGCCGTTCAGAACAACCTTCTCGGCTAGGTCGAACCGATCCAGCGAGCATAAGAAGCCGAATGCTATTACTGGATCTTCAGCAGACTTGCGTAGCCAGTCAAAGTGCCCTGCTTGTTTCCGAAGAAAGACGTCCGTTGGAACTCCAAGCGCGCTCAAGAGAAGGACGATTTCGTCGTTGAGATAACCGTAGGTATACGGCTGACTGGTTAGCAATTATGATCAACTGAAGTCTCGTCTTGCCATACCTTAGAATACTCGACTACAGCAAATGATGGATTTGAAGTGCCCGAGAACTTGCGCATAGAATGTCGGAACTGGAACCAATATGGTTCAGGCATCCTAGGTTCGAGTGCAACAACTCCCTTATAACCCTTGTACCGAATCTGGTAGACTGATGGATCATATCGTGTGTTTCGGCTGATGATTGACAGTCTGCGGGATAACTGCTTCGCTGAGTATGGCCCGATTAATCCACACCCATCGGTGAAGGTGTATCCGTCGCGTTCAACATCATCGATGTCTGCATATCGGTTGTCCGGAACCTTCATCACCGCACGGCAGGAGGAAAAAAGAAGCCCAATCCGTTTGGCTTTCTTTGCGACAGTTTTGAGCTTAGAAAAGTCTCCAAGTGATTCCACGAGGGCGGCGACCTCGCCTTTTGACCCCCGAAGTAGATAGCAAGACCGTGATTTCAGTTGACTAGAACTGTGCCCATAGAAGCTATATAAATCGCCGTTCAAGGTAATGCCCTCTTTGAGAAGTTTTATAACATACTCAGCACTCTCCCTCGAGGTGAAAGCTTCCCAGACTCCTTCATGCAACTGCCCCAGCCGGAAATCAGCAAAGGACAGATGCATGAGATGGTCCAGGGAAATGTCACTTGTGGCGCGATTCGCGTCCAACTTGATGAATTTGAGCTCGACTTTGCGGGTGGTTTTGTTTGAGACGAACTCTAGAGATTTGATCCAATGACCGGGGTTGGTCACCTGGGATTTGGGCAAACTGGGAACCTGATATGCCCAGATATAATCACATATTGGGAACTCAGTCTGCAGGGTATGTGAAAATAATTGCAGCTTTGTAGGAGCCATGTTGGAGCATTATTCTTGAGCTTGAGAATAAGATAAGGATGTGAACGGCAACAGCGTGAATTATATTGCTGACACTAGACTTCAAAAAAAAAAAAAAAAAGATATAATCCGCCGCGCCACCAGAGTTAAAGATGCACAAGGCCACGGAAGAAGCTAGCCTATGTTCAGCCATATATTGACAAGCAGACTACTGAACTCATTTATCAACAACTATTGGCGACTGCGGTCAGATGTGGTGCACCTGGTTTGGCTTCCTTCGAGCACGGATCCTCCCACTACGTTTTCGGCGGTTCACGGAAGTGAAAGATAGTGGACAGTTATGTTTGCTACTTGAATCAGCGCTCTGTATATCATTAGTTCCACCCCCGCCCTTCCTCCCTTTTTCTTTGTCCGGTCGGGCCTTTTGAAAATGAAACCAAAATCTGTATATATTGTTGGCGCCCAATGCACGGGCAAAACAACTCTCCACATCGCGTTACAAGGCGCTTTCTCTCGCAAATACCCAGATCTCCATCTCCGCACCGTCTCAGAAGTCGCACGAACAGTTCTAAGAGATTATCAATTCAGTCGCGATGACCTTTTAAACGATCCAAAAAGAGCACTTGAGCTCCAGCAGTTGATTCTCGTCGCGCAGTGGAAAGAGGAGAGCGAGATTCCGACAGACTCTCTATTATGCGATCGGTCCGGAGTTGACCCCATCGTTTACGCCGTGAAATATGGACCACCCCAAGCGCAAATAATCCTCGAGGGGTCATCGCACTGGCACTACCTCAGCGACCGGATGAAGCAGTCGCTCGTGATTCTTTGCCCACCCCATCAAGAGTGGCTAGTCGACGATGGCACACGGTTGATGGCCAAGAGTTGGGAAGAATGGGAGAGCATGCATCTCACTTTCATACAGGTTTTGGAGATGAATGACATCGCATTCAAGCTTATCCCAGAGGAGTTATTGGACCTGGAGGGGCGCGTTGAGTTTGTGTTGCGATTGTGGCGGAGTCTAATATTGGAAGATCAGTCCAGTAGCACTTAGAAGTGTCTGAGAGTGGCAGCCTGCTAAAGAAGCGATCAATAATCCATATTCCCCCGATCACGCGTAGTTACATGAACAAGTGTCTAGCGCAAGTACTGGAAGCTTGGGTTTGGGGTGTGCAAACGCAATCCCGATCGGGTACTAACAACAACCTGGAGGTGGAAACTACCTTTTTCGGTAAGACGACATCCCTCCCAAGGTTCCAGGGGTTTAAGGGCTCCTTTAGTTTCGATCTCGCTCATATTGCCAATCCCCATGAAGGAAGCTCGCTAAGACTTAAAAACGGGCTGTTACCATCCATTCTAAACACTCCCCAGGGATCTAAACGATCCATCTTGGACCCCTATAGTCGCAAGAAATCCATGTGCGGGGAAGATTGCGATCCAGGACGCGGCCACCAAAGATCTCTAAAAATGGCGGCCCACGGCGAGACCCAACCGGCGCAGGGCTACGATGAAATTGACGCCTTTTTCGCTGCGTGCCCAGGCTTTACGTACCGACGACAGGAGCCGATTTATCGGGAGCTGTTTCGCATGTTTGACGAGTTGAATCGGGAAAAGGGTGACCTTAGGCGAGACGAGGCATGGGAAAAATTCCGCATCGCAGTCATTCAGGCCTTCAACTCTACCTTTGGGTCGGATGCGGAAGACCTAGCAACATGGCAGCGGATTTGCCGGTGGTTGGAAATAGCACCGATCCCGAATCGGCTCACGGACGCACGCGAGGTGGGTTTATCATAAGGCCCCGTTGGAGCTATGACTGATAATAATTAATAGGCTGTGAGCAGAACCCATGTGAACCTAGTGGATCGTTTGCAATGTGTTCGTACTGGCGGTCGTGCCCGAACATTTCGAACTCTAGAAGAGCTGCAGAGCTATACAATTAGCACCAGACGGTATTTCCCTAAGGAAGAAGCATATGAAGGTGGTCTTTTGCGGTATCTGCTTCGGGAGATTGAGAACCAGTATCATGGCAGACGCGGGAAACAACCACGAAAGAAACGCAAGTCTAAGGAATCCAGTACAGCGTGATCTTGGGCCTGTGATCCTAGGCGATTAGGGTTTCTTTCTTCTATTGAACATCGGCAAAGGCCGATCAGGTTATGAAGTTAACTGCAAGCAAAGTAGTTAGAGTGTTTGGCGTCCAACCAGCTAGAATGAACTTCTTGGATTACCTGATCGGAATACATTCTGCAACACGGTCTTTATGGACGATTACCTAGCAACCATGACGTAGTTAGCCAAGGGCCGCGGTCAGACTTGCCGACTGCGATCACCTGAAACCAGACAGTATCACTAGGTTATTTTCGTAGACCACCCCTGAGCTACCGAAACAGCGGCTTCAGATTGCCTTTCTGCAATTCACGACACGCAGAGGTTCAAGGCTGTTGACATTACGATTTAGCTTAGTTCGCAGATCGCAGTACTGGAACCTTGGGCTAGTGACATGATGGCAACTCCAGCTGATGCTCAATTCGTCCAACAACGTCTCGGCTATAGCTTCAATGATGAAGAAATCCTCCTCCTGGCACTTACCGCAGCGGGGAAAGGAGGAACTGAGGACGGGATAGTAAAGCAAGGCAACAGCCGCCTAGCGCATTTTGGAAATTACTTGACGCAATTTATCCTAGCCTGGGTTGGTTTCTCTAGCCACCGGAGTCGAGGTGAGCGCTGACTCTGCAATCTCGAATCCGAGCACCAGACCTAACCAACGATCATGACAGAGGAGACAAACGTCCTGTGCGCGCGACTGACCAGCACCGACCATTGTGCTAAAGTGGCTGAGAAAGTCGAAATTAACCGCTGTCTCAAGTACGATGTGCGATCCGGATCTAAATCGGCAGCAGTCCTGCGGAAAGCTCTCAACGCAACCATCGCCGCGGTTTTCATGGACTCGCGTGATCTCGATACCGTCTTGCAGGTTGCTCTGCACATTGGGTCAGTGCAAGCAAAGTGTGTCAGATTCTGGATTCTTGTTGATTTTAGCTCCCGATGCAGATTGTTTGGGCATGACGAGTGCGGCATAGATCCTCGGCTTCTATCTAACGACCAAGCCGATGCCATAGAGAACTTTCGCAATATCAATAGGCCGGCAGGTGTCCGGCAGGTCGATGGCGAACCTCCTGTCGAGACTGACTTAACACTGGTTGACCAGAGAAACCAGGCCTGGGCTGACCTAAACTTGCCCTATGTGCCAGGCCTCTTCATACACACACCAGACGACACAACAAGCTTGCTGGGTGATTGCTCTACCAACACAGCACCAGTACCAGAAACGGAGTCAGGTCTGGCCGTTGCCGGCGATGCGAAGCGGCGCAGACTTATTTCAGTCAAGCGCGGCGTGCAGCGGGCTGATAGTAATGTTATATCCAGAGGAGCCGATACTGGGCTAAGTCAGTATCTGAAAGAAGAGCGAGAAAGGTGCAAGTCACATAGTATCAAACTGCCGGAAGAAACCTTCTTCACGGAAACCATTGAAAACGAACTCCGAAACATTGGCAAGAAACACGCCAACACTTGTCTATTAGTCCAGGTTTTGATAGCCAGCCCTTGTGCGTTTCTTACTCTGCGCGAACTAGTTTCCTCCTACAAGGCGGCAGATGACTTCAACCTTTGGCAGGTGGACTCAGATGTTCCGGCACAAGCGAGATTGGGCATCATCCGACACCTAGACGGTAAGATCGCTGCGTACGGGGTTCTGCGTCGATATCATATTCTCCATCTTTTTCAAGAAAGCGTGCCAGCTGAAAGCAGAGTGTTGACGAACTTCATTCACACGAACAATATGGATTTTCAGCGCGCGAAAAGGTCAGGAAACCCAGCTAATAATGCCAAATCAGATGTTACACAGGAGATGATGAAAGTCATATATCCTGGCCTACATCCATCCTCCGGAGAATATGGATTAAAACACAGGGCAATTTCAAGATTACGTATTCTTGGGCAACGCTATTACACCATGGCCGATAGGTTTCATAGAGGCGTCCTGAGCTTGCTCCCAATCTGTGGGTTTGCGAACTCGTTGGACCTAGCAATATCCGATAATATGTACGTTTGCATACTCTTCCCATGCGGCCAGATCAGAGACCAATATGTTGACGTATATTAGGATACTGGCTCTGTCAGATACAGCCTTCAATAAGCTTCTCGATGTCCTTGACAGAACTCAAGGTGATCTCATCAGGAGCTTCAGCGAGGCATCAATGCGCGTAATTGGGCCTCTGATGAATGGCACGCTCCAACGCCCTGAGCAGTTCCAAATTGTCATGTACACACCAGAGGATATAATGCAGTATCCGAAAGGGGCGGAAAAGCTACTAAATATGCTTGTTTGAGTATAGCAAGGGCAGTATTTTCTGTGCCCGAGATTATCTCTGAGGCTTTGGAGTCGATATTCGGGTGCGTCTAGCGTAGATCCATCTGGACGATTATTTTATGTTCCTCCCTGTGCCATTGTGCTCGACAGGTCAATTGCAGTTCCAAATTGAAGTAAATAATTGAGATTAAGAGTCAAGAAAGAAACATATAATTCGTTCGCGCCAAAGCTTGTCTACAAAGGGCGTGAAACTACGATTCATTGTTCAAACTCGTGCTCGAGTCGACGCATCTTGATCGTGACCTAATATATCTCTAAAAGTCTCTTTCTTCTATCCTTAAGCATGGTATTTTCGTATACTCCTGAGTTGAGTAATTCTCACGTCCTACTGCCTATATATTGTAAGCGATACCTGATAATTTGTGACATTCTGTTAACGTTTGGACGTTAAGAAAACAGAATAGGGTACTAAAAGGCGATAAATCATGAAGGTAACAATCTGCCTTGGCTCACTTTCAGTTCATCTTCCATCTCGCCGCGGTATAAGACTGTGTAGCATTCATCACGGATGTCGAGCTGCGTCGTAGTTATAAGGTTGGTTTTGAAATCCGTTGCAATCTGAGGGCTTATCCCGGGAAAGTGGTCTTCGAGCAATAACTCGACTACCCGCTTCATCTTCTTACCAGTAGAGACATTCCTGGCGCCTGCACCAAGCAGGACATCATCACTGTGCTGGTGAAGCTGAATGTTGCCCTCGAGGCGCAGCAAAAATGAATTGGCCCACATTATCACCTTTCGGCCTTGCGTCCCAAACCCTGGACGTTGCGGGATTAGAGGTGCAAATAGACCCTTGCTTGGCCCAAAGAAGTGCTTTCGCAAGCCATCCTCCACTTTAGCAACAGTCGTGTCGAGGACAGGGTCATATAACCAGGGCTGATTTAGGAAAAGCCATAAACTTACCAACGGCCAAAATGAAGCATACTGGGGGGCGTATTTAGCGCCCGCATGCGGATTGCCTTGTCGTGAAGAGAATAAACAGCAGGCGGCTAATTAGATCAACTATAGCGAGAGTTTCCACTGCTTTCTCATCCCTAAAAGTGGAACGAGAGTCACCTCCCGCCAATGCTCGACCTAATAATGTGGAAGTAAAACTTTGATTATCAATACCCGGACCGAAACTCTGGTATAGATGCCTGAAGATGCAGGGTACGCGAAAGTAAATAGTCTCGCAAATATCGCGTGATTAGAAGTTTATAATATGACCGATCATGGCTTCTTATGGAGTGACGCATTACATAGTGCAGTCACCGGCGCTGAAATAAGGCGTTAATTACACCAACCTTGGGAAGAAGATCTGATGAGTCAAGGCGCAATGTGGCTGATTCGCGGCTAAGCCTCGTCTTGGTGACCTCCAAATAAATTAAAACTGATCACTCCTCGTGTTTTGCGACTTGCCCCTCTACAAACCTCTTCCACAAGGTACGGATTTGCCCCGCATGCAATCCCCACCAAAGCTCCCCTCGGAGATCCTGCTTCTCATCATCAAGCACGGAGTCGAATGGTACTGGGCGATTCCAGAGATATTCAAAGCACGCCTTGTAAGCAGTAGGTTCGTCCCACCCCCGCTAGATACCCCCTAAGCTAACAAGTCGCAGCCATATTCGCGGATGAGATCTTTACTCTCCTCTTGCAAACCGATCGTATCGGCAAGGAACTCTTCTACGACCCGAAGCGATACTCGGACCGACACGTATACCGCTGGACAGCTTTGCCAGAGCGCCTGAAGCGCCTCTACCTGCGCGCAAAAATCGACCAGAATGACTCGCGGCCATGTGCGCTCTCTCAGCTCGTCCACGACTACCTCAACTCCAGACCCAGCCCGGATCGCAATATCCAGGTCCAGCACATCGTCGACGCTCTAGTACCCGTGGGCCATCAAATCGGCTCCTACCTTGACCCGGACCTGTATAAGCATCTCATGGCTACCTCGCCGTTTTACAAAGCGAATTGGGCAACGCAGATAGTTCAGCTGCAGATCGCTCTTGCGCGGGATGCAATCACGCGCAATGACCCCGTCACGCTGCAGAACGTGCTGGAGGACGGCGAAGATGCCGGTGGTGTGCATTTGCTATGGAGTCATCTCTTCGGTACGTCCCCGTTGTGTATTGCCGCGCGGATTGGGACTGGCGAGATTATGGAGACGCTCTTGCAGTATGGGACATGGCATGGAGGCGGACACGAGCGCGCGGCGATGAAGATTGCGATTCACTGTGGGAACCGCGCTGTCTTGGACGCTTGGCTTGACCCCGAACGGCTATCGCGCAGATCAGACTCGTGTCCGTGGCAGACCTTTCGCACGGCTTTCATCGAGTTCGCGCGCGTCGGCAACATGGAGATGGTGGAGTATCTGAGTGGGCGGTGCGGATGGTACTGGACCGACCCCTCGGGCACGCACTTTGACGTGTTTATGGAAGGCATCAGAAGCGGCCAGCTGGCAGTGGCCGAGTGGATACTCAAACTCGGGTGGTTCGAGATTGAGTACGCCACTGCCCGATTTACGAATCCCAAGACCGCGCTGTTCGTCGCCTTGCATGACTGCGAACCCGGGGTCCGGGTTCCGATGGTCAGAATGCTTCTCTCTCATGGAGCGGATCCGAACGAACTTTGCCCTTCTGTGAAGGGGACACCACTGCAAGCGGCGATCCGCGTGAATGATCCCGGACTAGTCGATCTCCTACTTGATCACGGTGCAGATGCCAGCGCCCGTATACCCGGCAATATGCGGCGGCTGCGAACACGGCTGCGCGCGCCACTGCTGTACGCCGCCAGAAGAGGCGAAGTCAACCTTGTTCGTCAGTTGTTCGAGCATGGAGCTAATCCGTTAGTAGTATTTCGGGGCAGGACATTGATGGATGAAGCCAAAGCTGGAAGAGTTGAGGAAGTCAGGGAAATGCTGTTCGAGTTTGGGTGGGCAGAGAAATTTGATGAATGGGCGACAAGACGAAAGGGAGCGAAGCGAAAGAGCACCTGGAGGAAATCTGATCGAAATTAGTGTCACAATGCCACTGCATTCTGAGCTTCGAATACCAGAACCTTCGCGGAGAGTCGGCTATGGTATTTATTTGCCGTCCGTAGCCACAGGTACTGGTAAAGCTCATAAAGTGCCAGCCAGCTGTAGCCGGTCAAGTCGGTGGCCTCGATTGCGTGGAGGATCTGTGATCTAGGCGTATATATTAGCAAGAGCGGAGAAGGACCGTGAAATGCCTCCCATTAGTAAGACCGAGGTGGTCCATTGCTCTAAGCCGGTGATATGGGCCTTCCTGTCAACATCTGAGAAGGTCGCTGGGGTGCAAGTTCTCTCTGTTTGATGGTGTAACCTGCCTTAGGAGCGCTGTCAACATCCCTGTTGGGCTTTTTTAAGGTGCAAACGCCTTAGCGGGGGAACTTTGCGCTTTAAAAGCTATGGTTTAGAGTAGATAACACAATCATCTTGAAAATATTTGTCTTGTATGTTCTTTCCCTGTGGCATGTGAAGGTAACACTCAATGTCCCAACCTGCCTTTTACCTCTCACACCTTCCTTCAACACAACTCTGCGGGTTCGGGCCCGATTGGTGTGGTGAGGACAACTGTATAAGTAATTGCGACGCTGTGGCAGAGCGTGGGGAGTATGGCCGTGGCAAGGAATGCCCACTTAACGTGTGCTGCAGTCGCTGGGGATTCTGCAGAACGACGGAGGAGTTCTGTACCCTAACAGACGACGAGGATACCAGCTGCCAGAGCAACTGTGGTCAGCCTGAACGTGAGTCGTGCGACAATAGTGGCATTTAGATACAGCGTCGCGTTGTCTACTACGAGACATGGGCCGAAACCCGAGAGTGCAACTCATTCCGCCCTGAAGACATTCCAGTCAATGCTCTAAAGCACCTAAATATTGCATTTGCTGGCATTGAGGATTCAATGCTCCTGGTCAGAGATGATGATATGATACGCAGGATTGTCAAATTGAAGCAGCGAAGTCGGTCACTGCAGGTTTTTATTGCAGTTGGTGGGCGGCATTCAATGATCTTGGTATACAACCTTTTTATTTCTAGCATCAAACGGTATTAGGATTGGCTAATAAAGTTGTGAACAGACCCAAAGCGACATGCCACCGCGGAAAGTCGCAACCTATTTATAAACAACCTTATCTTTGCGATGCTCCAGTACAATCTTGACGGCGTTGATCTAGATTGGGAGTATCCTGTAGCTAGTACCTGTTTCCCACCTATTTCCCCAGCATACCTACTAATGCCGAATGACAGACGACCGTGGTGGGAGCCCTGAGGATTTTGAAAACTATGTTACACTAGTTCGAGAAATGCGGGCGCGGTTCAACGAGTATAGTCGTGGATGGGGCATTTCTATGGCCATCCCGGCGAGCAACTGGTATCTGCAACATTTTGACTTGCCGGAGCTACAGAAGCATGTTAGTTGGTTCAATCTCATGAGGCAGGTTTCTCTTTATCTCCCCCTTTTGACCACTTGCGGCTAAGGTTGAGTACATGCTAACCGGGTTCAGCTATGACATGCGTGGCAGATGGGACATGGAAAACGAGTGGACAGGGCCCTATGTCTTTGGCCATACCAACATCACCGAAATCGAACGTGGGGTAGATCTACTTCGACGAAATCATATTAACCTCCGTAATGTGAATCTTGGAATGGGCTTTTATGGGCGCACGTTTACCTTACGGGACTCAAGCTGTAATACCCCCGGCTGTGTCTTTTCTGATGCTGGACCACGGGGCGAGTGCTCTGGTGAGGATGGTATCCTCGCTTTCAAAGGTAACTAGCCTCTGCGACATTTCACTAGTGGTCTAATGTGCCTGACACTGATGGTAACTTTGACAGAAATTATGGCACGTCTACACCGATTGAATGATGCACAGCTCAAGTACGACGAGAAAAGTGGGGTCAGATACCTGGTGTATGATGATACACAGTGGATCACATATGATGATGAAGTTAGCTTCGCGAGGAAACGTGAGATGCTGGACATTGGCTGCTACGGTGGTGTGATGATCTGGGCTATTGATCAAGACACTGCTGATTTTCAAGCTTTATCCGCCCTCCTGGGTGACGATTTTGTGTCTGGTGGACTTCTAGAGGGAGGCGCGCTGACCGACGAAGAGAAAGAGGCTATTGTCGATGAGATGGGTGGGCTCACTGGGGATGGTTGCTATGTTACTCTTGGCTGCTCACGAGCAGGCAGCAGGGCTGTCGCAGAGTGCAATGCCGGGGACGTGACAGTTGGCTATGTCAGCCACCCCGAAAACTGGGTATTTGCTAACAAAGGAGAATCCGGAAAGATGCACTGGTGTCAACCTTTCGAATTCCACCGGGTATGTTGCCCGGCTAAAGCTCCTGCCATGAACTGCAAGTGGGTAGGAATGCCAGAGTTTGGATCTAGAACGTGTACAGGTGGTAAGGGGGACTTGACCTGCGGTCCCCTGCAGTATGAGCTTGTCACAGACTCCTATACAACCCCTCTTGGTTTGGAATTGTGCTCGACTGGCAAGACATCTTTGTGCTGTGATGCCGCTGAAGAGCTGAGAGACTGCAAATGGAGTGAATGCGGCACTCCCTATGAGTGTGATTCTTCCTATCCCGTTAAGAAGGCGACAATGGGGGATAACTGCCCTAAAGAGGAGGCCCAGACTTTCTGTTGCAGGCAGGATGGTAAGTGTGCGATGCTGAAAAGGCCCTTTACTCACAAATATACTAACATATTGTTGTGTGCCTTAGCGAAAATTGGCAATTGTAGCTGGGTACCCGAATCAGATCCAAACTCGGAGTCATATTTTATATCATTTACCCAGTGTGCCGCAGACTGGACATGTCCTCCAACAAGATTCACCGCTGGGAGGGCAAAGCTCCCCGAAAGAACCGGCAACTACCCCGGGCCCTGCGGTTACTACAGTCTTAATAACCTTCAACACCGGCTTTGTTGCGAACCTCACTGGAAGACCGATTTGCCATTTGATCTAGACAAGATTTTCCCAAATCCCATAGACGAGGACGTGTTTTATCGTTACTCCGATAACTACGGGAACAACGACCGGGATCCACATGGGCCTGAGGAGACAGATGTTGGCGATGACCCGTATGGTTTTATTGTTCTTGATGGAGATGACGATGCCCTACAGGTTGGCTTCTAGCAGAATTTTGTTTTTACTCATATCAGCGATGGTACGGCACAGCCTATTCAGAAACGCGAGGTCTTGACCAAGGACGATCCTAACCTCATGGACTGGGTGTTCGAACATGAAGAGTCCTTTCAGCTGGTGTACTGTCGGAAGGGTAAGGAAGATGCATGTGAGCAGGTCTTTAAGGCTGGAGCCCCGGACACCATTGTTACTCTTCCCCGGCACATAGGATCTGGCCCATATGCACGGATTGTATCAATGGAGCCAGTGGATGCATCACATCCGTCTACGTTCCACAGAGCAAAACGATCGATAGATGGCCACGCGTCGAGGGTTTACAACTTAACTTTTGACTACAGGTTTGACTTGATTCGCCGTGACGATGCCCGCGTGAACATTCGGATTGACTATACGAACCTTGTACCATACTGGGACACGATGACTGGCGAGGACTCAGATGAGGGGACAACAAATTCAAAGCGTGACCTCCAGCGACACGAGAAACGCTGGTGGGGGTCGTTTACAGGATGGTTGCGGAAGCTTACCTCTGTCCGCACAGCTGACCAAGGAAAGCCACCACTCTCAATTCATAAGCGGATGCTGCTCTACAGGAAACGCGGCGAGTGCACCCGAAACAACGTGAATCTCAAGGCCGGCCTTGACGTGACGCTGGATACCAATATTGACATGAATGCCCGTTGGGCATACTATGCTCAAGGCACCATTGTCCCTCTAGCTATTGACACTATCTACGCCTATTTCGAGCTTGAGCCAGAGGCCCATGTGTTACTTGAGGTCCAGGGTAGTGCGGAGCTAAAGTGGGAAAGCCAACGGATTAAGATTATAGATACTCTGTCATACCCAGGACTCGCCATCAAAGGCATTGCGGCAATTGGTCCAACCCTTGATCTATATGGACAGATGACGGCTGACGCAACAATTGCCGGTACTCTCACGGCTGGCGCCCAAGTAATATTTCCTCGGTACGAGATGTACTTTCCACAGACTCCTGAAGCAGAAGAATACCAGCGGTTCCCCACCCCAGATCCAAACAAGGAGCAAAGACTTATAGGCCCAGAAATGCGACCCATTCTTGACGCGAGTGTGGATGCCCGTGCGCAGTTTGATTTTCACATTACGCCAGAGGCTCATCTCGATATCAGAGTCCTCAATCCCGTCAACAAGGATGATACTGTCATTGATGCGCAAATTGTTGGCTTCATCAACAATACGCTACGTTTCGAGGTCCAGGGCACGGCTAGCGGTGGAATTGATAATCCTCCTGCTGCTTCGTACAGCGTTGGTATCAAGTACCTGTATAACTTCGGTCAGCCCATTTTCCCCAGACACTCCATTTTTGTATCGTGGCTAATCTTACCTAGGGATTGGTGGACGGGCAGTGTATGCAACGGATTCTCCCATCCCACCAACTCAAATTCAGGTGGCTAATTAACAATCTCTAATTCAGCTTCAAATGGCTCGGAGAACACGCAATATCTCGTATGGAAGTACTCACGTGAATGTTCCTTGCTAACCGTTGGTACAGCAAAGCGGCTCTAGGACAAACCGCGCGAGAAAGTCCTATGGAACTACGAGGCTTCCACCTCATCTTCCAAGCGAAGTGTTTCTGAAATCGAAAGGCCCGACGAGGAGTACACCCTTCTATTCAGCAACGTTTCAGCGCTGCTCGATGATGAGGGGCATGAGATCACCGATACCCTCATCCCAAGATCTATCGACAAACGCAGTACGGTCGCTGATGTCCCTGCGTTTGGGAACGGCTTCGATTGGTTCGATTGCAACGATGGGGGTCAGTGTGCTGACGGAGGTTGTGCGGATGACACATGCGAATGGAATCCGGGGCAAGATTCGCTGACCACGAGGCAAAATGGGGGAAATACTGGCCCGCCCTCCGGGGTCAATCCGGCAATGCCTTGTGTGAATACCATTCCAGCGATGATGTACAACTGCAGGTGGTTTCCCGATGAGGTGCTAACTGGTGGGAGAGTAATTCCTGGGATCTGCACCAACATTCTGAAGGGGTTCATGATGAATAAATCTGGCGCCAACGGCCCATTTCGCGGTTCCTATAAGGATTAGGGGCCGTATTCAGAAGGACAATGAGAACCGCGAATACTCGTGTGGGCGTGAGTCACGCAACGACTTTGATATAATTGAGGCAGACGGTACTACGACATCATATTATGACACCGAATCCCGACGATGCGTACTAGAGTCGGATGTGGTAACGGACCTCGAGGGCTACCGGGCTGGGGCCAACGGCAATTCCAACTGGCTTAGCTGTGATGAGTTTCCCTTCAACACTTGGGATCAAGGCGGCGAACATGGCAACCCGAGCACGAGCTGTGTGCCCGGCTACCAGCAACAGATACAAGGTGTTGTTAACGGTCTGCCCAGACAACCAGGTGTTCAACCATAAGCTTGCCGCTGGTACTCCAGGTGACGTGGCCGACATGAGACACGTCATTGCCGCCATTAATTTTATGGACAATTCAAAATACGAAGCGAATTACAATGCCTACTGTGACACTGGTGGCATGACCTTGGACCACAGAGGGTGGGGTTATTATATCCGCGCCGAGAGGTTAGTTATGGAGATTTTTTTGTTTTGTTTTTTCTTCTTGATCTCCTATGATCATGCGTGAGGTGTGCTAACAAATGTCAATAGTTGCAGGGTTACTTTTGACAATGCCGCTGCAATTACTAAACTTAAACGAGGGGAGCAGCCCACGCCTGAGGAAATGTTTAAAGTTGAAAGTAAGTCGGGCATATTTATTTCTCTGGCTTGACCCGGGAGGTTAACGTGGGATAGGCATAGAGATCATTGACGAGGCAGAAGGCTTTGACGTGTGGGTTCCAGGTGAAACGGCGGAGCTGTCACCCGCAAGCCCGAATCCGGCGAACGCACATCAATTGGACCATGTCAGGAAGCACATTAGAGGGCCTCACCATCATTGACTATGACACAAGTAATTTGGGCCGCGTACTAGAAATGGACATAACACATTGGTTTCATACATTCAGAGTGTCTTGCTGTCCACGGAGGGCATTTACTAAACAGGGCAGAGAAGATTTAAGTGTCGAGTCTTTGCCGTTCCCTGCTCCCAACGCCGTTGAACAGCAAATGCTGGGCAAGTGGAGCTAAACACTCCATCCATCATCCGCCGACAGATACAACTCCTCGTTCTCGTCCGCGGGTTTAACTTGAGCAAAAATCTCACTTAGCTCTATCCCGTCCTCATCCCACTCATTAATTTGCAAGAAAAGAATTGCCGCCCGTTCCCGAACCCGATATGGGAGGATTTGCCCTTTATGGTTCACACCAACAAGTAGCACATAGCCATCCTGACAAGCCTTGCGATCCGCAACAATAACCAGGAGCATCTGGAACTCATCCGCTTTATCATACTCAGGGTCAACACCATAGCTTGACACACCACTTATCTGGTCCGGGTAGTGTGTTAATGCACTGAGAAGCCATGATGGCGTAGACCATGGCGTTGCCAGCACGTTGCCATCCAGTAAATCAGAGGGTGCAACATTAGGGGTTTCAAACAAGAAGTGCTTATTAAGAAACTCTGGACCCTCTAACTTCTTATTACATGATTTAAGGGCAAAGAAACACAGCTTCGTATAGTTGGTGTTGGCAGCTAGTTGGCTTCCAGGATCGTCTTGTTTACCAAACCAGGTGCGGACCTTCCTAAACTACCTCATCCTGACCTTGGCCGGGAGCGTATTATCCAACTCCTCTAATAACCAATCCTTGGCCTTGGGAACAAACAACCAAACCTAAATGACTGTAATACCTAAAAAAGCCCTGTAGACAGAAATTACGCCCCACCCAGATATACCTGTATATACAGGCTTACAAGATATTACAACACTCCATATTAACACGAAGGAGCGCGTCCGCTCGCACAGCTGCCCTGTACCTACTTTGCTTGCGAGAACCGAGAACCCGGGACCCCAGGTAAAGCGGTAGATGCAGGACTAGAGAAGGGGAGGGCGACAGACACTTAGGCAGTCGTCATGGCGCCGCTAGTTACAAGCAATCTTCCAGCCAGGAGGACCGCGCTGATAAGTACTAAGGAGCGGCGACCAATCTTGTTAAAAGCTAAACAGAAGCAGCGATCAATTGACTATACGAGGCCCTCGGATTGACACAACAAGTTAAGCTAAGAGGCAATCAGCTTGCCTAACTCAGGTCAGATTGTAGTTGAGACAAGTGTCCCGTCCCTTGTCCTGACCCGCGCTGTGGGTAACTGCCAGCGACTCGGCTGTTTATTATGTTTTCAATGAACCTTCTAGAAGCTTTTTCGGCAAAGAGTTCCGTCCGACTACAGTTACTCGTGGAAGATAACACAGATAGTACAGTACAGGAAGAGCAGGATAAAATTCCCAGAAATTATAAATTTTAAATCTAGCTTGCCAGAAGTTTTACTTTCCTATTAACCGCAAAAGTACCCGCTATGTGAGGGTTCGGGAAACAAAATGGAGGAGTTCTGAGTAGGAGGATGTCGCGATAGTCCCCGCGTTTCAGTTGCTGATTCCGAAGGCCGATTCGTGCCAGAAGCTACAAACGAGGTTTTGTTTTTGGTTAAGGGCCCTGGTCGTGCTGCGGGGCTGTGCATTGGTGATACCGTGTTTTTAAAGTACCTCCGGGCTACTAAGAAGATTGCACTGTTCCATGGGCAGGCTGTTGCGTTAATTAAGGCGGGTAGAGCGCAAAATGAGATTGAGATCCGCGCCTTGGGCGATGGACTCAAAGGCGCTTGCGCAACAATTCTGGTCTCTGGTGAACTCGTAGGGGCCAAGGGTATGCCCATCCCTGCTCTTGACGAGAGACAAGTATCCGTGTATGGGAGACATAGAAGTCTTGCATAGGAAGGGACATGGCCCTTGATGTCCGTTCATTTGAGATGCGGGTTAGGTGTTGTCACATAGTCTTCGAGATTAACGACATATATCACCTTGGTAGCTTGGAAATTCATGTACACCTTGCCGAATAGAACTTGATGTAGCCAAATACTTACCCACACAAGGCATCACCCCATCTAATAGATTAACGAACGCCGATACCCGGTTTATGCGGCATAGCCTCACAATCAAGATAATGGGCTGGCTCGCTGTCTAGAGGACCCACATACATATGCGGTGGTTGGATAGAGTTCTATTTAGCACAAGCTGGGTGACGGCTGCTGGGCCATCGCGACAGATCACGGAATTACTTAACAGATATTTATTGCTTGTAATCCCAGCAGTGGGCTCTGATTTCACTGGTCTTTGGCCAGATTACTAGTACTGTGTTGCTAGGTAGCCAGGGGGTAATCACAGTGGCCTCTATGTAAAACTGCTCGCCTGCGAGGATAAAGACTAGGTTTTGAGCATGGGTGTCTATAGTACTAACTAGCTAACCTGCATATTAATTTATAACTTTATGAACTGTTAATTAATTCTAAATTAGTTAGACTTAGACCCCTAAAACTAGATTACTAACTTCCCAGGGGTTTGTCCTTGTGGACTAAGAGTCAAAAAATCAAGGAAAGGCAACTGCTATGCGGGTAATATTTAACAACAGGCGCCACTATATCCAGTAACCTTGTTATCAGGGCTGACGCATCCTCTCTATTATATAATTATAGTATAATATTGTTTGTTGTCCTGGTTGGCCTCTAGGGGTGTTATCACCCTCCTCCTAGCTAGTAATAGAGAATATAACGGTCCTAGTCTGCTGCTTACTAGAGTTGGCCACACGACCAAAAAAGCACTATAGAAGACCAACAGGTCTTCTGTGCAGTGGAACTATATAGTAAGGGGCAGAGACCATTACACAAGTGCAGGGCGTGGTGTACCATTTACTATTATCTTAATTATTCCATAATAGCAAAGTAATCCGAACAAGCGCCCCGCGTCGGTCTTATTTAGGGAGTAGATAAGGGAGGCCTTGGAAGAATGCAGAATACTTCACATATCTCACCCAGGCAAACTGCTGCCATGCATAAAGCTTATTAAAGACTCCAAACAGTTTTGCCATGGTTGAACATTCTACAGCCCGGTGACAACCGAGGAAAAGCAACAGGTCTACCAAGCCATGGTTGCCCAATTCACGGGGACTAGTCATCGGTATTATTGCCGGAATCGCCATCCAGTATGAACACCCATATCCATCCCAAGTCCCAGTCGGAGCGAGCTGCTAACGTGCGCTTCTAGTTCACGATCGGCGAGTGTGGACTGCCGATGGAGGAGGCGTGATGTCCACAGTGTGGGGAGCCTGTCGGAGGTCAGAATCATGTATCGGCGTCGGGGGTCCAGAGGGCTGAAGATCTCGAGAGACAGTTTGGTGCCACGTGAGAATAGAGATAAATGTAGTCTAGCTGTCCGCTCTCGAATAATTAGTAAGGCAGTCCATGATATCCAACCGTGGAATTCCAATGAAGACATACTCTTTGGACGAATGCTCCATGATTTAGATTCCCTCTCTGGTGGATCAATATTGAGCACCGAAATAAGGCGTGATCGAGCAATGTAAACACTCTACGAAACTAAAACGGGGCACCGGTTGAGAGCTGAGGCGGGGAAGAGACAATATAAACACCAGTCCTAGGTGGCGCTCGTAGCTCCACCTGTGGCGGCGCCTAAAGGGGGGCGAGGTTAAGATCTCGGGTAAATCCCGGAAAATCTGTGCGACGCTGGCTTTGGATAAGGTGTCGCTTGCTAACTTATCTTGTACGTTGTGGTTTAACTTGGCTGTTGCTTGTTGGTCTGTTACCTATCACCTTTCTGGAGCCTCCAGCTAATGCGTTCTTTGGGCATCCTGCGCGGTGATCTTGGCCTTATCGACCAGGTCAATGACGAGGTCTTTGCATCCGCCCACACCGCATGCTTTCGGAATTCGGTGTCCGTAGTATCATGGGCCGTTCCTTTCCTTGACCCACATCGGCTTAGCTGGCCAAATTTTAGCTTAAAGTCAGAAGGCCAGGCTCTCGCTCCACAGAGAAAACCTTAATTTTCTGTTGTTTAGAGGCGACCTTCCGGAAACAACGCGATTCCACAGCTCCAGCTGATGGGTTAAGATGGCTAAGAAGTGGTTATACGAGATAACGGGAAGAGAATCCGGAATATCATACCCATCGGCCTCCAAAATGCATGCCTCAAGGATGAAGTATACGATTCCGTTGAAACCCGTAGGCGGGTAGAATGGGAGGATAAAAAATAATCAGATTCGATCCCAGCCATGTATCGACGTAGCATTGCCAAGAGATGCTTCGCGATGCTGGGCATTTCTTGCGTTATAGTTTATGTGAGACACCGGCCTGGCTTTATCTTGGCACCCCCACCACCATCGGTGAGACTGGTTATGCACTCTGTAGGCCAAACTGCCAAGTGTTGGAGACAGCAGCTAGGGAGGGCCGAATGGCACCACTACAGTAATGGAGTGTTCATTCAGGTAACAGTAACACTGTGGCTGAATTAAGATCCTGTATCCACATACTTCAATGCTTTCTTACATTGCAGACCCTTAGGATAAACTCCTCTCGTTCCAATAAAATGATGTCAGTCAGCCTTATATCATTTTATGCTTAAATCCCTCCCGGTTCCTTTCCATTTTATTCCAGAGAACATCAGAACATCGAATGGGTTGCGACTGGAGCGGGGTCTGCCAAGAGCTGCTACGGGATTATACTACGTACTCGTTATGGACCACATTGGCCGCAAGCTGGTGGGTCGAGGGCGACGTGATTGCCACGATAAGCACGCCTTAGCAATGGACCTTCCTTTCAGAAATCTACTCAGCTCGGAAACCCAGATGCCATATCGCAAGCACGCAATTCTGGCTATATCGCAGAGTATAAATTCACGCAGTTTGCTAGACAGCGAGATGGATGCGCGAGTCCGTAATATAGCAAGCCATCAAGCCCGAGGGGTTCGGGTTTATTTTGGTCCCCTTGGGAGACAACGGAACTCCTAGCCCGAAATGGCGGCATTCGATGAGAAAGATAATGTGAAGGTGGCTCCCTCCACGGTTCCAATCGGAAAGTCTGAGTTCTCCGAGGACCAGATCCAGGAGAAAGCACGGCTCCTCGGCTGCAGTCCGCAGGAGTTCCTAGAAGCAGAGGACTACAGCAAAACCCTCGAGCTGGAAGATGCTGCCAGTGTAAGTTAGATTCCTGAAGGCTACGCACAGGCCAGAAAAACGACACCTTATACTCAACTCGCATCAGCGCGCCAGACATATCCTCCACTTTCACCAGCACGACCCGAACTTCAATCGCGAATCCATCATCCGCCTGCGAGCGTTTGTCGACCATCCGGGTCTCTTCCAAAACCCGGATGCGCACGCCGAGCTCATCTCCGAGATCAAGATAGAAATCTCTCTGCTGACGGAGAACTCCCCCTACGCCGAAGTCCGCGCTGTGGTCAGCAACAAGGACGAGGTTTCGGCACCCGCTGGCACAATCCGCGCATGGGCGATTGGCCTTCTCTTCGTCGTACTGCTGAGCTTCGTCAACCAGCTCTTCTCCGTCCGCCAGCCTGCGATCCGCGTTGAAGGCGCCGTCGTCCAGTTGCTGTCATTTCCGCTCGGCAAGGCCTGGGAGAGATGGCTGCCCGTGGGCGAATTCACCTTGTTCGGGCAAACTCTCAAGCTGAACCCGGGCAAGTTCAATCAGAAGGAGCACATGTTGATATCGATCATGGCGAATGTGGCGTCTGCTTTACCTCACTCGCGGTATATCATCTTCACAACGTGGATGGAGAGGTATTTCAATATGCCTTTTGCTAGCTCGTTTGGGTTCCAGATTTGCGTTTCGGTACGTTTTGGCTATACAGAACCATGCTTGCCTCCGACAGACTAATCGCGTATAGCTCTCCATGAATTTGATGGGCTTCGGTCTTGCTGGTCTAGCTCGGCGATTCCTAGTCTACCCCTCGTTTTGTATCTGGCCTCGTTCGCTGGTTACTGTGGCACTGAACCAGTCTCTTCACGAAGGTCTGTTCCTGAATTGACAATGCAGGGCGATTCTAACAATATGCAGAGGAGAGTGACTCCGTCCCGGGCCCCTTTAAGCGGCTATATAACACGTCCCGCTACAAGTTCTTCCTCCTCGCATTCGCGGCCATGTTCATCTGGTTCTGGTTCCCCGAACTGATCGTCTCAGCAGTCTCGCTCTTCAACTGGCTCGCATGGATCTCGCCAAACAATTTCAACCTGACTGCAATTACGGGTCTTCAAAAGGGGCTCGGCTTCAACCCTCTGCCAACCTTCGATTGGAATATCGTCACTCACAATGTCGACCCGCTGATCGTCCCTTTCCACGTCACGTTCAACATGTTTATCGGTGTCTTGCTCGGCGCTATAGTCATTATTGCGATTTACTGGACCAACACGTACCATACAGCGTATCTTCCCATCAACACGAATACCATGTTTACCAACAACGGATCGCAGTACAACGTCTCTGCGATCCTCAATGACAAGGGCCTGCTTGATGTGGAGAAGTACCTGGCGTACAGCCCAGTGTATATCGCTGCCTCGTCCATTATCTACTACATCTTCTTCTTCGCCGTCTACAGCGCTGTGGTATCCTATGCTATACTCTACCACCGGAAGGATATAGCACTAGGCTTCAGATCGCTCTTCAACACCTTCAAACGCGACAACAGAAAGAATGACTTTAAAGACGTCCACAGTCGACTGATGAGGTCATATCGAGAGTCTCCCGAGTGGTGGTACCTGATCCTCAATGTAAGTTTCCCTGGTTCTGCATAATGATAAATCGCTAAAAACAGCAGCTCATCGCCATCGGACTCGGAGTCGCCGCGGTAGCAGGCTGGCCAACAAACACGAATGTCGGCGTCGTATTCTTCGGCATCGCATTAGCTGTGATCTTCACCGTTCCAACTGGCATCATCTATGCCACGACGGGGATCGAAGTCGAGTATAACGTTCTAGCGGAGTTTATCGGAGGCGCATGGCAGCCTGGGAATGCGTTGGCGGTTAGTTCCTGATGTCTAAATTAGGGCTCCTTTTTCTCCAACTGACTGTTCCAGATGAACTTCTTCAAGGGCTTTGGATACGTGACTGTCGCGCATGCCCTCAGCTTCGCCAACGATCTGAAACTCGGCCACTACCTCAAGGTCCCTCCGCGCCAGACATTCTGGTGCCAAGTCGTCGCGAGTAGGTCCCCCATCCATGAAAATATCTCTAATCCCCCGGTGAGACCCACTCTAATACATAGCGATTAGCAATCGTTTCCGCCCTAGTCTGCACAGGGGTAATGAACTTCCAAATCACACGCATCCCCGACATGTGCGAACCAGCACAGAAGAACCGCTTCACATGCCCAAACCTGCAATCCTACTTCACAGCCGCCGTCCTCTTCGGCTCGCTGGGCGCGCGCCGCGTCTTCGGCGCCGGAGCCCAGTACACAGCCCTCCTCGCCGCTTTCCCCGCGGGCCTCCTCTTCCCCGTCATCCACTACTACGCCACTCGCCGCCTGCCGCCCACGCACTGGCTGACGAAAATTCACCCCGTCGTTATCCTGAGCGGTGCACACGCCTGGTCGCCGTATAACCTTGGCTACATGTGGCCGGCTGTGTTCCCCGGTTGGGTCTCGTGGAACTATCTGAGGAAAAGGTATCTGGGCTTCTGGTCCAAGTATAACTATGTGCTCTCCGCGGCGTTTTCGACGGGGATTGCTATCGCCGCGGTGGTCATCTTCTTCGCGGTTAGCTATCATGGTGCTGAGGTTGATTGGATTGGAAATAGCCCTGAGAGCGGGTGTGAGAGTAGTGCGTGTACGAGGTTGAGCTTGTCCCAGGGGGAGTACTTTGGGCCGAGGGTTGGGACGTTTGTTGTTTAGGTTGCGGAGGTTGGATGGCTAGGCTATGTTATAGATGTAGTGGAGTAGTTATGTATATGATACGGTCTGTGATAGTATTCTGATCTAGTCTCAGTGGTCCATAGGGAGCACGAGCTGCAGGCCTGGCATAAACACGTAGACGGAGTGAGCCGCTACGAGAGTGGTTCCAAACATATCACTTGTAAATTGTATGCTAATATCAAGCGTAGAAACTCTGTTGATGTCACAGCTGTGACTGACCAGTTCCCCAAGGAGTCTCCAAGTCCATCACCCAGTCCGGGGCATCCTTCCTCTTGTCAGTATACTTATACTCATCCAACCTCTCCGCAACATTAATCTCGCGAAAGGGCTGCCCATCAACCAACATCCGAATAACACGGATCCGCGCGTACAAAATCTTCGCAAACCGCTCCCGATCGAACCCGAAATTCAACAGCAAATTAATCTCATCTCCAAGCATCTCCGCAAGCCACTCGGGCCGCGTATTGTACTTTTCCAGCTGAAGTTTGCCGCGCCTGCGCCGCTGCCCGAGGCCAGACCGGTACGAGTTCCAATACCCGTATCCCACGTTCGGCGGCGGGAACCCCGCCCGCTGCGCCTTCTTCTCCTCAGCCGAGGAGAAATCCAGAATGAGTGTATCGAGCTTGATCTGCCGGTCGATGATGGCGTCGTACGATAACGGGCTACCACCGGGCTTCGACTCCTTCTTCTGCTTCTGGCCCACGGGGCCATACTGCAGGAATCGCTCCAGCAGGGCGAGGAAGTCCCACTCGTAGCGGGCATGCCCGCCACAGCCGACCAGTTTTCTAGAGACGCTCGGGCCGATGATCGTCCCGAAGAGCCGCACGTCGGCGTAGAGTGTCTCGACATGCGTCGTGAGTTGCGGGACGCACAGCCACGTCGGGAAGACATCGTTGTCATTCAGGACGGAAATGTCGAGATGGTACATGGACCGGTACCGCGCTGAGGAATTTAGCGCCAGGATCGCGCGTGTCTCGGCGTTCATCTCGCGCGATGTGAGCAGGAGCGCGAGACAGTTCGGGGAGCTGGTGTATGTGCTGCTGCTGCTGTCGTTGAGTTCGTGGTAGGCCCATGCCCGCCAGGAGGTGTAACCCATATCTTCGAACTTGGCTCTGTTGTCTTTGGTTGGAGATTCGGGGGCGCGGCGACTGGAGAAGAGCGCGTATTCGAGGCAGATTCGGCGTATGTCTGCTGGGAGCGCGAAGAAGGGGGACATGATTGTTGATGAGGAAGTTCTGGTTAGAATGTTACTTTTGTTCTCGGATTTCAATCTGAACCGGTATCGTATATTTGCGGAGTGGATTCATAAGATGTAAGACTCCTTCGCGATATGTACGGGCAGGTTCATGCGGCACAGCCTCACAATCGAGATAGTAAGCTGACTTGTCTGAATGACCCACATAGAACAGTAGTAAAGAGTAGTAATTCGCTGCCCCTTCGATTTACAAGTGCTGGGGGACCCCTTTTGACTCATCGCTCATTAAAATACGCCTATCTAGTATCTAAATTAGCCGCCAACATCCTCCTCCCCGCACTGCAGACATTACGCCTAGCGGGCTTCAGCTACATCCAACATATGTACCCAGCACTACTAGATAGACCCCCTTTCTTTACCCCAGTACCCCACCATCTTCCCTGTCCTCCTTCTCATTTTTTTTTTTTTTTTTTTTTTTTTTTTTGCACTATAACCCTATCCTGTCTCTCCCACAACATCTTTGTCAGACGTGAGCATGCCATTATTTACTCTCCCTTCTAAATTAAAAAAATAAAGTCATATATGTACCACACTTGGTGGACTAAATACGCTGCCCACTGTTGTAATACTAAACCTGGTATTACATATTAGCTATATTACTAGTGGGAGTGTAGTTACCGGGATGCTACGTGATGCTATGGTTATATGTATAGCATTAGTGTGCATAGTATAGATCCTGTATATATTAGCTAGGTGCCTACTATAAGTTTAAATCAAAAATCAAGGGGAGCCGAGTATCTTAATCAGTCAAGAGTGTCTTGATGATTCTCGCGCTCTTCTTGCATACTCGTTAGTGCAGGCCGCGTAGAGTGCCAGGGGCGTGGAGGCATATACCAACCCGCTATAATTGTGATAATGGTGATGATGAGAGAGAGTAGCCAGGGAATGTTTCACATATTATTGACCCCCTGTTCTACTGCAGTGCGGAGAGTGACAGATGGGACGTTGCTCGTTCTGAGGGCGCTGGAATCTTCTGCCTGAAGCAATGGACTGGGACTGCCTAAATGTAAACCTCATTAGGAACAGTTGGGGCGGGGAGGCAGATGTATGTAGTGCTTAATCCGCAGGTCAGTTGTAGGAATTCAACGATCGTATCAATGAATAACGAAGAGGGGAAGATAATAGTAAGACGCAGAAAACCAGTACAACAGTTCAAGTTTGGACGCAGCCGCATATGTAGAAAGCAAACGCGTCAGTCGATGTGGTGGGTGAGCAACATGGCCGTCGAGAACAGGGCGGAACCTACCTTGTCCATAGAGATTATAATATTAGCAGAGCTAGCCTGGCCCTAATAAGCATTCGCAGGGGACTGCTCCATACGTGTGCACTGTTGGCTATCGCAAAAGTGTAAAGACATCTCCGTTGACAGGGCACTTTTCTCCTCTGGAAGTCTCATATCCGGGCCTTGCAACGTTGAACACCTTTTTAAACAAGGTCCCCAATCCTAAATTCCATTTAACCCAGCTCTAAACACCCTTAAGACGCGTCGAGTAAGTAAGGAAGGTTTGTTGCATTGGTTTCCAGATCTGGTTACTGTCAACGGAGACAATCGCCCAGTATCACAGAAACCGGCCGCGATGTAAATTACGCAAGGACGTAAACCGGACGACCGCCGTATGATTCGGGCACAAGGTTTCGTCGGCAGTGGACCGGGCCCGGCAAATACGAGAAAGATGACGAGCTCTGCTGTTGATAGAAAGGATTCCATGATGCAGGTGAGCTGATTGTGCGTACCATGCCTGAGCTCTGCGACCTCCATGCGGAAATGCCCGCCCCTATGAGGACAAATGCTGTGACCATAGTACCCAGTAGCGCCAACCAGCTGACCTGCACAGCAATCATCTATGCCTTTAGACCTGCTAACCAATCCTAACTTAGTCAGTCTCAGGGCCCCTGGAACCAGGTCACCGACTTACTAGGGGGTCGTCCTTGTGGACTGATGGTTGAGCAATCAAAATGAAGCCACTGCTATGCGGGTGACGTTCGCCAAGGGGCGCCACAATATACGCCCACCTGGACATCGGGGCCGATAGCATCATCTCTGTAGTACGATCACATTATATTGTTCGTTGTCCCGGTTGGCCTCCAGGGGTGTTCTCACCCTCCTTCCAGGTAATAATAGGAAACGACAGCAAGATGACGCATTACTTCAAGCTAGTACATCTATTTTGGCCGATGGATCGATGTTTTTGATATATACTAACAGAGTGGGTGAGCATGGGCGTAGGCTGGCAAGACGCTTCTTGGGAGTGTGCAAGGAGACGACATCTCGTCCACGGTAGACTACTGGCTCTGTCAAAAAGTAAACAGCTGCTCGGAGGCATTCCGAGGTCAATTCCGCCATTCCAATCTCTGAAGACTGTGGAGTATCGTAAGTGCCCCACATTCAGGGTCTCAGGGACGTCTGATTGGGCACGAGAGGACAGAATTGAAGGTTAAATCCTTTAACTCCGGATTCCCCGCCCTGGACCCGCTGGACTCTCGCTGCCCCTGCAGTCTCTTCCAGGGGTTAAATACGAGTTGCTGGTAGCAAAATCTTGTTGACTTCTTCTCTTCTGCTTCATATTCAATATAAGCTATGGGTCCTGAATCAGCAGTAACCCCAGAGACACGCCTGTTTATCAATGGCGAGGTGAGGGGGGGGATTCAACCCTTCCCCGCACCCACAAAACTCGCTCACGCGCGTGCCCTCCTATGTATAGTTTCGCGAAGCCTCATACGGCGCAACATTCCCATTTAAATCGCCCACCACACTTGAGATCACTGCGCAAGCTATCTAGACCCCTGCCTGTCCTAATTTTCACCCCGACACGCAGTTAATCCCGTTCTAGTATCCGAAGCCTCGATCCAAGACACAAACGATGCCGTCGCAGCAGCCAAAGCCGCATTCCCAGCCTGGTCAGCCCTTTCGCCCCATGACCGGGGGCAGTACATGACCGAGCTTGGGCGCCTGATTCTCGAACACGAGGCGGAGCTCGCGCACTTAGAGGCTGTTTCAATGAGCCGCCCAGTCTCGGGATACTAGGATGCGAAAACTGCAATATTTCGCCTCTTGCGCGTGGAATGGGCAAGGACAGGCCAGCTTGCATACACCGGGGTTTGTCAACATGACCCTCCGGCAGCCGTTTGGGGTCGTTGCGGTCATCATCCCGTGGAACGTGCCTGTTTATTTCTTTATCAACAAGATGGCGCCGGTCATTGCGGCGTGGGAATACGGTTGTTGTTAAGAGTAGCGAGAAGGCTCCTTTGACTGTGAGATATACCTTCTGTTTCTCGACACTGTTAATTTGTCACTAACATGCAGTCCCCTTCTAAAGTCTGCAAAGCTCGCGCAGCTAATCCAACGCGCCAATTTCCCACCGGGAGTCATCAACGTCCTCTCCGGCCACGGGCACATCTCCGGCTCGACTCTCGCGCACCACATGGACGTCCGCCTGCTCAGTTTACAGGCTCCGGGCGCACAGGCCCGTTAATCCAACAGGCGGCCGCGAGCTCGAACCTGAAAAACTTCATCTTCGAGCTCGGCGGCAAGTCGCCGACGGTGGTGTTCCCGGACGCGGAGCTCGAGGGTGCCGCCAGGGAGATCGCGTACAGTATCCAGTGGAATAGCGGGCAGGTGTGCATGGCGAATTCGCGGGTGTACGTGCACGCGTCTGTCGCGGAGCGGTTCCTGGCGCTGTTTAAGGCGCATCTAAGGGAGTCTGTGCGGGCGGGGGATCCGACGGATCCCGATGTTAATCATGGTCCACAGGCCGACGAGGTGCAGTTCAAGAATGTTAAGCGGTATATCGAGATGGGCAAGCGTGATGGCGAGCTTGTGCTCGGGGGCGGCGAAGAAGACGAGGTGCTCGGAGGGCACAAGGGATATTTCGTCACGCCGAAGGTATTCACCAACACACCGGAGGACGCACAGATCATGAAGGAGGAGGTATTCGGTCCCGTGGTTAACATCAACACATTCGAGACCGAGGCAGAAGTTATACAGAAGGTGAATGCGTCCGAGTTTGGCCTCTACGCCGCCATCTACACGCAGGATCTGAGTCGCGCTATGCGCTTTGCTACTTCGATGGAGGCCGGGACTGTTGGGGTTAACTGTACGAGCCCGACGGGCGCTTTTGATCTTCCCGTCGGAGGGTATAAGGCGAGCGGGGTTGGTAGGGAGGGGATCCATCACAATCTTGACAACTACCTTGAGACCAAGACGGTGCTGGTCAAGGTTGGTCAAACGTCAATTAGTTAACTAGGCTGATAATACAAGGATTTCACGGTCATCAGTGCATACATCAAAAAAGTTCGTCAAGAATCGTATATATAAACTTCGAGCACTTTAATCACTGACTCATTTATCAAGGGGCAAGGCGTGCTTGCTGGTACACATCTGCTCCCAGTGACGCAAGAAGGGTATTATGGGAGCTGGGAGATGGCGGGAGGAAGAGGAGCAGGTTGTGTCTTGTTTTCTCCTAGTTTGTTTTCCCATCCTGTTTGCCAGTAATTTGTAAGGACTTTATACGGCATATTTGGATATCTACCTGGTCTGTCTAGAGAGTGGATAGAGCAATGGTCAAGCAGATAGTAGCCGCCACAGTGTGCCAATTCCCAGCAGAGGCCTAAGATCTAGGAGCCAAAGCAATGCAGCTAAAAAGAAGGTTCTCTCCTCCTCCCCCTCCTCCATCCTCCGCGTTTAGCTTGATGATCCTCTTGATGCCCATGTCAAGCGCCTGCGGACTGAGCACGTCCTCATCGTCCGCAAGACTTCCTCTATCTAAAGGACCCTTCCGCGACCCTTCAAGCTCCCAGAGCCTCCCCCCACTCTTAACAAAGCTCACAAAATGCCCACCATTACGCTCACTCGTCGGATCCGCATAACTGTCACCGGCTTGCTCGACCGACTTGTGCGCAGCTTCGAATGGCTCGCTGTTGTACAGCATTTCAGCGCGTCGGTCCATATCCAGCGGTATGGCGCGGCTTCGAATCGTTGCGAGATCGGAATCAGGCTTGATAAAGTCGACGGCGGGCCCGTTAATCACGCTGTGCAGCAGACCGATCGAGCCGCAGGCGTGGCCGATGGTCTGCTTGAACCAGATGACCGGCTCATCCGGGCGGCCGGAGCCCGGGTAGGGTTCTTCCTTGTCCGCGTCTTCGGCCTGGCGGCTTCGATCCCACGCTGGTGTCAGTGGGATGATGACCAGCAGGGCCAGGGCGGGACGGGGGATATGTGCGAGTTGTGTTTCGGGATCATCCAGGGTATAGACGTCGTAGAATTCGAGCTCGGATGAGAGACCCAGCGTCGTTGCCAACTGGTTCATTACATCGGGGTTGTTCTCTGCCATTTGCGATGAGTTTCTTTCTAGACAAGCAGCCCATGAGAGCTCAGGTTCCTTACCGAGCATTCTCCATGTTTTCTTTTCCATTTTGGGCAATCAATAGGTGGAGGAGGTCGACAAGTCAGAAATGACGGTGGGATGTATCTATTGAAGCTCCAGAGTGAGACTAAATAGTGGGGTAAGTGGGGTGTTACATACCTATGTAGATGAGGTCACGTGAGTTCCCCCCATCAACAACACCTGAGAGTTGAGTGATCCTATCCTCGCAACACTGTTTATCTTTATTTGGATGGGGGAAGGAAATTTGGAAATGGTCGCGGTTCGCGAGGATGTTAAGGGAGGAGAGGTGTAGGTAGATGACATGATGTTTGCAGTGTGGGATGGGGAAGAATTGCGCGGCTGCTTAGGGGTTAGAATCGGGCCTAGTAGTAGGCATGTTGCCACAGGCAATAACTTGGTCATTGGAATTAGAGTGGATTGTAGTAGCACCTTTATTACTATAGTTTTCAATATGAAAGGGCACCACCGGCACGGCTTGGGCGTCCAGCGTGTACGACGACAGCAGGATCATCACGTCCGCCCAAGATAAAGACCTCGAAGCTGCCTACTGGAAGGACAACCTGATAGGACGAGTCCTGTTTTCACAGGCTGCTGAACGTGCCATGGACGAGGGAAATGGCGGTTTTGACCTCGCCCTTGAAGTTACAGGTTACATCAGGGCCAATATCGTGCAGAGATATATGGCCACCAGCCTCCGTGCCTATTTGCTCGGTTCGAGATCATTCGATCCTATTATGAACAAAATAGAGCAAGGATTTAATGTCACTATTAAGCTAAAGGAGGTTGCTGAGTAGAGTCCTTTTTGCCAACGTCTTAAATTCGTCTTCGGCTTCTTCGGCGTTGAGATCTTCAATCTTCTCTTCCTGAGTTTGGCCTTCTTCTTCTTCACCATTGAGCATCTCCTGGGCAATATCCAAGAGGGATCGCCTATCGTCTGCTGCATTACCATTTTCAACCTGAGACTGGATATACTCTCTTGCCTTCTCGACCATTCGTGACCACAAGCTTCGATCCTGCACTTGCTTGTTCTCCAGCCAGACCACGATTGCAACCGTCACAGCAAGATCATATCCAACGCCTTTAGCACGTAAACCCTCCATGATGCTACGCAACTTCGAACCCAAGATGCCTTCTGCTTCGTCCTGTGGGATCTCAAACCCTCCGTTGGATTTCTGGAACTTTAGAACCCGATGGGTAAATTTTGGGCCGCGACCCCGACCACGCATCGGTTTGGGGCGGTTTCTGTTGAACTCTTTACGACGTTCTGATATAGGCGTGTCTGTGAACACAACTTCGATGGGTTTGCGGCTGTGTGCTGGCATGGGAGCATCATCTGAATCGTCGAAGGGGTCCTTTAGACCAACATGTACGAAATCTTTAGAAGGTTGAAGCATCCGAGTTTGAGGGCTCTGCATTACAGGACTCGAGCTTCTGGCACTTTGAAAAGAGTCAAAGCTCAAACTCAAACTAGGAAAGCCTTGAGTATCCCTGCCAGCAACGGTGCTAGATCGTGCATCATTATCCTCACTAATTCTCACAGTCAAACGGCTAGCCCCAGCTTTCTTGTTGCGTTTCCAGGAAAAGGATTTTAGCGCCCCAGGGTAGGGTCTGGGAGCTAGCAAGTCAATATCTTTTGTATCGAGCTGCACAACCCCTGAGATTGTCGTATCTGAAGAGATGCTCGTGGCGTACTCGAGGCTCTCTGGTACTGACTTGTCAGTTTCTGACTCAGTAACAGACTCTACTGCCACAAAGCTCGTCCACTTTGAGACCAGTGAGTAACGACAACCAAGCCGCTCGCCTTCCTTTTGGGTTAGCTCGTTCTCTTGACTTGAACCTAAGACGATGCGTCCATCACGCTGAACCCAGCTTCTCCCTTCATGAAGATCGCTGAGAAGAGCGCTGCTGGCGAACTGGTGCAGTGTTAAATCCTGCTCTTCAAGCACGAGAAGTTGAACAGGGACCGCTGTTTCTTGGCCTCCGATGGACCTCTTGATCTTGATAACCGACTTGGGGCTTAGCTTATTTGTTTCAGCAAGAATGAAGATCCGGTTTCGGGAAAATGGGCTGAGACTCGAGATATTTCCTGGGGATATTTGAAGAAGAGGTGGCATGTCCGTGTCACCTGCAGCCATCAGCCCATGCATCATATCTCACATAGGAATTTGCCTACCCTTGTTATGGATGTCAATGCCGTCCACTTCTATGGCGATGTTCGAAACATGGCCAGTCATAGCAGCTTTCAATACAGCAACCATGCGTGCCTCCCAGCCTTCGCTGCTCGCAAGCGGAATTATTTCAGCGTAGCCGCCACCTGCATTTGCGATGCCCTCTACCAGCTTAACTGACACGGCATTTCCGATTCCCATTGAGAAGAACCTAACAGCTCCCTCAGACTCTGTGTGCGTTCTGCGCACAAAGTCAATTGTCTTCTGCAATTGCCAGACCTGTCCGTCGGTAAGAACAATAACATCAAGGGAGCCTTGCCCGCGGGATTTGACGAGGGCCTCTAGAGCTGGCAGAAGATCTGTGCCTCCCATGTCATTGGTAAAGCGAGAGACGTAACGAAGCGCCTCGCTCAAGGTGTCATCGTTGTATTGCTGAGAAGCTGGCCACAGCGATGTGTAATTGGAGCCGAAACAGTACAGATTGAATCGAGACTTGGGGAGACCACGTAAGAAGAATTCAAGTGATGACTTGAGTCCCGTAATCTTGTCAAGCATGGATCCTGACCGGTCAGCGAGGAATATCATCTCAGTGTCTTCTACCGGCTTTTGGTCCCGAAGCATGAACCTAGGAGGAATCTCAAGCATCAATGCCGAGGCTTCTTTGCTGTCCGGATGGAATTCAAGAGAAGCATAAGGCAGCTCCTCGTCAATGGCGGGGTGCGCAGAAATGATGAGAATAAAGTCTCTGTCGAGGCAAGCTGGATCACCATCAAGTCTCACTGAGGCAGACGTGGTTTCTGGGGGTCGAGCGCCCGCCACAAAATCAGCCCAGCGCCGACACTGTCGCTGATAGCTTCCTCGGTTAACAATAACTTGATGAGTATCGCTCCGAATGTCACGAATCTCAGTGCTGGTTAGGATGTCGATGTTCACCGATAGTCTAGTGTTGCGTTGTGGACCGGTCTCTCCGAGCTCAAAGCCCGGGTTGCCGTATCTCGGAGCGATAAAGGTTGGGATAGTTAGCACGGTTGTTGTTACATCGTCGGAGAGTGTGTATTTTAGGAAGAAGATGAAGGATAGCTTCACCTCTACCGTTGTATGCGCGGGGATATTCCCCAGTTCTGTTCTAAAGACTTCCGGGCTATTCTGTTCGACAAGACCAGCAGAGTACCCGCCCTTGACTGCATCGTCGAAGGTAGCCCTTGCCTCGGGCTTAGGCTTGACATGTCCCTGGAGGATCTTTGTGGCCCCCACATGGCATTTAAAGTCCACGACACTCGACTCGTGTGGGATGGGGAATTGATACGTTGCCTTTTCAATGTTGGTAGGGGCGTCGTTTCTAAAGGTCTGCGTGACAACTGCTTTGGCCAGTCCTTGAGTGACATTGATCACAAGAGCAACCGAGAATGGCTGCAGCATTGCCTGCCATGTCTGCGGCTTTTCCGGCGCTGGCTGGTATGGGGATGGGGAAGGAGCGGGGGACGGTTCCGGCGGATGATGGGCTCCATCGCGGACTCGCTTCGCGAAGTATACCGATTGATGAAGAGGATTCCGTCCTGGATTTGTCGGTACCCATCCCCAAGAAGTGTCGTCATCGTAGGGATTTGGAGGCTCCACCGCAGAAAAGACAATGCCAGGGACAATAGCCATGATGAAGGGTGAGACTTGATTTTTCTCGTCTGATGAGAGGACGAGGCAGTCCTCGGGCAAAGGATGAGGTATTTATGCAGGCTGTGAGGCTGAGTTGTGCTTGGCAAGGCGCATCTGCTGTGCCTCAAAGCCTTACGTACTGTCGTGTGTATCTGCTCGTGTTCTTGAGGAGGAGAAGTCGATCACTGCTGACAATCACACTCATCATGGGTTCCCCTCTCAATGTTGGCGACATCTATCTCCTGGGCCGGCTCGCATTCAAACTAGGAAACGCTTTTTCAAAAGGACGAAAGTCAGCCCCTGAAGAGTTCCGCGAAGTCGAGAATCAGCTCTACTCTCTGAGCGCAGCCTTGCAACCCTTTCGCAACGAGATCCGCGATGGTCCGATCGGCGTCGCCCTCGGCCGCTCGGGCCTCTCCACGCCAAATGCAACTCAACAGGACGAGGATGAGGATGTCGTCGGTCGCGTTGTTGAAAGTTGCGGAGAAACACTGCGCCATCTTGAGACGGTTATCGAGAAGTACAGTGTTCTTGGGAAGCCGGCTGACAACAAGTCACCCTCCTCTAGCCTTCGCAGCTGGAACGAAAGCATCAAGAGAAACTGGAAGGCAGTCCTTTGGACAAAAGAAGGAGGTGACTTAATGACGCTGCGCAGCAACCTTGCTATCCACACAAACAGTCTGAACTTGCTTCTCGGTGTCCTTGTCAAGTACGCTATCTCTTACTTTGTAGATCTATCACTAACCGAATGAAGCTCGCAGACACACCGAATTGAGGACAAGGTAAATGACAACTATGGCATGCTGCACGACATTCACACCTGGTTCACTAAGAACCTGGAGAATACATCGGTTACTCTACAGCGTCAAACCATACAGCCGGCTGTTACCACCGAGTATCAGAATGTCGAAACGTTTGAGCTTCATGAGAGTCTCGGGACTGGATCTCAACTAGTCTGTCCACAAGCTACTATCAGCCCGAATCTCTTGAGTCACAGGACATCGAAAACCTCGGGTCTTTTTGCTTGTCACTGTTTTGTACCTGGAAGCCAGGTATCTCACCGAGCGAGGGTTGAATCATTTGCTCGTGAGTATCCCAAAGCTTAAGTGGTTCTGAATCAGAATACTGACCCGAGACAGTATCCCCTCTCAGCATTTGCACCCGTGTTGCTGGCGCCGAGAAAATTTTTATGCTTTACAAGATCGCCGATAAATCGAGTGGTATTCTCAATTCTCTATTTGTCAAGAATATGGCTAGATCTGGTAAGGGCTCTCTATTTCATTTCTAGCTCTGCAACTGATATGAAACAGATGTGGCAGAGGTCGAGGAGCTATTCGACCAGCTCACTTTAGACCAGACAAAGCCACTGATACAGCAGGGAACGAGTAATCTCCTCTGTTTTACTGCTGCGTCTGACGAGGAACGCATTCGACCATATATCCTTAACCTGATAGCGTGAGTGTCCCACAAGTTTGTTCTCTACCTTACTTTCATATTTACCTCATTAGTGATACAAGACCATATAAACGGGATATCGAGTCCGTGGCATTCAACATTCCCTCCCAGCGAGTGCTATACGAGAGGTCCGATGTCGAGGCCGTACATATTCTCCACTACAAGAGCACCGACTCGGATGTTTTCACGGCCCAGGATGAGGAGTATCCTTTCTTTCGCTACGACGACCATGCTGAGATTGTCCTGTGCTATTCTGCAACGTCCCGGACAGGCGCTAACGACCTGATTCGTACCACACTCCATTGTAAGTGTCTCTAATAGCCCAGGTCCTTCATACTAAATGGGGCAGTAATGCATTATACTCGATTCCGCTTCGACAGCGCTCGAAAGGCCTTGGTTTTTGAAAAGGTCAATTGCATTGGGCATACCAACCTAGACGACGCTAGCCCAGCTAATGATGTTCAAGTCACAATCTACTTTACGACACTTGAGAGTGGGTTACACCAACGCCTCCTTTTCCTACGTTATGCTGAGCAGGCATACGCACAGGCTGCACATCCTTCACCCAGAAGGTTGAAGATATGCGTCTAGAGCTTTTTATCCATACTCTGCAGTACCCAACTCCCTCTGAGAAGAAGCTCTGGAAACTGTAAGCACCGGAATTTTTCTAATGTGTGAGTTTAGCTACTTACAACGATCGTTCACAGGCAAGCCTCTACCGTATATACAGAACACTTTCAAGTCGGTGATGCAGAAGTCTCCATTCTTGGAAACTTCTCGACAGGCCGGTACCGCTTGACTATCATCAGTCGAGACGGCCTGACTATCGTCAGTCAGGAGCGTAAGTTTCATCCCCTCTATCTGGACCTTGTTGATTCAATTCATACCCACAATCAGCCAAAATACTGAAAGTTCCAGTCCCTGAGACCTTCCTAGACAGCCTGCCAACCGGTGAAAATATCGATCTCAGATCTCCAACTTATGTCGTCCAGCTGAACGAAGTGGGTATACGGCAGGTTAAAAACTACACACAAGGGTTCAGCGTCCTTGAGTTCTCTGATGTGACCGGTATGTTACGCCTTTTCTCCGAATTTTCCTCGCTCGAGGCATGCTAGATCTCATGCAAAGCTTGCTAACTCTACACCCTTATTGTTTGACCAGTGGGGCATCTGTTTCGGCTTGGTCTCGATGATCTTTCTGCGGGGAATCGCTTGCTCTCGATGGATGAGCGCAGTTGATACATGGTTCTCTAGGTCATGGATAACATAATTACCGGGACTTGGAACGTGGCTGGCATGACTTGGTAAACATACAAATCGAGCTTTCGTTCTCTTCGCTATCCTGATAGGCATGCGCGCTGAGTAAAGGACCCGCTATATACACACCGACCCTGCTAGCTACAGCCTATACAGCCCCCATTAAACGGCCACCCACCAGTAGGTCCGGGCTCATGTAGGCGCCAATTCTATTATTACTTGCCCGCGTTGCGCAACCCAAGCCGCGGATTATGGCAGTCATCGAGGTACCTATCGAGATGCCCCTCGAGCAATTTTTGCATTAAGAGGCTGAATAGTCCTGACTTTTTTTTTTTGCAAGGCCGCCCTGTCTAAAATGAATCCCTGACTTGCATGTCCCTGTTTGTACTCCTCAGGCTGCGCAATGGTGGTTGCCAAGTCAAAGGACGCTGTCTAGCCCATGATCGTTCCACGCGTACTATGCTTGATACCATGTACTACAGTATGCGCTGCGGGATATTAATTTAATGACTTCTTTGTGAAGTGTTACTGTTACTCACTTTTACTCACTTTTTATCAAGAGCTTGGCGTGTTCCTAAAAAGAGCAAGACATGAAAAGCTGGAAGGTTGTCGATCCGAAAGAGAGTTAGGGCTAGAGAGATCGCTACATGATCAGAACTCTTCATTCCTCGAGCACAAATTAATGTACAGTACATGTTGTAAGGGGTTCAGCATGCAATAGTAACAGGTCAAGCTGCTTTTTTTTAGTACTTATCCGGTTCGAAACAGGAGGGTCGTAGGTGCTCCAAAATCCTGAGAGCCAAAATCATACCTGCTTAACCACCCAGCAACGCCGCCACCCCCCCTGCCTCCCAACCACGCACGCACAACGCATGAACCTACCCTAATCCCCCTTTGATACAATAAGTAGCCCAGGTTTCAAAAAAAAAAACTGGTCGCCACCAAAAAAGATATCGTCAGCGACCGGATTCGAACCGGCGCGGGCGAACCCAACAGCTACCTTATTACGATAATTCGCGAATTATCGGCTTTCGAGGCTGCCGCCTTAACCACTCGGCCACACTGACTTTGTGTATTTTAAATTTTCTCATTTTTGAGTTATCCCTTAAGTAGCGGCACAACGAATTGAGATGGGTGTAAACAAATGGGTGGCGAGTGGAAGGGTTTGTGCGGGAGTCCGGATTACGGGAACGGATGGGAGGTTTAGGCGGTGTGATGCGAGTTTTCAAAGATTTAACACACTTACTCCTATTGAATAAGCGGCCTAGGATGGTTTAGAGGCTGGGAGGTTACGAGTCGATTGCATGGATTGCATCGATATACATCGAGGAACGTTACGACTCGTGTCCTTGTATGTTGTGCTCGATACACATCACTGTTTTCTTGTCAGATAGGGTAAGGCGGTACAGAGAAGTGACTGTTGCCTCTGTGGCCTAGGTGTAGGGCTAGGGCGTTATCGGATGACCTGATTTACAAGGTATCGCGACCGAGATGCTCTCAAAGATCAAGCACCGTTACAAAACACAGCTCTGCTTAAACCGAAGAGCTTACAGTACGGTTGAAAGAAAGTATCCAGATTCATCTATTACACCTCGCAACGGCGATACTATGTACTGGTATAGTATAGGATAGGATAGTGACAGTGCAATGGCGTGACGTGTATTGTTCGCTGAACAAAAAAAAGAAGAGAGAGAAGGCCGACATGATCTGAAAATGCAAATCCTAGATAGAACAGATGCAAGAGTTCCAGCCTCGAGACCCAGTTAAACACGTGAAATAACAGTGCTGAAGATCCCGGGAAAGAGGGACGTGAACGATTCTCGAGTAGAGGGGAGCCAAGTCATAGAAGAAAAAAAGATAGAGGAAAGGTACAAGGGAAGGATTAGAACAGAATGGCCGAAGACTAAATACGCCCTGCCGATGCAAAAATCATCAGAAACACGGTGGCCCGTTGGAAACTGAGATGGTAGCCAAGAGATTGTATGGTTTTAAACGGCCCCTGTCATGTGGTCGCCGCGCATGGGGTGCGGTTGACGCTGCCAGGTTCCGTTGCTTGGCGGCTGATTGCCAGCGGGCGACGGTGCCATGCGGAATGGTAGCGCTGTGCTTTGTAGAGGCATCCGTGAATTGGTGTTGTGCGAGCTAGCTGAGCGGGAGCCAAGCGAAGTTCGCAGGGAGGGGTCCAGGGTTGAGCTCGAGTCGCCTAGAGGAGTTCGAGACGGACGACGGGTAGGGCGAAACTCATCTGGCTTGTTCTCCAGGGAGAGATGCTCGAGGGATATTGGTGGCGAACGAGTCGATCTGACAGGGTACTGAGATGGATTTGAAGGTACATGTTGGTGTTGAGCTTGTTGAGGGTAGTGCGGGTGCTGATACTGGTGTCGCTGTTGGCTGGATGGAATGTCTCGGGCGACGTTGAGGGGTATCTCCGCAACAGAGGGACGAGAGGGTTTGGTGACTGGGGGCTTGCTGACGACGGGTTTCGGTACAGGTGACGAAGAATCTTCCTTGAGTGATTTCGGGGCCGGAGGTGCTAGGTAAGATTTGCGGTTGTGTCGTTCCATCATGCTAATTGCCCAGTCTTGAAGGTCGACGGGGGTTCGCTTAGCGGCCTGCAGGAATGCATCCTTCTCCTATAGGTGGGTCAGTGATTGAAGTCAAGCAAGTAAGCAGCGAGGGAGACATACATATAGCTCCAGTGGTGTTGGTCGTTCCTCCGGTTTCTTGAGTAGACATTTGGCGACAAATTCGTGCAAAACAGGCGGGAAGGCATCACTCTTGGGTAGCTTAGGAGCAGGCTCATGGACGATTTGCTGCAGAAGATCCAGAATACCCATAGGCCCTGCGCTAGCACGGTCTCCGGCTGTTGAATCCGTCGTATCAAAGGGGAATCGACCGACTGCGAGTTCCATAACCGTCAAGCCCACACTCCAAACGTCTGAGCGCACGGTATATGCACCACCCTGGATACGTTCTGGGGCCATGTAAGTGGAAGTGCCAACAAACGTGTCTGCGATCGAGTTGACAGTTTCGGTTGCAACGCCAAAGTCGCAAAGTTTGATGTTGCCGCGAGAGTTCACAAGGACATTTGAAGGTTTGATATCACGATGCATGATACGATGGGCTTCGTAGAGATACACCAAGCCCGCCAGTACAGATTCGGTAATCTTGCCCAGAACATCCACCCGAATCGGACCAAAGTCTTTGGAAATACGGTCGAGGGAACTTGGGGTGAGCTGTTAGCAGGTCCACTAGCTACAGGTCGTCCGTCGCAGAAGAAAAAAGGGTTCTACATACCCACAGTCCATGTACTCCATGCACAACACGATGTCTCTCGCTTCGTTCTGGAAGGCGCCATAAAAGGTCACGATGTTTGGAGAGTTGCAATCATGGCCGACTTGTAGCTCGCGTATAATCTGCTTCCGCACGTTCTCTTTGGCATCGACACGAATGATCTGGTAATGTCAACAAAGCCCACCTCGTCTCAGAACGTGATACCGTACCTTCCGAGCCATGACGACCTTGGTCGAAGCATGCATAACCTTTGACACGGTTCCACCATTTCCGGCACCAAGTTCCTTCAGGGTAACCAGGTCTTCACTGCGAAGGTCTAACCTGAACTCTAGACCAATCTCCAGTGTATCCGTGCGGGTGCTTTCGCTGTTACCGATCGCTCCGGGCACCTGAGCATCTCCATCGGACGGGTTGGCGGCAGGCTTCGGAGCTGAGTTCAACGCCAGTCCTTTGACATTTTTGCGCTTCAGCGTTCGCGATTTGAATTGATCGGCCATAGCTGCGGCGGCGATAGGACGCTGGGTACCTCGGAGTGGAGGGGTAGGGTCGGGACAGGAAATCGAGGTAAGAGGGAGCGGTGCGGTCGACAGAAATAGACGGCGAGGAACAAGGGGTAAATTTTAGAGCAGCGAATAGCTGATCCGTAAGAGAGCAAGCCTGGTTGTTTGTTGGGCGCCGAGATGCAGACAAGCGCCGTCAGTCCGAACCAGCGAGGTGGTGGGGTTCCCCTGGACTACTGCGGCTGCCGGTGTCTGATAAAGTCTTGCAACGGACTCAAAGCCCACCGCGCAGAAATTGACGCGGTTTCAAAGAGCTTCAGAAGAGGAATCAATAATGAAACGAGACCGGCCGCTCGGGGATGGAGGGATATCGCTGCGACCGCTGGAGGATGGCGGACGAGTGTGGATGGTGGAGCTTCGGGCGGAGATGGAGATCGAAACACAGGCGCGAAGAGGCGAGAGCGAATAGTAGCGGCGTTCCAGAGCTTTAACCTACAGACCCAAGAGCAGGCCAGTGATTTTCGTGGGAGAAGGGACTGAAACTGCATGGCAGGGATCACACCAGCAGGGGACTTTGACTCTTATGAGTCTTATCTGGTCCCTGAAGAGAAACATTGAACAAAGGCTACGACCGCTTCCATTCAATAGTTCCGTCTGGGATGTGCCGGACTTGGCTCCTAAAAAAGAGAACAGATTTCCTGTCTGTCTCTACTCCGTATACGTTGTTGATCCTTGATCAAAAATCTCTTATGTACTAAATAACTTGATTTATCCGAGTTAATCGAGATGGATGCGATGTCCTGAACTCTGAAAATATTTGGTTGATTGCATGACTGGTGGTGATCCTCCGGAAATCCAAAGATAACCCGTTTCACGTGATTCTAAACTAGCCACGCTCGAAGCAAGCGCCACAGCTCCCGGGCGGTGAACGCGACAGAGACCGACCCAAAAGAACTCCGGCGAACCAGCCATTATTCATGCTGGAGCAGTCGTTCTTTGAGCGTCTCCCAGACTTTTCCAAGGCAGCCTTCGTCGACTCGGTGCCTAGGCGCCTGTTCTATTAAAATCCTGCTTGGCCCAGATTCCTCTGACATCTGTCACCGCAACTCCTCTCACCTTCCCCAACACTCCTGATCACAAGGAACCCACGAACACAATGAGCACCCGGGATTTAGTTGTGGGGGAGGCCATCCTGGATGAGGACGAGAATGAGGATGAGCTTGTCGATGACTATGATGGTGAGGGAGATGAGCGCAGAGCCGACCGCGGCGCGGATCACTACGATTCGAGTGAAGAGGATGAAGATGAAGACGATGATGAAGAAGCAGCTAAAGCAGTATGTGAAAGCCTGATGACTCAAGTCGCATACGTGGCACTATTTCTGTACGCTAACTCGGCGTCTCATACAGGTCCGAGAAGGTTTCATTGTTGACGAAGACGAAGAGGACGAGGAACACAAACAGCGCCGGCGAGAGCGGCGAAAGCGAAGACGCGAAGAGAGAGAACGTGAAGATGAACACCTGGACGATGAGGATCTGGAATTGATTGGCGAGCTCAATCCTGAGCTTCAGTCTGCAGCTGCAGCAGAAGTACGGTCTCCTTCGGCTTTTCAGGACCGGCCATTCTCCCTTGCGAGCGCATGCTAACCGGTATTAGTCGAAATTCAAGCGTTTGAAGCGCGGTAACAAGGATCGAGATATGCGACAAGCGTCACAAGCTATTGACGATATCTTTAATTCGGACGATGACGATGAGCCTGCTCCGGATTACGGCCGACCAGGCCACAGAAGACACGGCAACGATGAGATGGAGGATTTCATTATTCAAGATGAATTTTCCGATGACGAACTACAACAACAACGAGAAGATATTGAAGTTGCCCGTCCCAAAAAGTCGGTCGGCTTTGGAGTTGCGGATACCGCCGGGCTCGACGAGAACGCCCTTGAGGACATGCGCCTCGCTTTCGGAGATGGAAGGGATTACGACTTCGCTCTCGATTTGGAAGACGAGGAGGAGGAGCGGGAAGAGGATGTCGAGAAACACCTAGATCTCAAAGACGTTTTTGAGCCGTCACAACTTGCGGAGAAAATGTTGACAGAGGAGGACAACCAGATTCGTCTCATAGATGAACCTGAGCGACATCAAATCGCCCGCAAACCCTATCGCAATGTTGTGCTGACAGAAGAGCAATTCCGTGAAGAAGCTGCGTGGATTGCCAACCTCATGCTGTTGAAGAAGCGTCTCGAACCCCAGCTCCGGGAGCCCTTCCAGCGCTCAGTTGCCAAAGTACTGGAATTTCTAGTCACGGACGACTGGGAGGTGCCATTTATCTTCCAACACCGCAAAGACTACATGATCCACACAGTCAAGGTCCCTACGGATGGGGCAGGTGACCCCGATTCCAGCTCAGGGTACACTATCCGCGCGGAGAAGCTTCTTAACATGACGGACCTGTGGGATATCTTTGACCATGATCTCAAGTTCAAAGCGCTGGTGGAGAAACGCAACACCATTCAAAAGACCTACGACAATATTCGCAGTGTCTTCTCCGTCGAGGATGTGATTGTGGACGAAATGCTACCCACCGCGACAACAATGGAGGAGCTACAGGATATCCAAGATTATATCCATTTCCAATACGCCGGTGAACGAAGAGATCTAGAATTAACAAACGGCGATGCCGGTGAAACTCAGCGGCGAAAAGCGCAGACAAAGAACTTCTTTGAGAGGGTTCGCAACAGCAAGGCTTATGGCCTCGTCCGTGGGTTTGGTATTACCGCAGACGCGTTTGCCCAGAATGCTCTGAAAGAAGGACGCCGCCAGTATACGGAAGATCCCGCTGAGCGTCCGGACGATATGGCAGATGGGTTTGTGGACAATGACTTCGGCAGTTCGTCTCAAGTTGTCAAGGCCGCTAAAAGTCTGTTCGCGGAAGAAATTGTAATGAGCCCGAAGATGCGCAAAGTGATTCGCCAGGCGTACTACATGAATGGTGCTATCGACTGCTTCCGTACAGAAAAGGGCCTGCGCCGCATCGACGAGCAACATCCGTACTACGAGTTCAAATACCTTAGGGATCAACAACTGAGTGACATCGCCCGCCGCCCAGAGCTGTTCCTCCGCATGCTGAAGGCGGAAGAAGAGGGCTTGGTGGAGGTCAAGGTGCGCTTTGAGAACTTTGACCATTTCCGACAGCGTCTATACCCCGATATCGAATCCGACAACTACAGTGAACTTGCAGATTCTTGGAATCGCATGCGACGCGAGGTTGTGGATTTGGCCCTTGGAAAACTAGAGCGTGTCATCAACCGCAGCGTCAAGGAAAACATCCGCCAAGAATGTGAGAACCACGTTGCAAAGGAATGTCGCGAGGCGTTCTCCCAGCGCTTAGACCAAGCTCCATACAAGCCTAAAGGCATGATCTTGGGTACGGTCCCTCGTGTGCTGGCCCTGTCTACCGGTTCTGGCATCGTCGGCCGGGAACCAATACATTGGGCCTACGTCGAGGAAGACGGTCGCGTCCTTGAAAACGGCAAGTTCGTTGACCTGTCGCTTGGTGATGTTGATCGTGGGGTCGCTGACGGCAAGGATGTGGGAGCTTTGGTTGAACTCGTGGCTCGCCGACGGCCGGATGTCATCGGCGTGTCCGGCATGTCTCCTGAGACACGGCGACTCTACAAGCTACTCTCAGACATCGTGGAATTGAAAAACCTTCGAGGTGCAACCTACACAGACGACCGTGACGACGAGGTCAGCGACCGTTTAGAGGTAGTTACTGTCAATGATGAGGTGGCACGTCTCTACCAACACAGTGAACGCGCGAAGAAGGATCACCCCAGCTTTGCTCCTCTCACCCACTACTGTGTGGCGCTCGCAAAGTACCTACAGAGCCCTCTGAAGGAGTACGCTTCGCTAGGTCGGGACATTGTGTCCATCCAATTCAAGCCAGGTCAACAACTGGTGACACAGGAGCTACTGCTGAAACAGCTGGAAACCGCGCTCGTCGACATGGTGAACCTCGTTGGTGTTGACATCAATGAAGCCGTCTCGGACCCATCCACAGCTAACCTGCTCCCTTATGTCTGTGGTTTAGGGCCACGTAAAGCAGCACATCTTTTGAAGATTGTGAATATGACTGGAGGAGAGGTCAACAACCGATATTCTTTGCTAGGAGTCGGCGTACAATACCCAGCCATGGGTGTGAAGGTATGGAACAACTCTGCAAGCTTCCTCTACATCGACTATGAGAACGCCGATCCGGACGCGGACCCCCTCGACAACACCAGAGTACATCCCGAAGACTACGACATTGCCCGCAAGATGGCAGCGGACGCATTGGAATTGGATGAAGAGGACATCAAGGCCGAGACAGATGAAAACGGAGCGGGCGCCATTGTGCGCAAACTTCTTCGCGAGGAAGCCCAAGATCGTGTCAATGACTTGATTCTGGAAGAATATGCGGAACAACTGGAAAAGAATCTCAACCAGCGCAAACGTGCTACACTTGAAACGATACGAGCAGAACTCCAGCAACCCTACGAAGAGTTACGGAAGCAATTTGTTTTCCTCGGCTCTGACGATATATTCACAATGCTTACCGGCGAAACAAATGACACACTGGCTGAAGGCATGGTGGTCCCGATCTCCATCAAGCGCATCAGCGACGACCATATTGAAGGCAAGCTTGACTGTGGTATCGACGCACTGGCAGGTGAATCAGAGATGACCGACCGGTACGATATCCCTGTGCGGGCATTATACTCCCTTCACCAGACGGTACCAGCCAAGGTCATGTTCCTAAACAAGAAGACGTTCACCTGTAACGTGTCGCTTCGCGAGGAACAAGTCAGTCGGCCGTCACGTCCAGCTGCTGATCGGGTACACACCGGGGAATGGGATTCCCGCCAGGAGCAGCAGGATCGTGAAGCGCTTGAAGCCACGACACAAAGTGGCGGGCGTACGATGCGTGTCATTAAGCACCCACTCTTCCGTCCGTTCAACTCCACGCAGGCAGTGGAGTTCCTGGGCTCGCAGAGTCGCGGCGATGTGGTGATCCGGCCCTCTTCAAAAGGACCGGACCACTTGGCGGTCACTTGGAAGGTGGCCGATGGTATCTTCCAACATATTGATGTTTTGGAGCTGGACAAAGAGAACGAATTTTCCGTTGGGCGAACACTCAAGGTCGGAGGTCGCTTTACGTACAGCGATCTGGATGATTTGATTTTCAACCATGTCAAGGCAATGGCTAAGAAGGTGGACGAAATGATGCTGCATGAGAAGTACCAAGAAGGCACGAAAGACACCACATGTACGTCATTAATCTGTTTTCTCCGTGGGGCACTCCATATACTAACCAAATACCCTTAGGTCAATGGCTAAATACATACACCAAGGCCAATCCACGACGGTCTGCATACGCGTTCTGCATCGATCCCAAGCACGCAGGATATTTCTTTCTTTGCTTCAAGGCTGGAGAGCACGCGCAAGTATACAGTTGGCCGGTGAAGGTAATTCCGCAGGGTTACGAGCTACAGCGCAACCCTTACCCAGACATGCGGGCCCTGTGCAATGGATTCAAGTTGTTGTTTGCCAATATGCAATCTGGAAAACGGCGCTGATGGACCGTGTATTTCTATTTATTGTTATCTGTGTCATCATCTTTTCTTTTTCTCGATTGTGTAATATTCCTCGACTTGTTTGTACTGCTGGGACAGGTGTCCTCTTGGCCTTTTTGATACATAGCATGGCAGGAGAAAAGGAGCCATTGAGCACGGATAGTGCGGTAGAATCCAAAGATATTCTTAATAATGACAAGCGCAAGAGCCGTGGTTCCTGAGCAAAAGGTCCATGTGAAGAGCACGCCCTGAAATGTGGCCTCGGCGTTTCTCGGAGGCTCAAAGGCTCTCCGCATTCCACCAGATGACAGATTATTAAATAATAAGGCCCGACATGACATTTCTCTCTTCCTTTTCTTCCTTTCTTTGTCTTTTTTCCTCAATCTCTTGGATTACACACTCATCTGCCCCTCACCTGCATAGATAATTCTCCGACTCTCACCTGGCAGCTGTGCTACTGTCGATGGTCTCGTGAACCCGTGTCTCCCGCTCTCCAGGCACCGACTTAAATCACACACCCCTCATAAACCCTTCGCTCCACCGCGACACGTCAATCGGACCCTGCGCAGTCGTCTGTCGTCATAACCGGCGTTTCTGCCCACTCTCGCAGCCATGGCAGCGATGGAAGAGCTTGAGGTTCACAGCAAGGTGAGATAATCCGCGCCCGCAAATGCGACCAGCAACTACAACAACCGTTCCCTAACCAACTCTCATCCTCATCACAGTCGTACTTTGTCCGTTGGGTCCCCATCAAATCCGACCATACTATCTCCTGGAGCATCCAACCGCACAAGAAATCGCTCAATTTTGGCATCTTCAAGCATCCCGGTCAATCCGGCGTCCTCAACACCCCTAACCTGTCGAGCGATACTCCGAGCAATGATTCGAGTGAGAACCTCGCGAACGGCAGCTCGCGGAATGCCTCTACTTCTCTCATTGAAAAGTTGACGGCGATGGGATTGAAGCAGATTCGCTGGGTAGGAAAATGCGAGGCCGACAAGATCGTTCAGGGAACCTACGATGTCCCTCCGAATGAGGGCGGCAACTATGCGCTGGTCTTTGACAACACGTTCTCAAAACAGATTTCCAAGACATTGACCCTTGTGCTGCTCACGTATCCGACTGCGTTGCCTCCGCAAGCTGTTCCGACGGTCCATACCCCCAGTCTACCTACACCAGGGGAAACCAATGAGATCGGGAAAGCTTCGGTGTCGCGAAGGCGGGGTAACAGCCTTATAGCGAGAATGCCGCCACAGATTCAAGTTCAAGAGGGAAGTGATTCTACGACTACAATACACACGGGGCTTCTGCTCAAGCGTCGCCGTAAGCGTCATCAGGGATGGGCACGGCGGTTCTTTTCGCTCGACTTCACCTCTTCTACCCTATCCTACTTTCACGACCCGAACTCTGCTACTCTCCGGGGCTCAATTCCATTGAACCTAGCGGCTGTAGCGTGCAACGAAAAATCGCGAGAGATTTCAATCGATTCCGGCACAGAAGTCTGGCATCTCCGCGCGCGCAACGACGCCGAATTTGTGGCGTGGAAGCGCGTGCTAGAAAAAGCATCATCTTCCAAGAACGCCGCGGAAGATGACTACGGTCACTCGCCGAAGCATCTACACCCGCACGCGGCGCTCCGACTACCGGCGCAGCGTTTTCTCTCCAACGCTGCCGAAGAGCGCGAATGGACACAGGTTGCGGACTTGGTCAGCCGTGTTTCGGGATCCCGTGATGCTGTCCGGCGCCTGGCCAAGGACACCGATCCCAAGTATATCAGCCCCCAGCCACCACCATCGCGTGGGCGGTCCGGAAGATCTCCAAGCCCTCATCCTGCGGAGCCAAATGGCGATGAGAAGCGCTCGTTCTGGAAGCGCAAGACTTCCAATGCGGCATCCAAACTAGCAGCCCCCAGCGACACTTCGGTCGAGCGCAAACCTGGTGGCCTTGCTAGTACAGAGCAAGCCAGCGATGTCCATGACGGTCTCATGGCCCTTTTACATGATCTCGACCAAGTCGTTAGCGAGTTCTCGGTCCTGATAGCGCAGAGCCAGCAACGCCGTCAACCCCCAGAGCCCACTGCTGCATCGCGATTGAGCGTAGAATCGGATAGGTCCGAGGAATTTTTCGATGCGGTCGATGGCGAGTCGCCATTGCTTACGATTAAGGGCGACAGCGATGAGGAGGAGGATACAATCGCAGACGGCTCCGCGGATGCCACCGCCGACGATGCTCCGTCCGACAGCGAGGACGACGTGTCAGAACCCCGCGCAAGCATCGGTGGCGCTCACGATCAATACTCTCCACTATTCCCGGCGCGGCCTAAATCACTCACTCCCCTCCCGCTAGACACTGTCTCCCGCCGGAACAACATCTCCGCGCCGACAGTGATGCCTCCAAGCCTCATCGGCTTCCTGCGCAAGAACGTTGGCAAGGACCTGTCACAAATCTCCATGCCCGTCTCCTCCAACGAACCCCTATCCCTCCTCCAACGCGCCGCTGAAATTATGGAATACTCCTCGCTCCTCGATAAAGCCGCGCAGCTTCCAGATCCTAACGACCGCCTCCTCCAAGTAACCGCCTTCGCCCTTTCCTCCCTCTCGTCCAACCGCGTGCGCGAGCGCGCAATCCGCAAACCCTTCAACCCCATGCTCGGCGAAACCTTCGAACTCGTCCGCGAGGACATGGGCTTCCGCTTCGTCGCGGAGAAAGTCTCCCACCGCCCCGTGCAACTCGCCTACCAAGCAGACAGCAAAGACTGGTCCCTAACCCAGTCCCCGCGGCCTTCGCAGAAATTCTGGGGCAAGTCCGCCGAAATCGTCACAGAGGGCAAGCTCCGAATCACGCTGCACCCAACCGGTGAGCACTTCTCCTGGGTTCCCGCGACCTCGTTCCTGCGCAACATCATCGCAGGCGAAAAGTACGTCGAGCCCGTCGGCGAGATGACCGTCATCAACGAGACCTCGGGCGCTCGCACAATCTCCACCTTCAAAGCAGGTGGCATGTTCTCCGGCCGGTCCGAAGAAGTCACAACGAAGCTCATCGACGCCTCGGGCCGCGACTCCCCGCTCGGTCTCGCGGGGACCTGGACGGCCACCCTGCAGTCGACACGCAACGGCTCTGCCTCTGCTACCCTCTGGACAGCCGGTGCCCTCGTCAACAACGCACCCAAACACTACGGCCTCACCACCTTCGCCGCCTCTCTGAATGAAATCACGCCCATCGAGGAGAAGAAACTCCCCGCCACGGACTCGCGTCTCCGGCCTGACCAGCGCGCCCTGGAGGACGGGGACGTCGACCGCGCCGAGGAGGTGAAGGTCCAGCTTGAAGAGGCGCAGCGCGCGCGGAGACGCGAGATGGAGAACGCAGGCGAAAACTGGGAGCCGAGATGGTTCTCGAAGGTTGATGAGGCGCCGGAGGGCGAGTCCATTTGGAGGCTGAAGACGGGCAAGGAGGGGTACTGGGAGGAGAGGACGAAAGGGAGCTGGGGCTCCGTTCTGCCGGTTTTTCAGACTTGAGTTGTGAAACACTGATTGCACTAAGACCTTGAAGGCTCAGTTTGGAATCAGAGTAAATAGAAGAGCGTATGCTAGATCTGGTTTTGTGGATGTAGAAAAGGGAATTGGTACGTGTGGTGTGTTAGAGGATAACTGGTATGGGAAGACATACATGGTTGGCGATAGATCTAGTGCGTGTATGCCGTTTATGAACCGTTATTTATGACTCATTGATCACTCAGTTATTTTGATGTCTGGCGGAAGATTTATTTATTTTTATTCTTTTTTTTTTGGTTCAGGCGAATACATCCTTAAATATTTCTGGACTAGGCGTGTTATCTCCAATGGCATATATACATATAAATATGTGCATTGTTTTGTGGCTCACGGGGCAAATGTGATTACGTTTGTACTTTACTTAGATGATTCGAGAACATGCGACAATAGAAAGAAGCATCGATTACTATAGCGCTATCCAAGTCTCAGGCTCCGAAACGAGAGAAGGGCCGTATTTAATGTAAACCCTGATACTGCAAAAGGCACACTAGATGTGCTGCCAACGTAGGCAAGCGCCAAGGAAATGTAAATCTAAGGATTAATTGTCTTGAAAGATAGCAAAACAGACAGATGTAAAAAGAAGACAAGAGGTATCACATAATAACATATCATTAACAAAATAAAAGAAGATACGGTCAGTCCTCATCGGGGTACTCTTGCATCGCCCAGCGCCGGTTTTGTCGCGTCCTCGCAGCCTTCTTCGGAGCATTGCGATCGGCCGGCGTATCCATGCGGACCATCACCACGGGCAGACTATCAAGGACCGCACGATTACCCTGGAAGTAGTGGACGGCGAAGCCACCCTGCAGCACGCGGCGTAGCGAATTGAGACGGATCCACTTCCACCAGCGGTCAATGTGCATCACGCCCTGGCGGCCGATTTTGACGCTGAGCTTGTTGCCGTAATGGCGATTCGTGTCTTGATCGATGGCGGTGCTGTACATGGGCCCGCGGCGTGGGTTGGCGACGGTTGTGCGGATGGATGCGAAGTTGGTGTGGAGGCTCTTCTTATCGCGCTTGCTGATGCGTTTGGTGTGGACTGTTGCCAGGGATTGCAGTTGGCGCTCGAGCTCGGGCGTGTTGTGGTATGCGTTATAGCGTTTGATGAGCTTAGGGCCGGTGCGGAAGGTTTCTTCTTCGGAGTCGCTGTCGTGATGACCGTGAGCATCTTCGTCCTCGCCTTCGTCATCGTCGTCCTCTTGAGGGGTGTAGCTCTTTTCATATAGCAGAGCGATGTTCTCCCCAGCGGCAATCTGAACGTTCGATTCGCCGCTCGTCAGCTGATCCATAAAGATCTGGATCGAGTCTTCGCTTTCACTTTCAAGATCTTCGATCTCTGTTGCCATGAAGCCCCATTCCTGTAGCGCCGCGGTGACGCACGCAGAGTCGTCCTGCGCATCAATGGACTGTCCGTCCGAAGCAACAATGTCCAAAAGGAATGTCATTTGGTCCAAAATACCATCATCCCCAGCACCGCCAAACATGGTGCATGTGCCCAGGCAGTGGATCGCTGCCGCCTTCACAGCAGTGGACGTCGAGTCGCGGATCGTACGGGTGAGCAGCGGCTCCGCGTGCTCAAAGATGGTATAGTCCGACGCGGTAATAGTCAAGAGCTCCAGAGCGCGCATGGCCAGTGTGGACTCTCGCACACTAGTTTCAAACTTGATGCTGCGGCAAAACGCAGCCAAAAGGTCCGGGACCTGACGGCGAATCGACTCCTCCACATAGTGGAACTTAGAGAGGCGGCAGTACGCAGCATAAGTCTCTTCGCGACCTAACACACTGCTGCGCTTGCGATCTAGAATATCTTCGACGACTTCATGGAGTTCGTGAGCCCAGTCACCGTTATTTACCTCCGCGTCAAGGCTGTCTGCTTCGTCGAGAGAACCGAGGCTGCACGGGATTCGAAAATTAGCATCTCCGCCGACTATGACATCATTATGGGGTGCGGAGGCACAAAAATCATCCGAAAAGTGTACTGACCTGATTGCAGTGTCATCGCTGAGATAGTTTGCGTCCTCGTCATCTGACGCTTGCCTGCTTGCATTTCGAGAGGTGTGGTGAGAGTTTTGGGCAGAGTTTGTGCGCGAGGTCCGACGTGAGCCTTCCCGAGACGCGGCTTTGCGAGAGATGGTTTTACCGCTCTCGAGCACCTGGCGTCGAAGATCAGGCATGTTGAAGGCGGAGATTTATTGAAGAGGGGTTAAGACGGTACTCGAGAACAAACGAGGGTGCCTGTTCACGTTGAAAGTTCGAGCGATAAGAGGTGTAGATGTAGTGGATTCGAGTACGAATACTGAGGAGTGCAGTTATCAGACGGCACTATTTATACGGTATTGAGTCCGGGGAAAATAGAGTTATTCTTTGAGAGATGTATGACATTGTAGCCTCAGAATAAAGAGTCAAGGCGTGAAGGTAGGCATGGATGTTAGAGAGATGAAAGGCGAACAAGAAAGATGCGAGGAGAACAAGCAAATAAATTAGTTTTCGGTTCGCATGACGTGGGTTCCCACTTGCTGCTGCTCTTCCTCCACGCTCGACGCCAGAGTTTACTTTGAGTTATGGAGCGCGGATAATCACCTGAACATCTATTAGGTCCCTTTTTTATTGCTTGGTAATTTTATATTGACCCCTCTCAGAATTTTCATGCTCTGCATTTTGCTGCAGAGTGAAACCTCAGGCACCAATCAAAAGTTGGGCTATCACCACGTGATGCGGGGTATCCTTATCGATGCGGAAAAAGAACTGCCACAAACCACAAACAAACCACTGAGTATATACTGGTTGATCTGACCCATTTAATATACTAGTGCTTTGTCTCTGAATAGATAAGAATCTCAAAGAACAGTCACTAAAAGAGAAAAACACTTTCAACCCCACTCCCAAGGCCATGGATTATGGCTCAGATCCCTATCTGCTTATAAGCAGAAGGCAGTCTACAACTAATGGCTTCGCAAGATTTTTAAAGTCAGCATGTGTAGACTAAAGCTATATAAATAAGTGACCCGACTTCCTTTCCCTTTTGCATTTCCTGTCATATCTGACTACTTCAAAGTTCGCCCCGGTGTTGCCTGCCTGTACTTTCGAGCACCTAATCCATTCTCTGGACTGGCCGGCCGGCTGATTTACAAAGTCTCACATAACACTACCTCCTCACCACAGTACAATATCCATTATTACGGCACCCAAAAAGCCGAATCCCACCATCACCATTGATCTTCCAAGTGTCCCTGCTGCATCATCATCATCTGTGTCATCTCCTTCTTCCTCGCAATCATTGCTTCCCTGGTCGGAGGAGGCAACCACCTTTGCGCAGATCATGGCGATACTAACATCCTCTGTCGAAAGCTCGTCAACTACATCATCGTAGCGTGCCCGTGGTATGTTAGGAATACTAGACAGCAGCGGCAGCAGCGACCTTTTTTCACTTGATAACTCTTCTATACCTTGATGTATGATTCTGCCTGTATATGTCAGCCTCCGTTGTTTAAATGGCTTGGCTAGTTAGGTCTCACAGCGTGAAGGGAGGCGTGCCTGGTCAATATTTTCTGTACGAATGCATGGGAAGGGGGGGGCTTCTGGAACTGCGGCCTTAACAGAGAACCTGTATCGACCTGTTCCCGTGGACATCCCCGAGCTCTCCAATATCAGCTGCAGGAATACGATATGCTGTACCCTGCGAAATGGGCCTTTCAAGCCTAGATGCCCATAGTAATTCCAAAAGGTCATATCAATCAATATGTACATACATGTATAAATTGGCTTGACGTGAATATATCCTATGTAGTATAGCATCATGACGGCCCACCGGGGCTACGAGTCGAGCATGGAATATAAAGCATCCTGCTGCCAATTTTCATACTATCACCGCACAACCAACCCAGTAATCCCCCTCAAATACCGCGCGCAAATCGTACAAGCGCTCGCAAACATACAAACCCCGGTGAAGACAATAACCCAGCGATACGACATGGATGAGGACGACGAAGCCCCAGCAGACCGCGAACTAGCAACCAACGAACCCCCAATCGGCCCCGCAAGCACATTCCCGATTCCCTTGCCAAAATTTAGCAAGCTAAAGACCATCGGCGCAGCCGTTACGTCATCCGTGATCGCTGTGCTCATCCGCGCCCAGATGGCCGTGAACCCGGCGCCGAAGAAGCCGTATACGATAGCGAACATGATGAGCACGGGAAGGGTGGTCGCGAGTCTCCACATCGTGAGGCAGGCGACTGCCGCGACGACGGTGGATGTACAGGCGAGGATGTTGAGTGGAACCTTGTTGCTGCGATCAGAGAGTGACCCGAAGACGAACTGTCCTCCGACTTGGAAGACGCTCATCAGTGCGAGAAGGATTGCGCCGCTGCGGTCGCCGAGCTCCAGGGCTGACGCGTGAGAGGGCAGATATAGTGCCGGGAAAAAGTACCCGAATCCCTGGAGGAGGTTCGCAATGGAGTAGAGCCAGAAGAGCGGGCTGCAGAAGAATGTCCAGTTTATTCTAGGGATGTTTGCGTGCTCCATTGAGGGTGCCGGCAGACGGCCCTTTAGCAGCGGGATCAGCGGTCCCGTGAGCAAAGTGAGTCCTACCGCGACAGCGCGCAGCGTCGTTCGGTACCCGTATCTCGCGAGTAGGGCCTGCAGTACGAAGGGCATGATGGAACCCGAGACGCCGGAGGCGCCACAGAGGAGCCCGTAGGCCATCCCGCGGCGCGCGATCCAGTACTCATTGACCATGCTGAGGATGGGGTAGTAGAAAATGAGAAAACCGAGGCCGTAGGCGACGCCCTGGGTGAGAATGAGGAATTCGAGGGTGGATGCGAAGGAGCCGAGGACGAGGCCGAGGATGCAGATTGGCCCTGGAAGGGATCAACTCTCTGTAGTATATGCTGGAAGTTGGGAGGGAGGAATGAACGCACAACCGATCCAGATCATCTGGCGCCGCCACTTCTGGTACCGCTGGATAATCGGCATGATGACCGGCGCTCCTAGATACCCGAGTCCAGATGCTATCGTGCCCACGACGCCGATGTAGCGGTTGTTAGCGAACTCAGGGACGTTGGAGTAGTAGTCTTGGAAAACGCCGAAAGAGAGGGGGAAGCCTGGACGCAAATGTATCAGTCATGAAACTAACAATTTGATTTACGAGAGGAATTTACCCCAGAGTAAAGTCTCAAACACAAAAGCTGCGCAGAGCAGTCTCCACGCTGCAGGACCTCCATCTACTGGGGCAAGCTCTTGTCCGGCTTCTCTGCTGCTTATAGGCACTCCCTCTACATCTTCCGGGTAGGTGGATACTCTTCGAGTATCATCATGTGCTAAAGGCGCTGTGACTGATTGAGGTGGGACAGTCACCAACTCAGTATTGCTCATAGCGAGGGATATGACTCCAAAAACAATGAATGGAAACAAAAGAACATGCCGCTATTGCAAGGACCTTTTTACCCTGTCGCCCGCGTCGTTAAAATGGGTTTACCGAGGCTCGTTCTCTCGGCTAAGGTATGTGGTCTTCCTTATAGATCTTAGTCTCGGAGGCTAGTCTCCTACATTAGGTAGCAGCGGTAGTTAAGAGGGCAAGAACGTGAATTCCTCTACGCCAGACACCTAAGAAACCACTATACCAGGCCTCGTCAAGAGCGGCAATCAAAATCTCCAAAGGAAGCATAAAAGGAAATCTCTGTGACCCAGTTTCACCACCTAGACCCTTGACTTCTATATATCTATATACATTTTTATGGCTATCAGACGATCTCAACCTACCTACACCCTCCTCAGAACAACCATCCGCCCGCCCTTACTTTCCCCCTCCAAAATCCCAAACTCCTCCGTAGCAAGAACACTCAACCTCCCCTCTTTTTCCAACCTCTCCACCTCAGCCTTAAACCCCATAGTCACCCAAACCTTATCATGAACGGTAACAACAACAACCCCCGTCTCAGCCGCAGCAACCCTTACAAACTCCCCCAGCACGTTCGGTCCCACGTGGCCTTCTGTTAGTGTTCCGACGCAGATAACGACGTCGTATGTTCCTGAGGGTTTGGGGATGGGGTCGTTGAGGTCTGTGTGTGTGAGAGAGGTGTAGATGTTCTTTTCGCGCGCGACGGAGAGCATGCCCTCGCTGAGGTCGAGGCCGTCGAGCTGCAGGGTGAATTCGGATTTGTTGGACAGTGCCGAGGTGGAAATGTATGTTCCGACAAGACCTGTGCCGCAGCCTGCGTCGAGAATTTTTAATGGCTCTGAAGTCCTGGATGTTGAGGTTGTTTGGGAGGAGGAGGAGAATGAGGTAGGGAGGTATTTGAGAACCGTCTCGACGGCGCGACGCGGAGAGGCATACCCCGCGCCGTTCAGATCTGTGTCGTAGAGCGAGGACCATTCGTTGTAGAGCGTGCGGGCTTCGGTGGTTGTCGAGAGAGCGTATGCGCGCGCTAGGTACTCGTCTGGTGGGACGCGGGACATGGTGATGGATGGCGATTGATAAGCGTACGATGGGTTAAATTGACGTGGAGTGGTAGAGCGTCCACGGTATGGAGGGAGTTGCTGGAAATTACGGGAGGGGGATTCAGAAATATGTACGTTGAATATGAACCCCGCGCAGGGATAGATAGCATTATGCGGGGGTCAACGGCCGGCGAGCAGATGCCCCGCAGCAACCGACTAAACCCCCAGCTCGAACTTCAAGTTTTGGGCTGCAGCACGCGACACGGCGGTTTCTTGTGCCGTCGCCGATATCTGTTTGAGTGCTGTTCTTTGCTGGACTCGGCTTTGAGCTCGGGGAGTCAGTCATGAATCTATCGTCGTCAATCTACACCCACAATAAGAGTTTAGCAAGGCTGCAAGTACACTGGGTATCATTTTGCCATTCAGCTATTGCCGGTTTGTCACCAGCTGTATAATCCTCCGAGCCTGGCTCCCCTCCAGATACTCCCGGCCTTCCCTCTGTCGGCTATCCTCATCATAATCTTCATCCCCACCCTGCTCAAGATCAACTTGCAGACTCGCCTCATACGCCGCCGTAACCGTCTCCTCATCGACCCGCAGCCCTCCCTGAACCAGAACTCGAATACACTGCGTCAGCCGCGCAATCTCCCGCCGCGTCGCAGGCGCAATCTCATCATTCTGACTCGAATACACTGAATTCGAAACCATCTCCTCTATCCGCGTAATCGACACGCTCTCCGTCGCCGACGATGCCGCCGCCGTCCCCTCCGCATGCTTCGAGATCCAGATATACCCGTTCACCCCGAGAACGATATCCACCTCGCCGCCACCATTCGACGTCTGGATCGTAAACATTTGCCTGCGCGAGCGCACGACACCCGCTGACCCCGCCGAGCCTAGCCCGCCCTTCGTCAACGAACTCGACGTACCACTACCCCCCGTCCCCGAAACCGTAAGGAAGACCCCATTCCGGAGCTTCCCATACTTGAGCGACCGGGTATGCAGGGACGCCGCGCCATCCTGGTGGACCGTCTGCACCTCAGCGACGAGCAGGTCGCCCTCGCTGAAGAAGGTGCGGATCTGCAGCTCGTCGGCGCTTGTGCGGCGCCGCAGGATGCCGCCGGGGAGATTGATTGCGGAGAGCGGGAGGGAGGCGAGGAGCGGAGCCGCGACGTCGACTTTCCACCGTTTTGACTGCACCTCGACGATCCGGCCGACGACCAGGTCGCCGATTTCAGGGCTGTACCGCGCGCGTAGCGGTTGCACGGAGAGGAGCTTGTTTGTTTTCTGGACAGTTCCGGCGACGGTTGCGATTATGGATGTTGAGAGCGGGTTGATGTATGTTCCATGGCCTCTACAGGAGAATTATTCTTGGTTAGTCCGCTATCAACGAAGTGTAGACAGGAGGGCGGGATTGCTAACCTCATCCACTGTGGATCGTCCGTGACGACTTCGCCCGGTGTGATAATCCCCGTCCCGATGTCTGTTCCTTCTATTAACCGCACCCGCTTTGTCGGTCGTGATTTTACTGGTGTGAGGTCAACGCCGCCGTCGGAGTCGACCGACATTTCGTCAAAGTCGGAGTCTGGGTAGGGGACGTCGACATTGTCCGCGACGGGCGGTAAAATTGTGATTGCCATTCTCTGTAATTGTGAGATAAGTTTCCACCCCGTCAAACGAGTTATGGAATTCTTGAATTATTGACAAACGGTGTTGTAGACGAGGGGTGGGCTGCGATCTGGAGCTTAAGAAAGATTTGGGCCTCGGGAGCAAACATGGCAAACATCCGATCTTGGATTGATAACTCGGCTCCACAGCCGAGCACATATTTACACGGACTATAGGCTTCTGCGGCTACGAATAATGTCAGGCTATCAAATAGCTTTTTTTTAATCGATAATATATGGAAGCACCTCTAGTATACCCGGCACTTGAAAGTAAACACAGCCGGTGCAAAACATCTGTAGAGTCATACAAATACAGAACGCAAGTTAGAAAGAGAAATGCAGAGAAACAAGCCATGTCGTGCAGGGGAAGGCCATCGTGATGTTTAGCCCCGGGCGAACAAACAAAGGAAACAAAAATAGTAATACATGGTGGAGAGTCTGAAGTGTCGCCGGGCTTCATGCGCCGACGCCAGACGATCTCTTCGTAGGGCGTTTCGCGCTGGGGGGACCATCCTCCTTCTTCTTCCGAGTCGAGCGGCTATTGCTCGCCTTGGCCCGGGGTGTGGTCTCCTCATCGCGCTTACGCTTCGCCTTGGAGCCTCCAGAAGCGGGTGCGGAATCTGCCATCACACTGTCTTCGTCGTGGGTGTCCTCGTCTTTTCGAGAGGCGGGAGCAGATCGTTTCGAGGTGCGCAAGTTAGAGGGACGGGGCCCGGACTTTTCGGAAGCATTCTCATTGTCTTGGAGGAAGACGTTGGGCTGATTTTTCCGCAACCAGTTGTGCACCGAGACGGAGCTTCGCAAAAGCAGCTCCCGCTCTCTTTCCATCAGGGTTGGTTTCTCCGGAGTACGAGCCATCTGAAGAGCGGCCGACACGTCGCCTAATTTGGCATCAGTGGCGAGGCGGTACTCCGTTTCATGCTCTGATGTGAGGAACCCAAGATTATGTTCCAAACTGGAATTCCCAGTGCTATTCTGGGCCTCTGCCGGTGGCGCAGAATGTGGCACTTTGATCAAGTCGGCGTAACGAAATCGGGGTGCAAAGGCTGTGCCTCGCTTGACGCCATCCTCTAACTTCTGATAAGACTCGGCGGTTATATGCCCGGCTGCCAGCTCGTCCTTTGCATTCTGAAGCACCGAGGCGGCCAACGCGGGGTCGTTGTAAGAAGGAGAAAGCTCTCTCTCCGGGGTAGGGAGAATGGCTTCGTCGCCAGGGGCACTCAGGTCATATCGAAGCTTGGGTGGAAGGTGAACGGCATCATTGAACTCGAGAAGAATTTCGAGTAGCTGGCTAGAGAGAAGTCAGACTATGGAGGATGGTAAGATAATAGACAAAGACGGACTCATTCTGCTCCTGGATCCGCTTCGACAGATCCTCGATGCGCAGTTGCTCGCGGATGAGCGATTCGCTTTCTTTCATTCGTAGCTCAAATTGAACCTTGAGTTTCGCAAACTTCTTCCTGCAGAATAGGAGAATACAGATTAGCTCAAAGAATTGTCACAGTACATGTCGGCGTCGACTCACTTGTAGGACCGGTAGGACTGCTTTGTAGGGGCTTCGGCATCTGGCAGGCTCACAGAACGCGCCTCGTCGGTTTCGTTAGACATGATTTTTCTTAGGACCGTCGAAACAATAAACAATCGCCTGGTCGAATCTTAGCGGTTCGAAGCTCGTTTGTTCGAGACTCGATAGTCCAAAACTCGGATTGGGCGGCTGCTGCTGATGTTCCGCGTTTGGCGATGGGATCGATGGATCCAGCGGCGCCCGTTGAGCCGGGGAACCCAAAAGCGGAGCGATTCTGCCAGTCAAAAAGAAAAAAAAAAGTGGTCTGGCTGAAGGAGAATTATTAAGGCACCACCGCGCTGCCCTCCAAGCAGCCAAAAGACTTTTTTTGAACCCAATATCATATTTCTCTCTATATTTAGCAATTTTACTCGGTATACATCTTGCGACTTATGGGAGTGGACAGAATGGAGTCTATCGGAGAAGGAAACCACAAGAAGCGCAAGCTTCTGGACGTCCCCGAAATCGAGATTGATGTCTCCGCGCCTGAACCCCCGTCAAAGAAAGCTCTGCGAAAGGCCAAGAAGAAGGCCGCCGATCCTGAGGCGACCACCAAAGATGAATCGTCCAAAGCGAGCAAGGACTCCGATTCCGAAAAGCAAGCAGAGACTACTCAAGCTGCACCACAGAAGCGCTCAGAACACGGCGTCTGGATAGGAAATCTAGGATTCGCCGTCACCAAAGACGATCTACGACGGTTCCTAACAACGAACTGCTCATTCACAGATGCTACGATTACTCGGATCCATCTACCGAAGGGCCAGGAGAGAAACGGGAAAGCGCAAAACAAAGGATTTGCCTACGTGGATTTCTCCAACCCCAAGGCCGTACAGGAAGCAATGCAACTTAGCGAGCAACTGCTCACCGGGCGCCGTGTACTGATCAAAGATGCAAAGAACTTCCAGGGTCGTCCGGAGAAGCAAGAGGGCGGGAAAGACGCGACCACCGCTGGTACTGCCTCTGGCCGACCCCCATCCAAACGTGTATTCGTCGGCAACCTTGGTTTCGACGCTACCAAAGAGATCCTCGAGGAACACTTTTCCAAATGCGGGACCGTTTCCAACGTTCACCTCGCCACTTTCCAGGACTCTGGAAAGTGCAAGGGCTATGCTTGGGTGGAGTTTGAGGATTTAGCAGCCGCCGAGGTGGCAGTGAAGGGATTCAAGCTCGTTGCGGAGGATGATGAGGATGAAGTCGAATCCGAGTCGGAGGCGAACAAGCGCGGGAAGCCTCATAAGCCTCGACAGAAGAAGGTTTGGGTGAATCAGGTTCTCGGTCGTCGCATGAGGATTGAGTTTGCGGAAGATGCAACCACCCGGTATAACAAGCGCTACGGTAAGAACGGCGAAAAGAACAAGAAAGATGCAAACAACGGCGGCGAGGCCGAGCTGGGAGACTTTGAGGAGGACAACACAGCCAAGGAGAGGCCACAACATAAGCAAAGCGCACGGGCTAAACATGCGAAGCCCGAGTACTCGAGATACGACGAGTCAACCGTGCAGAAGATGAGTGGCGCTATTGTCGAGGCGCAAGGCAAAAAGACAACGTTCGACTGAACAGCTACCAGAAGGGAATGCGTTCCGTCTAATGTCATATAAATATACGGTTGAACTATCGTACGGGCATTAAATAGACCCTGGATCGGTTAGGGTGATCCCCCGTTCGGAGGTGTATAGTTATTGCGAACGATGTTTGTTATCTCGTCCTGCACCAGGAGGGCTGTCTCCGACAGCTTGACGTGGCACGAAAGAAGCGAGAGATGACTGATACCCAAGGATTGGTTTCCTACCACATATTATTCACCTATACCATCATCTTCCAAAAATAAAAAATCCGAGGGGCTATTTTGCCCTCTGGTTGTGCCACTTTTTTTGTTCCGGACTCGCTGAGGCATATCAATAGTCGCCCCAGTATAAGCGTGGAATGGAGGTCTGCTGAGAACCCAATTGCTACGGGACGGAGCAAAAGGGACACATAGCACCAGGCAGTAGTTCCAGGGAAACATATATACATAGCCGGTGGACTCTGGTCCGGAATGATCATTTCATACTTTTCCGCTACGTCGTCCACCATCTTGTTGATGTTTAGATTTTCCATAGATCTTGTCCGTTGCTGGTGGTTCCAATGGGTCACTTTCGGTGCCGCTTTTTGCTTGGAGGCCCGGTCAGAACCGTGGAAAGGATGATCGGCGTGTGTACACAAAGGGGCTGTGAAACAAGTGTACGAAAGATCCATACATACCAATACTCTAAACCAAGACATTACCAGACCAACATCAATAAAATCCTACAGTGCCAAGCCTTCTGATTCTGGATCCGTGTACAAAGCCCTAACTCGACGCTTCTCGATAACAGATCCGCACTAACCTTGGTGCCAACTCTATATTCTTGTTAGCAAAACAGATTTGGATAGAATACCTTTCAAAATATTACCTTTGGCAGCCTCTCCTACCCCTCGCGGCTAACAATCCTATCGACCAGAGCTAGGGGACTGTGGGCACAATCGATTTCCAAGTGGCTGCCGCATTGCCTTTGCGGATAAATATCAGGCTGGCACACACCGTAATACTGCCTTTCCAATATATTTTTCACCGTTCACAAACACAATAGTGCCCAGTAATCAGCTGCTCAATGACCCCCTAGATCCTATGCTTTCCAGGGTCATCGAATTTGCCATCTTCCCCTTGTATATCTTCGCCAACGGCGACTCTGGTCCGACCCAGAAGTCTATCGCCCGGTGTGATGACTCGAAGACCCCAGCTAACCAGTCTTTGCATTTAGCGTGGGATACCGCATGTCCGCCTGGTCCTTGTTGGCACAGCGAGAGCTATACCTAATATTCCAGCGTATGCTGTGGGCGTTTGAAATCTAGGCCAACGAAGCGGTTGACATGCAACTGTTCAGAGTAGTCGCTGATATAGTAATCCCTATTATTATACCACAGGAGTACAAGTACAATAACCACCGTGTTCAGCACGGCGTTTGCTGGGTGGGAGGAGAATACTCCATGACAAACTCCACCATCTCCCTGCTGGCAACCCCGACAGGCTCAAATACATCTTCCAGCTTCCTGGCCACGTGCTTTGCATAAGAAAAGTTCGGTTCCCAGTGAGGCAGCATTCCACCGTCGCCGCGATTAGGGTCCAGGGGTTTGACGGAATTGGCCCCGTAGGCCGACATTTTCCAGCGATTTCGTAGTCTTCCTCTGTGGACGGGTACAATTCTTTGCACTCATGCAGGGTTTTGAACGTACACATGGTCTCCGACATGTGGAAGTTCCCTGCTGTCTGACCTGGGGGATCGTGGGTCCAGTTATACGTGTAAAAATCGGACAGCGCGGCATTGCACCACTGTGCGGCGTGTGCCCAGCAACCGACCTTAGATTGGTCGGGAGCGGCGTCTCCATACATGTGAGCCTACAGACGACATTGGCAAAGGAAATGGACAGAAGATAAATTGATCCGATTGAAGAGGGCTGGGCCGTTGGTGGTCAACTTGCCCTTGGACGGCGAATGTAGGGCGTTTATGCCTTTCTACCTTGGCGGTGATCGTTCACTATGTACCGGGTTTAAACTTGAATAGGACCGTTTCCAGGTATTATCTGCGATACTGACGATGATTTTGTCCTAGACTTGAAGCATTCAGATACTGTTCACCGCTAGCCGAGCGTATTAGTCCGGTTGGGACAGTAGAACAGGTGGGAATGTTTGGGACAAGGACTGTTCGAAGCACTGTACTGCTCCGTGCCTTCTTGCAGTCTGCACAGAGTATCATCTTCCACCTTGTTTATGTCAAGCTAATCCCCACCTAATTCCGAAAGACCCGCAGGATTATCCTTTTGAGCAGACTGTGTCTCAATTCTGAGCCTGCCTAGATACTTCTGAGTAAACGAGTCCTGGGTCCAGGGTGGTAAGAGCCGATTCGCATACGGCTGGTTATTTGGTAGTTGGCCAATCCATGGTCCGGTATGTGCTTCGTCCATATCCTCGCAAGTTGAGTTGGCCATGTTCATTCCCGGCCACACAGTGCGTTCTATCCCGTCGGTTTGCGGAACACGAAGTATGCTAGTACAGACTCGATCCTATATTCCGCTGGAGGCTATTGAGCTTAGAAGATAGCCTTCGAAGAGTCTGTCCTGTATAGTTCGCCCGAACATGATCTTCGTATGACATGGCCAAGTTGTATAAACCTGGCAAAGGAATGTAGTGGAATGGGAGAGACAAAGTCACGGTGTAGATTAACATCTCTCTCGCGGTCTCTCGAAGCATTGGTTAGTCAATTTATAATCTTCAAAGCTAAAATTGATCTCCCTTATCATTGATTATTCCAATAACCAGAAATCGAAAAGGACCACACGGGCAAGCAGAGTGGGTGTGCTGGGAAAGGCAGAGTCAGAGGGCTTGGCGCTGTGGTTTTTATTGAGGTGGTGCTCTTGTCCTTGTTCCAGCTCCGTCTAAGTGCGTGTTCAGAGAGACAGTATGCCGTGGCTAAAGTGACTGGCAAGCACCTGATGGGCTACGTAGTCGGGTGTAAAAGCAGCGGCAGGTCTTCAAGAGTGGTTCTAGAATCGCTGAGGTGGCTTTGGGCGCGCTAACCAGGTTTGGGTGCTTGACATCGAAACTCAAGAGATGTCATGCCTCGACGTTGAAAACCATTAAATCTTCGCAGTCCTGTCCACCTGTTTGGCTTTCTTTTCCTTCTCCTCGCTCCCTTTCTCAAGGGTGTACTTTATCCGCATTTCTATCGTTCTATATACGAGCCCCTGTCTTTTCTTCTTTGGCCTGGTGTTACCCCTTCTTTTTGTTTGGAGTTCGTCATCCCGCCCTGGTCCTCAACCCGCCTGTCTCCTCCGCTGCTGGTCGGTGCTCCCATACCCCGACCGTCTTTCCAACGGCTCTTTTTACACCTTGCTATATCTCTTCGGACTTTCTTTATATAATCATTTTATCTTATCTCTTCAAAAATGGCTCCACGTCGTCACAATATCGGTGCCAGCCGCCGACGGAGGCGAGAAGATGAGGGTGAGGATGAAGGCTCGCTCGACGGAGAGGTGGAAGACGACTCTCTGAGCGAAGGTTCAGTCATAAGCCAACAGGACGAGGATGATGCCGATGGGGAAGGAAGCGATGAGAGCGAAGACGACAATATATCCATCAACAACCCCGATCACCACCAAACCAATGGTCGTGTGCCTGACGGGCACCAAGGGTCGCGCCGTCGCCGCCATTCGGCCTCTCAGCGGAAAGCAGCTTTGACGACAACCGTATCCGACACGGACGCGATGCTGAATGGGTTGAAAATAGCGGATGATGGGAAGGATGTTGCGGAGATCCATTTCAACGATGTGAGCGGGGACCTCAAGCAACCCGGAAGGACGCCCTCCGCACCCCAGATAGAAACCACAAGGGAACCACTTTCGGACAAGAAACGCCGCGAGGGCGATAAGACGGTGAAGGAGAAAGAGGCAGATCCTACTTCAGTGCCGAAGCGAGGCAGCTTTTTCCTACACGACCAGCGCTCTACGGAGTCGCGGCCGAACGGCCACAAATACAGCAAGTCGAAGACGGTGCCTGTCGGTCTCATCGTTGACGGCAGCGGCAGGTATGTGCAAAGCTTTATTTACCCGTGGCGGTATGATTGATTTGAGGGGAAACCGATGGCACGGAGGGTGTCAACGCCCTAAGCTTTTTGGTTGACATTAACTAACTCTTCGTCTCCAGCAAGGCAGACATTACCACGCAAAAACAATGGATGCATGATCTTCATGATACGGTTACAAAAGATGATCCGCCTGCCCCTAGATATTCTCAAGTCCCTGGGTATTCCACGTATCACAACAAAGGTTTCCCTGCGAACGTGCGAACAGCGCCACCGACGACTCCACCGAATCGAGAATTTGGAGGCAGTACAACTGTTGGAAATGTGTCAGTTGTGGTGTACCTCCCCGGCATGGATCAGCCCGTGTCTCTGCCACCTATTCCGAAGCGGCAACATACCCTTCTGCCTCAGCATCGGCCTCCGTTGCGCCGCGATAAACCCGTCAGGGTCTGGATTCCTGGTGCAGATGCCCCTGAATTTGTTTTCCCACAGTCAGCACGTTCCTTTATCTTTATACCGCGAGCAATGAGGCCTAATCAACAATCCTACCGGGGTCGGGGTCGGGGCGGTTTCTTTGGAGGTCGTCGCCCAAGCATATACGCAAGCTCTACCTATACACCAAGCGTCGCTATGAGCCGGAGGTCGTCGTTCGGGAAGCCACCATCCCAGGATGGGTACCATTCCCCAGCAGCTTCCGTTGCATCACGACACACCGTAGTTACTACGGATAACGGGAAGCCGGTCGTTCGCCTACCACCCCCTCGACCTCCTGGGCCGATCTCAACAGCACCTGTGCTTCCAGTACCTCCGGCTACAATCCATCCTCCGCCCCAGACACAAACTCAACAACCCGTTTGGCGCGAGAGTCGTCCTGCTCCTATCCCTATGCATCAACCGCGCCCACAAAAGGCCGTTTCCGTGGCCGATATTGAAACCCCAGCCAGCTTCCCCCTCAATCCTCCCCCAACACAACAGGAGCAGCCGTTCCATCATCAGGTCCCCTATGGCCCTGACGCTTCTGGTAGCTACCCTCCTCCAGCACATACAGCTGCAACTCCATTATCTCAAATCCCCGAGCGTGCAGTTCATGCTCCACCGTTTCAGGCATACGGAATTCAGCCACCTCAACCCTATTACCCCGGGCCCTACCAAACTGGAGCAGTCTTTTACCCAGTCCCAGGCACAGCGTACGCGCCTTATAACAACGGTGGGATGGGTCCAGGGGCGTCTTTCCCTGCGGGTCAAAACGTCCCGTATGTGGCTCCGGGTACGCACACACCAAGTGAACCGCCCTCCCAAGCCGGCACGGTTGCACACGAGGAAGGTGGCACGGTTTATTATTATGACGCCTCTCAAATGTACCACGGCTCAACTTACGGAGCGCCATCTACGGGAGGTGCTATAGGCATTGGTGGAATCATGGCACCTGGTGCAACGTATTATTATCCTCAACCCCAGGGGATTTATTATCCTCAGTGACGACGAAAACAAAAACAAAGCGAGCATTTTCCGAGTTCTCCCTTCCATTACCCTTGCTTATACTTCAAATCCCTCAATCCTCTACTAACAACCCGCTTCCTTTTGAGCCTTCTGCAACATTGTTCTGTTTTGGGCGCTTCTCTCATCCCCGTCTTTTCTGGTCTCAGCTCACATGCTCCGCTTCTGCCACTCTAAAAATTCTCACGGCTTCTCTTTGGCTTTCCGGGATTGTTCGTACCGGAAGATACTCCTTTTGTTAGGCCTGTCTTAGTCGAGGTTAGATTAGGATTTGATGCATTTCTAGCGAGCCGTTGATTTTCTGCGTTCTGTTCTGTTCTGTTTTGGGAGCCTCTCATATCTGTTTTGGGTATTTCGTTGAGTCGTTGATGTTTGAAATGACACGCAAACGACGGTTGACTTGCAGCTGTCTGTTTGGCTTTGTGACTCGACGCTTCAATCAGCCGGGGCTTGCGAGGCGAATACTCGTTACTCGTCGGATTTCGCGCCCCGGACGTCCGGCCGTTGTTGCATCATTCGCTTGTTTGCTTTTTTGCCCTTTCACCCAGGATCCCCTCTCTTTTGCACCGGCTGAAGGAGAAAGCTGTAGGCAGAAACAGCTCACAAAGCCAAAGGCTTCAGGCGGAATCCGCCACAGTAGCTAGATTACGTAGTTAGCAACCATGCAATAATAAGCAAGAGAAACAACGCCATCTCCCCAGCCTCGTAGTACTAGTAAGTTTAGCACTAGCCTGACCGCCTCCAGATTCTCACCTGACCAAGTGAAACCGCCGCCTGGACCATCCAGGCATCTCCTTATCTGCCAATAGCATCCTCAATCTACTGCCTCCTCTCTCTCACCTCCTCAACTTTCAAGTCCTCGTCATCTCCTGCTGCCTCTCCATCTACCTTTTTTCCTTTAATCCATCAACTCCCATCGTGCTTCGATCTTTTGACTGTCGCTGCTTATGATTTCTGCTTGATCGAGCTCACTGCAGTCTCCGTACAATATCCTAGACCGACATAGTTCCTTTCCCGGCGAGTAACCAAGTCCGGGGCACGTTTCCGTCCACCATGTCCGCCCCTACTTCCACCACAGCGGTTTCTCCGGTTTCTCCTAGTACTTTGATCACTGTCAAAGTTACCTATGACCAACATACTAGGCGATTCAAGATTCCTTTGAAGGACCTTGGAGCCAGCACTTTACCCCAGAATGTAGGTTCCGTCCCCGCTCGAGCTCCGACCGGGACCTCGAGCATCCTCACCGTACATTCCTCGTCCCTCTATTTCTCTTCTTCCTCTCAGTCTTTCGGACGTGCTACCCCTCTTAAGACCTACTCTCCTTCCAATTCTCGGACTACAACACTTCATACCCGATACTCTTCGACTACTCCATACTGACTATAATGACACTAGTTGCGCCAGCTTCTTGGCATTCCAGCGGATACCAACGTCATCTTTGAGCGGTACTCGGATAGTGCCGGTGCTTACATATATCTCGACAGCAACAACCCAGCAGTCTTTAAACAACTCTACCGCGCAGCAAAGGCCAAGTTAAAGCTTCGGATCAAAGCCACTGTCGAGCAGCCTCCTAGCCCAGCGCCAGTAACAGAAAACCCGAGCGAACGGCAAGGCCCTGCGAGATACAACTACCTTGCGACCGTTCTCAGCTCTCCAGTTCCTGCCGCTCCAGTTGAGAATCACTCTAGCGCTACCTCGTCCTCGACCACGCTACCCGAGAGCTCCGAACGATCCACATTACCCGACGCGGACAAGGACATCTGGAGTATGGAGCCGGCCGAACAAAAAGCTGCTAACAGCAGAGAGTTCGTCATGGGTCCCGACAATCCGAATGTTCCCGTACTGTCACATACCTCACTTGCGGGTGTCTTCTGCATCGACTGCAATTACTGTGGCCGCGCTATTCCTAACGAGCACTATCATTGCAATACCTGTGCTGAAGGCGACTACGACCTTTGTCCCGAATGTCTTGACTCTGGGGTCACTTGCTTTGGCGAGGACCACTGGCTGGTTCGACGCTTCGTGAAGGATGGAATTATCACCAACAGCACAACCAAGACCCTTGCTTCACACAAGATCAAGGCCCAGGAGGAGGAATTAGTACCAGAGCCGGTCTCCAGGACTGTCCCAGAAACTATCGAGCAGCCCACTACCGTCAGCCGCGAGCGAATTTGCAACAACTGCCTCGCGGGTGAGTATACTTCAGCTGCCTATCCTTCCCATCTTCGAGTTTGACTAACCAACCTCGCTACAGAGTTCGATGAAGGCAAGATGGTGTCCTGCGCTGACTGTGAAGACTTTGATCTATGCATCACATGTGTTCTCGGGCACAAGCACGGACACCACCCCGCTCACACGTTTGTCTTGCTGGGTGAGCACGATTCCGGTTTGAAGAACCTAGTCTTGTCCCGCTGCAAACCTGGGCGTGGCTATCACCATGCAGCCATCTGTGACGGTTGTGAAAATGTAAGACTTCCACTATGAGATATTTTGAGTGCCTGCTAACGTCTCTCAGCATATAACTGGTGTCCGCCACAAATGTCTCACATGCCCTGATTGGGATTATTGTTCAGAGTGCCACCTGTCGGCGTCTCGAACCCACCCAGGTCATCGATTTGCCCCCCTCTACACAGCCATTTCCGAGCCGCTGCAGTCTAATGAGATTCACTTCGGCGTCTTCTGTGATGGCCCCTTGTGCAAGGACAAGTCGATGGGTTTCATCACTGGAGTACGATACAAGTGCTCTGTGTGTCATGACACCGATTTCTGCGCCAAGTGCGAGGTTCACACTTCCAACACACATAACCGCACCCACCCGATGGTCATGTTCAAAACGGCAGTGCGCAGTGTCACGGTGAGCACCATTCACGAAAACACGTTCAACCAATCAACAGCTACTTTGGGTGATCGCACTCTAAGATCCACGTCGACTCAGGCCTCCGCCCCGCTTGCCCCAGAACCTGAGGTTACGGAAACTGTCACCAAGGAAGAGCCAGAGTTGGCTGAGGAGACCAAGCCTTCTGATCTGCTGATTCCAGATGTCGAGGAGCAGCCAGCCACACCCAAACAGGCACCCATCGATGACACTGAGGCCGAATACCAGGCGTTCTTCATCGAGGACACCATTGCGGACCGCACGGTGATGCGTCCAAACCAGGTGTTCCAACAGACATGGAAGCTTTACAACCCCGGCCCGCGTGCATGGCCTTCCGGGACTAATGTCCGCTTTGTCGGCGGCGATTCCATGTTCAACGTCGACACCAACCATCCCAGTAGCCTTGCGTCGGTCACAGCTGCTATGGAGAGCAACAAGCTAAGCAAGCCATTGGCAGTTGGCGAGCGGGCCGAGTTTACTGTCACCTTGAAGACTCCGAAGAGACTGGGTACTGCGATTTCCTACTGGCGATTGAAGCTCGATGACGGCACGCCATTTGGTCATAAATTGTGGTGTGACGTTCAAGTCCGAGACGAACCTGAGGACGGTCTCTTTAACAACACCGAGGCTGAGAAGGCCCCTCTGCTTCCCACTGCCGAGCCCTCTGATGATCTCTCGAGAAGCCAGATGGTGTTCCCTAAGCTAGAGAAGGAGTCGCCAGCAAGCAGCACGCACGAGGCAGTCACCGTTCCGCCCACCGCTCCCTCTGTGTCCAATGCTTCCGAGCACGATCTTCTTGACGATGTGGCTAGCTTGGCGCTGGACGACGCAGACACCGAAGCTGGCTTCCTGACTGATGAAGAATACGACATTCTAGATGCTAGCGACCAGGAATTCATGGACGCCAACTCCTCTCGCAACTAATCTCCCTTTGTGAAAGCAAAAAAAAAACTAATGACAAAACCAAAGGCATGCGTTGATTTATGGGTTTTCGTTTTGGGACTTCCTGGAGAACAGCGCGCGTCAAGGAAAGGTGAATCAAGTTGTATGTTATAACTCCACATGGGGAGTTGGCCCGGCTGTATCTCGGCTCTTATCTTCAGATTGGTTAGTTAGGAATCTCTTTCTGCTTCGGTCCCCTGTCTGTAAACGCCGGTGTATTTTTCTCTGTACGTTGTAGTCCCCGCGCCTGATGATTGCGTTGTTCCCCTTGTAACGTTGATCCACAGCCAAGTTCCGAGGCTCCCCGTCTTCCCCCTCTTCGCTCTACCCGAGCGACACTGAAACGCAGTTTCTTCATTCTCCCTCTTGTGAGGCTCATCAAGCATCATGGCTCAATCTGTGTTCTCCGTGTTCGTCATTCTGCTGGCTGTGCTGGCCTCTGTGCTCTATAACCCCGTCCAGCGCGTGCTCACCGTGTTTGGAGTATACCGCAATGCAACCTTGACGTCACCTGCTCAAAACATCTACACAATCCCAGACACCCTACAGTGTGAGGACATTCATTACTATGCTCCGGGCGAGGTGCTCTTTGCAGCATGTGAGGATAGCGTGCTGCAGCGTTTTCGGTGGTTCCCCCCTCTTGTTATGCTAGACGGGCCTGCCGATTCAACCGGGTCTATCCACGTTATCAATCCTCAAGTATGCTTTCCTCCCCTTGTTTCTGATTTAATGCAATATTTACAACAATTGCAGACACTGGTCTCGTCCCGCCTGGAATTTGAAAACTTCCCCGGCCCCTTCATCACACACGGGATCGACGTCATCCAAGACCCAGAGCTGCCAGAAGCCGTGTACGTCTTCGCCGTGAACCACCTCGCCAACCCCGAATATAGACCCGGCACGGAGACTCCAAAGGCTCGCTCGCAGATTGAGATCTTTCACCATGCCCTGGGAACGAGTACAACACGCCATGTCCGCTCTGTTCGGCATCCGCTGGTCACAACACCGAATGATCTCTATGCTATCACTCCCCGCTCGTTCTACGTCACCAACGACCATTACTACCGTGAAGGGCCGATGCGGCAACTTGAATCACTGCCCATCGTCAAGTGGACTGATGTGACCCACGTGCAACTCGATCAACTTACCGCTATCGATGCAACCGCGGGCGTCAATGCCACAGTTGCGTTGCCCAAACTACATGGCTGTAACGGGCTTGGGCACGGACAGAGTCCAGAAGACGTGCTCGTCGCGAGCGTTACCGGAGGGGTCGTTTGGCGGACTCGGGTGAATGAGAACAATCCTCCGACATTGTCTATCCTGCAGGAGACTGCCGTCGACAGCGCGATCGATAACCCGAGCTACTACGAAGACCCGTATAAAACCACAGATAATGACGCCAGTGGCTACGTTCTTGCAGGCTTACGCCGGGTCATCGACCTGCCCAAGACCTACACAGATCCGAACGCCACAGAGGGCGTGATTGTGTGGCACGCCCGGAATGACGGTTCTACGCGCGTCCTATTCGAAGATGACGGAAGCAATATCCGGTCTGCCAGTGCGGCAGTTCTTGTCCCCATTGAACCTACGAAAGGCGGTCTCAAGGAAGCAACGCTCTTTGTAACTGGCTTCCTATCCAAGGGAATAGTCGCTCTCAAAGTCCAGCTGTAACTAAACCACACTGTAACCAAGTAAACAATTCCATGTCTTAATCATACACCACTCTGCAAAGATCTAATAACCTCCTCCGTACTCGCCACATCCGCAAACTCCCCATCCAAGCTCGCCAGCGTAACTGCATGCACCGTCTCAGCGTCAAAGCCGCCCTTCGCCCATGTAGCCGTCGCATCACCCACAAGCACAATCCGCCCCTTGTCCACGTTCACAACCTCCTCTTCCTGAGCGCCATCCGCGAGGACAACAGGACCTCCTCTCTTCACCCCTTCCCCATCAAGATACCGATCCACAACACCCAAATTCGCCGCCATGCGCACAGACGTCGAAACACAGTGGTCCGTCGTAATCCCCGCAACAACGAGCTGCCGGATCCCGTTGCCCCGCAGGTAGCTTTCGAGCTCTGTGCCGATGAACGCCGAGTTCACTGCCTTCCACATAACGGGCTCAGACCCGTCGGCGGCGGGCTTGACGATATCCAATGGCTGGACCCCGCGCCCGCCACCTGCGGACGGGTGCAGCGGGGATCCCGGGGTTGTAGAGGAGTGATAGACGTGGACGATTTGGATTTCGCCCCGTGTTGAATTGTTGGATTTGGCGGTTCGGAAGGCGCTCAGGAGCGCGCTGAGGTTTTGCTCGAGCTTGGGGTTCGAGCGCTGCGTGCCCCAGTGGCTTGGGGTGTTGGGGTCGACGGCGAAGCCGTTTTGAGCGTCAATTAGAAGGAGAGCGGTTGGGCGGGTGAATGTGAGAGACATTTTGTTTACAAGTTGGGGAGGAGTGTTCTTGTTGATACTCTAGAATAAGAGAAGTTTTTTTTTTGTGGTAGTTAGAGGGAAATATATAGCGTGCTTGTACATAACAGAATGAGTCAAGAGTTAGGATTCGAGTATGTATTTCTAAGCATGTCCATATTCCTTTTTCTTGAAAGTAATGTTACATAGTGGATATAGTATAGAAACTCTCATAAATAATCATATTGACTCCTAAAGCCTGCAACATCAGCTTGGACTCCGCGGACGCCGAAGTATACTTCCTGCGAGTGCTGCTGCCTCAGGCGGCGAATCCTTCGGATGATCTCACTTTGATTTCAAGATCTCATCCCCGAGGCCTCTCTCCTCCGCTTTTCAACATCTCCTAAATGCCATATCACCATCCAATGGCCTACCTCCACGCACAGAGAGCCCGTCTCTCACATCTCCCGACACAAACACGCTACCTCCCCATATCCCTCCCCCTAACTTCTCGCCTCCAACTCCAACCCCAACTCAACCTCCGCTACAGCTCCCATGGCCCCGGCCATGGCCATGGGCACAGCAAATCCCACGCCCGCCCATCCTCCTCAGCACAACCGACTGAAAAGCGCACCGTCCCCTCCACAACCTCAACCTCCTCAATTCCGCTTTCCGATGACATAAACCCGCCACCCAGCACGCGACCCGCAGACCTCGCCCTACCAGGCACCCTCCCAAACACCGCGCCCGCAACCGACAAAGTGAAGCGCTACTTCTCCATCGGCCGCGCGTACCTCTCCTTTTACAAAACAGGCCTGAAAAACGTCTACCACAACTACCGCGCGTCGCTGCCGATACGGCGGAGCCTAGGGATCCCGGCGAATTTGCCCACCGCGCCGCCGCCGCTGGCGTTCTATGGCAAGACGAAATCCAAGAAGAAGAATGCAGATACGCAGATTCTAGAGACGAAGACCAGTCGGTCAACCTTCCAGCTCCTCCACCGCGCCGCGCACGACGTCCGCCGCATGATCCCGTTCTCGATTATTTTGATCGTCTGCGGCGAACTAACGCCGCTGCTTGTGCTTGCGTTCGGGAACGCCGTCACACCCTATACATGCCGTGTGCCCCGGCAGATCGAAAAGGAGCGCTCGCAGCGCCTCTCGCGCAAGACCGCGGCGCTGAGCGCGCATGCTGCGGCGGTGGATGGGTCGATTACGCCGCCCCGGGCTGGTTCGGACGAGGAGATGCGCGTGATCTCGCAGTTTGTGAATAAGGACTGGGTGGAAAGGGCCAGTGAGGCGGAGGTGCTGCGCGCGTGTGCGGTGCTGGGGCTTGCGAAGACGCATGAGCGCCCGTCGTTTTTGGTTGGGTTGTTGTATCGAAGGAGGCTGAGGGGGTTTGTGGAATATTTGGCGCTGGACGATAAGTTGATGAGGAAGTGTGGCGGTGTTAGTGCGTTGGAGGCGGTCGAGGTGAGGGTTGCTGTTGAGGAGCGCGCTGGGTTTGGAGTTGCGGATGGGGAGGAGGGGTGGCAGGCTGAGAGGGTGCAGAGGAGGTGGCTGGAGAAGTGGTTGGAGAAGGGGAAGGAGCATTAGGATATAAAGAGATAGATGGCTAGACTAAGTAGACTAGGACTGTACGATATCAAGCGCTGTACTGTAGTTGAACAGACACAATTTTCAAAACCTATTATACATATGCCCAAGCCGGCTCGCTTCATCGAATCGGAGCCTCAGAGGACGAGTAGTGTAAATCAAATCCCAGCACGGCTCAAGCTCTAGCACCGGATCTTTCCCCTCCTCCCGACGAACCCAATACAGCACTCTTCATCTGCTTCGCCCAGCGGAGCCCACAACTATTACACAGATCGCGATTGCCACTCGGCCCCCGTCTCCACTCCGGTGTCACCTTGCTCGAACAAACCGCACAGGTCTTCTCAACAACGATGGCATTCTGCCTGCGTTTCCTTTTCTTCCGCCTCGCAAGCAAGCGCTGTACCTCCTCGCCCAAGAGTCGGTTCTGGTTCTCCAGCTCGCGAAGCTCGAAGCTCCAGCTTGAGCCGCGGGTTGGATTCAGTTCTTCGAAGAAGGTCGCCGGGGGTTCCATTGCGTCTGTGTGGCGCTTTTCGGGAGAGGAACCAGTTGTTAGCGTTGAGGACGAAGACGAGATGAATGGTTCCGGGTAGTTGGGGTGTGGTTTTGGGTGGAGGGTTGTCGAGGTCGATGCTGTCGATGTTTGCTCGGCGGGATGAGGCTGATAGTGTTGTCCGGTTGTGAATGTTAGGTTGGTGATGGTCGGGTCGATGAGATTCGCGTCGCTGCTTTGACTGCGGCTTTTGAAAGCGTCGTCTGTGGGGGCTTTGGGGAAGCGAAATTGGGCGACGAGGAAGCTTGGTGTTGCTTGCGTCTCGTCTTTGATGTCGCTAGGGTATAGAGTGGTCTGGGCAGGGAAGATGTGGCCCTTGCGATGGCGGATTTTGTGAGTAAACGTTGCTTGTTTACCAGCGCGGCAGGTCTCAAGCGCTTGCTGGAGGCCCACATCTTGGTGCGAACTATCGCCGACTATAAGGTCTTTGACGTTTTTGCCGAATAGATCGTCGGATGCTCGACCCAAGACGGTGCGCGATTTGGAGGACATGAAGAGGATGAGACCGGAAAGAGAGAGCTTAGCCCAGAGGTCGTTCTCTGCAATCACGTCTGGCTCTATCTTTGCTAGATGATCAAGGGCGTACACCGGGATGATTCTTCCAACTAGCACCATAAATTGTCGTCCTCGTTCGTTGATATGCCAGCCTCCGTGGTTCTCGAACCAGGCGAAGCCGCTGCGCTTTCTGCGGATACGATATATCACGCTGACAGGATCGGTGGACGTGCAGGTGCGAAAATCGCGGATGACGGGACCTATGTCGCTTGGGTGGCAGATTGTGGACAGGGTCTTTCCGACGAGATCGCTCGACTTGTATTCTAGTACTGTCCTACATGATGGAGAGAGGTAGAGGAATACTCCTTCATAGGACAAGACAAAAATCACGTCGTAGGTATTTTCGACCAGAACGTGCTGTAGATGATTTGGGGATATTGGGTAACCGCTCGCAAGGTTGTCCAACAACACAGACACTTGGCTGTGGCCAAATTGCGTGGCTGGATCAGGCTCATCTTGGTACATTCTTGGAGAAGGGGCCAGATAACTGGGCAGCTGACTTCGGTGGTAATCAATCATAAATGTACCATCTATCACGGTCAGTCCGCTATGCCCGGGTCACCCTCCCAATCAATGTCATACCTGGGTTCAATTTCTTGACTGCCTCTGGCCTTTCAACCAGGTCAACCTGGAATCCGACAAAGTATCGAAAATCCTTGGAATCCCATCGCACAGGAATCATCGTAACCAAGTTCATAAATGGCTGTCCTCCTTTTCTGTAGTTGATAATGCTGACTTGGAGCTCACTCCGTTGCTCGATCGTGGTTCTCAGTCTGAAGGCTGTGTTTGAATCGACAAATTTTCGGGGGGCACCGCGCTCAACAATACCGTCTGGGCTCTGCAGGAAGCGGCAGTTCTGGCCACTGATCTCATCTTCCGTGTACCCAGTGAGCCGTTCAAAGGCGTTCGATACGTAAACAATCGGTGAGTCTTCCTTTTCAAGATCACATAGGACAAAGGCGCACGACAGATCAATAGGTCCAATGTTAATTTTGGGGTTCGGTCGGGACACTACCTGGGCCTAGAATATATTAGAGCATGCCTCATAGAATTCATTCGATCGCTCGAGTAGTATCCTAGGTACAAAGTACACTTACTAGAATCCCCACCATGTCAACTCCACTCCTCGAATAGATGCTACTATACGGTGTACTTTCACCCGATCTCACCCCTGTCGACCCAGAGTCTGCGATGGGTCTGTTAGCGAAGCCATGATCGCCAATGGTCGTCACTTGCCTTTCCCCGGTATCGGCTTTTTAGGCTGAATGTATCGATGGACAGGCCCGGAACTCGAAGCCTGAGGTTGTCCACGTTGCAACGTCGGGTCCAAGGGAGGGGCCAGCTGTTGACGGAGAAGTGAGCCCTGAAGTGTAGAGCCAGCACCCCCAGTCAAAGGTTCATCCCAGAATACGGCCGAGGCCGGTGCCTGTGACGGTGCCACCGAATACACAGAGCTATCGTCCGACCTCGTAGCTTGCGGTTGCAGAGAAGGAAACTGATCCAAGCCGTGACCTGCACCTGTGGCAGAAGATGGATATGGGGAGAGATCATATGAAAAGGTACTTCCGGGGCCTAAGCCCATTGACAGGGAGGTATCTGCAACGGGGTCGTAAGCAAGCATCGAGCTATGCGGCGGATAAGCATAGTTTCCCACAGGCATCGAAGCAGTATAGGGTATCATCTGCGCAGGCTGCTGTTGTTGCCCCTCATGTTGACGATTGGATGGCGGCACAGGATACTGCCCGTCATAGAAAACCTGATCGAAATCTTCAATGCCTCGATTGGCCATGATTGAGATCCCGATCGATCGATCTGATCCGGAGAGCCAAGCCAATCGAACAAGGCAGAAAATGGGGTTTCCTGGGGCCAATCAATCCAGAGGCGGTTTCCCCAGGTTCAATTCAAGTAGGATAAAGTAACGTGGCACCGGGCCTTGAAACCAGCGCCATATAAAGGGAAGAAGAGTAAGAAAAAGAGGGAAACCGCGATAACGTCATGGGTCAACTACGCATGAAATAGGTAAGAAGAGAGATGTCGCGCAATGAGAGGGCCAATGTATCAAGATCTTCCGGGACTAGGGTCAAGAATCAATGGACCAGGGACTCCAAGGCCAATGCTGTCAATAATGCTCCGTGGCTTTTGTTGCAGGACCAAGTGATGTAGTAATTGAAGCTGATCAGCACCGCCTCCATGGCGGGCGGGACGATCAGATTCTGCCAATGAGAGCGGAGGCTTTGCGATGCGGAACGAGGTCTCAAAAGGTGCAAGCGAGATTTGTGACCAGTCAACAATTTGAGCGGGAAGATGATTGATGAAGAGCAGTAACTGGTGGAGCATTCGATGAAGAATCGCACAGGTGAGACGAGATTGGAGATGGTCTGGAGGCGACATGAAAGAAGAAACTGGACATCACGTGGCTGAGATCGATTCATACCTAGATCTCACCTGGATTGAAAAAGAGGGTTGGCATCTCGCCGGAATTCGTCGTGATAAGCAGCCTGATTGGCTCCATGAGATGTGCATCTGACACTCCAGGAACGAACGCTTGGGTCGAGCACGTTCCTGAAGCATGGACGGTGCCTTGGACCCCATACGGGGTATGGAGAACTCAAAATTGGAAACAATCTACAGTTTGAATCTCAAGCATTTCACTATTCTCATATACGTCCGGCATTGAGCCCTCCAATTATTGTTATCACCAGGGCTGCCTGCAATCCAATTTATGAAGGATGGCGATCCTTCGGCCGTTATCACCAGCAGCTCAGTTGCCCGACTATCGCGACAAAACGGTCCAAGGGGCTTTTTTCTTTGTTTCACCACCAGCACCCTGCGCCATCGCTCGCTCTCCTTTCTATGTCCATCATGAAATCAGCCTTCGCATGCCCTCCTTACTGTCAAGGTTGATCGCAAATTAGCCCAATTGGCTCTTCCACTCTCTTCTGTCCACGTCGTGTTTGCCTTCTGCCTTCTTCAGCTGAGACAAACACATCCCCGGAATCCCCCATTTCCCCAACGGCGGTTTCATCTCACGACGGCGTTACATTCTCTGATTTCTCATCCTTTGCCGCTCTCACTCTCTTGAAATTTACTCTGTCATAGACGCAATCCCTCAATACTCTCACAATGTCGGACCCGAATAAAATCTCAATCACAATATGCGGGGACGGCGGATGCGGTATGTTGTGCAACATTCTCAGGAGTTCCTAGAGAGCGAAAACCGGTGGCACGTCGCGCAGTATTGACGCCGACGGACTTTAGGTAAATCCTCCATCACATTGCGACTCGTTCGCAGTCAATGGATACACGAGTAAGTCCGTTTCCACGTGCCCCTAGCCAACGGTTCTAACGGGCACTATTGTTCAGATATGATCCCACCATAGGTATAGAAACTCCGCGGACGCTTATCCCCAACCGACGATTCTAACAGCCGGTCACATTTACAGAGGACTCGTACTCAGTTACGCGCACGATTGATGGCGAGTCTTATTTCCTCTCCATCACCGATACCGCCGGTCAAGAAGAATACCGAGGCCTTTGGGCGGCGTCGAACCTGAAATCCGATGCGTTCCTCCTCGTCTACGATATCACTAGCGAGTCCAGCCTTAGTGCGCTGGACTACTTCATGGACATGATTGATATGGAGACCGACCAGCGGGCGGAGGACAACTTGCGGCTGATGAAGCAGCTTGGCGACAGTGCGCGAGGGCTTGAAGTTGGCATGGCTGCTCCAGTCCGGATTGTCGCAGGCAACAAGTGCGACCTGAAAGAGAACCGTGTCATCAGCGCCCGGGACGGGCTCGAATACGCCCGAAAGCATAACAGCGGATTCATGGAGACGAGTGCACGCGAGATGGTGAACATTGAGGAGACATTTGCTCGTACGTCCCTTGTCGATCTGCTGTAGGACAAAGCTGACTGTGTTTAGTTCTGGTCCGCCGAGTCGTCGAATCACGCCGACAGCACAATCAGCAAAACGCGGAGATGATCAAGCCAACCCGCCATGTCGGGTTCTATCTGAAAAAAACTCCCACGAACACATTATTGAAGAAGGAATCCGAGGGAAACCTCGCGAAAGCCAGCCAACGCCACAGCATCTTCGGGCTGCTGAAGGGTGGCAGACGTGTGAATGCGAAAGAGAAGACCGAGAAACAGTCAGAGCCCTCTACAGAGCAGGGCAAGGATACGTCAGAAGCCGAGACACCGAGCCGATGGAAACGAATGTGCTGCTAAGCTCGTTTTGTCTCTAAATCAAAAAGTATCAAGTGGATATTTTGCCGCATATACCCATCAGCCTTTTACATATGAATTTTAGTGGGCGTGTATGTACCATGTCTCGAATACCTTCTCTTGTCACATGTATTGTTATCTCGCAGCCGGGAAGTCGGCACTTCACAAGATTGGACACATTGGTCGACTGCCAATCTGGAACCGAAGCATGGAATTGATTCAATAATGAAGTCACTCAGCTCCCAGGGCGATGGGGACTACTAGAGCTGGGTCATGCATGCTATCCGTGCTGATGCACGATTGATGAAGGTGGCATTGGCGACCCAGGTTAAACTATATTCCGAGGAGATTATCAGGGATCGCACGATGTAGTTATTATATCAATGACGTAGTGGCTGCTTCCGACCTGAAGTGGATCAAACTATAACTGATGCGCGATACCCACTGCAACTGCTTCTCGACCAGCTGGGCACTGTAGGCAGCGACTCGAGATCGAGAAAATCCAGGAAAAGACTTCCCTGTAAACGAAATGGCAACATACCAGGTCCACCTGAGGTAGTCTAGGTCCGGGTTGCGCTCGGTTGCTCCAGGCTGAGCACCCTCGGCGATCTGGGAAAATTGAATGTTTCCTGGCGAAATAAATTCTGGTTGGCAGACAGCTACTCATTGTTTGAACTTATTCTCGCAGGCTAGATACCTGGTGGGGTCGGTATGGCAACGTCTTTTCTTATTCTTCTTGCGCGGAAGTGAGCAGATGGGGGAGATTCAGCGTCGTGCCCGGAGCTAAGGCACCTGTCGAGAAAGAACAAGGGATCGCACTCTACGGAGAAATTTTGTTGCTAAGAACGAAGCTTTTTACCAACTTTTTGAAATCCATCAGAACGTTATTCACGTTGCTTCAGAAAGGCCTCTGGTTCGAGCATTAATTATGTTTCTGCCTTCCAGCTCCCTCCAAAACTACGGGCGAAGTATGATGTAAGCTATAGAGCTTCACTTCAATTCGGCCAGACCTCTTCCCACGTGGTACATGATGGCTCAAAGTGATATCTTCTCGATGTACCAGAGTCATTATTATGATAACTCGGAAAACGAACTATACTAGCTCCAAGCTTAGCATGACAGTGGCGCAAGCATGAAGTCAGTTCCTCGACCAATGAATATTGTTTGCCATTATCACAAGCACACCATTGCGGGCTTCAACGTCATGAGCCACAATGATGAGTTGAGTCCGACTTGCACGATGCGCGTTGTGCATTCCAATGTACCTCGGTCTGAAGAAGTCGTGGCGAGGAAGAAACAAGCCAAGCTTCAAGGAGTCATCCGATTTACCCAGGATTCAAGACTCCTCAGAGTACTATAGCTCGCTGTACGGAGTAAGCAGAGTGGATCAACCCGCCCATCGACAACCACGATGACGGGATCAGCATCATGGCAATCACCAGAGAATCTTCCGATAACCGCCATGGACCTGGCGTGTGCCCAGTGCGTCTTGTCCATGGGGCCAGCCAGCCCTGCAGGTGCAATTCCAGAACCCCGATGGCAGCAAGCCAGCGTCAGAACCTTGAATCTTGAAAGCTGGAAGAGCGTTGCGGGAATTACATTGTTTGCCCACTCGGCATCAATGTGCCGATGGGAACCCGAGCGTTTGTGCCGTAAACCCGCTTATGCACTGGATGGCGAGCATAGCCAAATCCAGTAGGTCTCTGGAACCTCCAAGGCTCACTCACTGCGCGGGCACTCCAGAGTCCAGAGGGGTTCATCCATCGGCGAACACTCGCCGATTCGGGGAATGTTTATGCATGTCGCTTGCTTCGCCTCGCCATATATGCATTGTGGACTGAGCATAACAATGTCTTGTCATGATGCCCTGCCATGTCACGCGCATGTCATGAGGGAACGTGTCAATCCTACAAGATTAATCGAACATGGGCTTTCAATCCCAGGGTTACTCGGATATACGGATCTCAATCTTCATGAGGCACTTTTGCCCGGGTTTCTGGAAGTTGAAGCACGAAGAAGAACGGATGATCAGATAATCAGCGCGCGAGCAAATTGCTCCATGCGGAAATTCAAATGTCTCCGAGCTCCGAGTCTAGCCCAGACGGGACTAGCCTGGTTCTGAGATGTTTCCGCGATCCGTTGCAGGCGTTGCAGGCCATTTGTAACGCAATTTACGATGTCAGTGGTATTGTCTTGAAGCAGGATTTTCACAGGCGCAGTGCTTATGCTTTACGGACCATTTCATTGATTGGGGAGCTTGACTTTCAGCTTGATGTTGAGGCTGTGTCTGGACTCTGGAGAGACTCCAACATGCGCAGATAGCCTAATCAGCTTGAAGCTCTAAGCTCGAAACAACCAGTCAGCAATCGGGTACGACTAGCAAATACAAATTTATGATTTCCGAGCTCAAACTTACAGACGTGTAATTTATATACCACGGAGAACGGGTTACAATCTCCGTACAAATGCTCAGTGCATCTGAATAATGCCTGAGGTTATTTCCAAGAAATGATTACTTTTTTTTATTCGAATTATTTAATATTTTTCTCCTTAGCTTTAAATAAATCAAGTCAGCATTATTCAGAAGAATACTAGTTCTCTGCATTCGAACTATAATAAAAGAAAGCAGCCCTCCTCCTTCGGCAGCTTCGCAGCTCTTCCCTGGCTTCAGCTTCAGCTTCCCGACTTTGACTTTGGGTGTGACCGAACAACTACGATCTACTACAACTCTACTACACTGCAACCATCCCTCCCAATCCGGTCCATATACTCATCCCACACCTTGGTTCTCAAGCGCGATTCGCATCCCGCATTGGTCTGAACAATCTCGGTCCCCTCCCGATCGTCTCTTTGGATCATTGACTCTGTGCCTGACGTATTGGCTGTCGGCACACTCACATACGAGGATTACCAAAGTATTGCACAACAACTCTTGGACCGCACGAAAAGATAGGACTGGGGGAGATAGACTTCACCAAACTAAAATCGGGGAGAGCTTCAACTTCTTATGCCCCCGGAATCCCGCTCCACAACCTTCGGTTTTCCCCTTGTATATATATCTTATATACTCTACACAAAATGACAGCGCGCCAATCAACGCCATCCTCCGAGAACTCGCATTCCGATAACGGCGTCCGCAAGCGAGTATGTAAGGCTTGCGATCGCTGTAGACTGAAGAAATCCAAGGTAAGCACAAGCTCCAGGGCTTGCGAAGGCCCAGCCAATTCGCATCAGCTAGTCAAACAAGACTGATGCACTGACCCGGCGCAGTGTGACGGAGCTAAACCATGCGGTCGCTGTCGAGCGGACAACACCCTCTGCGTCTTTGGCGAGAGGAAGAAGGCTCATGACAAAGTGTACCCTAAGGGGTGAGCAACGCCTGGCTTTGCTTTTTGTTGTTTTTTTTTCCTTTTATTAGAGTTGGAAAGTTACGGATAAGCTAACGATGGACCTATAGATACGTTGAAATGCTCGAACAACAACAAACGTGGCTCGTCAACGGCCTGCAAGAACTATACCGCCGGCTCCTCGACGGCGAAAGCTGGCAGGGCGAGCCGCTGAAATGCGAACCAAACGGCCACCCATTAACGCACGACCTGCTCACACAACTCGGCGCACTAGACTCAAGCAAGCACGAGCGATTCGAAGAGAGCGCAGATGCGCTGCAGTCAGAGCTATGGAAGCACAGCGCCGGCCACATGCAACGCCAGGACTCGTCAGATACCTCGTCTGAGAGCGCACACTCGCCCATCATGCCGCCGCAGTTTGCCTCAGATCCCTTTTCGACTCGCACAACACTCCCGCAGACGCCCACGACGCTGCGAATAGACGTCCCGCGATCAGCTATCAAGACCGAGCCGCATCTCACGCCTAGCAATTCATACATGACGTCGATGCAACAACAGCCACTGCCGATGCCTGGGGTCGTCAACCCGATACAGCTAGAGAACAACAACCTGCAGAATCAATGGAGCTCGGCGTATCCATACGAGGATATAGATATAATGTCCGCGCAGTTTGTCAACTACGAAGACGGTATGGCGTCGCCAATGTTCAGCAGACATGTATTATCGGCGCCGTTTCTGGATAATAAAAGCGACTTCGAGGATATGCAGCAGTATCTGAATACGCATTTGGAGATTGCCCAGTGAACCCGCTCACTGGTGCAATTTGCTTTTGCTTTGCAGCCTGTACAATTATTGCATTGCTTCGGTTCGGTTTTCGGGTTCGTGATTCTTCATCTTGGTGCTGCGCACCTGGTTTGTGCGCCTGGGTTCCTTCACCTGGAGGTCTTCTGGTCTGGTCTGGTCTTGGTTGCTAAGAGAATGGTGTCTGGAGTTGGGCTAAAATATACGGAGTTTCGAATATTGGGTCTTTTTTACCCTTCTACTACTACCACTTGAACCCATTCTCTCTACTCTGTCTCATCATTTTTTTTTTTTTTTCAACTTACCCTTTCCTTGATTTCAACCTTAACGCGATAGACGAAGCTTCTTACTACTATTCAAGTTTAGCCCATGTTAGCCCTGAATGACAATTAATGATTCACATAACTACCTCCTGATACTACCTCGGGACACAATCCTAGTGCCTGATCGTCTTAATTTGATTCTTGGCACAGTCACTCTTTCTTCACCCTGAAGAAAATCTCCTAAAAAAAAAAGTCCACCTCAAAATGACGTCGCAAATCACTCAAAACGCCTCTGACTAATCGGACCTAAGATCGCGCTTTGAGGGGAGAAGGGGGGCTCGATGCATGGATGGAGCACGTCACGAGTCGAGTTTCGCCGAATTCTTATCTCCGGCTCTTGTCAGCTTTTCCGGTACAGCGCACAATCACCCAGTAATCAGTTTACTCCGTTACCCACGGAGGAACTACAGTACTGACAGACAACAACAACAACAACTTTGGACAGGATAACCTTTGGTTCGAAAAGGCAAATCGAAAATTTGGCCCGCCGTGTGTCTGTCCGGTCCGCCACGTTTGTTGGTGTCTGAACTTTCCCAGGAAGTTTGAGCTCCACTATCATCATCACATAAGTACATAACGGCCGTAGTCATCATCATCACTCATCTCGATAGTCCAGTGCGGTCTAGCTGAGCTCAACTTGCTCGCCTGGGGGGCTGAATGCAGGTTTAGCAGATACGGCTACTGACGACTAGGTATCATGATGACCATTCGTATTTTTCTCAACTCAAACAAACCAACCAGCCAAGCCCGTCGTTCCAGGAACCGGAGCTGTCTACAAAGAAAGATCGATCATCAGATGAGTGTCGAACGAAGCTTCGTCCGCCTCGGGAGCTCTAATGTCCGAAAAACCGATGCTCCGACCCCGATCGCAGAAAGCTGCTCGCAACGACGCAGCGAATGATCGGTTCGAACTTCGATGTTCGTGACACTAACACGCACTAAGCGGGCCTACACTAACGGGCGGCGGATTTGGGTTGTCGAAAATCGATGGAACTACGGAGGTTGGGATGTTGGAGCGGGAGTCTGGTGCGGGAACTGCGCAGGGTTTACAGGAGACTAAGGTACTAGTAGCTAAGAAGAAGACGGAGAAGTAGCGAAAATCGGGGTCTGCGTCTGCGTTTTTTCCAATCCGAGTTACCTCCGAGCTCGAGAGAAGCTCCTGGAGGTTGTCTTTCACGCCCTGTGATTGTTTGACTCTCCAAGTAATGACCCGTCGAGAAATCCTTTCTCGTTCTTCCCGTACCAAACTGCCAAAGAAACCAGAATCAGGAAGAATAGAAACCGCCGAGGTGACCGACTTTTCCTCTTCCAAACCCTAGATTATTGGATTACCGCCACTGATTGGACAAGACGTATAGATCTAGGCTCGGTTCAGCTCAGCGAAGTGTGGACCCAGTGTAAGCATCATGAATTCATGATGTGGTAATCCTAGCGTCAAGTTTCTTCTGTCTCGATATACTCTTGCTCTTCCTATCGTTGCTCTAAAAGGGAAAAAAAGAAAGAAAGAACCTTGATGGCCAATTTGCCGAGGCAAAAAAAAGTATGACAAACCAGCGTCGAGATACAGCGGTGAGATCGCCGGAATTACCTCAAATGCAAGTTTTCAACTCGATAAGGAGCCAAAGTTGAGTTTTACGGTACATGTAACAAATCCAGCACCTTCTTCAACCTGCAAGTTCCCCCAAATAATGACTTGTCCCATGACTGATCAAGAGGGGTGAACTCGGGGTTTGTTATTAATCACTGTGTGTGATTTCTAATGCCGACAAATCCCATTCCGCTCTACACTTGTCCGCAGGAAGGCGTGGGTTAGGGCTAGACTAGCTCTTGTTTTCGACTCCTCCCCGGCACCTGCAGCACAACGGTCGCGCCTGATCTGGGCTTCTGCAGGTCACGGGCAAACACCCAATCCATCCATCTCCAGTCATCAAATTCCTGAATAGGCTATCGGTCTCCCCAGGGCCATCCCAGCCCGTCCCGTCAAAACATACCGAATACGAGGTCCAGTGCAAGAAAAAAAAAGCGAGGATGACTCATCGTCACTAACAACAAGACCAAGACCGAGACCAAGCCTGGTAAATTGATTATTATTACATTATTATTGACATTATTTGACCACGGACAACGGCATCGGCCACGATCGACTCCGTCCGCGCCTCCGCGGGGTTTACCTAAGAGGGTAGGATACCGAGTTTTGGCCCTACGCAAAGCAACTACGGAGACTCCGCGCTTCAATTCGCGCACCTCGCCGACGTCGCCGAGCCGGGCGCCCGCTGGGTTGCCAATAATCAACTCATCATGGGCATGCCCAGGTCTTGGAGTTACAGCATTTAGATACGGGATGGAGTCGTTGCTAATGATGTCAGTGTCAATGCCATGTGATATTGGTTGCGGGACGTTGTCGGCCTGAGGCCGGATGAGGTGATATCCATAAAACCATCTAAACGATGGAACCAATGGTGGCTGACGAAGCCACGGTGTTGGATTCGCTCGCTCGATGGAAGATTCAAAGGACTGGCTGACAGGTGAGCCAGGGCTGATTTGGGATGAACGGATGGAAGCTGCCGCCTTAAAGAAATTGATCCGGGGGATTGGGCTGAGGTTGTCCAGCTTTCGAGACTATACTCGAGGGGGCAAGCAAACTGAGATACGTAGATTCAACTAAGTGTCTAGCCATGACAGCTTTGCGTATTCTGTTTTGCAATTCTGACTCTCAGGATTTCTCCCACTCATACCTGTTTAGAGATTCGTGGGCAGTCATGTAACGGGCTTAGTAGACGATGCCGTCTTCTGTCATCTAGGGCCATAGAAACAACAGTCCCCAAGCCAAAGTTATATCTCATGATCATCTCCAGAAACCATGTCGCACGCAAGTCATTCTATACTAACTCACACTGAGATAGGACATGAAGCAGTATCTATCCCTAGTAATAATGAGTTCTTCTCGAGTTCGATCCTAATGACTACGGCGTTTTAAGCCAATATCAAAGAAGCAAGATTCGCTGCATTAGAACACAGCATGAGAGCCTTGCAATCACTGCTTAACCAGATGTCCTAGCCAGAAACTATAGGAACCATGCTAACCCCTGCAAGCACCGTCCGCGGCTCTCTAAGTCGCTATGAATAAGCACTTTAATATCTAGCTTCTTCGCCCCTCTCACTATGGGAGGTATCAACGGACAAGCAACGATAACGGCTCCGAAAAACACATCACTCGTATAGAAAGCTTGCAAGTGATGCGCGGACCTTGAGAAAAAACGTACTGCGATATCCCAGCCAGGTGACCAGAAGGAAATGGGGCAGCCGTGGCATGGCAGGATTCTCTGAAGTGCACACTCTCATAAACACATCAATATCAGAACCACCAACTAGCTGTGGTCTAGCATAACAGTGTCTATATGGTTCCTCCAATATCCGATGCGTGGGCCATCCTACCCCTCTTTGTTACTCACCTCAGAGGGACAGCATGTGTCCGGGCCATCAGCCAAAACGTTATAAACACGATTAATAGCTGGGCGACTGGGTCAGGGAGCAGAGAAGGTAGCTTCATCAAGCAGACGAATGCAAGACCAGGAAGTATACCCGAGCGCCAAGCGCGTATAATGTGCGTTCTCTAGCGACGAGACGGATGCATGATTTCGCTTTGCAACTGGGACCTCCTCTTGACAGGTGGGGGCGACTCTTGAGGCAGGGGGAGCAGCATTGCACTCTCCTAGAATCCGGTCTCAGACCTACCTCCTTGAGACACTCCATACTACTGGGCACTGCCACCCCCTCAGGCCCCAAACAAAGGGGTTAGGTATACCACATATTGTTCCTGATGGGCACACGGCTACAATTTGCGTCCGAAGATCCCCAAGACTTTCTTTGTAAGCGGGGTTGGCCTCAACTCCTCCACCATCGGGACGGAAGTCGGATTTGAATCTCTCCGCGGACGCCGACCGAATCCCGCCATGCGACGATTGCGATGCAGATGCGGGCGGTGTGGGCGATGCAGGCGTACCTTGTCGAACTTTTGTCGCAGGCATCCAAAGCTTCGGCCAGCTGACTCTAAGAGCTTGGACCGTACGGTAGCAAGGCCAAGATCGCCACAGGGGGGTTGGGCCTGTTTGCAAATTACCGCGTACAGCAACGGTGTTTGAGCTGTTTGGAGTGTTTGTGTGCTGACATCGGTGTCTACCAGGAGTTTGCTGGCAGGATTCTGAATCATGAGTCAGATGAGGGTGAAATGGCCAACGATGAGCATGAACCGGGGGGAGCTAGGGATTGATGAATGCCAAACGGCACGTTTGTTTGAGGCGGAGGGCGCATGGCCTTACTGCGCCGATAATCGCCGAAGTCTGGAGAAGCTGCGAAGCATGGAGGAATCTGAATTGATCGTTCGATAAAGTTCGCCAGTAGGACTTATTTTGAAAAGGGTACAAAGTGCTAGACTCCTGCCCCAAGCGAGGAACTGGCTTTCGGAAGAGGACAATTGATGCATGAGGCATAATTTATATACGAAACGAGAAGTCAAGTTGAATTCTCCGGATATGGCATGACGGCTATTTAAAGCATCTCTTCTACACAGCCTAGACATCTAATGGATCTCGCAGTTTATTTCCCGATGCTTCACAAATCCACGAGCTGATATTCCGTCTGCTAACAATATTGGAAAAGGCGACCTCAAGGCTTGAGACTCGTCGACGTAGCAACACGACTTCGCCCGAATACCATGGGAAATCCGGGAGATTATCCGACGACAATTTAGCCTAATAAACACGATCACGAAAAACTCCATCCAGATTTCAACAATTTAACCGCGTAAGGCAAAAGCCACCTATCGTAGGGTAAATAGGAGTCGTCAAGGGGCCCGGGGGTGGTGCTGCGACCGTTGCGGGTATTTTGATTGCGGGGTAGCAGGCTGAACCCTCCACTACTTTCGTATATGAAGGGGCGGAACACTGCAACTTTCTTCAACAATTGAGCAGCAACAACCACCTACTCTACCGTGCCTTGCATTTGCAGCTTTCCAACTGGTCAAAGAAATAACAAAGCACACTTCAACCAACGAAAACTAGCAAAATGGGCGACCACACAAGCGTCAAATTCTCCAACCTCGCCGCCATAATCCAAGAGTTCAACGTCGACGGTCAGAACATTGTCCAAGGGTTCACAAAGAAGGAACACTACGAGAAGTACAACCAACCCTGGTTCGGCGCGACGATCGGTCGCGTCGCCAACCGTATCAAGGGCGGGGTCATCAACAGCCTCAACGGCCGCCAGTATACACTTGAGAAGAACAATGGCGCGAATGCGCTGCATGGTGGGAGTCGGGGCTTTGGGCGGGTGGAGTTTGAGGGGCCCACGGTTGTGAAGCGTGATGGGAAGGAGACGTTGCTGTACACTTATTTGAGTCCCGATGGCGACCAGGGATATCCTGGGGCTGTCGAGTTGAGGGTGTTCTATGTCGTTAGTGAGAAGGTAGAGGATGGCGTGCCGCGGTCGATCCTGGATATCGAGTATGAGGCTGAGCTTGTCGGGGGTGACGTTGAGGAGACTGTTGTCAATATCACAAACCACAGGTATGTTTTCCGGTACCTCTCTAGAGAGGCAAGCTCATGCTAACACGCGTCGGTGCAGCTATTTCAACCTCAGCGGCGGTCCCAGCGCCGCGGAAGGGACTATCGCGAAGCTTGCAACGCGTGACTACCTCCCCCTCGACACCGGCATCCCCCTCGGTCCAATTGAGCAGCACCCTACCGACACAACGCAGGACTTCGAGTTCGGCCCCAACGCCGCCTTCGACGACTGCTTCATCATCGACCGTGACCTGACAGACGTGAAGATCGACACGCGCAACCGGCCCCTGAAGCTTCTCGCCGAGTTCCGCCACTCGGGCTCCCACATCAACCTGCAGGTGTCCAGCACCGACCCGGCGTTCCAGTTCTATACGGGTGAGTACATCGATGTTCCTGAGGTAGATGGGGAGAACCCTGCTCGCGGCCCGTTCTCTGGGTTCTGCATTGAGCCGAGTCGGTATGTGAATGCGATCAACGAGCCCGAGTGGCGGCACACTGTTCTCTTGAAAAAGGGCGAGAAGTATGGGAGCAAGGTTCAGTACAGGGCTTGGAGGGGTTAGGCGGCCAAGTTGCCGAACTTTTTCTTATACCTATAGTATGAAATTGTTCATCTCGGGCGCAACCGTGCCATGCAGTGTGTTCACATCCACAGGAGCTTGTAGTAGCATACACTTAAGCTGTTAAGCGCTTATAACCGTGCCGCTCTCCCGGTCTCTCACCCAAAGGAGGTTGATCGGTGTCATTGACTCAGAGCGGGCCAACTCCACCGAGAAAATTCTTTAAAGTCAGCATATCCACTCACCATACAATAGTAATCAACTACTTGAATCAAGATCCGTAACCTCGGCCACATTTTGTATTCGCTTGAATAATCAACTGTGGACATACGTATGTGGCACCGGTTCCTGAGCGCCAAGGCTTCTCGAAGCCAAGGTCGCGTTCTAGCTTCGGACGAAGGTCGAAGAAATTGAATTTTGTAAAATACAAGCTCGGATCTCTCGCACCCGGGAAAGTCCGTACGGTATTATTGTACGCATTACGGCGATCTCTCGGAGTCGCAGCTCGGAACGGAGACTCTGAGCATCCAGGGTCCGTTTGCTGCCCAGCCTCTCTCTCGCCCTCTTGGTGCTGCTAGTAAGTTGCGCTAGTCCAAGACTTGGCTGTTGGCGAACTGAGATGATCATGCCCCAGCGGTGTTTCTCTGTCGAGCCAAGAGGGTCCTTGGCGATACGTTTGCGATGGTTGTTTTTGGTGGTTGACGTGAGATCTGTGAAGCGCCAGGAGCTCTGGGCTCAAGTAAGAAATCGACACCCTAGTTGCTTTGCTACGGGTGACTGCAGACCACAGGCTATGTCGGATACAGGCCTATATCCGGCTTAAATCCTACCCGCGCAGGGATGATGAGTCGAGTTATGCTGTGGTGGTGATGTCTGCTGCCGCCGTGCGGGGGTTGTTGACCGGCAGAGATAAAGGGGAGAGCACTGATTCAGCCATATCACAAGATCAGGCAAGCTCCCGCATATGAGGCATTAATGGCCAACAACCCCCGGAGAATATTGCCGCAGGGCATTTTAATTTGGCGTGATTTGATTGATTTGGAATCCCGTTTGGCATTGATTGTGTGTCCTCTGTTTCTTGACTCCTTCAGAGCTGAGTCTACCCCGCATCAAGTCTGATTCTTGAGCCTTGGTTTTCGGATTTGGTATAGAGGAACCTGGCAGCAACTGCAAGAGCGTATCGGCAGCAAGGTAGGTCAGCCGAAATTGGCATTGGCATTGACATTGGCAGCAGGCTGCCAGTCACATGCATTGCACCGCCATAAAACGTACTTGTCGCCTTTGACCTCTTCAGACCGTCATCGCTACACAATCCGGTCTCCGCCCCAGACCTCGTCCTGAGCATAACTCCGACCCCACGGTCTCCAGCCCGGCAACCACTTCTGGAACATCATCATATCCCAAGCCTTGGCACCGCGACAAAACGGTGCTGCCTGCGAAAGCCACGCAACTCCTGAGGCAGTGCCATGTGCCCCTTTGCTTCAATCAAACGACTAACGCCCGTTTCACCCCTCGCGCTGTTCCTGGCTGTGCTCAAACCCGTTCCCTCGTATCCCGTAGAGGTACCAAAATACAGACTGGCCTCTTAGCTTACTGCACCAGAGTACAGCGCCTACGTAGCGCCTAGACTACCCAGAAGGCCTCGCGACATTCTAGCCTGCTTTGTCCTGACGTTGGCAGCTCGGCGAATGGAGTCTGATGGCACCCCTGACCTCAGATCAGCTATCCTCGAGTCGCTCGTCGTATTCGTTCCGCACTTGGCCCGCAGAGACTAGAGACTTTGCACGACTACTCGGTTTCGTATTCGCTACATGTGTCTCCGGTCCATGACATGTCCTTGTCCATAGGTCCGATTCAAGAGCGAGCTGGTTTCCAAGTTTGGTCCACTGGACAACAATGCGCCTTACGTTATGCCTTTCTCCTCAAGTTTCTTGTCTTGTCTGTACCGTATGTGACCCACGACACAATGTAAAGCGTATTACTCTTTTGCAAATACTACACAGACTTCAATTGATCAAGCTTTACCCCCCTCCTCTCCTCTCTAGTTTGTTCTCTGTACTCTCTGCAGTCACTTGCCCTCGCAATCTATAGAAAATGCCCTAGCCACGTGACAGGTCAAAGCACCCCGGAACTACCCGAGCGGCCAACCCCGCGTTGAAGCGGGGAGTCTGAGGAAGAGTCACCACTTCCGCTCCACGACTTCTCACCCATCCTCGATCCCATTAACCATCTCACAACAGGCGAAATAAGATGGCTTCAGCACATGGCGACCTTCGGCACCTCCTGCCAGCATCCTACAAGCGACTCATCTCTGACTGGCTTGAGGAGGACTGTCCGAGCTTCGACTACGGCGGCTTCGTCGTCGGCGAGTCGCAGGGCGAGGCGAAGTTACTTGGGAAGAGCGAGGTACTTACTTTAGCATTACCCTGCTTTGCGTTTTAGCTTTGGCGATTGCTATGGAAGAGAAAACCAATGCTAATTGGTATCCGATGGGCTAGGGGATAATCGCAGGCATCCCCTTCTTCGACGAAGTCTTCTCGCAGCTTGGATGCTCGTACGTATTCCCAGCTTCACCTCAGCTCACCGAGACATACACCCCCCTCTCTAACCATAAGACCTGAACCACAGAGTCGAATGGCACCACGCCGAAGGTTCCTCCCTCCCAGCCTCGCAAAAAACCCACGTCGCAACGGTCCGCGGCCCGATCCGCAAAATCCTCCTCGGCGAGCGCGTCGCCCTCAACATCCTCGCGCGGTGCTCCGGAATCGCCTCGAAAACACACAAGCTAAACAGTATCCTGCGATCGCACGGCTGGAAGGGAACGCTCGCGGGCACGCGCAAGACAACGCCCGGTTTCCGGGTCGTGGAGAAATACGGAATCCTTGTCGGCGGCGCGGACCCGCATCGTCATGACTTGAGCAGCATGACCATGCTCAAGGATAATCATGTCTGGGCGTGTGCGAATAATGCGGCTTCATCTGTTGAGAATCAGGGGAAGGCGCTTGCGGACGGGGACATTGCCGCTGCGATTCCAAAGGCTGTTGCGGCGGCTAAGGCTGTTGGTGGGTTTTCGACTAAGGTAGAGGTGGAGGTGCGGAGCGTTGAGGAGGCGAATGCGGCGATTCGGGCTGGGGCTGATGTGGTTATGTTGGATAACTTTACGCCGGAGGGGGTGCGCGAGGCTGCCAGAGGGTTGAAGGAGCAGTGGGCGGGGAAAGCGTCGTTCCTGATTGAGGTGAGTGGCGGGTTGAACGAGGAGAATGCGGTAGGTTATGTGTGTGAGGATGTGGATATCTTGTCGACGAGCTCGATCCATCAGGGTGTTGGGATTGTAGATTTCTCGTTGAAGGTTTCTCTACGGCAGTAGATCAACCTTCTCAGATTACACATACATATATTAGACAAAACACAGCTGTATACTACTTGTAAGCCAAGTCATCATCATCGTTACCCTCGTTATGGATGCAAGTAAACATAAATAAGGTAGGTAGAAGGTACAATCGCTCAGCACATGCATTAAGCATTAAGGTATCCGGGGTATATAGGCAGGAAGAATAGAGATGTCCAACATCCAACACAACACCGGGCTCGCTAAAGATGCATAAAAATAGATGAATGAAGACAAGGTGCAGGAGAAGAGAAGCGGAGAAAGGATTAGACTTCGATATCAACCGTGATGCCCTCGCCCTCGCTCGAACTGTGGTCGTCCCGTTGGCTCGGATAACCCTCGTCACCAGTGGTAAGATCAGATCCTGGTCCATGTCCGCCGTCGTCAGTAGACGTCTCTGTTGAAATACCCTTGCGAACGCGCTGCCGCTCCAGCTGTGCGCGAAGTCTTTTGTTCTCAGCGTCACGCTCCTCGAGGCGTTTGCGGGCTCCGTTGCGGTCAAGCAGGCGTGCTTCGCGTTCGGCCTTTAGTCGCTTCTCTAACTCGTGAAGTCGCTTGATCCAGACTTCTTGGTTGCCTGGATCGCCGGCTTTGTGTCGAGGGCGGGTTATAGCTCCTGGATTTTCGACCAGCGTTGTCGCTGATGAAAGTTGGGAGGGCTGAGGAATACCAGAGCGTGCAATGGCTTTGGACGGTTCAATTGCAGAATGAGCGCGAACCAATGGGCCTCGGTCTGCATCAAAGGTCGAAGCGCGAGGAGAACCTGTCCCGTCTGTGGTCACTCCACTGCGATTGCGCGAATGTGACTGGAGGAGGTTGATTTCGGCCTTCAGTAGACGGTTTTCGCCGCGGAGCTTGGATATCTCAGGTGACAGTCCGGTCTGGTTTCGAGTCTGCAACTGAGCCCGCATGTTCATTGCCGATTCTTCCAGCCGATCGAGCTTCTTGATGCGTAAGCTGAAGGCGTGCTCAAGTGTCTGGTACTGCTTCGTCAGGCTTCGTTCCACATCCTTAATGCGGCCCTTAAATCCTGATATCACGCTTTCCAAAGTCTTAACCGCCAGCAAGAGGTTTCGGCTAAAGCCAGGCCAGAACAGAATATTGCCAATGACTTCTTGGCTAGGCAAATTGCCGTTAATCAAGCTGTTAGAGTGCGCCCAGTCTGGTCCACACATGGTAGAGAGCCGCTTCCAGATTGTCAGCAGCATAGCGTTGCGCTCATTAAGCTGCTCCCGGAACTGCTGCTCCAGACCGCCGAAGCGCTTACGGTCCTGGCTGCGCGCGCTTTCGAGCTCGGAAATGCGAGAGTTGTTTTGTGAGATGGTGCGGGATGCCTGGTGGTGGGATCTGAGAGCCTGTTCGAAGGACTGCTTGTCTGCACGACGGGCCTGGCGTTCACGGTCAAGAAGCTCTGAAAGTTTCCTAGACTCCAAGCCATGACTTTCGAGCAGCGCATCGCGGTTTCGCAACAGCGACTCCTTCTCACCTAGGGTAGACCGTGTGCTTTCCAGGTCCAGCGCGGTACTCTCCAGTTCCTTCTGCAGCTTCATGATGTTGGAGATCAAGCTGGACCGGCTGCCAGTAAGATCGCCAAGGGTTTCGCGCAGATTGTTCTCCAGGTCCGTAAGCCGGTCCCTCCAGGTCGCGGTTTCGATCTCCTGCGCCGAGAGGCTCTTCTTCAACCTGCGCACGTCCTCTTTAGCCGCCGACGCCTCACGGTTCAGCTCGTTCATTATCCGTTGCACTTCCTGTTTCTCCTTGCTTCCGACAACTTCACGTTGATGTCTCTCTTCGGCCAGGCGCTCTTCCAGCTCTCGCGTCTTCTCGCGCTCGCTGTGGAGGCTCACCTGGTATGTCTTGAGCTCCGACTCCAGGTCGCCGATCTTGATTTTGTCACCGTCCTGCTCCTCACGAAGGAAGGCAATTTCGTTATGACTGGACTCGATCTGGACAGTAAGCCGTTGCACCTTCGCATTCGCCTCGTACAGGCTCTTCTCCAGCGATTCCGTCTCACGGTTGCATTCTTCGAGCTCCTGCTGTACAGCCTTGTAACGTTGCAGATTATTCTGCGCATCCTCCTCAAGTCTGATGATACCTTCGCCCGCTGATCGCATCTCTGCCTGTAGCGCTCTTAAGTTTTCATCTTGAGTTCGCAGCTCTTCCGTTAGCCGTTGACAATCCTCGATCTTCTGGTCTAGCTCGTCTCCGATAGCGTCCAACTCTTCCTGAGCTTCAGCCCTCAAGTCCTGGAAAGCGGCATCTCGTTCTTCGGCCATCTGCAACGCCTGGTCACGTTCCTGTTGGAGGTTCTGGATTTCTTCTTCAGCTTGGTCCACGTCAGCTTGGTAAGCCTTGTCAATAGCTTCTAGCTCTTTCACATAATCGTCAAGTTGTTGTCGGATAGCTTGGTTCTCGAGCTTCAGTGTAGAGACTTGGTCGCGCAGCTGCCCATTTCGAACTTCTAGGTCTTCCCGTTCCGCGTCGTCAATCGGAGACTGTCCTGTGCGGTCACTGGTTCGCGAAGAAGACCGTCCATGAGCCCTAGAAGCGGACCGATCTAGGATGCTGTCGCCGGCAATGGATCGCTCGCGACGTTCGCCAAGTTTGAGCTCCTCGATTTCTTGGTAGAGCCGTTCCTTTTCTCTGTTTCGCGAAGTTAACATCGAAGTCTGGGCGCTGACCTCTTTCCGTAGCTCAGCATTCTCCTGCTTTAATAACTCTAATTCCATTACGAGGGTAGAACTAGAGGAACTTCCAGTGGCAGTATGGCGATGCAGCTCTTTGTCGGAAGCGGCTGAATATGACACCATGGAATTTCCGCGGTCACGGTGTCCGGATCTCAATGGGGCCACAGGAGCCATGGCGAAGCTCATTTCGCTCTTGACACGCATAAGCTCCTCCCGCAGTCTCCTGTTCTCATCGTCGGCTTGTTCGCGAGCAGCAGTTTCAGCTTCGAGCATGTCTTTCCACATGTCCTATATCAAATAAGCAAGACGTTGCCGATACCAAGGGGTAGACTTACTCTCTCCTCCCTAGCCCCGGAATCTGACCCAATAGGCCTGCCGTCACTGAGAGATTTTACCATCTCGGCTAACCTCCGCTTCTCGCTTTCCCTTGCCATACTTTCTGACCTCATCCGCTCAATCTCAAGTTCATACGTCTCAATTCGTTCCCGCAAGAAAAGAAGCTCTTCATCCTGAGCGGAACCTCGGTCGTCTTCGTCAGAGCCCTCGGGGTCATGATTGAGCATAGATTCCTTATCAGACTGTTGGTCCTTCACCTGCTTCTCCAGATCGCGAATCTTCCGCTTCAGGCCCTGGTTCTCCTTCTGCAGCTTCAGTTTGTCCGATTTGAGCTCGACGTTTTCTGATATCATCTCCTTAATGCCTTCTTCAGAACGCCGATTCAGTGCTTCATTTAGAAAGTGTATCCGCATTTTCAAGTCGAAATTTTCCTTCGAAAGGCGATCAATCGTGCTGCTCTGCTCTTTCAATGTCATGGATCGACCGCTGCGGGTGAATCCCGGCGTCATCCCGACTCGTTTCTCGGGCGAGACCCCGTGGTCTTCACGGAATTGCTTGACGAATGCGCTCGGGACTTGCACGTCTTTGACCCTCTCCGCAATAACCGTATCTGTCGGGAATCCCTGGTCGCGCGGTGCTGCTTTCGGGGTAATTGGGCCAGGATCCTCCACGGACTCTGGTTGGGGAGCGTCTTCCTCATCCAAAGTCTGAAGACCGCTGTCCGTAGTCCCGCTCATGGCCCGCTTTTCGATGACATTTTCGTCACTGTACCCTGAAATCCCGGACGCCATACTTCCTAAACTGACGGACCTAGCAAGATTGCTTCGTCGCGATCCGACATTAAGGTTTGAATTTCCTGGAACTGCACCCCCTGATTGCAGGGCGTAGTCTGCACCCACTGTAGCATCGCTGTTTGTCATTTCGGTGGCACCGCTCGTCGCGGAAGAGTAAGAGAGGCGCTGTGCCGATTGGCGGCTGGTGAGGTACTTGGGGCGGCTACTTCTTCGACTGCTTGTGCGAGATTCGGCATCTAGATCGGTAGCGGTGCTTTCACTGCTGAAGAGCCGGGGATGCGTAATAGAAGGGTTGCGGAAATCCTGGCTAGCCGACCGTACTGATTGATTTGCGTCTTCTACTGACTGGCCAACGGAATAGCCTTGTGAGAAGTGACTGGTTTCGTCCACACTTTCAGGCATTAGCGATTGATTCCGACTATCTATCCGTGCCGCTGCTGCTGCAGCGGGTGACGACGGCATTGCCTCAAGCATCGTGGTATTATCCTGCTCATATGGCTCGGTTGACGCTATTGAAGGTGCGATTGTTGATGCCAAATTAAGCGTGCTATCCTCTGTAGGCCCGATACTAGGACTGTGCGGGACGGGAACGCCATCAGTCGTTGAAGCGAGATCGTGGCTCGACTCGTCCGGTGCCGCCCACGAGGGTTCTGTGAATCCCGCCGCAGGCTCATGATCATGTTCGATCTCATGCTCGTGTTGATGCTCACGTTCATGTTCGTGCTCATGTCCATGCTCACTTTCATGCTCATTTTGCTCTGACACTCCAACCACGTATGTATCATCTAGACCCGCGGTACGATTCGCAGCAGCGACTTCAATAGTTGAGGGCTCCGGTAGGAAACTCGACTCTACGTCTGCTAGTTTCCTTCTCATTTCCGCCTCTTCAAGGAAAGTCTGGTTCTCCAAACGCTCATGGTCGCGGTCGCTCTGTTCTTCGAGGCTACTATCGTCATAATCCGGCAAGGGAGGTAAAAGGTCAAAGCTGGTATCGTCACGGTCATGCTCTTCAAGGGCGGTCGTGGTTGTTTCGTTGGTCATGCTGATTGTTGTGGTTGCGGTCGGCACCCGTTGCGTCTCGTTGAACGGCGGCACCACCATGTAATCCAATGGATCCCAGAATTCTTCGAAGGTCGTCAGGTCTGCATCCAAGTAGATTGTTCCGGAGTACGAAAAGAATGAGGTGCGCCTCCCTTGTTGCAAAATTTCGTCAACTTCGTCCGCGTTATTGTCGACCGCGTTGCGAAACAGTTGGGCGGCCGCGCCCGCAGGAGCCGTCGACATGGTGACGGAGAAAGCGTCTGACGGTTTATCTATCTAGTCTTGAAACAGTTAGCCCGACTGCTTCTTCTGACTCCACATTCTGGAGGGTTGGCGGGCTGAATGCCGAATGATAGAGACGCTTGTCTTACCCACTCGGCGGCCACCAACAGGGTCTAGCGCCCTATTGGAGGCGAGGGGCTGGCTAGATTGCAACGGTCTGTTGACACTGGGAAAGCCAAGAGAAACAAACACGGAGTAGAGCAACCAACTCACCACGTAAGGAAAGAGGAGCGGGAGAGCGAGAGAGGATCGAGATAGGTGGGAGTTGATGTTGTTTGTTGTCGCGGCTTTCAGGTACGGCTGCCGATTTCTCGCCCACAAAATCTGCTCCACAACGGCACTCGCTTCTCGCTTCTGCATGCGACTTATCAGGTTGACACATCTACTGGTCCACGAGAATTAACGATAGATTCAGAAAAATGACGCTTAATTGCTCTCATGCCCAGCTGGAAGTACTAATCAAATTGTTAAATGGTAGTGATGCAGTTGGCTACCACCCGCGCATGGAAGCCTCAGCTTCAGACTTACACGTATATCTTATACACTACCAAGGAACGTCGGACGGGCCTCCATCAAAGAGAACGGGCAGATTGACGGAGAGTATATTTATAGGCTAGATATCTCATTTAGATCACAACTGAGCGGTCATCATGCCTCTTATTACAAACATATCTCGTCAGAGCCTAAAAAAGCACAAATGAAAGACAGAGACAGCTCTAGAAGAAAACGCCCAGAATCGTAAATGATGGTGTCTCCAATGTCAGAGGCACATGAAGGGTATAATACAAGAAAAGTCATGTCTAAGCAGGCCCACGAGAGAAAGAATCAGAAGACAGGAAGTAAAACATCAAGAGAAATCGTCCGTAAATCACGACTCGGAAGGCTGATTGTACTCTTCACGGGTCGCGTATATTTTGTTCTTGGCGTCAATCGCATTTTGGAGGGAATCGATGTAGGTGCGGAATTTTACAATCTCCCGTAGGAGGTATGAGGACTTGCGCTCCCAGTTGGCCATTGCTTTTGCAGCATTCGGGTGGCGAGGGGAGAATGCGAGCATCATCGCGGACCGAAGCTCATTATGTCGTTGCAACTCGGCCTCGACATTCTTTACATATGTTTGCAAACCTTTCAGTTGATCGGCCTCCGCAAGGTTGGCGGCTACCATGCTCTGTTGCGGCGGGGACCAGTCACTGATGTGTACTCTGTCAGCAGGTAACTTGGGCCGGACGACTTGCTGATCAATGGAACTTCGAATCGAGCTTTGTATGCTCGGCCTTGCCCCAGACGAGGAAGGCGGCGATCGGTTAGTGTCAGGATTGATCAGTGCGCTATTGATGATTGCATCGCTCCAGCCGTACTCAATGTTACTGATACCACCAATAAGAGGTTCCTTGGATAACCTCGCGCTCCAGTAATTTGCACTGGAAACAAATTCGCGGACAATTTCAGGCGTGCCGGCTTGGAAAAGATGCACTGCCCCTGTAGGGAGACTCAATGCCCAGACATGAGGGCGAGATTTTGAGTAACCGGGGGGTGGAAGGGCACTGGCAATCGATTGGCGTAGAAGGAATTTCCATATTTCTTCAGCGTTCTCGGTCCAATTGCCTCCTCCCACAACAACACCTCCTGGGTGCCGTTGTTTGGATTTTTGCCGCATTGACTTAGATGGCTTGAAAGAGAAAAGTCGCATCCAACCTTGCTGGATAACAGCAAAGCACTCATTCCAGTTACGATCTTTCGCACGCTTGTCGACCGAATCCAGGTGGTGCTTGTGTTTCAGGCTTCCTTCCTTGGCCCACGGCGCCCCAGCGAGCTCCAAGGTCTCATCCTCGAGAAGTTGACCTGTCCTCTCGTAATCCTCGGTGCTAGCAATGGAGTGTGTAGTATCTTCACGGATGATAGCCTGACTCAGTGCGTTTGCGAACCCAATAGATTGCTGGTAGTCTGCATGGGGATATCCCGACCCAAAGGAGTCGACAGAAGCTGACGTGAATTTACCTAGAGAATACTTGCTCCAGGTGCTCGAGCCTGATGGACTCCACAGTGATGACTGGTCGTCGAGGCTTGTACGACTAGATCCCATTGTCGAAGGAGGATACAATCTAGCTCGTGAGCGTGGCTTGGAAGACCAGCGCGCTGTGCCATAGCGCGAGTCTGCCGACCGACCTCGAGGGAAAATATCGGAACCACTCTTGCTGACGGTACTGGGGCTTCTGCGAAGGCCATACGGGGTCGGTCCAAGCATTGCACTGGATGCCGTGCGAGGAACATCTCTTTCTGCTTGAGCACCATGCAGTGGGAGCCGCTGCTTCTGAATCGAAGTGTAGAAGTCTCGAAGAACTGTCTCCACCTGTTGTTCCCATGCTTTGACGGTACCGCAGAAGGGAGTAGTGACCAGTGGGCCAACTTCATTGTCAGCATCACTCGTCATCTTCGACGACAAGTCCTGTCGAGACAGACGATTTGCGAGCTTTCCAGGAATGTGCGTAGGCTTGTCTGACTTTTCCAGATTCGCATTATTAGACTCGGATTCATCGGTGGGGAATGTCGCAGATCGGGAAGATAGAAGACCCGAATCGACATTAGAAGCTTTGGCTTTGTTTCCAAACTCTTCTGGGGCGGCATCAACAGCGACGCGCTGGATAGTAGGCATCGTATTGCGGACAAATTGAACTTTAGTCATCTTTTGCTCAATATCCGCGAGATGTAGATCGGTATTCAACAGCAGAAGAGAATAGCAGATGGTGTGAACGACATCTATTCACATTAGTTGTCACCATTCGGGGGTACGAGAGGAAATCAGCCTACCTGCTGCCTTGAAACCATGACGAGGATTGCATTGACACCACCTTGTAGAGAAAGCATCCAAGACGCGATCGACCTGCTGGGTTTCTCCTTTGAGCACTAACCGCATGCATAGGCTACGGAGGGCTGCAAGAATATTCATGTTAGACCAGTCGAACAAGTCCATATAGGCCGCACGGATTTTGACACGATCAGGACTACCAAGCCAGGCCGCTGCGGGTAAATTGCCCACAAATTCATCTTGTCCATCATATAGCTTCTGCGCCTGATGCTTGTCTTTGTCGCTGGGCAAGTCGGAGGCATGTTCTTCGGTGACCTCGTTGGTACCCTCAGTTGTGTTCCATTCGGAACCTTGCGGAACAATAGGAGTATTGGCTGCGGTTTGGTAGTTGGAAACTTCTGACACTGAGGCTCGGGGTGAGTCTCTGCCAATGACTGGGGTGGACAGCTTGCTGGGAGCATCGGAATCATCATTCCAGATAGTCGTATCGTACATGTCCTTGCCTTTCGATTCCGTTGTCGGAGAGGTCAGTATCTCTTCAGGAGTCTCGATGACGCGCGCGGCGGGTATTTGCGAGGCCCGTTCCGCAACAGGAGAAAGGGAGGTAGGGCGCATATTTTCCACGGTCGCTAATGTATGTCGCGATGAATCAGCGTCTTGTTGTGCCTCCGCTGCCTTTGCGTCGCTTTCATCAGCGCCCGCGCCATCTCTAGTTCCAACGCGGTCCTGTCGTCGACGAGCAAGCGGGGTAGCATCCAAATCATTCAATTTCACAATAGACTCTTCGTCGCCACTGCTAGCTCCTAAGAATGACGTGTCATGCGCATGACTAGTTGAACTTGCAGGGTAAAGACTATATCTAGCCTTCGGTCCGTTTGCAAGGTTTACGGAATTGCCTTTCGTTTTTCGTGGTGCATCGCTCGGTTTCTTATTATCCGGGTCGTTCGCTGCGGTGCTCCAATCTGAGGATTCAGTGGAATAATCAACAGCTTGCGTGCTGTTGTTGGGACTAGCATCTGCAAGATAAGGGTTCATAACCTTCCGCAAGCTACTCACTGGGCTGGGTTCTGGTTTCAAGATTCCACCAGGTTTAAGGTTTTGAGGTAGAGTGATCGGAGGAGGGACATTCTCCGCCACCGACTTCTTTCGCCGGCGGAAGAAAGATGATTTCTTGTTGACCACCTGTGCACCTTCACGAGGCGGATGAGTGCCACCTGCAATTGGTTTTTGGGGTTGTTGTTGTCGCCGTACTTTCATAGTAGGACTAACTCCGTTCACATCCTTAGCCTCGGCGTCTTTGGATGTCGCGGCATCAGATGGGCTACTTTCGGATGGCATAGCAGCTGGACTTCTGGAAGATCCGAAGACACGGCGAAAGAATCCTGGTCGTTCCTTGACAGGGGTTGGCTCGGGAGGAGGAATTGGGAATGCGGGCTTGTTAAATGAAATTGTTGGACTCGGGGCAGGCGGGTCCAGCGACGCCGAAATATTTGGGGGAGCTTCGAGGTCCGAGTCGGCCATGAGCGCAAATTCATGGTCGCGAGACCTCATTGCTGCGGTGCCAAGATTTTCAGGCCGAGATTTTCGGGTATGGGTAGTTCGAGAGGATTTAACACTGTTCCTTCGAGATGCCACGGGTGTGCGCGATGACTGAGCTTTAAGACCAAAATCTGCTTGAGGTACTGTTTGGTATTTCCTTGGGCCTGCGGGAATACTAGGTGTAGGCGCCGCATCCAATCCGTCATATGCAAGTGGATCGTAATCAGGAGACGAACCAGAAAAGGTCATAAATGGCTTCCTCGTCCCCAGATCAAAACTTGCCGACCGTCTTTCACTGGTTGACTCAGCTTGGCGCCTCGAAATAGGCGGTCCAAAGTCCAAATTGGGACTTGTGCTTCCCTTGCTGCTTTTCCTCCCAGCGCGAGTTGCGGGGGCTGTCGCACTTGTTCGATAATCAAATGGCTGACCGCGAGACCCCGTTCCATCTCGACTCCGAGCGCTCTCGTATCGTCTCAGGCCGGACTGATGGTTCGAACTGCTATTACTCCGACGCTCCCTCGCATGTTGCGCGGCGTACCGGCTAGCACCTTCGTCATAGCCATATTCCACGTCCGACGACAGAGATGAGGAGAAGGTATGACCGCGGTATCTACGCTGCGAGATGGAATCTTGAGAGGTGTGGGTGAACCGGTCGCTTTCGAAAGCCGAGTTGAATAGACGGTAGTCATCCAGTACCGAGTTACCGGACGAGAATTGATCCAGCGAGAGAAGCATATTATCGACAATTGACGTGCGAGCGGCGTGTTTAGGGGACAGCGATAAGTCATGAGGATCGCGCTCGTCCCCAGATTCATAGCTGTCGTTTGCATCCGCGGGGTTGTAATCGTCAAGGAAAGTCTCACGGACCGAAGGTCGAGGGTGACGCCCTCGCTTGATCTTATAGCTAGAAGGTCCCGGAGGTGTTCGAGGAGGGGAATTATTGGCATCTAACTCGGCATGCTGGGATGTCGCTCGGACGCTGCCGGATCGCATTGCTCGACTCATGGCTAATGAGAATTCTTATCCGTTTACTCGCGGCATTGAACGGAAAGGAATGTGATTATTGCGAAAGTCTGTCGCCAGGACGTAAGAAGTTTATGCACTATTGAGGGATAGGGCTCAATTATATTCCGGTTTCAAGACAAGGTCGCTTTCCTTCAAGGGCGCAGGTCTTTGTATCACCTGAACATGGTGTGAGACGGGGAGAGGGAAGGTCCAAGATGCACCTGCGGTGTAATGCGTAAGGGGGAACTGCTCGAGGGGTGTGCAGCGGACGGAACGTGGGGGAGATTGAAATTAATTGAGTGTCGCTCTTTTTTTTGTTGACGAATGTACTAATGGGTGGTTAGCAGCCAAAGCAAAAAAAAAAAAAAAAAAAAATCACAGCCGCAACAAAGAGCAGAGGGACGGAAGACGAACCAGGGAAGGGGTTACTATCGGGCAGCCGGTCAGGAACCAGGAACCGGAGGGCTGCGACCACGGGAGAAAAGACAGTGGTTCCTCCAGGAACAGGTGGTGTCAGCAACACAAAGTTAAAGGAGTGGGATGTAGGGAAACAGAATAAAAAGAGTGATCGTGGTGACGATGATGCGACGATGGTGGAGGACGATGGAGGGTTTGGAGTAGGTATTTGCAGGATGGACTTCCAGAGTCGAGGAACGAGAGCCTGGTCAGGGCAGATTGACCCGGCGTGCATGAGAATTAATATAATTGTTGAAAGAAGTAGTCGATATCCGGATGGAAATCCAATACAAAAGACGATAGTTCCTGTTAGCGTCGCGACCAGCTGGCAAGGCTAGACCATCCCAGGCTTAGACCCTCGCTGGTCAGGGGCAAAGGCAATCTTGGCGGCTTCTGGCGGACTTCAAAGAATGCATCGTCTGGCGCCCAGTGTTCGAGAATCTGCATGGCTACGGTTGGAAAATCCCGACTTGTTTCATCAGGGAATTTTAACCTGTGACACCGCAGATTCGCAGTTCCAAGAGGACGGCAGACACGGAGAATTGCCGTCGAGTTCCAGCCATACAGCCTGACAGCTGGAGCCTGGCCATTTGGTGTGGTGCCCACAGGGGTTATCGACGTGTCTTAGCCTCCAGCTTTAGCTTCCTCCGTACAAATGTCGGGGTCTCCTCCGTATTATCATGGTGCGATGATCGCGATCGGTCGATACCCAATTCTACGCTCACAAACGTTGCTGTTGGGCCATCAAGCTGAGATCTATCGATAGCTCAATCCTCCGTCCATTGGTTTAGGTCCAGCCAACACGACGACGTTACTTGCGAGACGATGTGAATCTGGGGTATTGAGACCAGTCCAATCGATAGCTTTTCCTCCATGCTGACATCCCAGATGGAACTCGGATGAATCAACCAGAGGGATCAGACACTGTGCAAGCTGCATGAGAGACATCGTTATATGTAGCTCGTTCTACTTACACCACGCAGATTGCCTTGTCAAACATTCAGTATTTCTGAGATTCGCTCATCAAACTTATCGTATACATGTACTTGTCAAGGATCTAGATGCTGTACATACAGTGTGTACAATTCATAGTATGCACAAATGTTATGTAACCGGAACGGATGAATAATATACCGCGACCTAACTGGCGGATGACATAACCAACTCTGACAACAAGACAATTGACCACCTGGACCACTGTATACATACAAACATCACTCGAATTCTTACACCTTGCTGTACATGATACCCTACTGTCCCTGATACTCTAGCCAAGGCTGCCACGAGATGAACCCGCACATATCCGTTCCCCGTCAGCATGGTAGCTCACCCAACTTCGGCGGCATGCCCGCAAATCACGGGTCCAGTATACGGATGCCGCGTTTCTTCAAGAGGTACAACTAAATCGGAGCTATATAAGGGCCCTGCTGAGTTTTTTCGGTGCAGAATGTTCAAGTTCCCGCAGATGGACTTTGAGATGGCCATTTGGGAGATGACGTCGCTTCTAATCGCGCCAAAGAAGGTCTTCAAATCAATATACTACCATGTAAGCTCTCCAGATCCGAAGTATCATGGGCGTTTGCTAACACAGCCCGAAAAGAAACGTGAGTGCCAGTCGTCATATAGCTCTCCCCTGCTCCAGCGAATCTGAAACCAACTGAACGTTTAGAAACAAAAAACACATGGCACCGCCCCGACCCATCCTTCACCTACCTCCTCTCCTTCTTCCTCCTCCTCACAGCCCTCGCCTGGGGCCTCGCATACGCCCCGTCATTTGGCTCAATCGTCCGCCTATCCCTTCTCTTCATCTTTCTCCACTTCCTCGGGTCCTCCCTCCTCGTCTCAACAATAGGTTACTTCGTCGTCGGCCGCCTCTTTGGCCCCAACGGCGCCGCAGCATCAATCACAGGTTTACGCATCCGCGGACGCCGACGCGGCGCAGCACAGGGACTCTTCACACAACCTGGCGAGAAGGACCAATTAGAATTTGGCTACTGCTTTGACGTACGCCTTCCCCAACCCTACCCGCGAGCGCACTCTGAAGATAAACTAAACTAACCAACCCCTCAACAACAGGTCTCGAACCGTGCCTTCTTCCCCCTCTACATCCACCTCTACATCGTCCAATTCCTCCTCCTCCCACTCCTAACCCGTAGCCCCAGTAACTTCCTCGCAACCTTCCTCGGCAATACCCTCTATCTCTCTGCACTAACCTATTACACATACATCACGTTCCTGGGGTACAACGCGCTCCCATTCCTGCATAACACGGAACTTCTGCTGCTTCCGATTCTGGTCTTTGCCGTCTTGTGGCTCGTGAGTCTTATTGCCGGGTGGGGCATTGTCATGCATGGACAGAGCGTGAAGGGCCTGTTTTGGGGTGTATGAATCCGGTGTCTGATTTTCCTTATGACTTGCGATTTCCTTTGTGTCGGTGTCTTGCTTACTGCTAGATGCATATGGCTTATAGCTTCTTGAACCCATGGTAGGCGCTGGTGCATCGGGTGTGAAAAGGGTTTTTTATTTGTTTATCTATGTCACTTGCAGCTTTTATGTTTCATATGATTAACTTCGAGCAGGTTATAGCGGGTGCGTGGTATAGTATTGAAGTAGAGTTCAAAGATACAGGGACTAAATCTTGAGACTAAGAGCTCTTTCACGTGGTGGCGACGATTCTGGAGATTGATATAATCATACAGTAAAGCGGCCATTGGGGGGGGGGGGGGGGGGGAAGGGGGTGTCCGGGACATGATGGCCAATACGGAGAGAATGTCCAACTAGCAAACCCTGTTCTGTCTAAGAGCAAAAAGCCGCTTGCGTCATCCAAGTCATCAGACCAGATAGCCAATGTATCATGTATGTACTACATATCAAGCCATATCGGGAGCCAACAGCCATAGCAAACCTATCCACGCTTTAGACGCCAATGTAGATATTGGAGGTGGAAGCTGTCTATTTCTTCCCTTTCTTCTTAGCCGGCCCCGTCCCTTTCGCAAACTTCTTCTCGAGTTCCTCGGCTCTCTTCTTCGCAAGCTCCGCCTTCTCCTCCTTCTCAGCCTCTTTCCTCAACCGCTCTGCTTCTCTCCTCTCCTTGACAAGAGCTAAACGTGCAAGATCTGCCCGTGCCTCATCCGTCTTGCCCTCTGCGTGAAGCTTCATGTATCGCTCTCTCGCCTGCTGCGCCTCGATGGCTTCTCGCTCTCGACGCGAGAGCTGTGAAAGCTCGCCACCAGCTGCACCTACAACTTCCTCCCCATCAATATCCCTCGGCTTCGTCTGTAACCTCGATTTAGAAGTATGATTCGGGTTCGCAGGGAGGTCCCCATCCTCATCATCCGAGCCTCCTCCTAGTCCGTTCCGATTCGGCGCGATATCATCATCCTCCGAGTCGCTAGGCGGGAGATCACCCGGCTGCGCGGGGCCCTGGCTCTTGCGTGCGGCGGCAGCAGCCTTTTTAGCCTTTGCGAGGGCGCGGCGTTCCTCACGGGTAAGTTCTTGTTCGCCCGCTTCGGGGATCGTGCCGATGTTGCGCGGGACAGCAGCGCTGCTGCTGCTGCTGGGGCCGGCTTCATTTTCTTCGCTAGATTCTTCTTCAGAGTCTTCTTCCTCTTCGGAGGAGGTTGAGATGTCGTCGTCGGGTTCCTGGAGTGGTTGCATCGTTAGTCGCTAGTCTTTGTTTCATCAAATCGGGACGAGGAGACGTACGCGCCACAAACCAACAGCATTTCCATCTTTATCAACGGGCTGTACGTCGCGGCTGAATCGCTTTCCGCCTAGAACACGCGAGGATCTCGTTAGCTATCAAGTTTTACCAAGTAGCGCCTTTTTTATTTTCCCTCTGCCAGGTAGTTGGAGAGAGACCGTACCTCCGCGACTGGGCTTCGAAAACTTTCCTCCACGACCGCGGGGCGCCATCGTGACTCTATCTATGTGTCTTCTGCTCTAAATCTCGTGGAGAATTCGTTGGCTTTATCAATCAGGTCAATGCGCTGATCGACGACACGATGTATCAGTTCGTAGAGAAGGAAACCAATTTGATAACGAGATTGGAAGGGCGAGGTAGGTAGATGAGGAAGAATGTATAGCCCCGTTCTGCGTCGTCTAAATCTGAGAAAGAGATTTTTGTTAGCTATATCACTGATACTGCTATTGTCAGAGTTCAACAAGGGTTGGCTGGCAGAGCATGAGCATGTGTTCATCTGCCTGTTTTGTCCGGCGGCGCTTTGTTGGAGGGGTAAAGTGGGGTGAAAGGCTTGACTTGCCCGTCCCTGACCTCACAAGAGCTTGTATGTGAAGAAACACTAGGATTCCAGGAGTAGTATGATAAGAATGGTGTCGCTGAGGGGTTAACAAGAAGCAAAGAGAGCTTGAAGGAATGAATAGTCAAATAATAAACCTTGAGAAAGTGATCGAATGCCAGTGGGCGGTGTCATCAAGGCTGAGGCGGGGAAGTACTCGAGTTTATTTACCTATGGGTATCCGCTATTTTTCCAGCTGGCGGCAATCAATCAAGAATCACCTATTAGTACGACGAACTTCTATAGAAGAAAAATCATAGCATATTAAGATTAGGATATATAATTTGGTAAAGTATAATGCAGTCGTCGTCTTCTGGGCCGAACGCCTGGAATGTTTACTCTGTGTAATACCAAAACTTATGTAATGCTCTTTGGTCATGGCTCAACTCACGCACGCGTCCAGGTAAAGCCGATCTTAGCCACTCGAGCCGCCATCAATGCCATCATTCCAGCAAGAATTACGGCACCCATGAACATCTGTGCGTACAAGTAATCGCCGTCCCCGCGCTGGATCAACGCTCCGGCGATGGGAGACCCGATAAGCGCCGCGACACCAACAACGCTCATCACCATGCCCATTCTCGCGCCCATTTTCTTCAGATCCGTCGTGAGCGTACTTAGTGTTGCCGGGAAGAGAGACTGAATACCCGCCGCGGCGAGACCGTAGAAAGCGCTGAAAGCGTATACCCCCTTCAAATTGTGCACTGCTGCCCAGGTGAATGCGACCGTTCCAGTGGCGAAACTGAATGGGATCAGCATATTCAGGGGGCCAGTGAATCGGTCGGCCATGAGGTTTGGGATTACTCGGCCGAGGAGGCCGATTCCGTTCATGAGCAGGAGGACGTCAATTGATTTGGATGAAGATACGCCGATGATGTCGCGGCTGAAGCTGCCGATATAGAAGAAACTGATGTATAGGCCCCAGAAGTTGAGGAACATGCCGATGGCGAAGAATGAGTATGATGCCTCTTTAAATGCGCTCCATTCGACGATTGGTCCGCTTCGGCGCGGTGGAAGCCGTTGTCTTAAGAAGATCAGGCAAGGTGTTAGGGTTGCTAAAGAGATGAACCCGAGAGTCCGCATTGTCCATCCATATCCCACACGTGGCAACAGGCGCATAACGACAGCTGGAAAGACCAGCCCACCAGTTGCAGACCCCGACGCTACGATACCAATGGCGAGAGACCGGTTCTTACTGAAGTATGTAGGTGTGAGTGCGATTGTGGGACAAAACATGAGGCCACAACCAATTCCCTGTCCAACTCCCTGCGCGAGGAACAGTTGCCAGTATTGAGTGCAGAGAGAGGTCATAAAGATGGAAAATAATAGCAGGGTGGCGCCAATCGTCAGGGTGAGCTTGAAGTACCCAGCATCTGTGGCACGGCCGGAGAATGTGCCGATGAAAAAAAGCAGGAAGATCTGGATGCTCCCCACCCAGGATATATCTGATGGGGACCGGCCCAGGGACTCAGTATAATACGTCTAGAATACACCAAAGCTGTTGATGTACCCCCATGTATTGAAGATAACAAAATGCGCCATAAGTACTTGTGACCACGCCAGTAAGCCACCGTCTGGGGGAGGACCGATGTCTTTGCCTGATTCTCTAGTGCGCACGATCGATAGCGTTCGAGCCGCGAATGCGCCGATATGGCTCACATTCGTAGATGTCTTCGCAAGGTCCTTGTTCTGATCAAACCCGGCCTCTTCGTCGCCGGCTGAGTCTCTAAGTGATTGGATATCATCGCTCGAGCTGTCATCAGCTGGTGTAGTGGTGTGAGTTTTCTCATTATCACCAGGCTGTGTATAGCCCGGGTAACTTTCAATGCCCTTCTCCGCCGCCATTGCCGTGAGATCAGTGCCGACTATTGAAGCAACGTTGTGAATGCTCTTGAGTGGTTCCAGGCAAATCAGAACATCTGTTCAGACAGCGAAGAAAACAGTCAGAGCAAAGATGCGAGCTCTTATCTGGAGTAGTGGTAAAGATACACCCGGCAAGACAAATTGTGCCGACCACAGGGTAGACGTTGGGCACTATAGAGAGGGCTCCCTGGTCTAGCAGTCTTGGCTCGGAGAATTGATATAGAAGGGTCGAGCTGTAAACCTTCTACTCGGGAGAGATTAGACAAACTCAAGTCGAATGTGTGAGTCAGAAGATTTTCCGGCTCGTCTGGTCAACCGTCTAGAATTGTCAGGGCCAAGGCAACCGTGGGACTTGACGGACACAGGTTTTTCTTATGAATCAAATCCCGAGGGCGCAGAGACGCAGGGAATGCGGGGGGGCACGGCGACTGAAAATTTTAGCAAAGAGGAACGACCAAGATGCCGAGTTGGAGATAATCAAGCTTGCTTCGCACAAAAGGCCGATTATGGCTCGGGAGACCGGCACCGCAAGGTAAAAATCCGCAAATGAGCCCGCCGGTTTGACCTCCATTTTCTCTAACGGATGAAGGGCGTGGTCGGTGCGTACTGCGTAGCATAACCATTCGCTCTGTTCGCGTGAAGGTGGACTGCTGAAGGAGTTCTCGAAATCGCTCCCCTTTCATTCGCGAAAGGACGGGGCCCTCCGACTCGGGGCCATGGAACTAGGTACTAACAGGGATCCACCAACCCCATAAATTGGTGGTATGTCCGGGGGCTGCTGCAGGCTCCGAGACCAAGACTGCCACCTTCATCATCGCGGACGAAGATGGAAGGAGATTGTGTGTGTCAAAAGGGAGGAAGAAAGTGTACCACGTGAGTTGAAATTTCCGACGCATATAAGCAGAACAACGTCCCTGGCAAAAGCAGCAGTTCACATTAGAACCCGTCTATGATCTCTAAAATATTGCCAACTCTATAAAACTCGTATATAATGTAGTGAGAAGATAAAGGCCACCCTTGCCATAACGCAGTCAAAATTTATCTCTATCCCGTGTACTGGCAGCAGGACATTAGTATTCCTGCGTAGAAGAACTGCTATTAAGCATCGTGATTGTCTCGATGACATCGGAGGGCTCCAGGAGATGCCAGCCTGCCTCTGTCTGTTTTGAACTTGCACCAACAGTGACCGTGTACACATGGTCTGCAGGGAGTTCAAACGTCTTCAAGGCACGGAACATATCTGGAAACATTAGCAATATCCTAAAGAAGATCGAAGCGATCAGATAGCATACCTTCATCTGTAAAGTCATCCCCAGAACAAAAGATGAACTCGGGGATCTTTCCCGGTCCGGTACCGTATGCGTCCACTAGCCTCTTTGCGATAAACCCCTTGTTCACGAATCTTGGTCGAACCTCCAGATTGGCCTTGCCAGCCATGACTTCGACGTCCCAGGCCTTGGATACGTCCTCTTCCAACTTCTTTCGGCATTCCCGCGCCTGGAAAGCCCCATATTCAGGGTCCGCTCGCCGGTAATGCCAAGTTAGAGCTACCCGTTTCCTCTCAATAAAAGACCCCTGGGTGCGCTCTGTGAAGTGTTGGTAGACTTCCATAACCTCCCTCTGCCAGCCCATGTCAGTCGTTTCTGCTAGGTTCTGCCAGGTCTCGGAACGCGGCATGCGAATAAAACAGCCATGCTCTGCGCTCAGTCCCAGCTCTGGAATGTGACCCATCCACTCGTCCAAGAAGGCTTGGTCACGTCCGCTAATGATCCACACGGCATTGCGCGGATCTGCGGCCAAGCTCTTCAGTGTCCGCAAAACACGATCCGAAGGAATTGCAGACTGGGGGTCTTTGACAATCGGTGTAAGTGTGCCATCGTAGTCAAACATGAAAAGCCTCTTTCGAGCTTTACGATATTGCTTCAAGACCTTGGTCCTATCCAGGGCCGGGGTCGCCACCGATTGATCAAATGAGGATAAATTGGTGAGGAGACGGGAAATGAATTGTTTAGCCCATGCTGAGACAGTATTTGTTGTAACGTGCTTGTAAAGCTTCAAGTGTTGCTCCTTCTTCTCCTCAAAGGGCATTGTTAGGGCTTTGTTTATAGTCTCTGCGACTCCAATAGTGTCCCAAGGATTGATGTGGATTGCGCTAGACAAAGCTCCTGCCGTGCCGGAGAACTCGGAGAGGATGAGGGGACTGTGGTTGTTTTGCTGGCAAATGATGTATTCCAAGCTTGTCGTGTTCATGCCATCCCTCACTGTGGTAATCAGGCCGACATCTGCTACCCGCAATAGCGCAAAGTACTCGCTCTGAGAAAGATACTGAGGGTAGTATTTGACGGGAGAGAAGCTCAATGATCCGAAACGGCCGTTGATCGTAGAAACTAAACCTGAGACCCGGCTTGCAATCTTGCTCTCCTCTTTTTCTTCCTCGACACTGGTCGGGCTGGTGACCTGGATGAGCACAACCTTATCACGCCATTCAGGAAACCGTTCGAGAAACATCTCAAATGCCTGCAGCTTCTGGGCTACACCACGGGCACTATCCAGACGATCGCGGCCCACAATAATCTTCTTCCCTTCGTACAGCTCGCGCAAGCCTTCAACAGCCGCTTCGGTGTCATTATTCTCAAAAGCAGCCTTGTGTATCGCATTGGCATCAATTCCAATAGGGAATACATCGACAGCCACATGTGCCCCATAGGCATCCACACCAGCGGAGTTGGACTCGAATCCTAGTACACGGGTACAACAGGATGAAAAGTGGCGAGAGTAGGAGAATGTCTGGAAACCGATCATGTTGGCTCCGAGAACGCCTGTTAGGATTTCTTTTCGTTTCGCAAGGCATCGCACGAATTCACTGCTAGGGAACGGTGAGTGCAAGTAGAATCCAATGTGCACGTTCGGGATATGCTGCCGCAAAATGCTCGGCAACAGAAACAGGTGATAATCGTGTATCCAGACGATGTCCCCTTCCTGATATTCTTGAATAATCCGCTCCGCAAAAAGTTGATTCAGTCGAATATAATCCGCCCACGCCTCACGCTCGAATTTGCCGTCCGAGGGACCGTTCTGCTTATAATGTAGGAGAGCATATAGTTGCTTCTCAGCATATCGTCTCCACCTGCTCTGGTCCTCCAACTGGATCGTCTCCTCGGGAACTTCAGATTCGTCCGTAAGCCAAACCGGGGCAATTTTACCATAACGAGTTGAGCTCAATTGTCCCTCTAGCTTCTTCCGATCATTGGTACCAACGGCAAAAGCTTCTAGGCTAGTATTATGGGGGTGTAGCTTGCTAGTATCAGGCCCTACAGGAGCTGAGCCCATATTTAGAGCACCTGCGGTGACATCAATTGAGGTACGCAGCTTTGCATCAGGGTTCATCCGGAGTTGCTGCAAAGGCGAGCTTGTTTGCTGTAAGGGTTCCACTTCCCCAGTCCAACCGACAAGGGTGTGGGACCAACTTGACTGTTCGGAGGCTATATAGGCGAATGAATCAAACAATGCCGAGGATCCGGGGCGGGGTTTCAGTTCCTGTAGGATGGTATTAGATCTCAACTGCTCTGCTCCTGAAATTGAGTAGAAAGTGGCATACCCAGTCGCTTCCCGGTTGAAAGTGAAGTTTGTACGGAATACAAAATGTTGCGCTTATGATTCGCCCTGTGAGATTGAGGCTCGGATACTGCTTTTGGAGGTCGGCTTGTCGCATTGTGAACACCTCCTTTAGGCTGAGCCGACGCAACAATTCGCTGCTCGATTTCGCGTGTTTCGCCGCTTGTGACGGGTTATGAAGGGTAGAAGTGCCGGAAGTAGGCTCAGATCCTGCAGAAAGATCTTGAGGTGTGTCTGGGCCCGAATCAAAGCGCACTTCACCGTGCCTCCCATTAGATGCAGGAGCTTCTCCTTGTGAAGACATGGTGGACACGCGTGTCGAATATGGATGATCCCAGAGGATGAACGTATGAATATAGACTTAGACAACGGTAGGGTGTCTCTGAGGATCACAACAGCTATTAGCGATCCGTTCCAACTCGGCTATCCATTCCAGCCAACCATACCTGGTAGGTTTCGGATTCTCAAGCGAGATAGGGTCGTGGTCGGGAATTTTCTGGGGAGCAGACCGATTATGCCATAGAGAGAATGCACAGGGGCCAATGAGTGGAATTCGAGAAGGAGATGCACGATGACAAGTCGGTCCTGGAGAGGTTAAGGAGAGGGGCACGATAGCAGGTTATCGGAGGCGGCGACTGGGCGGTGAGAAAGACAGGTTAATCGAAGCGATTGAAAAGAGATGCCTTCAACGAGCAAGAATGATGTTATATTTGCGATAGTCCGGCCCTGAGATCCACTTTGCTGTCGGCTTCGAAGCAAGTATTTATGCAACCAAAGCCGGGGTTCGGCGAGGGGAGATCGGCAAGAGGGCAGGCGAGCAGATAAATTGGCCTCAAGAACAGGTATGCGGCGCGATGGGTTATAATATCTGGGGCAGTAATGATTCAGAACATCATCACGATACTTTCCCTCCAGAGACAAGAAAATCTGTCAGTGATGACGGAGTAATTGGTGATGGCAAGGCGTGGGGTTCTGGAAGCCTCGAAAACGTCGGGATCGATCCTGACCTCCGCGGTGAGGCCGACGTCATCAGGCCCGAACCTGCCCTGGAAAAGAGCGCTGGACGCTTTCAGGGCGACAACATGACTTCCGCAAACTTAGTAGCACGCAAGCTGCCAACCCTCTCGATGAGGACCTACATTGGTTTATTGAACTTCAGGAATACGAGGCTTACCTTAAGACTTCAATATGTGCAGATTCTCAAGCTGCAAGACGCGTCACCTGAAAAAGAATTAGGGCTGACCTAATCATGTGATAACTAACTAGTTAGTTAACTCAGTTACATGTCTATGATTACATATGCTTCGGTATCACGTGACACATGGAGTCGCGCGCAAAAAGTTCTCCCTCTTTGACAAGCTTCATGTTAGGTTGCTATTGCCCAGTCATTCACAATGCAATAGTGCTCCTAACCTGCGGAGCCATGCGCCTTCGCTTAATCAAACGTTCACTTCTCTCCTCTCCTACCAGCTGCTGCCGTCGTAACTTCCACCATGCATTCCTACGGGCAAACACCACCGATCCTGCGATCTTCGAAAACAGCCTTCAGAAAACGCTTGAGGAACACCGATCGGCGAATCGGCAGAGCTTGATACGTAAGGTGCTGGTCGGACCTGCTCCTCCGACACCAGAGCCTTCCATCATTCCTTCGGAACCCCCTGTTGAAGAACCTCCGAAGCTCAAATCGACTCACCAAGCTTCAACGAGAAAGCGGATTGCTGCAACGCAAAAAACTTCTGCGCGGCGTTCTGGGGATCGAATAAGCCCTGCATATCGGAATATACAGTGGAAGACAAGGGGCAAGCCAGAACAATGCCCATGGTTGGACCATATCGGGCCAAATACGTGTTCAGGCGGCATCTCGCAACTTGATGGCGAGATCCGCGCTCTCGACAAGTACATGACACCCACAACCGAGGAATCGGAAGTAATGCGTCAAATCGTATCCGAAGTCACCGAAATTGTGAATAAATCCGTACCCGGCCCGCTCCAGATCACTGGATCTCGGCGCACAGGATTCCAATTAAGCCATTCAAATCTCAACCTGATGCTCCAAGTGACGGACCCAGCACGTTCGCCGAGCAGCATCAGACAGCCGAGTGCGACACGCCTCAAGAACCTCCGGCACTACCGCAAGTTACTTCTCACAGTAACTCATGCGCTGAAACAGCATTCGAACTACGCTGTACATATTGACCAAGGCTCTAAACCATGCTTAGAGGCCATACACCGGCCCACCGGCGTCCACCTCCACCTCAGCTGCAGCGAGGAGCTCCCCGCCTACGTCGAATACAGTCAGGATTTTCTAGCAGAGTACCCTTCCCTGCGACCGCTCTACATTACCACGCGCCTGATTCTCGAGACACAGGGTCTCTTCGGGCCCGCCAGGTCGTCTATCAACTCCGTTACGCTTCAAATTCTTCTCGCCGCCTTTCTCAAATTGAATCACGGCCGGTTCCAGCGGATCTCCGCTAGTGGCAGCTACGCTGAACCGCTCCTCGCGTTCCTCCGGACCTTTGGCTCCGAGGTTGACCTAAAAACTACTGGCGTCGCCGTCGATCCTCCGGGCTTTTTCGACGCTGACTCCGTCAGAGTCGCGACGTCAACGCCCACAGTGGCCCACGCTGAGTACGATTCCGAAGACAACATTCTTCCTGCTTATATCCGCGGGCAACGCGCGCTCATCACTGCGAAGAGGAACGCCGCTATTCAAGGCAACAAGGCTCTCGCTGTGCGGTTGTGCGTGCAGGATCCAGCTAACTACCTAAGGGACCTAGGCGGCTCCTGTACGCGGACGGTAGAGGTTCAAACCGCTTTCGCTAATGCATATACTCGCCTGAAGGCTGCGCTTGATGTCTGGGTACCGTCTAGCTCGGACGATGGGAACGAACACCTACGGCCGAGCATATTGAGCTATGTTGTACGCGCGAATTTTGAAGATTTCGAGGCTCGAAGAGCGAAGATAGTGTCTAGCAGGACAAATTGACTGCGGTCAAAAAAAAGGAAAAACCCTCCTCTTAAATGCAAAAAAATACGTAACCTGTGAAATACTAAATTCCGTAATCAATTATTATTCAACGCCTCTAGGAACCCATTTGAGATAAGGCTAGAGTATGTATGAGCGGTAGGTCTGTCTGAAATAAACGAAAAGAGATAATTGAAACGCCCGCTCGCGATGCGATGCCTTCAGGCTACAAATGCAGTCACAGTCACAAACACGCCTGCGTATGTGGGGGACAAATATACCGAGTGATACAATCAAGAAATGAAAGAAACAGCAAGTGGAGACGATGAATACACAAGACAATGAAAAGGTTTGGAGTGGCAGATTGATCGCTTCCCAAATTCTTCTCGAATAAGGTACGATGAGAGAGCTGAGTGTCAAGGATGGATAGTAAGGGTGAGAGAGACAAATGGAATCATCCTGGTGAAGACGGAAGGACAGTATAGTGCAGAAGAGTATATTAGTTGCTTGAGTGCTGTTAGTCCTGCGCTTTTGACGTGTCGTGCAGATAGGGGCGACTTACTATATTTCCAGAGGAGAAATCTGATCGAGGGTGTAAAGCCAGTTTCCACCCTGTTCTTCCTTCTCGAGCCTGTGAAATGGTCGTTAGTGTACTATTTTTGCGTACGAGTATAGACACATACCAGTCATAAGGCCACATAATGAGATGTCCCTGAACTTGGTTCAGGAGATCCTCAGCCTTCTGCTTATCCAGGACTTCGTCAGTTGTGAAATCCCGTTTCGAGCCAAGCGTCGTAGCCCTCCGTCTGCGGCGCCGTGAGCGGTTTGTGGCGTTCCGGTTCAGAGCTTCGGAGTAGTCGACTTGCGGTGTTTCTGAGCGTTGTCTCTCGAGATCATCTCCGGACGAGAGACCGTCCTCTTGTCGCGAGCTGCTAGTACCAGGTACATCTGTCGGTCTCAGCGATGCCTTCTCGTCCACCGGTGACGTGAGCTGCGGATTGGTCTGTTCGGACTGAGGCCGGTCGTTGGAGTTTGGCCTTTCAGATTTTTCGTCCGTTGGCGTTTGGCTCTTTCGGTCAGTGCAGTGGCTTCCCGTGCGGTGCAAGATATTCGGCCTGAGATTTGTGGCCCAGGTAGCGCCTGCTCCAGGAGGCCCTGTCTGCCGTTGATGGTGAGGGTTGAATGCCTTTGCCGTGTGGTGACTCTGCATTTCAGCAAACTTCTCCTGATACGAATTGTAATCTTTGTACTCCTTCCAAGATCTAACCTCACTGTCAGGCATGCAACGGAAGACAGTCCGGAAAATCTTGGTGTTCTTTTCCGCAACAGCTTGCCAAGTGTCCAGGTAGAAGACATCGACAACAGGGTCTCTCATGCAGTCCTTGTCGACGAAGGTTTGTTTATCTTCAGGGCCGAGAGTAGGTGAGAATTTGACCGAATCCAATTTGTCTTTCGCAGGCACTGAAGCACCGCCTCCGTCAGCCGGAATCACCAATGACGTCGGTAATCCTTCCACGACATGGTTTGTTGACCCATCCTGAGAAAGGATGGTAGGAGAGGCCGGCATAGCTTCTTGACCGCTTGGTCCATTCTGCTGCGAATTCTTCCTCGGGGTTCCCTTTGGCTGCAGGACTGTGCCCTTTCCTTCACTGGCGAGAGGCGAAAGTAAGACCTCTCGTCTACTATTGAAAATTTCGGAATCGCGCGCATCGCCCAATCCATGTTGTTCTGCTAGCCGGAGATTATCGGCACCAAAGCCATCAACGTCCTTCCTGTGTTCTTGGTTGGAGGTCACTCTGGTGTCTGCGGTAAGCTTCCTATTTGACTTGAGGTTCGGGTTGTTGCCCTGCTCCCAATCGACGTCGTGATTGAAGCTATGCAGCTCTTCGGATCGTGATAGGAATTCGTCCTGAATTCGATGCCGACGCTCGATCATATCCCTCTCATCTTGCTTCTCCATCATCAACGACTCGGAATCAAGCTTGGCCTTCCTGAGCGGCTTGGGCTCCTCTTCATCAATTTGGATCTTCCGTAGCTCTTCCTCGGTTGCCAGAGAATGTTCCATCAAGCAGTCAACGTCAATTCCCAAATGCTCTCTCATAAGTCGCATACGAAGCGTGTGTGGGAATCGTCCAACCAAGTACGGGCGGCCGTTCATTGTAGACAAGACCATATCTGTATCACGCACCACCGCAGCGACCTCAGAGTCCCGCGAACCCAACATAGATCTTTCGTTAATATTCGCGGAACCGATGATAGCTGCACGATCGTCCACCACCATGCATTTAGCATGGATGTAAAGCTGTTCCGTAACCAGCTGCTTCTGAGGACCAATCTTACCCCAAGATCGCAGACTGAAGAATTGGATGTAGTCCTCAGGCTCGATTCCAAGAGCTCGCAGTCGCCCGAAAATAGATGTCTCGCCACGGCAAATGCTGCGGTATTGGCACATCATAATCAAACGGACACTGGTGCCACCTTCACTATCAACAGTATTCTGAAATCCTGGGATCAGCGGAATGACAATCACAGCTCGCCATGCCTCTTTGTTCTTTGCAGCTCGCGTTATCCGCTCCACAAGAGCATCGCCGATTAGGTTTTCGATCTTCCGACCATCGATCTCGCAAGTGCTGATAAAGAACTGGTTTTCGATGTAGACAAAGTGCTCGGATTCTTCAATCAACTTGACATACGCATTCATGATGCTGTGCTCCGTGACCTCTGGAGTACCCGTCGACCACACGCTACTCGAGCGCAGTATCTGGACCTCACAAGTGCCATCGAGACCTAGGGCTTCCAAATCCGCAGGTTCAAAGTCTGGTGGGGGTAACAGAAATGGTGTTGGGCGAGTCGGCTTCCGCTGACGCAAAATATAATTCCATCGCTGGACAAAGTGACGAGTAAGGTCTCTTGCTGGCTGGCCGACGACGTGCATTGAAATATCATGCCACGGCATCCTCGGAACAACATTACGATCATACATCTCCTCGTACGGCTTATCCAAGTCGTAAAAGTCCTGAATCCGCGGGTTCGAATAGTCCTTGCCGGGCCACAGCTGACAGTTATCCGTATCTTTCGGTCCACCAGGCGTCTCAAACCCAGTTGGTTTATCATCGGTCAGGAGATGCTGCGGTGTGTCCCATCGTCCAAAGCACAAGTCAATTCCACCGACAAATGCCAGTGTATGATCAATGATGCAAAGCTTCTCGTGATGCGCCCAGAAGAAGGTGTTCTGTCGGAATTGATTCGGTGATCGTTGAACGAAGATATTCGGATGCAAGTCGAGGAGAGAGAACTTAGAATATTCCGAGTCGATGGGGATGGCCGAGTTGATGTTTCGGTACATGATAACGAAGATCTTCACACCCTCGCGAGCCTTTCGCTGAAGAAGACGGTCCAGTCGCCATTTCTGGCTGATTGCGGCTGGCCTTCTCATGTAAAGCTCGGGACTAAGCCACCAGTCGTGAATATAAATGACATCCTTAGCCTGGTTGATTGCCCGAGACACAACCCACATATGGTCACGCCCGTCGACTAGCCATTGGGCGAAGCATCGCTGGCGAACCGGAGCGAAACTATCAAAACGATTTGGCTTGGCCCATGGTGTGTTATTGACCATAAACCGGATAGAGTCTTCGAACTGGTGAAGTTGACGCTCATTTCTTGCCAACAGTCGGAGCTTTCGCTCAGAATTCTCCAATCTTAGTGTGTGGTGTTGAGGATGCCTTGCGGATTCTGTAGCGGATCTGGCGAACTCTTTTGCCTTTTGGTGCCGCAAGCTAACCTTTTGGGTTTGGAGCTTGAAGAATGGATCGACAAGGAATACATCATAGATGTTCATCTCTTCAGGTGAGTCGACGCAAACAACATAACTGTGCCGTACGAGGAACCATTTAGGTGAGTGTCGCCTCTTTATCATACCAGGAGTAAAAGCCCGGCGGAAGTCCAGGCCCTTAGACGACTGTATCATCAAGTACCCTTCCTTGCCATGGTAGCTCGCCTCGGCTGCAAGACGGACACCTAGGGCAGATAGTTCCAAAAACTTGCACAGACGATTACTGTCAGGCTTGAAGATGAGAAACCGAATCAACTTCTGCAAATAGCCTTCCAGCTTTCTTCGTTGCCTCTCCGGGTAACTGTCCTTCTTCGTTGGTCCAGTCTCACCAGCTGCTGTATCATTCTCGGCACCCGTAAGACTTGAGAGTCTCCGGGTTATACCGACAGAAGACCGTCTTCGCCCATGTTGCGGTTGTTGCCTTCTTCCAAGCCTCTCATTTCCGCTGGTAGCTTCAGCTGCAGTCTCGTATCCAACTTCGTCTTCTTCATCTTCTGCGTCACTGTCCAGCCCTCGAACACCCCGCAAGTATGGGAATGCACTTCGAGGGAAGCGAGGCAGGTTTTGGCCACCCTCTGTATTTCGCAGTTGGATGTACCTTTGCGTTCCAAAATGCAGTTTGTACTTTAGATGGAGGTTCGCAAAGTCTCGCAACGTCCGGTGAATGATCCATTTCATGCGTGTCATTCCACTCCCGTATTCCAGCTCAATGCGAAACACGAGATGCCGATCCCCTGAATGAGAATCGATACGGCTATCCGTCACTTTGACCTTGAGCTGTTCGAGGAGAATAGGAATACGTTTGCTGCCGTGCTCATCACGTTGGAACATACTAGCCAATATCAGAGCCGCTGGGATTCCCGACGCCAATTCTGCCAGCAACTCAGCAGACTTGGCATGGTCAACAGTGTGGTCTACCTTCCGTCGCTGCCCTATGAGTTTCAGTCCGGCCTTGATCTGTCTCCATTTTTGAGCACTCAGGCTCGAGCCACGATCAGTCCGGTGGCGCCTCCAGGAAGGACCTTCACCATTCTCTGACGGGCCCCCTATTCCGGTTAAGCGCCTTAAGTTGCTCGGTCGTTTGGGTTGTTTATCTTCCTGGGCAGATTGACCTTCCGGTTGTTGTGACTGCCCACTATAGGTCAAGCCACGGTTGTTGGTGAGCCAGGCGCTTCGCCGTCTCCAGGCAGTATCCCGGTTGAGGCGATCGCGCCCCTCGTCTTCAGAGACTCCCTCACGCTGCTGAGGCAGGGCAAGATCGCCGGCACTCTCTCGTCGTTGGAAGAAGGCTTGTCTGTAACCATCGAATTGAGCAAACGATCCTGGCAGATGAAATGAGGGTCGACTGGTTTTAGGGGTATTGGGTTCGGTTTGCGGGGCGGATTCTTCCTCTTGCCCTCGACGGAACTGACGCTTCTTGCGCGGCTCACGAGGGCGTTGTTCTCCTCCACTCTCCTCCGCGTCAGCATCTATATCGCTTCCTTCTTCCTCGAGCGTATTCGGGAAGCGGAACTCTCCCCTCTCAGATCCTGGAGTAGACATATCATGGTTCCCGTATCTAGTATCTCCAACTGTATTATTGCTGAGAGACCGTGAATGGGAGGTAAACGAGGGGCCAGCCGCGAAAGCCTTCAATTTATTTAAAAGGGATTGCCTCCCCCTTGGACCCGTGTCTGTATCGTCACCCGCGACGGATGGGGATCTAGAATGGGGTCTTGATTGCGTAGCATCGGCCGTCGGTTCAATTTCAGACGGCTCTCTAGAGAATTGTACGCTCGGACGAGGAGGAGAGGCAGTCGATGCGGGCACAGAATTCGGAGCCCGTCGCCTTGACGTACTATCATTCGACTCGTTCGGTCGTCGAAGGCTCAACATCGCCGGATTCTCCGGATCCCAGACATCCGATGTCCTGCTCACAATTCCACCACGCGATTTCCCTTTGTTATAGTCAGAGTTCTCCTCATCGTGTATGCTCGCCCCGTTCGTCACGCGTTCTTCCGCTGGAGGGTGCTTGGCTTCGGTTGGCGACGGGAAAGGGGAAGACAGTTTCGGCGCGTTGGATACCGGGATGGGCTCAGGTCGTTTAGAATAGAATCGATCTGAAGCGTGCTCAGATTCTCTCGTCTCTGAGGCATTGATCAAGATATCGGCCATGATAGGGTAGCTTAGAGGCACGGTAAAGCCGGCCGGGTGCTTGCGAATGCAACCAGGAGCGGGTCAGGAGTAATCCCGTCAAACGTGGTCAAGCGGAGTCTTTCAATGCATTCATTCTTCAAGCAAGACCCGTTTGAAAAATGGCAGCCTCGATCGGCAAGATACCCAAAAGATTGATTGATCAATCGAACATACGCGACAATGACAGTTTGCGGGATGAGGATTCCTGAAGAGACCCAACTTAAGGGAACAACGAAGCCGAGCCGCAGTGGAGCCGGCCCCATCAGAACACAGTTCCGTTGGTTCACAGGCACATCCTGGGAAAGGGGCATTCGATTTTGACCTCTCAAAAGGAATAATATCAATCCCTGCTTTTCTGTATTAGGAAATGTGCATCGTGACTATAAATGTTCTTATCTACATTAGAGGCATATAATTGGGAATAATGGCTGCTCTTGCTACTGCATAGTCTGTTTGATGCCTTCCGTCCAGGTACCCGTTGTTTGTCTACTTGTCGAATATATATTTAGTACGCCGTATCTATGTAGCTTTCTACCATAAGTGGGATGCCCTCTTGGCCTCAGAAAGGGGTCTCAGACTTGCCACTATAGCCAATAATATCCTCAGTCCATTCAAGTTCAAGGCCTTCTATATACGTTCAAAACAGCCAGCCTGTCTATATTTTCGACTCCCTTACAGAAGCCCTCTTCGCATCATCATTTCCAGACGCAAGCGCATCTCTGATGAACCTGACTGCCTCATCAACCATCTTCGGCGTAACTTCATGCCCCGCGTTCTGATCAATGATATCCTCAAACGTAACTGCGCCGTCCGCAAACCACCCCTCAGGCCCAACCGCCTGCTTAAGCCAAGCCAAAAATGTCTCGCCCTTGTGGTACGGGACCAATTTGTCAACTCCTCCGGATAGATTGAGAATCTTCTTCCCGGCGATCGTCTGCGTGAGCAGCGGGCGCAGAGCAGCCTTTTGACTCTCGGTGGGCTCTGGAAGTGGTGCGTTGCGGATAGGTTGCGCTTCTGGGCTTAGATCTAGATGACTGAGGTATAGGCCAGCGGGGTCCCATTTGCGCACGGCGTCCATAAGGGATACGGGGAAGTCCTCCGAGCCTAGAAACTTTGCACCAGGAGGGGTTGTGCTTCTCCACGAGGAGAGTTTGGAGAGGCGGGCACGATCCGCCATGACGTTTGCGTAGTCGGGACAGCCGATTATTACGACGCCGGCGGAGATGCGAGGCTCGTGAAGGATACAACTCCAGGCTGCGTGACCGCCGAGCGAGACGCCGAGGACAAGATTCTCGGTGATCCGGCGGTCAGATTTGGGAAAAACGAAGGCGGGGAGGTAGTCAATTAGCAAGGAAGTATCTCGAGCGGTGCCCTCTGATAGTTGGCAATGGCTCGCATTAGCCTCGTCTATTCAATGATTTGACAAGATCAGCACGAGGAGCTACTCACGGAACACAGAGAACATATCCTGAGCGTGTCGGGGGTTTCCCTGTTTCCAAGATTCATTGCAGAGAGGATCAATCAGTCTTGTGCCATGATTTCTCTGATCAAAAGCCACAGCAATCAGCCCTTTGAATGACTTGTCGGAGCCCGCACTGCCCTCTTGAATCCGCTTGTTCCAGTCTGTGATAACGGCGGAGGCAATGGGAACCATGCGGTCTTGTGTCGCTAGTCGTGGATGCAGAAGCCAGAGACATGCGATCTCTGAAGCATCGGGAGGAAGTTCATCTAGGCCGAAGACTGTGGTTTGGATCCCCGCAACGGGGAACGTCTTGCGGGAGATGGAGGGTAGGTTGGCCTCGCGATAGCGGGGTTCGGTTTCTAGCGATTTTATCGGATCAGTCATTGTTGTCGCAGACTCAACGCGTATATGTATACAAAACAGAAGAGGGAGGAGAGAAGAAGATGGATCAAATTAGACCACAATGCGACTTACCGGTCATCTTTATGCTCTTCCGAGAGTGCGGATGCTGGACCGAGCTCAACGGTATCTGCCGAGGATAAAAGTCGCCATAGAAGAATTGGAGAAGAGATCCACCGCGTTAATCAGCGCAACGGCGACTTCCAATCTAAAAGGCTACTATGTACTACTCTGTACTACAACACTAAACCCAATGATCCAAGGGGATACATGCCTACACATACCCACGATATCTAGATCATTGGATACACTCTCGCTATGCATCCTTTCACGAGACGGGGATTGGTGCATGTGAGAAGAATCTCCATGAACAGAGAGCTAGACAGTTCCTCCTTATGGTATTTTATTGGTTAAGTGTGATCGTTAAGGGCGCCCGGAGGCCATAGTATGCTCATCACAAACACAAAGAAGAAAAATTGAACCCTTGTTTTGTAGATACACGGATTCATGCGACCGATCCACGGCTCCTATAATCGAGGTCTCGTCTTGACGCCCGTCTATTCACGCCGGCTCGTAGTCAGTGCAGCACCTGCTTTTCGCATTGCGCCTCCAAGACATAAATGACATTTTCCCTAACACCGTTCATCTAAGCAACCAGCTCAACAACACCACCAGCCTCCTTGATCTTCTGCTCAGCATCACGGCTGACGTATCTGGCGCGGACGACGAGGGGAATTTCGGGGAGACGGCCCTTGCCCAGGACCTTGGAGTAACCGAGGGAGAGGAGGTCGATGACGGGGGCGGTGTCAGTCTTCTGGCCGCTCACGTAGGCGTCACGCTGCTCGGTGGGAACAAGGGACCACAGCTATTGAGATACACTATCAGCTTTTGCTCGGAGATATACCGGTCCTCGCCTGTTTCGCATGTGTTCCTTTCTGTTGCTGCAATGCATCCCCGATCAAATCCCACACTCGGATTCAAGATTGCGAGACAGGCTTCCCCAGTTTTCATTCCCATGCGATTCCAAAACGTACCTTGTCGAGGTTGATTGTGGGCTTCCAGAACTTCTGCTGGGTCTTGTGGAAGTACCTCATACCGACCTTACCGAAGTAACCGGGGTGGTACTTGTCGAGGTTGGTGCGGTGGTGGTGCTGACCACCGGCCATACCACGACCACCGGGGTGCTTACGGTGCTTTCCGATACGACCGTAACCGGCGGACACATGACCGCGGCTAGATGAAAAATGTCAGTCTCTCTAAATCAATTCTGTGGATTCTGGCGATGGTGTATTCTTCGTTGGGTGCCCCGGCCGTAGTCTCGTCGCAACTTTTTTTTTTGTTTTCGTTCATCTGTTTCCAACCAAATCGTCCGACAAATCTCGATGGGTAGAGGGAAAGGAAAATAGGGAGCTGCCGACTCACTGCTTCCTTGTCTTCGACAAACGGGTAGGCATCTTGTCGACGGTGCTGTGTTCGACAAGTGTGGTTGGCGATGGGGATGTGGTCGGAATGTGCTGGGCTCTCGGAGGTTGAATTCAAGGCTGGTCCCCGGCTAGAGTTGTGCGCTAACCCGCTTGCTTGCCCTAATCCACCCTAAAACAGGGTCAACCCTAGTTTTTCTTGGCGTTATTCCTCACGTGATATGTTTCACTGGAGTGTGTAGTTCGCAGTCCCATCGAGGTCAAAAAAGATACAGGTATTTAATAAAGTCTGAAAACACTGTAATCCAGTCAAGGTTTTCTACTCGTATAGTTCTATCTTTTGTTGGAGAAAAATTTTGAAAGCCGCTCGAGTGTAGCTCCTGCCGACAGAGGAGTAGAACTGCTTGCCATACCCTGCTTAATCCACCCAGGAAGTTTTGTCTGTATGTTTGGCCTTCCATATCGTTTGTCCATCAGGACTATAGCAGCATAGTCATTGCGATGCCTAATTGCCCGACCAATACATTGGTTCACTGCCCGCATGCAAGCATTCTCGTAGAAGTCTCTTCCGGCAGCTTTAGCGGACGATTGTCGACTTTCTTCGGAGCCTGAACTTGTGTTTTGATAGGCCTTCTCCTCGATGTACTGAATCTTTGCCTGCCAAACTGGGCTGCGTATATTGGGGAATGGGAGGCCCACGATTAGCACGCCTCGCCCGAGCGTGTCCGAGAAATTGATACCTTCGGATAGCTTGCCGCCCACAACAGACAAGAGCAGCGCTCCTTTGCCGGCTTCGATGGTGGTAGAGTACTGCTGAAGGAGCTCATCTGTCGTTGTTTTCATCTCTCGTGACTCGTAAAGAATTGGTTTCACGCTTTCAATCATATCATATAGCGTTTGGTTGGTTCCGTTAGCAGTTGGTCGCTTCCATAAGTTCAGTACACGGCTTAAATATTCATAGCTAGGGAAGAAAGCGACGACGCCATCTGGGATGGTGCGGGATAAGCTCGTGATTGTGCGGCCAAGGTCAACCATCTGAAGGAGAGATGGGTTAGTCGAGCGCAGGGCGTGATACTGGAAACATACTGTTTTTTCAGAGTCACGACCGTCATATGTGAAATCAAATTCAGCACCAGAGACTCCTCGACCAAGTATATTCGCAGTCAAATTCCCCGACGGAATGACATGGCCATAACTGAACATATCCAAGCGTTCTTTCGGAACATATGAAAACAGGTAGTTCATATAGTCGGACATCTGTAGTGAGTTAGGAAACGGAAAACCATGGCATAAAAAGAACAAGGGGCCATTACTGGAGACATAGTTCCTCCAGCTAAAATGACTGCCTTCGCATCTTCGACAATTTCGCGAAAGTGGTTAGTCGGGTCGAGGAGCATGTAGTTCAATTGAATATCTCCGCTGGCTTTCGTATAAAACAACCGTCCTTCCGCAGATAGGTTCATCAACGGAAGCAGGAAACTTGAGATATGAAAAAGGACAGGAACTGTAGTCTTAGGTTTTGATTGCTGGTCTGCTGTCTTCTGAGAAAACTCCACATAGCCGTCAACTTTCCTCGCCAGCTTACTCTCTTGCAAATATCGACAAAGTTTGTATAGATTGATTTGATCGGCCCCTTTCCCTGACATCAGTTCCGCGGGGAGGACAGAACCCTCGGCGGGCTGTTTGCTGTCAAGAATGGATTGAAGATGGTCTGCTATAGAGCTGATCAGGCGAATGACCTGCGCAATATAATTCCGGTTCTTTCCTTTCAGGCGAGTTTTGAACTTTCGTGCATATGTCGTCAATTTGAAAATTGAGGTCTTTAGTTGAGAGAGGGTTACAGTGACTGAGTGGATGCCGGATATGGCATCCATAAGGTTATGTGCCTCGTCGATGATAATGACGTGGTTTTTTATAGAGAGATTAAGGGCTTCTCGAGCTGATCTTTGCAGGAGCAAGGGGTACGGAAGAGTCACAATCTGCCATATATTAGTTGGCGGAGAGACAGAAGTTAAAAGAAAACTCACTTCGCAGTGATTTATGACCGGACGCGACGCATAATACGGACATAGACCCATCTTTTTGCCAAGTGTTCCCAAGTCCTCGATATCCTTCACTGTTGCCAAAGCGTGATCTCGAAATGAGGAGACCCTTATTTCATCCTCCTTTGACGGTAGAAAATGGCACCGATGTTGCGCAGCAGTGCTAGGTTGCTGTAGCTCCAAGCAGCGTTCATTGATGGCTGTCGGATTGCCCAGAGCAGTCACTCGAGGGTTGATGCACAGGTTCTTCCGGGATCCGAGAGAGAGGTGTTTGATGCGCTCTTCTAGCTCCTCTTCCCCAGCTAGCCCTTGCAAGTCCTCGGGTAAGCTAGACGGTAAAGTGACACGTCTCAGCTCATTCGCGAATTGCATGAGTTGAGAGTGTGTCCTCGAGCAGTAGAAGATCCTGATATTATTTGGTTCGTCTTCTTCATCTGGCTTTTTTGGCCCTTGCCCCCTCAAGCGCTCCAGCAGCTCAATTGTGCTTGAGGAAAGTCCACCGATATCACCAGATTGTTTTACTGTCGTGCTAGGCTCATCGCCCTCACTTTCGTAATCATCAAGCGCGAATTGATCGTCGTCTGCGGTATCCACTCCAGCCGATGTAGCCGTAACTTTCTGCAAGCGATTAACATCAGGTTGCGTATTAGCTAGCAGAGGCAAGGGTCATACCTGCCGTTTCCTAGGCCCTGAAGGATGCTCCAGGGCAGCTCTCTGTTGCTCTTCTTCCCGCTTTACCCTTGCTAGCCGCAATTCAAATTCTTTCCTCTTCTCAGTAATAGCGCGAGTGGCTTCACGTCTCGCGAATTCCAGCATCCATTCGGGCTCATCGTCATCAACTGAGGCCGGCAGTTAACGCCCGCAGTAAGCAAACTAATTGGAGAAATCTCACGGGTAGCATCTTGCACTGTTTCTGTAAAAGACCTGCGCTTGTGGTCACGAAGCCACGTCAAGGAGCCACAGATTAGACTCAATGATTTTCCCTCGATGGGGTTAGCGACAGGTGCGTCAAATGGTATCCGGGTTGCTTACAGTCCCTGAACCAGCGGTCAGCTACTTTAGCACAAAATTTAAAAAAGGGTCGATGGCTTACCAGTTGGAGATTCGAAGATGGCTACTTTGCCCTCTTCCAGACATGTGTACAACGAGTGCATGAATTGGAGCTGAATGTCATAGGGTGAGTATGGATGACAAAAGTCCTCCTTTGACGGCTCCATCATTGCGGTTTCAGGTTGAAGCTAATTGAAAAAGCTTGAATATGTGTCATTACTGCCTAAAGACAGGAATCTATATACTATGTTTTAGTCAACGCCTAAGCATTGATAGCTTTTGCTGCGATACCATCTTCCTTGGTAGAGACACACAAGGTGACAAGCATGGAGCTGGAACTGGAGCAGCATACCTTGGAGAAGCTGTGAGAAAAAGCTCTTGGGTCATAGCGTTAGGCATCATTAAGCCAAAATTCCGATGAATCTCCACCAACCAATAAATGAAATCAGGAGGCTGACAGGGCCCCTGCATGAATTATGGACCTCAGCCTCTTCGGAGGAAAGCGAGAAGGGACTCCGCGAGAGCGTGGGCGTCGTTGGTTTCTGGAAAACACAAGACACGCTAGCGAGGGGCAGCTTTCGGGTTTGCTCAGCGACTAAACCTGATAAAAATAGGCCGACCACAGCTGAAGAACAAGCGGATACGAGTGGTTTGACTGGCTGTTGAGAACGGTCAGGTTTCTATTAATAATAATAATCGCTCCTGTTGTGTGGGCCTTCTCCGAGGCTCCTTTGGACGGCGAAGTCACGCAGAGCTTGACTACTGAGCAAGGATGAGGTGAGATTGAGAAAATAGAGCGGGCAGGGAAGGCTGCAATTGCCTAAGCAACACCTGTGCTGCGCTGCCGTTGCGAATCTGTGATAGAAAGCCTGCAATCCCACTTTCGCTTCGCAAATTACTCCGTATTCGTACACTCGCGCCCTCTCGTCTTCATTTGAAGCCCATCTCCTTTTTGATAGAGGTGTTCATTTTCATCTCCGAACTGCCTTTAGTCTGGTCCACCGGCTCCATCGCGCGCGGTGCAATTGCTGCCGGTTGTTTGTTATAGCGGGGCTTTCCGAGACGTTTATCCCTTTCCCCTCTCTCTTGCTGGAGACACTGCCAATCCCTTCCCTTTACCCCTTCAGTCGCTCTTCTCTTGAGCCTTACGAGAGCGCGTCTCCATCACGACCGTTTTTTTCTTTCTGCGTCCTTTTTTCATTTCGCCTGGGAAAGCGCCGATGCAGCTGTCAGCTCCAAGATCCTAAACAATAGCTCATTTCTGACACGGAGAGCCCCAGCACATTATTGGCAGGGGTTGAATCCGCTGCCGAAAAAAGGAGAAAGAAAAGCAAGACGAGCCATAGTCCCGAAGCGGCTTATTCTCGCGAACAATGAATCGACCACCACAAGGCCGTGGCCAGGCTGGCCTGGGTGCAACATTCGTTCCTGGGAGCCATGATCAATATTACATGCCAGAAGTTATTAGTCCCAGTCCACAGAGGTGCGTGCGACCGCGCTCTCCTTGATTCAGATGCCGCCCCTCATCTGTCTAAAACAACCCCCCTCTGCCCACAAGGCGCCTTTATTTCCACTAGCTCTTCCTTTCTAGGATGCGTTGCTAATTCCAGAACAATAATTTATCAACTAGCAGGGTTATGCCAGAAGTCCCCGAGAACATGCAGGACAATATCGCCCAGTTCGAACACCAGGCTCGGAGCCCCCATCGCATGCCGCAGTACGGACACGCTCCCGCCCAGTTTGATCGTTCACGTTTCCCCGAACGAAGCTCCTCCGCCTCGGTCGTCCAAGGACAACCCCTTCACTCTGGCTACGAGGCGACACACTACGAGCAGTCCGCCGCCGTGTACGACATGGATACCCCAAACTTCTCCCCCTTCCCCGTCTTGCGGAACCCGCCTCCGAATGTGCCTCCTACCGATGAACAGAGAGAATCAAACCTGGAGAAGGCCCGAGTGCCCGTGCTGTCCTCGAATGATCCCGAGATGCAGCTGAACTGGGCTCAAGACGTGCTGGCCTATGTTGAGGTTGCGATGCAGAACGAGGCCCGCTTGTCTGTGATCCAACCCCCACGCCCGGAAACTCCTCCAGCTGAGCGCCAGCTACGAGACGACGCTATGAATATTGTCAACTTCTTGGCCGAGCAGTACCATCCAAAGGCTGAATTCATCAAGGGTATGTGGTTAGAATTTGGGAAGTTTGGGTACCGAGTGGACAAGAAGGAGGCATTCCGCTGCTATTCGCGGGCAGCGGAGAAAGGTTATGCAAGGGCGGAGTATCGCATCGGAATGCAGTTCGAAAGTTCCGGTGAGCCCGAGAAAGCTATCAGGCACTACGAGAAGGGTGTCCATTTCCATGACTCGGCTTCGTACTATGTGAGTTTTTGCTCTGCCAACATTGTCAGTGACAATCCAAATGCTAATGTCTTGTTACAGCGCTTGGGTATGATGATTCTGCTAGGCCAGCATGGTCAGCGCCAGGATTACCAGATGGGTCTCGATTACATTAGTCGCGCTGCGGAGTCATGCGACGAGAATGCGCCTCAGGGAGCCTACGTAAGTTGAGATCTGACTTGATGCGATTCATGGTCTGATTATCGCGACAGGTCTACGGCATGCTTCTGGCCCGAGAACTACCCCAGGTGAACGTTCCTGAAACTTACCTTCCGCTTGACCTCAATGCCGCCCGCGTCAACATCGAAAAGGCCGCATATCACGGGTTCGCCAAGGCTCAGGTTAAGATGGGAGCTGCATATGAACTGTGCCAGCTTGGCTGCGATTTCAACCCCGCACTATCCCTGCATTACAACGCGCTTGCTGCGCGCCAAGGTGAGCCTGAGGCAGAGATGGCTATCAGTAAATGGTTCCTCTGCGGGCACGAAGGCGTGTTCGAGAAGAATGATGAGCTGGCTTTCACCTATGCCCAGAGGGCAGCTCAAAGCGGCCTTCCTACGGCGGAGTTTGCCCTGGGTTACTTCTACGAAGTCGGCATCTGCGTTCCAGTCGATATCAAGGAAGCTAAGAGCTGGTATGCTAAAGCTTCGGCAAGTGGAAACAAGGATGCCACTGGTCGTATTGACAGTATTTCGCGGTCAAAGACCCTATCGCGCAGGGACCACGAACAAGTTGCGATCGCACGGATCAAGTCGACTCGTTATGGCCATCAACGTGGAGCCTCACAGCAGGCAGCGCAGCAGACAATGCCGCCAGTTGCGGAGAACCTTGAGATGCCCGATCCGTCCAGGATGAGCCTCGTGGATAACCCCCCGTCTGCGGCTCCTTATCCTGACCGCCCCATGCCTCATGGCCGCCCCGGCTACCCGGCCGACAATCGCCCCAGCTCCGCGTTCGGAATCAACCCGAACATCCGTCCTAATCCCCAGCAATACAACCGTGCAGCGTCGTACGGACCAGGACCAATGGGTTACCGCGGACCTGGCAACGCAACACCGCCAAGTGGCGCGCAAACCCCCGGTTCAGGAGGACCCAGGCCTGATTTCGGCTACCAGGCGCCACTGGAGCCCCAGAAGGATATGCGCAGACGCCCACAACGCTTGGATAATGTCCCTGACCGTAAGCCAGCGCGGACCCCTGTTTCTGGCTACTCCGGCGGCATGCCATCCCCACGCCCCTCTCCCTCTTCCGCCAATTTCCCTCCACGTGCCGAATCAATTCAATCGCAATCACCCTCTGCAACGCCCAGACCGGGCCCCGCTCCCCAAGCAGCTGCTCCACCTGCGCAGCAGAAGCCCGCCAAACCTGGAAACCTTCCCGGCAAAGGCCCGAAGACCTTTGAGGAGATGGGTGTTCCAAACGCCCCGAAAGAGAACGATTGCGTAAGTATCCAGCTATTGTTATTGTGTAACTGCAAACTGACAGCTCATAGATTGTCATGTGATACCCGGATTTACTTATCTTGCATTTAGGCTTCTATTTATTCGTTTCTTGTAAAAATTTGGAAAATAATGGATCTGGCCTCGCTCCGTTTAGTAGCATTGTTGCTTTCATGGATTCAATTTCTGATATGAGGTGGATTAATAGCAATTGCCAAATAAAGCGTTTCTTCATTCTACTATCGTTGCTGTTCTTTTTTTGACTTTGAGCCCTTTTTTCTCTTCATTTTCTTCCTTCGCATAGACACAGCATTCTCATCTACAGCTTACTCTTGCAATGACATTGTTCCACGTGATGATCACACGGGATCTCGCTCAGCATTCTCGATCAAGTTCTATGATACATGATTTTCTATCTCACGTTTACCTTCTCAATCACATTTTCTGCTCTCACTTGTCATCATACTGAAACCTCCACCGTATCACACACCTCATGGCTCCCAAGAAGGGAAAGAATGTCAAGCAAGGTGGTGACGATGGTGAGCTGCTTCTATGTACACTCTGCCCATTAATTGTTTATGTATGGGGAGCTAACACCTTCTGAAGCGTCCTCTGACGGCACCTCAATGATCATCGACTACCTTCGTGAGACTTTACCTTTTCTAATCTACTTTATCTTGCCCAGATCTGGAACTGACCATGTTTTATTCAATCGAAGGAAAACAGAAGTAGTTTTCCCGCTCCTCTCTCACTTGCTCTTTGGCTAAGCGTCTCAATTTATAATACCAGTCGGCCCTACTCGGTTCGTTCTTCATGTATTCTCTGTGGGTGTGTGAGTCTAATTTATGTTCCGTCCAGGCAATCGATATCTCGGCGAACTTGCATAACAAAGTCACCAAGAGCAAGTCTTTAGTCAATCGCGGTTACCCATGCCTCTGACGCGAGTACTTTTAGCATACGCCGTCAAAACCCTCCGCGAACTACACCAAAAGAATGAGATCGAATGTCGGGTCGCTGGTGAGCCCACCTCGCATTGCCGAAAGCCAGCCGCTATAAACTAACAATACTTGCGCGCTAGGAAAACAAACCGTGTACCACGCAACGCAGGAAGAATCCGACGAAAGCAGCGCCGACGCGGTAGCCGCCATGGATGAAGAGATACAGAGTCTACAGGAGCAGCTCCCCGGTCTGAAAGAGGACGAGAAGAAAATACAGGCGGAGTTGAGCTCCGTCAACGCCGTGCCTCTGCTCTCCGAGCTCCGTGCCGAGATCGAGAAGCTTGAAGGAGAGAAAGAGTTTCTTTCTGCGAAGCTGGCCGACGTGTATGGGGATAGGGCGGTCAATGTCTCTCCTCTGGAGACGGAGGCTGCGAGGAAGGACTGGAAGTATTGGCAGGGTCAGGCAAGGGTTCGTGCGAGGATCTGTCGTGATGTATGGCATAAGTGCACTGAGACGTTGCCAGAGGGCACGAGCCGGGAGGAGCTCTGGGTATGTACACTCTCAAGTTCATTTTCAGGCAGGATATTGACTGTCTTCTAGGAACGACTGGGTCTTGACGGCAGCCCGCTTTAGACAACCATGCTGCTCTTGTACCATATTTGCGATAACACTCTGTTTTCATACCTCGTCGCGGGCATGAAATTGTGGTATGTACTGATGGTTGTTCAGTTAATTTGACCTTTTGTAGACTTAGTGACTAGATGCATTTATGAGAGGCTGCTAGGAAGATGTTCCAGAGGCTGAGCTAGGATTTTCTTTTCGCCTATAATTGAGCACATTGCTTTGCCGAATTGATCGCCGAACTATTATCTAGATAACATCTTTCCCGAGAATTCTTGTATAATCTCGAAGGCAGAGTGGTAAGACTTTGGCAGGGATTCATGAGGCCCATACCGAGTTAGGATTATAGGCCTCACTAATCCGAAAGAGCATGGTTGACTCCAATCCGTGTCAATAATATTGTCCTTTACTTCTTTGCCTGTTTAGGGTCTGAATCATTCGAGGCTCAAACCAAGGCCAGACCACGAAGACAGGACTAGGCTTATCGTCAGATGGACATGGGCAGACGACAGTATCACCAGAGGCACCAGGTGACGCCACCCGACGGCTATTTCGTTTTCTCGTGTTCATCTGGCGACATCATGCGCCGCTGGTCAGCCAGAGATCTGTGCGCGCGCTTTTTGCACCACCGACAAATATAACCATCGCTGGAGTATATCAGATCGTGCAGCGACTTGCGGGTATCGGTACCCTTTGGTTGGGTTGGGTCTAGTTCATCATCGGGTAGATATTAAGATGCGTTGAGGAGCCTGCGCCAGCACACGATCACCTTCCTACCCAAAATCCCATGAAAGAAGGTTATTGGATTATTTCTGTCGGTGGTATATTACAATTGGAAGAGGCAAAGAGGAGAGCCCACTTGTATGGGTACCTAACTGGGCATATATCGGTGGCTATCCATATCTAGAGCCCATATATGCCACATGGACGCCCTCGACAAAGACACCTGGAAAGATAAGCAACACCTGTCTTAAAAGCTCCGCTCGTCAGTCTCGTTGGCACCCAGGAACGCAAGTGGAAGGAATAATAAGCGACAGAAGGCGGGAGTCGGGGGAGGTCAAGACTGGGCACCACCACGGAATCTCCCCACGACACAGTGAATAGCCTAGTCACCTTTCTTCAATCATCTTCAAAAATTGTTTCATATGTGTGTATTGTTCCTCGCTATAGCCTTATCGTTGGTCTAATAAATTGTTCTCGGCCTTTTGGTCCACACCGCCAACGGCTCCCCACCCGAAAGTCGCCTCCGTACGATAAACCCCTCTAGATTTTGCTCCCCCTCCTGCTCTTCGTCTTGGGAGATGCAGGTGTCGGCTCCTCGCAACTCGTCCTCCCAACTGTCTGCTCAATCCTCTCGCTCACAGACTCGCCTCGCCTCAGACATGAAAAGCCGTGCCCCACTCCCGGTGCCATCCGGGCCTCAGCAACTCCAGAACGGCGGCCACTCGCGCAATCCGTCCGGGTTTGACGTCGCTGCCCGCAGTCCGCCGAACCAGAGCAGTAAGCCTCCAGCCGACCCTTTTCACGATCAGAAGTCATGCGGACTTGGTCCTCTATTTCCATGATTCTCTCTATGCGTCTGTATATGAAGCAGAGCTAATATTGCCGCAACCGTCCAGATACGAAACATGTGCCCTGCAAATTCTTCCGGCAAGGCGCCTGTCAAGCAGGACCTGCTTGTCCCTTCCTCCACTCTACCGATTCCGCGATCGAATACGCTCCTTGCAAATATTTTACAAAGGTACACATGCCTCGTTGGTTCCATCTTGAAATTTATGTTTGCTACGATGGACTACGGCTGACGTAGTGCAAATCTAGGGTAATTGCAAGTTCGGAGCGAAATGTGCGTTGGCCCATATCCTGCCCGATGGACGACGAGTCAACCGGCCCACTGGGGGAGGCATGGGAATGGGTAGCGGCCATCTCAACCTAGGAGGTCGGGTCAATCCACAGGCGTATATCAACCAGGACTCCGCGTTAACGAATTCGGTGCTTTCGCAACAACGCATGAACGGCCACGACAACCGATATGTATCCCAGCTGCCTACCCAAGAAGAATTTGCTGCGCTACAGTCACAGCAGCCCCCGCCATATGATACCATCCCCTCGATCGATACCGGATTGGCCTCCGATACTGGATCAAAATATGGCTCGCCCCCCGAAGACCTGCGGTTTCCCATGTCTCCAAACCATAAACAGTATCTCACTGCTCTTGATGCGCCGCTTCCCGCCTCATTCGATAGTCAAGGAATTTCACATGCTGCCCGATATGGCCCGGTGGCCGCTTCTGTGCCGTCTAGGTTTGGACTAGAGCTATCTTCTCCTCCTGCACAAAGGAACCCGCCTTCGGATGCGCTCCGGAATCTTCGTGATGCAGCTTATGGTTCAGATCTGAAGAAGCCGTCATCCTCTTTTATTGGATCATCGCCTCCCGGTTTGCTCGAAGAAGGCCTCAGCTCCCGATTCCTCCATTCTTCTCGATCCGTGAAGCCCCGAATGCTCTCCGCAAGCGTTCCTCGACCCACGGCGTTGGATGACTGGGAGGATGGCAATTTTCCCATGGAGGAGGACTATTTACCGATGAATCTTCACGATGATGTCCTCACTCCTCAGGAGCGACTTCGCCGCCTTTCGCGTACAGATCACGAGCTCAGCTCTAGCCACCGCGAGCTCAGTGGCCTGGGCATGAGCGGCACCAGCTTCTCCAAAGTCAACTCCCCACTTGCGTCCAGCCCTTCCCGATTTGGTGCACTGTTCGCAAAGCAGCGTCAAAAGAAAGAGGAAGAGGCTGCTGGATCTCTCTCACACCTGGGCTCCCCTCTGCGGGAGTCTTCGATGGGAGGCTTTGGCAGTCCTAGCCTCGGTCCTATCGGCAGCCCACCCCGGACTTCCTCTACGTCGATGATCTCTCAACAACTCAGCGGCCTATCCCTACATCCGTCTTCAGCTCGCCACACCCCCTCTCTCGGTGCTAGTAGCCGCTTAGATCGCACTGTGTCGTCCCCAGTCAGTACTAGTAAGATTGACGAGGAGCAGGGCGAGGGCGATCTTGTGTTCTCGATGGAAGAAGAAGAGAACAACAAGCGGAATAGCGCGTCATGGACTGCTCCGAAGGCGGATGCGAATGAGGAGTCCTCCACATCGACAAAGTCGTCTGATTTACAGGCATGATCATCGCGAATTGAGAGCCTATTGTCACTGACAAAAGCGAGAACGAAATCTAAACGAGTACACGAAGAAGAAAAAAAAAGACGGCCATCATATGGTACCAGCCCACAACGTTGTCATAATAATCTCTCCATAAAGAGCCATCCATTGGCATTCCATTTATATGCCGCCGGAGGGAATTTTGCATAGAATGGTTTAAGCGATCTATCTATCTTGGATTGAAATTCAGGATTCACGCGCATACTCTCCGTTACCAACGATCCTTCCTCTATTCTTTCCTTTTCTTTGTCGTCATGGCCTCTCGTCATCCGTCTGGCTTTGCATTTATCGTTCGCCGATTTAGACAAACAAATCTTGGTGTTTCTAGTGGCGTTCTAAACTGGCTGAGAAGAGGTGCCATTGGGGCTTTCAAAACGTGGTTGTCTTTGCATTTACCCAGAGAATCTTTCCTTACCCTACAGGTGTTTCTTTCTTTCCTTCTCCAATTCCATTGCGCTAAGGCCGGCTGTTGGGTATGCCGGCCTAAAATCCTTGCTCCTTATACCTCTTTTACTTCCAGCTCACCTAGCCTACCTTCTCCCCTCTCCCCGCGAACCGTCTGTACACTCTATGCTCTCTTGCTTTGGGTCTCATTTTGTTGTACGCAGCTCACGAGTCAATGATTCTGATCTTCACTTATAATTATGTATTCGGCCCTTCCTTTGAAGGCCGGGGAGGGATTTTTTTCGTATGTGCAGATTACATGTAGAGTTCAGCACCTCCCGTAATCATACTGACCACCTTGCATACCCCACTCAACATCCCTAGGAACCTTCACACCTTGGCCCTTGGGTCGGTGGGCCCGGGCTTGGGATTGGCCTGATCTTGAATAATTCAGATCGTATGAGGTAGGATGTCAGTATTCGAGCATTCAAGGGGCCTCTTCGGCTTCGTTCCAACTATGGATGGACCTTAAGTCTTGAGGTCGCAGTTGGGCAGGATTAGAAAAACAGAAGAGGTTTAAAGGACAGCAGTGCGCGTCAGGCATGCCGCGGACGGAAATAGATAACTTCCATGTTTACTGGTTTAAATCTATCGCCTTAAGACTGCTTCTATGGAAATCTGATTCTTATCAATCAAGAATCAGAAGAGATGCGGCCATTCTAGGTAGGTAGTATTTGAACTCATGCTAAGCTTTACTGGCGGGACCGGGACCCAGATAGCTTTCGCGAATCAGGCTCTCTCAAAGAGACAATCTTGAGATAACCGAAGGGGCTCAAGGCGCTGTCGGGCGAGAAGATCATCTACACTGTGATCAACTGAAGTACCCTCGGAAACAAGCAGCAATTATCTAGGAATATTCTTTCAAGGCAAACAACCCATGATGAACTTCCCACCGCTCCATATCGAACCTCCTCAAACAACACACCCTCACACAGCCATCCTCTTACACGGCCGCGGCAGCAACGGCCCCGAATTCGCCGAGGAGCTGTTCTCCTCCAAGATATCCAGGGCCAAGAACCTACTGGAGCGCCTCCCAACCTGGCGCTGGGTGTTTCCCACCGCGCGCGATCGCTGGGCAGCTGCACGGTCTTCTGTGCATCTGGGAGTGGGAGAATCCGGCAACGTCTTGGGGGTGTAGTCGGTTTTTGTGGGTGGCTGCCGTTTGCGGACCAGGTGGATGAGCTGATCCGGGCTCAACAGGCTGAATCCAAGTCCAAGATCCAGATACAGGGCCTGGTTTCAAATTTCTTCGTTGAAAGCACTGGCGCAAAAGCGCAGGAAGAGGCCTCGGATGATGGTACTACTGCTAGTAGCGCTGTGCCCATCCTCACAACACCGGTCCTCTTGGGTCATGGCACGGACGGTGCCTTTGTATCTGTGGAGCTAGGACAGCAGGCCATGGAGCGTGTTGAGTGGCTGGAGTACTCGCAGCCAGAGAATGAAGGGCACTGGATCAAGGAGCCAGAGGGGTTCGATCGAATCCTTGCGTTTCTGGAGGCGGCATCAGGTGAAAAGTAGGAATGCCTCTCTTTGGGAGGTACAAACTAAAAGGGCGCACTGCTTCAAGGAAAAATAGATAAAAATCGGAGCAAAAAAACATACAACAGTAGGGATTCGCATGTGGTCACCCACCATACTACTAACCTACCGGCGTGTGGCTTAAGTACGGCTGAGCGGACGGGAAGCCCTGTTCTCCACACCCTATGGTCGTATGTGTTAGGTCCTTCAAAACCTAGACATATAATTCATACTTACACTATTAAGCCTCTCTTGCTTTACTGCTCGGTTCGTTCTTGGTGCTACTTCCTCAGCCCTACCCATGACCCTCTGTCCAAACTCATCTACCCCAACCGCCTCCCTCTCAAGTCTAACTCTGCCCTCAAACAATTTATCAATCTTAATAGGCGGCAAATCCTTCATCTCAGGAACCATCCACCAAGCGACCGCCAGGGCACGCGTACAAAATCCCGTGAAGACGAACCCCGTCTTTCCGCGGAGTGCGCCCTTGTCGTCGTTGAATATGTAGGGCAGTATGAGACCGAGAACTTCCATTGAAAGACAATTCGGTAACAGTTTAGACCTTGTGATTTGGCGCGCAGCTGGAGCGATGATGCTTCGGCGCCGCAGGCCCAGGAGGCAGGCCAGGCAGGCTGTTAGGCCCATTGGTATGATTATGAGGATTAGGGATGCTTGGATGTACCTATTGTTAGAGAATCAGCTTTTGGGATGCAAGAATTATCCACGAAGTAGGTAAGCAAAAAACGCACCAGACTGTAATAGTCCCCTCAAAACAACCAGCGATGCCCACTCCCCTCCAGAGGAACATACCAACAATAAGCCCCGGAAAAGGTCAAGGGCCGGCGCCCGAATCTCGTAAGTGTATACATGCTGCCCAAGTTGGCGAGGAGACCTAGCCCCAGGCCAATTTGGAGGAACAGCAGGCTGTTATGCGCACTTTAACCAACAACTTGCGTGAAGTAGCTGGCCTTTGCTAGGAGCGCGCCTGCGAATAGGACGATCGCTGTCCGGCGGCGGTTGACAACAATATCAACGTTGGAATCATACTACCGATAATGATTATCTACAAACTTCAGATGCGAAGGGCAAGTGAGGTGGCCGTGATATGCATCCTAGGTCTTGCATGTCTGTTCGTCTTATCCCCTCTGACAAGCCCTCGCTACACCAACTGACTCGTTGACTACTTAGGTCCGCGACAGCTACTATTGCCCGCATTCCATATATGTTGCTGTATGACGGCGACGACTACGTTTGTGCGTTCCCGAGCATCCTCAAGCTACTGTCCCATCATCCATTACTCATCCCTGACATATACTAACAGGCAAATAGCTAACAGCGCTGTTATATGCATGTTCGCTTATATTGAAATGAGCCTCGCCTTAACGGCAGCCAACCTTGATGACCCTCGGCCCTCTCTTCCGTACTTGGCTCGGGGTCCTGTTACCCGGCAACCTCACACCCACGGCGCCCCCATAGTGCGGTCATTCCGTGGCCGCCCACGCGGAGTCTAAGAGACATCTTGTTCCCACTATTAACTTTCGATGAGACAACTGCTGCAAGCAGACTCCGGCTGGATAAGCTCTTAATCACCGTGACCTAAGTCACGACACAGCGCCACTCGGATGTCAGCGGTGCGAATACCAGTCAGGAGCAGCTTACTTTTGAACCGCGACGAGGGGGTTCGGCTGGATCGAGCGGCGAACCAGGGCCTGGTATATATCGTACAACAGAATTATCGCAGACATCGGATGTTGAGTCTATGGTGATTAAGGAGCAGCGATCATAATGGAGATGTAATCACGATTGTACAGTGTCCAGGGTAGTAGGTATTGTTTCAGGAATTGGCTAGGGCGTCCCTTTGCACCTCCACACCCATACAAAAGACGGTTAAAGCTTCTAGACTTCGGGGTGACAAGTTCTACCATTGATTGCATTATATGCGTGGCGTGACTTAATCTATAGATAGACTTCCTCTTCGTCGTACGTCTTGGATATGTCGGCGCAGCAACTTATATATAGACCTTTCAATGCGTTTTCTAGCGCTATGTGATAATCAGGGATAACTCTCTTCTTGGTGTCGCTATCATGACCTTCCAGTCGCAGTGTAGAGAATAGTGATTCGTGATTTGTCCATAGCTGGCGGCAACTACCTGGATACAGGAAGCCTGAATCATCATCTCAACCCCTGAGTTAGCCCATCAAAACCACCCTCTTGAGCCCTGACTATCGGCTGCAGCTTGTACTCGACTGCTCAGAAGAAGATCGGGTGCGGCTCGTCGAATTAAGCATGTTTCAGTCAGTCTCTGCTGCCATGCCATGGCCATCAACATCAAACGAGGCAGATAACTCACCTTCATAGGATCATTAAACCTTAACCCCTTATTCAACGTCTCTTAATCTCCTCCTCAGCCAAATCAAAGTCCGTAACCTTCAGATTCTGCACCATCCGGTCAGGGTTACTGCTCTTTGGGATAATAGCAACGCCGCGCTGCGTCGACCAGCGCAGCAACACCTGTGCAGGTGTCCGCTTATGAGAAGCTGCAATCTCAGTGACAATGGGATCCTCAAGCAGCAGCGGCGCAGAAAGAGCATCCTCGGCCTTGAGCTCTCGGTAAGACGACGGCCCGAAAGAACTGTACGCCGTAACCGTAATCTCCTGACTCTGCGCATACTTGATGAGCGTCTCCTGCATAAGATAGGGATGATACTCGATCTGCAATGTAGCCGGCTTGATGCGCGCATACTTCAGCAGATTAAGAATAAGCCTGCCATTGAAGTCACTGATCCCAATTGCTTTCGCCAACCCCCTATCTATAAGCCCCTCCAGAGCCTTCCATGTCTCCTGTACAGATGCTTGACTAGGCGGAAACTCGGGACCATCGGGAGGCGGGTACTGAACGGCCGGTTCGATGTACTCAAGAGACACGGGGAAATGCATAAGGAACAAATCGAAGTATTCGATTTTCCAGTCTGCGAGTTGGCGCTTCGTAATGGGGGCTACTTTGTCGCCGTCGTGGAAGTTGTTCCACAACTTCGAGACGATGAAGAGATCGGAGCGTTTGACGACGCCGTCTTTTATGGCGCGGGCGACGCCTTCGCCGCATTCGGCTTCATTTTCGTAGACTGATATTGTCAGTTCCATAAAGTTACTATAAGGTGGTCGGGGATGACTTGCTGCAAGCACCATCAAGAAGATGGTATCCCGCCTTAATGGCATTGTAGACCTGGTCGGCGCAGGTGTTGCGGGGGACTTTTCACAGCCCGAAGCTCACGAGGCGCATCTGGGCACCGTTGCTGATGGCGACAGTGGGAGCAGCCATTGTTGCTGAAGTTGTTGCAATGAGGGTTTTGGGATAGTAGAATCGGAGTTCTGTTCTGCTGGTGGGAGCGATACTGACGATGAGCAGAGCGAGTTCTTTATACCCAGTGTCTTCCTATAGTCAAGCTCAAGAAGTCTTCTGAAGTCACTATTGTCACGTTTCGATGAGATGAGTCATTGGAGTCAGAGATAGAGAAATGCAGCGCGAAGCGCCCTCATCGCGAGGCACATGTTTGGTAGGCTTAATGCGAGACGCGCGGTGCGCAGAGAGCAAGAGATCCAGAAAGGAGTCCGCGGCATCATCTGAAAGAAACTGCGATAAGATACATAATGGATTATATCACTTGTGCCCTAGTGCTTGTGCCTTGGTCACGGACCGTAGAGTGATCGGAAGTGTCTAGCGCTGCTTGGGACCTCGAGTTGTAAGGCTGTCGGATCGCGCGGGACGCGCGCTTCGGAGGCGGGCGTTGCCCTAAGTCTCGATCAACCCTCTCCACCACGGCTTACTCCAGGACCTTCTTATCTCTGTCGGCGGAACTAGAATAGTGTTCGGTAATACAGAGACACGAAAGTAGGTCAAAGGATAGTATTATCTTGGGTTACCACGACGACAAGCCCCCCACGTTAGGGATTGTCTTCTCAGAAGTATCTGAATCCAAGGTCTGGAACGACCGGAAGTGGGGTCAAGTAAAGGTGATATAGTTCAGAGCCAAATATCGAGCAACTATTTGCTTCAGTCAGGATTATCACGCAGGGAGCTTTGCATCTTCCGCCCCATGGAAAGTAGTCCTGCAGCGTATAGCAGAATTGATAGGCGTCGTACGTTTGAATTGTTTTTGGTGAAAGCAAATTCTGGAACGTAGATAATAATTCAATACTACATAAAAACTACCGAGATAAATTGGAGGATAATTATTTGACTCAAAGGCCAGCAGGACAAGTCTTATCAGTCAACCTCTCCTCCTTCCTAGCACCACTAACCCCTTTACTCGGTATACATGGATCGTTCTTCCCGAGAACCTCCCTACAAAACTGCTCAAAACATCACCCCATAGATGATGGCATTTATACTCCGCAATATCCTCCTGGAAGTTGCTCACATGATCCCGCAATACCTCCAACTGCTCGGGCTCGTTCCTTAAATCTGTGAGGAGGGTGAGATAGGTCCGAACGGTGAAAATGTTCGCTTGGGAACGAGGCAGACGCTGCAGAGACTGTAGTTCCGTACGGATATAAACTTGCTCGTAGGTCGTGCATTTTGGTTGCTTACCAAAAGGGACAACTTGAAAGATTTCTCTGACAGGCTGAATGAAGAAGTTGTTGCTCTGGATGGCCTTTCCAGGGCGGAGGTTGAGAAAGAATCTGTCACAGAGTAAGCTACAAACTCATCACGTAGACAAGGAGATATCGAGTATGAGATGGAAGTGTCTACCGCTCCATGGATCTCTGTAGCTTCTCTTTCCACATAGGTATATCGTCGTGGATTTGGTGAAGTGGCCACCCAATGCGTTGCTGAACGCGCCAGCCGGATGGGCAGCTCAGGAAGACGCCGCGCCTGGATACGTGTCAGCGACAACGCCTGAACAAACCGAAAGAAGGTAGAACTTACATATAGTATAGATTCCTAACTCCCTTCTTCAACACATAAACATCATCATGAACCAGCAGGCCAACAATAGCAAGCGGATGAAGGTCGAACGGTTCCTTGATGCGATACTTCTCCTTCAAGTGGTCGATATAGACATACTCACCGTCAGCGCGAAACATATCTGGGAAGCGAGTCGTAGCATAGTTGACTACTGTCTTGAGCAGCTCAAGGACCGCGTCGTCGATGCCGTCAAGGTAGTTCACGTAGAGTTCCGGATTTGGGCCGCGAGCCATGGCTACTTTCGCTGCGTGCTCGGAGTCGAAGAATTTGTCGTAGTTAAGCCAAATGTTAATGTCAAGCTTGCGCAAAGCCATAGTCATTTGAAATTTCCCGGGCTTCCAGTAGCGCGGCCAGTGTAGCTCAACATTTACAGGTAGACCGCGGACGAGCTTAATGATGTTGAAGTTGAGGGATTCTTGTGCTGTAACTGTGTTTGTCTTCGGTTTTTCGTTGGAATAATGAGCCAGAGACTTGTATTGAGGGATTTCATATCTCATAACAAGCCCTACCGCTATGAGGAGCAGGTATAGGACGAGCGAAATTTGAGGTTCAATGGATAGCATTGCGAACATATTGGGTCTGTTGGAAGGGATTGCAAATTCGAAAGGGGCTATTGCAATGGTAGAACTGAGGATGTTATACTAAGTATGATCCTCCGGGGTAATGAACAAGGTGATTGTCGAGGCAGGCATATTTGTCCCAGGCACACTTGGTACAGAATAGGCCATTGATAACACAAAATCCCATCAGAATAATAGCTCACTACTGGCTCTAGAAATCCTGGCATACAACGCGAGACGCGCGAGACGCACTCTATCAGCAATATAATTCCCTATAGGAAAGATGGCACCTCTGAGTTCATACTACCTTATCATTGTATGTCTTGCCGACGAAAATCAACCCCCTCTCGCGTTCCAATTTGCTAAGACCCGTCCACCAATGCTAACTTCATGGATGGAGTTCCATCGTATATCGCACTGGCGATGAGTTCGAGAGTTCTTGTTACGGGTGGTAAAGGTATCTTTGGGCACCCCACATCTTGACAGTGCCACGGGGCTAAAAAGCTGTCTCATATCATCGACTTATCAATCAGTATGGTTTGCCGAAGGTAAGACTAGAACAGGCGTTACCTTAGCTCATGTCCCAATTAGCTATGTACAACATTGATAGCTAGCTCTCCAAAGTCCTGTGATGTTCTCTCTGGGGTTTTCGGGCTTAGTGGCCAGACAGGAAGGGAGTTGTATCAGATCCCTTTGGAATGTATGTAGGTGCCTAGCATGTACCTCCGGCAAGGGCGTCCTGGGGCAAAGTCTGGATGATAGTCATCTTGACAATGAGTTACTCCGAACTATTCTTGCTCTAATCGCTCCACAGCATATAGAACACTGGACCACGGCTGCATTGGATATGCTTGTGACATTTCCCATCAGGGCCTCAAGGTGTGCTTTTGCCGGCTAACCAAAAGGCTCAGTTGAGCCATCTTGGAAAAGTACCTCAGTTTCACTCTGGCGTTGTCAATCGATTGTCGCCAAATCTTCATATCAGTGCTGTGATGCAATTGCTTGTTTTCGTTATACCGTTACAGTCGGCAGGGCAGCTTGTCTCGATCTCACCAATCCCTATCTCCGCATCTAGCCCTTATCATTATCCTGCCAAAGTGCTGAAGTACGTCGCAAGGAAGCATAAAAGGCTGCCAACTCCACCTAAAGCTGTGAGGTAAGACAACTCCCCCTCTGCGCACAATATCTTTTATAACACTATCTAATCTACGTCGATTAACTCTTGCAAGATCCTGCAAAATGCCACTCCTTTACTATAGAAAGCCTCCAGATGCCGCCTTCTACCCATAAGGTGAAGGAGCCCAGCAAGAGGATTTGGCATCAGTTCAAGAGGGTATTATCGAGCAGCACATCCCAGAGTCATTCTCACCCATTGCATTGCTTGGTCTTGCCTTTAGGTATTAGTGTTAATGTCCTGCTTCATATTATTGCTAACTCCCCACCAATATTACTGGATTATGGGTAGGATACTTGAGTTGTTTTGGCCAGACCATCAGCTACGCCGGCCCACAGAACGTTGTACTCGGACTGGTTGTAGCAACATTTGCACAATTGAGCATTACATTGGGCCTATCAGAGATTGCCTCAGCGTTTCCAACCAGCGGGGTAAGCCTGGATCTACCTCAGGCTAGGACCATGCATGCTAAATTCCTTTCCTCAGGGTCAATACTATGCCACGTACCTTCTAGCAGGCGATCGCTATAGTCGTCCTCTCTCCTACCTGTGCGGATGGTTTGCCATGCTTGGATAGTGGATTATCACCTGCTCAGGGCTGGTGCTCGCTTCGATGTCAATTCTAGGCCTTGCCACTTTCTGCTTCCCAAATCCGGCCGTTCCCGCCCCGACGAAATACCTTGTTTATCTTTCTGTTATGATTGTGACCGGGAGCATCAGCCAACCCCTTATAACGCGACCAGTCCCCTGGCTAACTGTGCTTGATTTTCAGCTAGTTCTATATTTATAAAGAGCCGAATGGTGTCAGGGGGCTGTTTATACATATCGGTCGTTGGTGTTATAGTCAGCTTTGTGCTTGTCCTGGCGAAACATCAACACTTTCAGCCGGAATTGTACTTGTTGAGTGTCTTAACTGGGTCAAGCGGCTGGCCGCATGCTTTCGCATGGGTTCTGGGTGTTGCAAATGTGATGCGAGCTCTGCGATCCAAGGTCTAAACCGGACGACCACTAACGTGGCGTAATCAGGTGTCCGTACGTGGGAACCGACGCGGCTACGCACATCGCTGAAGAAATGCGCGGTCCTGGCCGTCGCATTCCCCTGATTACGTTAGTCGTCCTAATTGCTCCTGCTTCTGTTGTGGCCATATTAACCTAATCGAAATGCCAGGAATCTGATTATGCTTGTTGGAGTTTTGTAAGCACTGTCTCTGTTTATTGCCATGATGTACACATTCACCGATGCCGAGCGCGTGGCATCGGCACTGCTCCCAGCCCTAGAGGCTTTCTATCAGGCAACAGGGAGTAAAGTTACGGCGTGTGTAATCCAGGTCTGGGTAACGACGGTTTATGTTGGTAAGTATCTACCATGCGAGCAATATATGCTCTCTGCTTCCCTGCTAATCAGATTCCACTCTGCGACGCAGCAAGTGTGACTTCCCAGTGGATAATGTCTGGCCGAATGGCTTGGGCTTTTGCGCGCGATGTATGTTTTACTAGTTGCCTTGACAGGCTGCATATGTTCTGGAAAGCTCATGGCTAACACATTTTTAATTCTCTAGAATGGCCTGCCTTGTTCCAACGTGCTGTCCCGGGTTGGATCTCGACACAACCACGGGACGAACCTTCATGGTTCAGAACCTCAATATAAAAAATAAAGTCAATGGCTTGCCGGCAGTATACAAGATTCAATCGCCGCCATTGCAGAAGATGCTTGCTGCTGACACGAGCGTACATTTCCGGCGCGCGGAGTTTGCAGACCATGAGGTGTTTGTTACAAAGTTCAAGGAGGATGAGTTGTTCTGGGGTGGGACGTTTACGAATCAGAGTATGTTCCATTTCCTCCAGTTCATTTGAACTAGAGCTGACAAAGAGTGCCATCAGGCTAAGGCGGCCACGGCATAGAATCCTGGGTTGCTCGGAAGGATAGAGTTGCGAACGAGGATATTGTCGTCTCGGTTCAGTTTGGAATTAATCATGTTCCTAGGATTGAGGACTTCCCTGTAATGTAAGTTTCTATAGTAGGTCACACCTATTCAGGGTAGACTTGCTAACAAGATCGGTGCTTTTAGGCCAGTGGAAATCCTCACAGTTTCTCTAAAGCCCGTCAACTTCTTTATAAAAAATCCTGCTATTGATGTCCTGCCTTCAACGCAGGAGGTTAATCAGTCTGTTAAGGTCAATGCTGGTGGGAAGGGAGAGTGTTATGCCGGTGGTGGCTCTGCTAGAGAGAGTAACTTATAAAACTATCCAAGCAGGTTGGTACTGGTACAGCACAAGATAAAACCCCTCAGCCTCCTTTGTACAGCGGTACAGCCAGTGCTGTCACATTCAGTTTTTAGGTGGAGAGGACAAGAGGGAGAAGAAGAAAAGAAAAATTACATTAGCTAGTTCATTGGGTATCACTTGTACATGGAATATCGGAATAACCACAGTAAGCATCGGTTCCTGTGTTAACAAAGGAAAAAAAATAGTGTGAGATAAAAGAAACTATGTATATAACTGACTAAGTAGGCATAAATACTTCGCCCATAACTGCCGCCGAGTTCAGAAATGCGTCTGTCGCTGCAGACTGATCACCATCAGACTTGAACCGGCTGCGCCGCAATCTTAAAGAGTTCAACATCAAAAGTCCCCTCCTTGAGGGAATCTGGGTAAGTCCACTTGCCGTGCGCCACAGCCTCGAACTGCTCGAAGTCAATGGAGCCACAATTCCGCCCTTTATAGTGCTTGTCCAGAATGGTAGAGATACTGGGCGTCTTACCTGTCCAAGGAGAACACCCGGGTCGTGCGCCTAAAGGGGGGTGGCTTAGGGATTCTCTCTCAGCGTGGGAAGCTTTCAATTCCTCAAGGAGGGTGCCGGGGTTTGGGACTGACAGCACCGATGAAGAGACTTGGGGTCCATGGCTAGAATCATCTCCCCGTTCAGACAGATGCTAAAGGAGCCCGAAGAACCAGGAACTCTACGCCTAGCGGGAAGGCACATTATGCTAAGTTTGAGCCCTTGCAAGTAATTACTGTGGCCGTTGATAGGCGGGCAGTGGACGAGGTATGTTCCGGATATATTTCTGTCTGTATATAGGAAAAACATAAAAAAAATGGAGCAAAAAAACATACAACAGTAGGGATTCGCATGTGGTCACCCACCATACTACTAACCTACCGGCGTGTGGCTTAAGTACGGCTGAGCGGACGGGAAGCCCTGTTCTCCACACCCTGTGGTCGTATGTATTAGAAGTAACTAGATAAAAGTTAATCTAATATGTTCTCTTTCCCCATAGCTCAAGAAACAACAAGCTCCCTGTCACGGCATGGCAAAGGTGCTTCAATAGCCTGCCGTCGGTCCAGCTTCAACCGACACTACTCCAGGCATGAACCTAGCCCTACTCTGGGCCGTCCGCTTCGTAAGTATCATAGTTAGCTGCCGTATGTTTAGATCACACTTGAAGCGCTCGTGGGATATATGTCCTTCTTAACTCCAGGAGAACTTAGAAGTTGTTGCTCTTCGATTTCTAAAATAATGAGATAGGATAATATCGCGGTATCGAACAAAGACTGTTGGCAGGTATACGGAAAACAAACATAGCAGTGTTGACCTCAGTCTCGGACCAAGGATAAACATGAATTTGGTACTGAAATCTAAATTATGATAAGATGCCATAACATATATATTTGCGCCACTCCTGCCGCGCTGACTGTTCTCCGATGGTAAACATGCAGCATCTCTTTGACTCCAACCATGGACAAAACTTGTCGCTATAATCTTAACAGTTAGCATTCTCAGCCACCAAATAATAACACTCGCCATAAACACAATAATACTTGAAAAGTCTATTACATAGTAGTTGTTCATACACAAATCGTTCCAGATAACTCATAATTATACCACAGGTCCGGACTCGCTCAGAGACAGAGGACCACCCCGGCCCAAGTTCCTCCTGACATTACGCGCAACGCTCAAGCCAAAAACGTTCTGTCTCGGTCAGTTATTATTTTTGAGACAGTTATGCCGTAGCCAGCGCAAAAAAAAAAAAAAAGGGGTAAAACTAACCTCCCGCCGAGTGGCAAAGTCAGCATAGAATTGTAGCCAGAGATCTCGTGCCCGACAATCAACTTCTTGGCCCGTTGCTGGGTTCATGTCGCATGTCGGCTGCTCCTTCTGTACTGTGGAGGGTCTGCTGAAAGCTAGGGCTGAGGTTGGAGTGTCCTTCCTTCTATATTTGGAGAAGAAAATAGAGCAAATTGAAAAGGCCTACCTGAAGAATAGTTGCGTCAGAGTCCAAGCTCAGAACCCCCTTGTATTGGGTCTGATTGAACGCAAGAAGATTGGTGTAGTAGCTCTCAGCCCAAGTCGCTGATCCTATAATTAGTTTGATTAGGGGGAAAATGGGCGAAAAGGGCAGAAAAAGGCAAGTAATGCAATGATAAAAAAGCATTAATAATAAAGCGAAAAGGGGGAGGGAGCGATAAAAAAAAAGAGGAAAGGGAGTAATGAAAGACAAAGAGAAGGGAGAGGGAATCTAATTAGGAAAAAAAGGCAACAAAGAACAGGGAGCAACTTACGGTCATCACCTATCCGACTTTGCACTTCAATGGGCACAAGGTTTACGCCATACTCATCACGAGCTTTGCGAAAGAGCCAGCTCTAGCTCGATGAATCCTGCCCATCGGCGGAGAAACTTTTTGGATACAGCATCAATCGATCGGCTTTGCTATTCAAGCGGTGGAGTGTTTCGAATAGCATGACTGAATTGCATAGGTAGGCCGCATCAGTGACAAACTGCGTGTAGGCGAAGCTAGACCAATTGACCGGGTCTGATGCCTGGATTGGAGGTGGATGAACATTGCCTAGAATATTAATAGGTCTAAGGGCCCTAGTTTGCAGCCGTAACAGCGCGGCGCCCATGATAAGGATGGAAAGGACGACAGCACCGGCTGGCAAGGCTCTCAGCGAAACCAGGTTCGCGTTCATATCTTCAGTCTTGACTGGTGAAGCTGAGGCGATGTCCGCCCTAAGATTGACAGATTGAGAGGCAGACAGGTGGAGAGGGCGAGAGAGAAAGATAAAATTGAAATGATTTTATATACTAGAATAAAGATAACTTTCACAGCCCGAACGCTGGCAGAGAAAGCTCAACTTGGCCAGCTGTTGAGTGCAGGGTCAACGTCAGCCTCCTCTTTCTTTGTTTGGGGGAAGGGAGGGGGGGAGGCAGAGTCAAAAGAGTCCTTTCATCCCCCAGTTGTCTTTGCTCCCGAAGCGCAGGGCTAGGGCACAGGTGATACTCTCACGAGGGTCTAGGCGATGTGGCTGCGACGGGGTTTCTTGCAAAGAACAACTCTTCTCTAGAAACAGGAATCACAGTCCAAGCAATCGCTGCTGACCCATGTTTGTACCTTACTGTTTATCTTAAACTTAATGGAAGCATCATAGTGGCTTATATTTTGTAACCTTACTTGTTACCTTTCTTACCCTTCTCACCTGCACTCACCCAAGTTCCAGCGTTTATCCCACTAGCAGCAGCAACGGACTCAGAGCTCGTTGCACTTCTGTCCACGTTCATGACGAACGACTGACCGGACGGGGAGCTGTGTTCTTCACGCCCTGTGGTCGTATGTACTAGGGCTTACATTTTATGTTTGATATGGAGTAAACACTTTACTTAGTCATTGTAAAGCCCCACAGTTTTGCAAGGTTCATGATTCCAACTTTCTGCCGACAATAACAGCCCTCGGCGTGGATATCGCTGCTCCCAGCTCAACCTCCTCGACTCCCTTCCTCACCAACTCAAACAACTCATTCCCTTCATCCAACAGCCCATCCTCAACCAACCGCTTCGCGAACTCCTCAATCGTCGCAAGATGCAACTCCCCATTCATCCTAGCCATCTCACGCCGCGGCCGATGATGGAAGATCTGCGCCTGGTCAAATAACCCTTCTTTCTCCAAAATCCCCGGGAGCTCCAAACCCAATCCTGCCGGCTGTTCGCATACAAGAACGCACAGAGCCGCTCGAGCGCAGGTGCTTGTAGTTCCGGGTCAACTTTGACCACATGCGTCCCCTGGTAGTTATAGTCGTCCCATTGAATCCAGCCGCCTGGTTTGAGCATCCGCGCTACTTTACGGGTTACCAGTCCTGGATCGCCGTTCTGTACAACGAGGACGAGCAGTCGGAGGTGGACTACGTCGTATTTCTCTATGAGATCTTCGGGGACATCGTCGTCGAGGTTCCATTCGCGTAGTGTGAGGTTTGGTGGATGCCAGGCGGTTGGTGGTGTGAGCGCTAGGCTCATGTCGAGGCCCTCGAAGGTTGCTGTTGGTGGAAACTCAGGGAGGAGGTCGAGGAGCCAGATGGCTGTTCCGGTGCAGATATCAGCGATACATGGGCTTGGTATTTGGGCTTTGAGCGAGGTGGCGATGGTTGGGTGAAGGTTGAAGCCCAGTGAGTCTTTCCAGAGGTAGAATTGGTAATTTAGGCGAGCTGCGGCGGCAGAGCTCTGGGCGAGCGGGTAGGCGCGGTTGTTGGCCAAGTTGAAGTCCATTGCGCTGGAGGATTGAATGGAGAAGCTAGTTGGATGCTTCGATCCCTCAGCCTGCGGGGTAAAGACTAGAGTTATACTGTAATCCTGGAAATACAAGGCATAGGCTATTTTTGCTGACCAATAAGATGCCTCTACTTTATATGTTACCACAGTTTCGGTGCCTTGGAAGAATTTACTGTACATAACTAAAATTGGCAAAAAACTCAAGGAACCTTGAAGAAACAAATATTTATCCTTGAAGTCTTGGCAGTTAGGGCTGGATTTCGTTCGGCCACAAAATTAGATTTGAGATGGAAGAAACTGCCAAAGACATTCCTCGCTACATATTAAACTGAATCAAGGCTCTAATAGACCAATCCTACAGATAATTAAGCTTCCGCGGAGTGGTATCCCACAGATTCTAGATAGCAACTTCCTACAGGTGGGGAATGCTGTTCAGGTTTCCTACTCAAGGTCCCTCAAATGTATAACTCAAAGTAAGAATCTTGATGCACTACCCCTATTTTCAACTGTTACCGCGCAGTATTGGGTATGCCTTCTATCCCTCTGTACATTACCACTAGTATCTCAATTCTACTTTTTTTCCAGCTCAATTTCTGCCCGTCATCAACTGAGCGACATCAAATTAATCACCTAAACCTGTAAGCCGAAAACACCGACATAGCTACCATCAGCTGCATCTGCATGACCGCCACTAGCTCCTCAGCTGTTCCAGATCCACCCGTAAAGAGCAAGATCCGATAGTGCAAAATCAAAATCACCCTCCTTTTACACTTGGCATGGAATATGTCGAATGGCACACCCAGCAACTAGCTAAAGAGACCGCGATACTCCAATGCATTGGTCTCCTGGAAGGCGCCAGGACCCGTTTCGGAGTCTGCGCATTATAGAACGCACGCTTAAAGCGGAACCAGTAGTACCCCCTTGATGCCTTTAATTATATTCAGCGTGGATATCTAGGGAACTTGCTCTATGTATAGTTATACATTAGTCTCAGCAAGGGTTGCACATGGTGCCCACGACGTGGCTTCCCTTGCAAACAAAAATAGACAACGAGCGAACGCGCAATGTGCCAGTCAAGGGCCGAGTTCATATACTCTGCGAACCCCCTCTTTCACACCTAATTCCGACGGACGAGCAGTACCATCCATTTCCTGTGGATTGGAAAGATCGGAAGGCATTTCTGCTATTACTTGCTCGCCGGCTCTAACCTTTTCTCTCTTTCTCCGTGAGCGGACCAGAACAACGACCAAACTGATGGCCATTATCCCCGCTACCGCTGCACCCACACCAATCCCTGCCTTGGCGCCTGTTGAGAGCGAACTGGATGGATCTGGTTCGATGGTGTTAGCCGCCGTCGTCGCAGACAGGTTGGACGTAGTCGAGGTGGGGGAAGTTGAGCCGGAAGTGGTTAAAGAGCTCGTCATCGAGGTTGAGGTTGTGCTTGTGGTTGATGTGTCCTGGCTGGGTGAAGCGAGACTGAACGTGCCATTTTGGCAGCAGTCATATTGGGCGAGGCTTTCGGGGTCAGAGTGGCAGCAGTAGCTTGTCAATGCGCTATCACATGCCCAAATGTATTCGCCGGAGTCGGAATTATCTGAGCAATCGACGTTAGAACGCGATTCCTAGGTACCTTTGCTTTGAGAGAACAGGAACACGTCAGTGGAATGCGTACAAGTGGTACATTGGATTGAGCATCCGTTATAGGATGGACTCTGGCAGGAACTCGTGTGGTATAGATCGGTGTAGTTGTATGTACCACCAGGAAAAGTCACAGTGGACCCATTCGCGAAATTATTTTTGTCGCGACACAGAAGGTTCTCCATGCACGTGTCACCGGATGGGCAGCAGATGTTTGAATTCGGGCACGGCTCATCGTTGTTGGCAATTGTGCCATCACGGTAGTAACAGGTGGAGGATGCGCGGCTAGCGAGTAGGAGCACCAGCCCTATTTCCCTGAGCCCCATAGTGGCGCAAGCAAAGAGGATGGAAAATGAGCGGCGCTGGTTCAGACAGAGGTCGCAGAGGGAGGGAGAACTTCCAAAACAAGGAGATAGAAGGAAACAATTATAAAGTCAAAGGTTTCCTACAGCAGTCAATTTAATAATAGCGGCCACGACGCTGACCTGAAACCGGGTTCGATTCGTGGCGGCTAAATGTGGCCCATGATTGGGCCACTACGGAAGTCGAAAGTGACAACTTTGCAGATGCACCTGGGCGATTTCACAACCGATTCTCACGTATAATCTGCTGGCAGATTGGGTAACCACCTAATGTGCTAAACTTTATATAGTTACGCTATACAAAAAGATATCTTGGTTCATGTATGATTAAGAGAATAGTACCTTCCAAACAAGATTAGTGCATAAGCAATTAAGGTTATCTTGATCCTAAAGCTTTATTCCGAACTTCTGGCGCTAAACTAAAAGAGGAAGGAATTGTTTTAATTCAAGGAAGCATCCCAGCAAGCCAGTTTACCTGTATATTTAGGCCCTTAACTACCCTAACCAGACCCTAATAAACCAAATACATAAACACCCTAACCCCCCTTAACCTACGCTAGCCTACACTAAAAGTGAAAATATGCCCTGCTTAAACAGGAAGGTTATTTCGTGGTTTGGAGTGCCAAGAGACTTTGCTCCTGTCAGGGAACCGCGCTAAGAGACGGGATACTGTCAGCCAGTAGATCTGCCTCGTAAGAATACGGTCAACGAGAAGTCACGTCAACGGAAAGGAATAAGGATAATCCGCACGACATAGCGATACGGCTGTATCGATATGTGCCAAGAAGTTACCGACATAACGAACATAGCAGGAACGATATGTTCGATATGTCAAAGGACGAAGCAGACATAGCAGGATTGATATGTCTGATATGATGACGGATGGTATTTAAGGACGCTCATTTGCATGTAATTAGTTTTAGCTACTGTCTGTTATCTTCGGAATCTAAGCTACCCTACCTTTCGAAAAAACAACTTGTACTATCTTTGTACGAATAAGATAGCTCTTCTTGTCTCTTTTGATCACAGAATACCTTAAGACTTCCAGTCCTAAGACGGATCGGCACGACTTATCTGACAGCTCCTAGGACTCCAACCTGTTCAATGTATGTTGTACAACATACGGAGTATGTGAGTGAAGGATGAATAAGGATAGCTGCACTAGACGGATCGATAACCTTGATCCTTGAATAACAACTATCTATAGTTTTTGTTAGGGCTTCCGAGGTTCCTGTTGCAACTTTGCTAGCCCTATATGTCTATGTTTCCCTCACTCCCACCGGCGGTCCGTCCCCCATCACTTTTCCGTCTCTCTAACGACCCCTACCGATTCCATCCATTCTATCAACCAGCTTATCCAAGCCAGTCAAAGCGAATAGCAACCATTTTTAAGACCCGAGAATAGCACCATGGACACCATCAAAGCCATGCGCAATATAACCAATGGCCCGGAGCCCATTCCAGCACTCAAGCGCTTGGCCAAGTACCGATGGCAGCTATAAGATCCGCATCCTTCCAGCCCCATACTACAAGCTCGTCTGGTAATGTGTCAACCATGACACCGACTTGATAAACAAGGAGTATGCCATGCTCCAACGCGCCCGCGAACTCGACAAGGAGGCAGGTGGGGACATCTATCTACACAACTTGCACTCGGACTACCCAATTACTTCGCAAAAAGAAACACATGGGCATGCGTACACTGATGGCGAACGGACACTGAAGGTTCAGCTTCTACATACCGAGTGGTCTAGACACATCCATGAGAGGCTTGCGAGCTGTGGCAAAGCTCTATATTGTGCAACGATGCATTATGATGCAAAAGAAGGCCGATTCATTGCTTGGTATAATCTGAGGCAGGTGTGTACTTCGATGGGTGGGTGCTGCGCGAGGGACCGTGGCTGTTGCAAGAAATCACAGCATCAGAACTGGTTTCAAGCCTGGATTGATGATGGAAAGGGCATGAAGGGTAAATAATACCTTCGAAAAATACATGGCCATTGTACGACCGATCGTAGTTACTGCGTGACTGTGGATGGCATTTATGCGCCTGATCTATGCCTCCCTCAACGAGGGACGAACCCAACGAGAGACAAACCTGATACAAAACGCGTCGGATAAGGGAGAGACGTGATAACAGGCAACTGGAATCTTTCCTTCCTCACCGAACATCGTCCACGAATCCTCAACCCGAGGTCAAGACTTCTGTGGCCCTTAATGGTATTTTTTCCTTGATTCTTATAGATTTCTAATTCCTCGCTGGTTTGGAGAAGATTCTTCTTTTTTTTTTTTTTTAGGTATTGAACCGATTTCTTCTTCTTCCTTTGTTCTTTGTTAACTTTGGTCACCATTGGCTATGAAATAGGGGCTACCAATCCGATCAGCGTATGGGAAAAGGACTTTGCTGATGATTGTGGCTTGCTAAACATGCTTTGAGGGCTTTGGCCGAGGTATTACTTGACATGGGCCAATATCAAGCAGGAACTGAGTTACTCTCACTTCTCGGCGGCTCAAAATCGCATCATGACCACACTGCGAGTTACGGGGTTCTATCAGCATCAGGTGAGTGAATTGCACACTTCTACAAGAGAATAACATACCAATCAATAGCAACTAATGCGCAGTCTACACCCCGGGGTTATCGAGAAAATCCTCTATCACAATGTTCGCCAGCCCTCTCTCTACTGCCGGAATCTCAAACACAACCTACGAACGGCTCAATTATATATACCTGTGTGCAACTAGACTCTCTAAGCCTACATCTTCGCGATTGCCAAGTTTCACTGCCACTATTTGTTCTTCGAGCCGAGCCGTCAACGTTTCTTGATATACACACCTTATCAGACAGCCCAGTCCGTATAAACGGCCTCTATGACCTGCTACAAACATCCACTCATTACACTTGGAGAGAATGTAAACCATGCCAATTTACCGAACTCACACAGGTCAGAGAAACGAATACTTGAAATGGCCTCTTCTCCCGCATTGCGCAGTTCCCACAGGCTCAAAAACCTACTCTACCTTCAATCTTATATTACCTCGAGCGTCGCCGCTGATGGATTTTTTGCCATCACTACCGAGATCTCACCGTTAATACTCCTGATGTTGATCTGGACCAAGAGTTCCCTGCCTCTAACCGTGATGTTGGAATAATGACATGTAATTATCAATTCATACAAATAAATGCTCTTATGACTTTCCAAAAATTTACCTTACTGACGATCTTAGTCTACCTGATTAAAGAAGCAACTTTCGCTGCCTTTCTTTACCTGTGTGTCAGTCAGTAGGTAACCTTCAACCATTCATTTCTCTTACCTCCCTGCACCAACACGATAGTATTCTGCACGATCCGCCGCCCTATATTTGCCACTCTACAGGGCTTTCTAGGTAGCAACAATCGTGTCGAGCACGATATCCTCCTCCGACGGAAAAGCAGGAGGGGGCCTGCGAGGCGAGGCCAAAGGCAAGCGCTGATCTCATATTGACCTCCGAGCCAAGGGTAACGGGCTCCAAAGAAGCAATATCAGCAGCTAACCTGCGGGCAGCAGAGGAGTAGACACGCACGTCCCGAGACCCTTCAGCGTCGGGATGGGGTTGAAGTAGGCGGCAGCCTTGCAGATGGGCTTGATGTAATCCATCGCGTGGCCTGCCCTGGGCTCCAACTCAACTGGTGCTTGCTATCCCTGCTTGCTAACTTGGGGTTATATCAGTCGGTATTCGAATAACTCAGGTTGACTGGGTTAGCGTGGTTTAGTTGGTCGTCGATGGTAAACGATATGGACGGTTGACTTGACTGGGGAGCTGCACGAGAGATGGATGGAGAAGATGGAAAAGGGGCCAAGGCTGATGGGAAGGGGGTCAAACTTTCTTACTGAGTTAAGTCTGTAGAAAACCTTGGAAGGACAAGAAAAAACTATAATTGTTGTTATTCGAGGATGAAAAGTATGGAAAGTCCCTCTGCAAGGTTTACCCAGCAGGAGTGGGAAATTGCCGCAAAAGAATTTCCTTCTAATGATATAGTAAGTGATTGAAATTACAGCTAGAATGCCCCAAAGTCTCGGCGAAAGTGGCGATTGATTTGAGGAAGAAATAGATCTTGAGGACAAGCCGCATTAATTGCGTCGTAGATTTTGCTACAGAAAGATTATGCTAGAGACAAAGACACGGACGACAGTATGAATATAATAGAAGCCTCGAGAAGCAAGCCAAAGTGGTAAACAACAGGAGATAAAACTAATAGCACATTTGCGTGTGACCTGGTTTGACGATGGATACTAGTAAATAGGAAGGACAAGTATCAGAACTGAGCACACTGTGCCTTACTCCTGCCAAATCTTTTCCTTTCTTTCCGGTTTTCTCATTACACCGGGGTGTAAATATGCCTTTCCAACTTACAAAAAAGTACCCATGCCTGACAACGAATCGCGGCCATGGAAACGTGTATGTGTGGTAAGGGCAAAGCAATTAGGGAAGAGATGTTTCTGCACTATAACAAGACGAAGGAGCTTTAGATTATGCATGGAGAATAGTTTTTGAACTGACCAGTCTTTATCTAGGGGATTCTGATAGAAATATATTAATCCCTTTGTTGCCGCTAGAACTTGCAATGCAGTATTTTATTTGACTCGCCATGGCTATGGAACTCAGAGGCCACCGTGTGGTAATTTGAGTCCTCCAGGCCCCTTCTCCTGGAAGACTCTGTCTGGATCATACTGCCTCGAAATTCGCTGCAAGTGCCTCACACTCTTTTCCCCATATCCACGAATTGGATCCTGCCACGGGGCGGCGTAGTTCGTGAGAGTGGCTGCCTAAGCGGATGGCAAATACAGCGCCTGGCAGTTTAGCGAGCGTTCCAACGGTTGTGGCTACATCTTCGGCGGAGGTCAGCAGGGTGATACAAGCAGGGCCTAAGCGTTCCTGCATTGCAAAGTACGAGGTTTCAGAGGCATTGTATCTGTTGCTGCCAGGAAAGGCATCTTTGCCCGGTGAAAGGAAGGAGATGATGGTACAATGGGTTAAAGGATTTGCATCCAGCGTCGAGGCAAAAATAGAGAACAGGAGGAAAGGCAGAGTCTTGGCATGAGCGCAGGAATGAAGTGCATGGTAGGCTGGCAAGCGAGGTAGATGGGGAAAGAAGAACTCAAGCTGACTGGGTAACAGCTTGGATAGCCTGAGACGGCTTCGAACGCCTATATATCAACATATTGCCCAGTCCAGGGGATTTAGATTTCATGTCTCATGCCTAGTCAAGCTTGAAGGAACTACTAAGTATTGGTTCTGACTCACCCCGACTGCTGGCCTTCAGACATTCAGACCATGAAGTCTGGTCACAAAGGCAAGGTAACACGAAAGGTTTCAGCAAGATCATTTCAGCGAATCTGTGATCGTTCTGTCTCCTGGAATGATCGGAAGAGCAAGTGGTATATTTATCCCTACCAAAGTACGATCCAAGACACTTATTCACTCACTCCGCGCCCTTTGTTGGTTGAGTTTGTTGGCAAGATAGGGTGTTGCGGGCTCACGGATTATGGTCAGACACCAGTAAAAATAAAATCCCAGTAAGCAGGGATCTGAAGAGGGTGAAGACGAATTGTTGTTCATTAGGTTCAACACAAGAACTTGATCCTTCAGTCAAAGAAGCTTTGGCCAACAACTACGGGGTACACAGCGTGATGCTTAGGTAGTACGAAGATAACTCTTCATCTTCCGCAGGCTCACAATTGGAGGATAGAGAAATATCCGTGCCTTGAAGTTGCGTAAGGACAAGCTAGACGACGGGAATGCATCGATTTTGATTAGATTAGCGCTAATATACAGGCGAACATACTTGATACTGCTGACTTGTTCCTCAAGTGACCCCTGAACCTAAGCTAATGATCCATCATCAATCGCACTTGCTACCCGAGCATGGATTTTGATACGTAGTCTAGTGGTGGTAGTTGTTAGACACGTCTCCTTCTCAGGTACCTCCCCCACGGTCATCTTAAAAGAACTCAAGCCGGATCATTCTGAATTCCTCCTCTTCAAACGACAGGGTCGATCTCGTCCATGTATATCCCCTTACCTTTGAGGCTGACGAACGTCGTTTTGGTCGAGTTTTCTTGGATCTGGGCCGTTTTCGCCTGTGTGGCACGATCCGCCAGGATGCGTTGTTCGCGCGCCTTTGCGTCTGCTTGTTGAGCAGCCTCGGCGTGTTCCCGATAAAGAGTTTTGTAAATCTCATCTGTGCCGTTCAGAATACCCTTCGTCATGACCTCAACTGCCTTTTCTGCCGCAACTTCCACGCGCGCGGCAAGATCTGTTTGCTCGTCGGCTCGCTGGCGCTTGGCGGCGCTGTCGCGTTCCTCGCGTTCGGAGGCCTGCTTGCGCTTCCTGGCCTCAACGAGTTTCCGACGCTCCTCTCTAGCAGCAAGATATCTCAGCGAGTGGCCTAGCTTTTGCTGGACTGTTGAACTGATATCAAGTGGTGCGCTAGAGAAGAAAAGCACATGACCCTGGTCGTCACAGTGGAACTGGTCGCGGATATCCTCGGGAATAGCAGCATTTGCAGTGTCGCTTAGGTGGAAGACTTCAACAGGGCGCGGGGCGTTAGGGTTGTACACGGCGGGTGGCGCTTGCACGCGGCTCCCTTGATATGGTGTGTACTGCGGAGCTGGAGGTACAGCGTACGCATGAGGCGTAGAGGGTCCCTGGTAAGTGCCTGGCATTGGGCTTTGGGAAACATAGCCGCTGGATCGTCTTTGTAAACTAGGTTGATAGACCTGGCCGGGTGGAAGCTGGGGTTGGTGATAAGGAACGGGAGGAACCGGAACTGGCGAGTGTTGCGCAGCTCCCAGGGGTACAGCCGGGGAGCGTGCGGGAATAGGGCTTGCTGCGGCCAAGAGTGCACCAGCGGGGCTATTGACAGCAGCTTGCGTGGGGGGTTGGCTCATGGAAGCCTGTCGAGGTACTGAGGGTAGAGCAGGTTGCGGTATGGTTGGAGGCGGTGGTGACGGAGTTGGCTCCGGTGGGGGTGATTCCTAAGGAAAGAGTTACCGTTAGACCGCAATACATAAGAAAAGAAGGGATATCACGTACATTCTCGTCTCGCGGGCGACAATGAACCGCACCCACTACCGGTGGCGCATTTTCTGCTCCCCATGTTGGCTTTGGCAGATCGTCTGTTTCTTTTGCATCATCCTTGAGAAGATGCTTAATGGGACTGGGAATCTTCTTAATCTTCCTGGGCACATCATACAGATCCATCTCGTAATCCTTCTCTCGCACCTCATCCGGAAGACAGCTGGCCCAAGTTTTGATCTTGTTGAGTTTGTGTTTCTCCTCGTTATAACGAGCTTCACAGACATAAACTTCCTTGTCGAGCGGGAAGTTTCGAGGCCTCCCGCGGTTGTACCGGGTGAAGAACATGACAAAGCATCGGTCAACGATCTCATCGACTCGATGATCGCGGTACTGGCCTGTCTTGACTACCTCATTAGGGTAAAAGTGCTTTTCAAAATTATGAACGGTCTGCTCCGGTCGGTAGTACCAGCACGCGTTGATCCACTTTTCCCCTTCAGAGTCCTGCCAGGTACGGTAGATTTGCGCTACGACAGGCTTGGTCACGTCGTTGGGGTTCTGGATATGTACCCAGTCGCCGACTTTCCATAGCTCGCCCTTGTAAAGAATGCCATCGGGCAGCGGTAGACGCCCGTCCTCCATTAGGTACTCGGTATCAGGCTTCTTCTTTTCGATATCAGCAAGCCTTCGTGCTTCCATCTGGAGCTCAGCGGCATCCTTATAGATCTGACTTTCCGACTGGTTGTAAGCCTTTGCATTGTTGAACATGAGGTCCATGTCTTTCATGAAATGATCCACCGAGTTGTACTTCTTCCGCTTTGACTTGCGCTTGATAAGGTCGATGGCAATAGGATCTTTGATCTCAATATAGTAGTCCGGATACATATTCTTATCCGGCAAACGCTCAAAATGTCGAACCTTCAATTGGTTTCCTGGGCCTTTCAGCTTCCGAATGCCTTTGAGGACTGCCTTTATGCGCGCTTCCATTGGTGTATCGACTCGCGGAGGACGACCGCGCTTTTTTCTTTGTTCGGGATCGGCAGACTTGTTTCCATCGTCCTTCGCAGCGTCTCGTTTCGATCCGGGTCGCGGCCCGCGCTTCTTCTTGCGACGACCTTCATCATCGGAATCATCTTCATCGTCGTCGTCTTCATCATCTTCGTCCTCTTCCTCTTCCTCGTCGGGCAAGGGATCCGCCTCTGGGATTTCGCCGAGGTCCGGAAGCTCAGCCTCCTCGGCGGTTACAATCCCTGTCTTGACCAATTTCTTGAATTCGGAGATAAATGCATCCTACAGGGCAAATGATTGTCAGTCAATGTTCCGTTGCGCGCGAGCGGTATCCGGACTGCCTTACGAACCTTGATCACTAGTGAATCTTCGTATGCTTGGGACTTGGGACGGTTATATGTTTGCGCATTATGAGGAATCTATTTCGTAGAAATTGTTAGAATTGACACGCTAGAGGGACGATAGTTGAACATACTAGCGCGCAATCGCGGACAAAGTCTGTGAACTTCTTATACTCTCGCTTGTTGATCCGCTGTTTCAGGATACTCAGAGCCATGGGCTCCTTAATGATATCATAATAATCGGGAACATTGCGCTTATTGACGCTGCGATGGAAAAGTCTCGACGGGTCATGGCCACTGCGATTCGCGAAGAAGAAAACGAAAAGCGGACGGTGAGCTGTAGGTTCTCTTTTTGCGACACGACAAACGGGAAGTTCCCTTCTCGATCGTCGCGGCTTTGGACTTAATTGATCAATGCAGGGGAGCAACTTACTCTTCTTCTCTAACCTCATAGATGGCCAGGACAACATCCATCATGGCCTTCCATAGTTCCTCACTGATGTTGCTGGGAACGCCATCGCCCTTGACGTCCTCCTCGATGGACTGGACGGGGTCCTCAGGAGTTGGTTGCGCTTGCGACGGTTCCGAGTCCTTATCCATGATGTTGACAACCACGAGCACGAGGAGCAGCACTACAGGCCAGAAAAGTTGCGCTGGAGCTGCTGGAGGTGTCGCGTAAATAGAATTAATTCATTGAGAACGAAACCGGGCATCCAGAGGCGCGCAAGAGCAGCAGAAGAGAGGTTTGAGCAACGAGTATGCTGACTAAGAATCCGTTGCAATCTCATTGATACCGTAAAATACGCGTATCATAGCCAGTCGAATACTCATTAATGACAATACTAGTACGACTTTGGGATGGATAATCAAAGCTTCATCTCACCAACATAAAGACGGCTATGCGTTGGAATTGGTGAGACTGTTATAAGAGTCCGAGCTTGGACGATGATCATGTTGATTAGGTATTGTTGCTAGGGTTAAGCGTAGTCCGTGTGGACCTGCAGTCTCACCCCAACTGGCCTAATCTACTACTCTCTACCTACTCATGAAACACCACAATTCCGCGACCCTCATGCCTATTCGAATATGACCTGTACATGAGATATTAGTACCAAATGGAGCCAAGGCGCCGTTATGGTCAGGTAATCTGGAAACGTTCGATATCGTCTTCAGCTCCCAAGGATTGTTCGAAAAGCCTAATGGAGAGGCCTAATAGAAGTGATTGCTGTTGCTCTTGTTGCTACTTTTGGTTGTGATGCGGCAAATCGCAGAGTTGAGCGCGCTTCCGAGCAATATGAACGGCTAGAAGAAGTCAGCAGCTGATGGTGTCGTGAGATAGATGCCAGCTGAGGTGTGAATGGCCCTTTCTATGGCACCAGTCTTCCATCCACTTTTCAAGTTAAGCTCTGATACACCCTAGCTCCGCGACGAGCGAAAAACTAGTCCCTGGTGTCGTTCGGCATTGTTTCAATCGTTGGCGCACATCTCTCTAGAATCATCATATCAGTTGCCTTTGTTGATGGAGGGCGTCAGGAGACGATGTACATCAAAAGAGAAAGAGATGGTAAAGGGCTGCGAGCCAAGCGTTGGACTCCCCCAATCCAGGCGAGTCGCTTCGTCTACTATACAAGAAAGACCGTCCATCTTTGTCCAATTGTTCCAGCCAACTTGTCCAAGAGGGGCTCATTCCTGGCCATAACTCGGATATGTATGCGATTTAACTAGATACCAGTTCCCTGACACCTACAATCTGAATATTGGTTTTATGATGTTCCCCGTGAATCAAGCTTCCGAAATTATGGTGTTCAATCTCCATGGCAGTCTGGGAAATGGCCCACTTCTCTAGCAGCCAAGTCTTGGACTTGGATTCAGTAGACAAAAACTATGGCGCCATACAAACATCAGATACCGGAAGACGTTGACCATTTCCTCACAAAGGGATGGCTACGTGTCCCTGGCGCGATCAAAGAGGAGTACATGGGCAAATGAATCAAAGATCTTTGGGTAAGGATTGACTACGACGAGCACGACAAGCCCACCTGGCACACAGAGTACCCGCATCTCCCCAGGCACAGGGAAGTGCCCACTGAGGAATTCGCACCAGAGGCCTGGAATGGGATTGTTGGAATTCGCGGCTCAGATGATAGAATTGACCCTGTTCGTGAACGGTGCTATGGTGATGCGTTTATCATCAACTTCGGTTCCAGCGATAAGACTACACAGAGCAGTAACAACGCGCTTTTCTGTCCAAAGGAGCTCGGTAGGTGGCACACGCATGATGACTGGTACGCACGTTTGTGGATTCATCCGGCAATGCGTTGACAGTGATCCATGTGCTTACAGATATTCCGAGCGAGGCGGCGGGACTTGTGTATGTGAAGATGGAATCGAGGGTGTGGTGAGGTATTTTTATGGCCATCCTGAACGCCTTGACCCCCCGTCAACCCCAAGCACTGCACACACATCAAAGACCGCAAGCAGTTCTCTACCGTCATGGCTAAGAAGGGCGATGTGCTTCTCCTACACGGCCTTCTGCCTCGTTGCGCCAGCCGAACTATCTTCACTACGCTCGAGTCACATCGAACCCGTCACTCTATCCATGGTCCATACAACTTGAACTGCGCAGATGGAAACCACGTAAGCCTCCAACAATCATCTAGCGAAGTCCCATCTACAGAGCCTCTTAGAGCAAGTAATCCTCCGCAATCCCGGCCGCCACTCCGTACCCGACTTCAGCCCTACAAGCGTTCGTGGTTTCTAGTACTCTCGCAATGCGGGCTTCAAACGCGCAGGAGCAGAGGGTGAGCTGCAACGGATGATCACGGCGGCCAAAGCTAAGGGCTTGGATTAGAGCTCGGTAGACAGTACACATCTCCGGCGTGGGACAAAGGAGTTCGAAGAGGTCGAGAAGCGCAATTGGTTCGATAGCGAAGTAAACAGGATGAATGGCCTGCTGACGGAGCAGCATGAACTGTGGGTAACTTATATTGTTCTGTTTGGCTGGTTTGTCCATCTAACTGTTTTCTCTTTAGGCAATGAACAGTTTAGCCATATCAGATATATACTAAGGAGCACACTAGAAGCTATTATGAACTGGCCTCCCATAACTATAGCCATGCGTTCTTGAGTTCCTGTACCGGTAACTGAGTTTAAGTCATGACGGACCCATAGCAATTCTCGAGTTTCCAATCATCCCCGAATCCAAACGACAACTAGCTTCACCTAGGTAGCAGACAGTTCGGGCCGTCAGGGAGAAATGATTACATATACCTATTCTTGTCTGCGGAAACGTGTCTATAGCTATCCCGCCTTGCTCGCGTCACACACACACCATCCGATATGGACATCTAGTCGTCGAAATAAACTCCGTCAACTGAGGACTCATCGGTTAGAGCTTGGATTGGCCAGCCCACTGTTGGGTTGACTTTTATACTCTCCTTTCTAGTCTGTCTCGATGTGGGAGGTTACCGGCTACCAGACGCTCGGCTTCTAGTATCTGGTAACTACCCAGCCCTACCTACCTAGCTCACGAGATATTCCACATCAGCGAGGGGGCGCATCTAGCTATCAATGAGTAACGTGCAGCTTCTTAGACGGGAAAACTAGGTACTGGCTTAAGAGATAAATCCCTCGTCATATCATTTTTGTCAGCTCGTTTGCCTTTTTTTTTTCAAGTTTCACATCCAGGCTCGAATCGAAACAAATTTAACCACAAACAACGGGCGACACCGGAAACTTCCAGATTGATGAATGGTGGTGCAAGCCCTGCAGAATGCTGCAAACCAATCTCCGCGAAGTCGACGTAAACATGGATGTGGACAAAGTCGCCGACTACATCTCGCAACTCGGCGCGCAGACGCCTGGCTCATCGGCGTCGGTGGAATCTAGGCGCAATACCCAACGGCACTACCTTTCCACTCGGAGAACGAACTTGTTGCGCAGCGAGCCAAGTGGTGACCTTATCGCGGATGCGTGCGCCGTCGCAAGCTCGCGTGGGATGCGCCTGTTAGCGCGCATGGATTTCTCCAAAGTATCAGCGGAGGTCGCGAAAGAACATTAGGAGTGGCGCTATGTTTCACTTGCTGGGGAGTTGCAGAGGCACACAGGGGGGTTGTTCTCGGTGTGTCCGAGTGGAGATATTTACCGGGAGCAGATATTTGACATTCTCGATGAGGTCGTGCAGAGGTACCCGTTTGATGGATTCTTCATCAACTGGACGACGGTGAACGAGGAGAATTATAAGAGATACCATGGAGATTCCCATTGCGATGCGTGCCAAACACGCTGGCGCGAGTATTCTGGTGGACTGAGACTTCACAAGGGGCCCCAGGATGCCAACTACGCCCGGTGGCTTACGTTCAGTCGAGAGTTGCTTGATGGAATTACGGACGGGGTGCGCAGTTTCATCGTGTAAAGAACCCCTTCAGCTTGCTTGATCCTTGGGAAGGTAACCGACATCGTGATTCAAGAGGCGAACAATGCTGTCGGACGAGAGCTGTGGCACCACTCCACCTCCGAAACGATCAGTTCGTGGATCTCTTATCGACCAGACGTGCCTGTGTCGGCCAACTCAACGTTTTTGCTAGATATGCCATACCGGATGGCAAACGAGGAGCTTGCCCACTTTGCACAATACCTACCCCTGTGCATTTCTCAAGGCGGCTACCCTTCGACATACATGATGGGTACTCCTAGCCAGATACCGTACCTGTACTTAGAGACTGCTGGTGAAATCACTCGTTTTCATAAGAAATGGAGAACAGCATACGACGGCTTGCGGTCTTCTGTTACAACAGGGTTAGTATGCTCTGACCGAGCCCATGTGTCAGAGAAGCAATATCACGACGCCCTTCGCGAGTATCGTGGACAGTACTCCCGCCACGCAAGAGGCTCATATACTTTTTGATATCATTGTGCAGGAACATGCTGTGATGACGGCCGAGAACCAAAGCCTCAAGAGGTATCAGGTCGTTGTTCTACCCAATCTCGGTTCTCTCCAATTCGATGCAGCGGCGGTCCTCGATAATTGGGTACTCAACGGTGGCCACTTGGTTACCACAAGGGTCGAGCGGTATTAAAGACGATGGATCTGTCCAGCTCAACTCGTTGCCAGCTTCAATGCGACTTGCCCTAGGCAACAAGCGGGAGCAACTTTGGTCTTCATATTTTGCCCTGCCTCAATCAGGCGTGCACAAACACGCCTACACCGACCCATCGGTTCCTCTGTATGGAGCACACCACATATTCAAATGGAAGGTTGGTCCTCAAGGCGACTACAAGTTGATCGCCCATGCATTATTCTCTCCTACCGGGAAGGCTTACGGCAATATTCAGGTAGAGCAGCGGGGGTACGGCACAGGCAGCTTTGGCCGTTGTAGAGGGGTTATTATTCCTTTCACCGTGGGAAGTGGCTATCGTGATCTTGGTCTGTCAGTCTACAGAGACCTCTCCACGACTATCTAAGTCGATGAAGGTGAAGTGAAGGAAGATTTTTCGTGCAGAATCGCAGACCAGGTGGGAATTACCATAAACAGGACTGCATCCAAAGTGGTCGTCCATCTGATGAACATGTCGGGCGCCAGGAAATAGAATCTCGGATCTCATACACCGATCTCTGGCGCCACAATCAAAAGTACCTGGAGAAAATGTCAAAGCTTATGCGCTGCAGAGTAATAGGCAGGTGGAGATAAATTGGTTTGAAATTACACTACCGACGTTGAAACTGTTTGAAGTTATCGTGATTGAAGGTATGTAATAGACATGGACGGGTCAGCCCATCGACTGTATTTTCAGTTTCGTTTCGATACAATTGCTTCCATAGCTTTGGTTCGTCTATCTAGAATGGCGACATCTTAGAGTCTGTCCCTGTCTGGTAACCGTGTTCACCGCAGTGGCGATTAAAGCTGCCATAGACCAACGGTTGATGGTATTCAACGCAAGACTAGTGGAGATGGAAGCCCCCTAAAGTAATAGAGCAATCATAGTCCTGCCGGCTACCTTTCAAGATTCCGTCAAGCTTTAAAGCAAGCCTTGGATGTGTCTTGGTGCATTTTCAGGCCTTGTCTTTCTCCATGAATTGTTGCTATCATGCCTCTTTTCGCGTCGTTTTGCAAAGCGAGCCTCATCGGCGGTGCCCTCGCTAACCTTGTTGTACCTTACCCAGGTCCCACCGTGAATACGAAGAACGGGACATACAGCAGTGTCCACCTGCCCACATGTAGCACTGCTGGGGGTATGGCATTGACTGGACTGGGCCGAACGCAGATTGGTCCGGCTATCAGGTCAAAGGACCGCCTCTATCTCAACATCGTCTGCCCCTCTGGCCTGACCAACGCCTCAGGACTCCCAGTCGCAGTATGGATCTACGGTGGCAGAGTCAACAAGGGTGGCGGATCAGACAAGCGGTACGACTATAGCTATGCCGTCCAGGACTCTGTCAGTATGTGGAAACCGTTTATTGGCGTCACGACCAACCATCGCCTGTCTGTATGGGGTTGGCTCATGGGCAGCGAGTGAAGCAGGAGCCATCAACCTCGGTTACCATTACAGGCGCCAGTCTCTGTTATGGGTTAACAAGAATTTGCTACCTTTGAAGGCAATCCCACCATGGTCACTATCATTGGAGAGAGTTATGGAGCTGAGGCTCTAGCTGCGCAAATGTTAGCATACAGTGATCAGGTATCATACCTCTCTGAGCCAGTTGCCGCCGTGAAAAGCTAACAAAACGAGGCCGTGATGATGGACTTTTCCGAGCAGCTATGGGAGATTTGAAGGACGTATCCGTCGATTTCATGCTGGAGATTTCAACAGCACACCCGCTGATCAAGATCAATTCAACCGACTTGTGCAAAACATATCATGTGCAGAAACCGTAGGCACGTTTGCTGCTATCTCTTGCCACAGGCACGTGCCATTCCGCGAGATTCCCCATGCTGCTAATGTGTCTGGCATTCGGCCATGGGGCCTCGTTATGGATGACGATTTTATCCAGGACTATCCGACTATCCAATTCCGGGACCGCCGATTTGTTCAGGCCCTCATACTAATCGGTGCCAATACGGATGAAGGTGGTTACTTTCGAGGACTTCGCGGGAATGCTGAAATCAGCATTCTCAACACGGACGACGATTTCAAAGAGATGTTAAGATCAATTTTCCCGAACAATGATAAGAAACGACTGGCAAAATGTCCGACGAGCTTATCGAAGAACTCGTTTTGTTGTGTCCAACCATTAGAAGCATAGGTATCCCAAACCCCCGGTCCTGGCGTGTGTTTATAGATAACAACACGCCAGACTTACATTACCTTGGTCTACAAGACCATCGGGTTAATGCTTTTGGCGGCAATATCGCCAACATAGCCTGGCATCGGAAATCCAACATTTATTGGTCTCGTCATGGTCTCCCCAGCTGGAGTTAGAGGTTTGCTGCCGTTCCGGATGTAATCCCAGGTGGCGTCTCCGCTGCTCATTTCCTTGAGGAAAGCAAGCGGTCTCCTTTCCTGCCGTGTGTCGCAGCAGGCTGACAATAAGCGTTAGGTCGCGTACGTCTTCGATGACATTCCACGGTGGGGGCTATAGATTGAAGCCACTTGTTTCCTAGAACCAGGTCTTGTCAAAGAGTATCACCATGACTTCAGGGCGGAGGCCTTGCAGTGGTTTGTTGCCCACTTTCTTGACGTCTTCGGCACTTAGTCCAGCGTGTGTGATTTTTCTGGTAGGGACCGAGTTACGGGCCATCCCAGCGTTGAACTCCGGTAGCAGAACTCTCTAATCGGAGCTATCCAGCACCTAGTTTGCTGAATATACATATCTTTGACTAATCGAGTATGTGCATGAACCCGTTGTCCCACATGGTATAGACCTACTGCCACTTTGATCAAAACGCTTGACAAGTAACTTAATAAGGGCACTTATTTGGGTTAGAGAGTAGCCAAGTGAAGTGTCCACCCAGTAGTCGCTCCCCGTAGATAGGTACCTGTAATCTGTCTCTTACTCTCAAAGTCTGAATGTGTGGAAGCTCGCACCTCCCGCCCCACAGTCGACGCTGCGTCACCGATCCCAGCCGCCCTCTCTCCATTGCTTCCCCGCTCTCCAACAAACGCCCATAAATCGACCGCTGTATCATGCCTGATATAAGGATACGAATACGTGGGCCGTCTGGCCAAACAACCGCCTCGTTCGGCGAAAGCGCAACAGTGAAGGACCTCCGAGCTCAGATTACCGAAAAGACCGGACTGCCCGCATATGACGTGAAATATGGCTATCCAGTAAGGTCGCTACAGCTGGAGGAGTTCGGCGAACATCAGACCCTGGATGAGATAGGGGTCAAACTCAATGGGGAATCTCTTATAATTACCGCCAGGGAAACGCCATCAGCCACCAGACAGGAGTCGCCCGCTCCTGCTGGTCGACCCCCTTCCCCAAAACTCTCCCTCGCACGCAGCAACAAGAAGAGTCCAGATGATCCTCCGGAGGTCCCGTCACCGGAACACAACGGCACGTTTGTCTTGAGGGTCATGCCAGATGACAACTCGTGCTTGTTCCGCGCCGTTAGCACCGCGCTACTAGGAGGCGAGGACGCGATGACTGAGCTCCGATCGATTGTTGCAGAAGAGATTCAGAGGAATCCGACTGAATATTCCAAAGTCGTTTTAGAGAAGGATCCCGATGATTATTGCCGCTGGATCAAGAATGAGAATTCATGGGGCGGAGCAATAGAGTTGAGCATTTTAAGCAAACATTTTGGCGTCGAAATATGGACGATCGACGTGCAATCGCTCGCCCCGGTGCGATTTAATGAGGGTCCATGTCAGCGGTGTATCCTTGTTTACTCAGGCATTCATTACGATACCATTGCATTAACACCGAGTGCTACTACCTCTCCGGAATTCGATACGAAAGTCTTCGATGCCGCAGACCCGCTGGTAGAGGAACGATCGCTGGCACTTTGTAGACTACTGCAGCGACAGCATTATTATACAGATACGGCGAATTTCCGCATCAAATGCCGCCAGTGCGGAGGCATATTCACCGGAGAACAGGGTGCGACCCAGCATGCAGAGCAGACTGGGCACGCTGATTTTCAGGAGGCAGACTAGGAGGCAGAGTCTTATGTTTTGTTGCATAACATGGCAAGCGTTTTATAATGAAACATTTACATACTATTCTTTGTATTTGGAGTGTCGCAGAGGAGGGCATAGACTTACTTAGGTCAAGGCTTGAAGCCTGATTAACTGTAAGTATCATTGTTTTACATTATCATTACAAGTGATTCATACCATGTCCACTTCGTCCTCATCCTCTTCTTCTTCATCTACTGCCTTATCGCCTTCCTCTTCTCGCCCACTGTCGGCGCTATCCTCCGGCCCACCCCATTCAACATCATGGTCAATAGGGCTAGTAAAGAATTCGTGCTGCAGAGCCTCTTTGGCACTGAGACGCTTAGAGGGATCTAATTCCATCAACCCAGCCAAAAGACGCGTCGCTTGCTTTTCACTCTCCGTCAATTCTTCCACGCAACTAGACCACTTCACCAGCTTCTCCCAGCTATAACCTTTCTCGCCGATCGTCGGAATATTAGTCTCAAAGATCTGTCCATGCATAGCGGCGGCGTTTTTCATGCGCCGCGTGCCAAAGATACTTGCCATTTCTATCAGTGCATCGACGTCGTCGGCCGAGTTGAAAAATGGGAATCGACGGCCGAGCAACGTGAGGAGAATCACGCCCACCGACCAAATGTCGATCTTGGTTGTCTGGGTTGTGCACTTGAAGAGGACTTCGGGAGCTCGGAAACCTCGCGTCCCTGCACGGTTAGCGCGGCGCGATGGTCGTGAATCGCTTTTTGGATAACCGACTGACGGCCCGGATGTGGAACAGTTAGTGTAGTAGTAGCTTTGCGTGTATCGCGTGCGACGCATGTAGCCTGGACTCGCGCATAGACACGTCCCGGTATATTCAGAACCTTCGCGCTCTGCTAAACCGAAGTCAACTAAGACGCCTTCTCGCAAGTCCGGGTTATATAAGAAATTACTAAGGCCAAAAGTCAGTACGTTAGCATAAGGGACCCATACCAACTTTCTCTTACGTTGGCTTAATATCTCGATGCAGAATGTCATGTTTGTGGACCGAGTGAAGTGCTGTAAATAATGACCGAAAGTAGTGGCGCATATCCGCTACCATGAATGTGCGGTATTGAAGTCGGAAGTCTGTGTGAGGAAAGTATGGTAGGACCGCAACAACTTGATCCTGGTGACGGAACGCAGTAATCAGCGGGCACACAGAGCGACAGCCTCGGAGATCATGTAATAATTCGAGTTCATTTTGTATCCGCAGCGGGCTGCTAGTGACGTAAATTTTCTTCAGCGCAACATATCGTGTCTTCCCTCGACCGACTGGCACGGAGTTGCCGTTTTCTCCTTCAACTCGACGTCGTTTAGAAGGAGGGTTTGCCCACCCATCACCATCATTGTCCTGAAATGTATCCCACTCATTTCTATAGTCGTCATACTTCAGGTCTTCAGCTTTATATACGGTGGAGAAAGTGCCTATTATCAATCGCCCGTGTCAGTGGTGCAAGCCTAAGGGCCTCAAGCGTGCATCGCGCTCAAGATGGTCCGTTCATGCCGTACCTTCACCGATTCTATTCACCAAGCGAAATTGATTCGAGATACCAGGAAAGGTATCCTCAAGCCTTTTCATGTCCTCTTTAACAAGCTCGTCAACTTCTTCTTCCTCAATTGGGTCCTCTGCATCTTCGTCACGTTCCCGCAAGGCCTCTTCCCGTCGGTGGTCGCTATCATCCGCCGTGCCCATGCCAAAGGTATTTTTAGATGTTGGTGCCATTGCGCCAGGACCCTGAGAGTTGGGGGCACGCGAGGGCGCTGTGTGGAGCATTGACATTGCCCCGAAAGTGAGGGCGATGAGTTGGTGAGAGCTAGATTCGTTTTATTCTCGCTCGTTTGGCTTCGCGCCGGAAGGCAGAGAATAAGGAGACAAAGCGGAAAACCAGCAGCAACGTGCGACAGGAAGGTGTGACTTGAGTCGCGTGCAGAAAGGTTTCAATGCCGAATTTGTCTTTGCGGGTGGGTGACGTTAAAGCGAATCTTGATACTAATTATCCAAAAGCAGCGTGCAAACTCTCCGGATTTAGTAAAGTCTTGTTTGTTTATCTCCATCTCGCCGCGAATACGTACGTCACGCTGTGTAATTAGAACCTTACTCAGCCAGCTACAAGGCTACGAACCCAATAAAAGCACGTTTAACCGCCCGTACCGATAGCACTAGCGTCACACGCTGTAATTAAATTACCCCTCCGCCCGCCGATGGTTGCTAGGAAAATAACGACGGAAGGGGAAAGAAAGATACAAACAATTGGTTGAACTTAAGCCGCCCACACCAACTTGACCTCGATTTGCAACTCTCCATCAACGACCCCGCGACCTTCGAACCAAACAGCATACTAACCGCTCGCCCATAACTCCACGAGGCACTCCCTCGCCGTCTCCATAATGGAGGACAGGATCCAGTTCGACATCAATGACTCGCTCAAGCACTACTTGAGCGACCCAACTTCAGTGCCGACCGCCGACGCTGACCCTGAGCTGCTGGATTTCGAATCAGAGCCAGAACAGCTCTCAAGTACGGTCGTCGATAATGTCTTAAATCCAATCGTGGATGCAGTTGCTGAAAACCCAGAGGGGCTTGCCCGAGCATCCTTCTTCGATTCGTTGCGGTTTCTTCTAAAGTGCGCATTCGCCCCTAACCCTGAGCCCCATGTTGGCCCTTTTGGTCCCAATTCTGAACTCTTGAACTTCTACAGATATTCCACATATCTTCCCACGAAATCCTTAAGCAAACTTCTCGACTTGGTAGTATCCGGTTTGTCCGTTGAAGCTGATATCATCCATGGAGATTTGGAATCCGACGAGCAGGACAGCATTCAACACCACAAAGAGCTCTTAGAGATGTATGGGTTCCTCCTCCAATGGGCTCTATCTGCAGTCGAGTTGAAGGCCGCAGAAAAGCCGGCAGAGTCCGCGCCCGTCCGTCGGGGCATAGGGAAATCAGGGAGGTCCCGGGCGCCCAAGGACAGCAACTGGGATGGAACCGCACAAATCCAGGTATCGATGGAAACCATGTGCAAGGTTATGAAACTCAAACTCAGCAAAATCTTCTTGACGACGTCGGACCGTGACACATTTATCAATCTTTTTACCCGTTCAATCTATCTCATTCTTGAGAGCGAGCAGCGAGTCAAGAGCATGACGATTCGAATGCACGCCTTTAAGGTCCTCTGCATCGCAGTGAAGCATCACGGCCACGGATTTGGTAAGCTCTTATTTATACGATGGTAGACTGTGGGATTAATCTTAAGTGCAGGCGCTCAAACATCTATCGTCCAGAGTTTAACTTACTTCGAGCACTTGTCCGAGCCCATGGCAGAGTTCTTACATATTCTTGCAGAGCAATACGATTACCCACAACTCTCAGATGAAATCCTGAAGTCCTACACCCGTGCTAAACTTGCTCCAGAGGACGTTTGCTAATTGGTGATTAGGGAACTGGGAAATAAGGAGTTCAACTCAAATGATACTCGTGGACCAAAATCGGTGTCGGCATTTATCATCAAACTTTCAGAGCTGGCACCAAGGCTGATTATCAAGCAAATGACTCTTTTAGCGAAGCAACTTGATAGTGAAGTAAGTCGTATCCGTCATTCGCTAGCCCAGCAAGGTGGTCCACTAACCCCTCCCTAGTCATATACATTGCGGTGTGCTGTCGTTGAAGTCTGTGGGAATTTGATAGGAGATCTCAGCAAACAAGAAGAGCGAACCGATAATTGCAAAACCCAGATCAATGCTTTCTTTGATGTGCTAGAAGAGCGCTTTCTCGACATCAATCCCTACTGCCGATGCCGAGCTATTCAAGTGTACATGAGGATATGTGATCTGGAACAAAAATTCCCCAAGCGCCGGCAAGCAGCGGCGGAGCTAGCAGCAAGAAGTCTCGAGGACAAGAGCAGCAATGTGCGACGAAATGCCATCAAAATGCTTGGCAAGTTGGTCTCGACCCATCCTTTTAGTGTTATGCATGGCGGACAGCTTTCGTTGAAGGAATGGACAGAACGTCTCGACGCTGTTGACGCCGAACTCAATGCTTTAAGGCCTCCTGAGACGCCTGGATTCGATGCTGGGGATATTTCACATATTGATAGTGAACTTTTGGACGATGCGACACAGTTGCCCGATGATTCGCCGTCCAAGGCGCCGCGCATGACCGAAGAGGAGAAAGCTGTAGCCATGAAGAAAGCTGCTGAACAAGCAGCCACATCTGAACTGCTTGCGCGACTCCAGTTAACCAGGAAATACTACAACGAGGCAATTCGCTTCATCGAAGTTCTCCATTCGGCATCAACCATTGTTGCTCAGCTCCTATCATCGAGGAACAAAAGTGAAGTTATTGAAGCAATGGACTTCTTCGTCATGCTCGACGCGTACAAAGTCGAAACCGCGCGCAGTGGAATTCGGCGGATGCTGAGGCTCATCTGGACCAAGGGGAACAGTGACGAAGGAAAAGGAGTCCAGACCCATTTGATCGACTGCTACAAAGGACTCTTTTTCGATGCCCCCGACTCTTTCAGCCCGAACGATGCGGCGAACTACATTGCTCGGAACATGATCAGTCTGACCTTCGGCTCAACGCCAGCCGAAATCACCTGTCTGGAACAACTCCTCAGCACTATGATGAAGGCCGGCCACATATCTGACGCTGTTATTGCTAAGCTCTGGCAGGTTTACGGCGTGCAGAAGAAGGAAATTTCAAGGACCCAGCGACGTGGCTCCATTATTGTTCTCGGCATGATCGCTCTCGCTGACCCCGAAGTTGTGATCAAAGAGATAGAAATCATGCTTCGAATCGGTCTTGGCAGTTTTGGGAGATCTGATCTCATTCTTGCAAAGTACACTTGTATTGCGCTTAGGCGTATGGTTCCCGGGCGCCAGGCGAAGTCAAAGGAGTCCAGCATTTCCAAGCTTACGAATGACCATCCTGTCCTGACAAAGCTCGCCGCCATGGTCGAAACTGTCTCGGATAGCAAGGAATGGTACGGAGTCGCAGAGCAGGCAATTGGTGCTATCTACGCTCTGTCAAAACATCCAGATGTTCTTTGCTCCGATATCGTTAAGCGAAAAACCAGATCTGTCTTCCAGCCGCAGGTCCAGCGTCCGTCGTCAAGCAGTTCTAGCATGGATGAGGACCATCGGCCTGCGACAGCTTCAACCGACAAATCGACGACTGGGCAAAAAACTTCCTCGGCCGAACTCTCTCAGCTTCTCTTTGTTGTTGGACACATTGCAATCAAGCAAATTGTCCATCTTGAACTCTGCGAGCTTGACTTCAAACGTCGGAAGGCGGAACAGGAAAAGAACAAACCTGCTTCCACACCTCAGAATGATGGTGAAGCTGCGGAAGCTGACGAGCTGGACCTGATTGGTGGTACGACTGAGGATGACTTTACTGAGGCAATGGCACATATTCGTGAGCGAGAATTGTTATATGGCGAAAACTCGCTGCTGTCCAATTTCGGGCCATTGGTTGCTGATATTTGCGCAAACAACAACACGTACTCCGATCGCTGCCTTCAAGCCGCGGCGACCATATGCATGGCCAAACTCATGTGCGTCTCGGCTGAGTATTGTGAGAAGAACCTTCCTCTCCTGATTACCATCATGGAGCGTTCTGAAGATCCCACTGTGCGAAGTAATGCGGTCATTGCTCTTGGTGACATGGCAGTATGCTTCAACCATCTCATCGACGAGAACACCGATTTCCTTTACCGCCGGCTCAACGATGATGATGCCTCCGTCAAGCGCACTTGTCTCATGACACTCACCTTCCTCATCCTGGCTGGCCAGGTCAAGGTTAAGGGCCAGTTGGGTGAGATGGCTAAGTGCTTGGAGGACGATGATAAACGAATAGCCGACTTAGCCCGTATGTTCTTCACTGAACTGGCAGGAAAGGACAACGCTGTCTACAACCACTTTGTTGATATGTTCAGTCTTCTGAGCGCAGAACGCAATGTCGAGGAAGGGTCTCTCCGCCGCATTGTCAAGTTCCTCATTGGCTTCATCGAGAAGGTTAGTTCGAACTCAGCATCCCGGCTACCAGAACCCTTCTACCACTATATTCGTACTAACGTAATTACTCTACAGGAGAAACACGCGCGCCAATTAGCAGAGAAACTCGCCGCCCGATTACCAAGATGCGAGACGGAGCGGCAATGGAACGACGTCGCATACGCCCTGTCTCTCCTTCCTCACAAGAATGAGGAAATCACCAAGACGGTTGCTGGAGGCTTCAATAAGGTTGTCGCTACCGCTGCTTAGACTTGCGCATAGCCTCCTCCATCTTTCTATTCATAAACTGTACATACGCGATCGGATATGGTCTTTTTTTTCTCCTTGTTCACGGGGTTCTCCGGTTTATATATTGATAGCCATGGGTGGCACATGCGTTGTGGTTGTCGTTTGGGTCCACAATTGAAAATATCCATGGATGACTTGACGATATCACTAGGATAGGGGTTTTTTCTTTCTTTGTTCTTCGAACTGTTCAATAATGATCTGATGCTCCAGATATATCCCACGTTCCACAGGATCTTTGCAGTACCTAATTCCTCGCCATAGCCCATTTTCGAATTCTATTTACATAGTAGGCGAAAAGTAAACTGCGTACGGGTAACCATGGTGAAAGCCCATTAGTCACAATGGTCTATTAGTTAAAGAACGGCCCTGTGACCCGCACTGGTGCCATAAGAAAAGACATAAAATCTATATTATAAGACGGCCACATCCCATATACGAAATACAAGTGAACGTCTACCGCAAAAACGCTCGATAGAAAGGGACAGAAAGACAACCCCAACCGAAGAAGACAGCCCATGAGCGAAAAGAGAATACCGATTGATAAGCTATCACACATAGCACACTTCGTAATGTACGCCAATATCAGGTCCATGCAGGATAAGAAGTATACTCCGGTTATGTTGAGAATGCACACACTAAGCTCCCTTGATATCACTTTCCTTCAACTCGTAATTCCCGTCTTTGAGACCCTCGAGAGCTTTCAAGCCATCCTCACTTAATGTTGGTTTGCCCAGAGGAGTAACGGCACCTGTGAAGAAGCGAGGCACCCAATCCTCATTTTTGGCTTGTCGCTCGGCGGCCTTCTGGCGCTGGCGCTCTTCTATTTCTTGCTTCAGCTTGGTAGCCTGGCTGTATCTTTTGTCTAGAATTGCCTCCGTAACTCCGGACCAGAATTTTCGTGACTCATTGGAAAGTTGGGCCTCTTCTGGGGGGAGACTCTTTGCAACGGGGAAAAGAAGCGCGATATCAATCAGGAGTTGAGGTTCGGATGACCCGGCCAGAGTGTAGTACAACTGACCGTGCCATGATCCTGAAATTTTCGCAAGAAAATCCCCCTCCGGAACGTCCTTTATCCTAGTAATCGTATCTTTGTCCGGGTTGTATCGGAAAATAACTCCTTCGACCTTGTTTTGAGCACGACTGATCCAACCCTCTTCCAAATACTGCAAGATCACCTTGATGCCCGTCTTAGCGCAGACTATATAGCATGTATCTGCGACAGTTATGGAAAGTGCCCCTCTCAGAAGGCCTCCAAGGTGAGCTGCCGGATGTGTCAATTGATACTCCTCATCGTCCCTTTGGCTTATATTGAGGAAGATCCCGAGATTGTGCTGACCAGGAGCTACACGAATGCTAGTGCCTGTGAATTTAGCACTAATCTGGTCGAAGCCACGAGCGCTGACCCCTGTGTCTGGGCAGTCGATATAAAAAGCAGACACTGGCGGATGGTGAGATGTTTGCTCCGTCAAGAAGCAAACCTTAGCCGACTTTCCAATGTTGTCCGTAACAGTTGAAACACCATTAGCTGCATAAGTGTTGGCTAACAACGGTAGCTTGGGAAGTGAGGAATCGACTTCCCAACTGCACTGAGATTTGGAGTGCGGTCAGTCGTTGATGCCACACAATAAGCAGGAGCCCAGGCTCACCCTGAAAAATTCACCGAGTGTAGAATTATAGGGCTTGCACGGCTTGCCCTTGATATATTTCTAGAAGTGCTTTTTTAGCAAGGGGCACAGAAGGACGCTGAGACGTGGAATCACGTACCAAATCCTTTGTAAACCAGAATCTCAAGACCTCCAGCATGCGTCCTACTGCGTCTTCCGATTTCCCAATGCTGTGAACCCCCAGTCAGAGAAAGATACCTCATGTTTGATGAGCAGGTGAATCATCATACTGACCTTGCAAAAGTCTCCGGTCTATCCAAATAATTCCAGTATTCTAATGAAGCGAGTCAGATGATAAGCCAAGCCGAGTCTGCGGTAACGATCGGTCGAGCAACGAACCTAGGTTGGGGGTTGGTTCGAGGAGTTGCGCAGGCAGCGAGAACCTCACAGAGGCAATATCGCTAACGCCGACAAATCTTATAATATAGTAACGTCAGTTAGTCAAGAACAGCCAGGTACATCAGCACATATAGAAACACGTACTTTCGGAGGATAGACAAAAACGTCTTTAACTTTGAAGATTCGTCGGGAGCCTTCTCAGGCACGTCAGGCGTTGATGAGGAGGACATGGTAAATTTGCGGTCTATCAAGGAATTTGAAAGGAAGTTGATTGCGAATGGCCCAGCAGTAGGCCAGCTGTTGCGAAAGACCGAAAGCAGGAAAAAGAAATGGTGGGACTCGAGAGATCTAATCCTTTGGCGTCCAGACGCAAAAGTTATAGAGTGGAGCAGCGCAAACAACAGGGATTGAGGAAGTATAGTAATAACAAAACTGTATATAGCACAGCTGCCAGAAAAAGTCCAAGAAATCACGAGCTCTCACACATTTATAGGCAGGAAAGGCCAAAGTTGGAGATGTTGAGATAAAGCGGTCGGTTTGCGAGCAGGCGGTGACGTCTTGGGTCGGTCAATACTCCGATGGCTTCAACGCCACGGACACGAATCTCGGAGAGATATATAGGACATCATGAAATGATCGAATGGTTAGAGAGGGCGAGGATTAGAAAAGGAGGGGCGACAAGGACAAGGACAAGGCGCTCTGGACTTCTCTTTGACAGGCTGCTGCTTGCTTTAACCTTATGGAAATCCATGTGAAGGGCGCAGGAGCGCTCGTCCAATCGGCATGCCACGAGGCCCCCCCTTCTCTCTTCCCTGGCCAGACGCATTATCTACACTCTTTTAAGGTACAGTGGTGGTGGGAAGTTAGTAGTCTGAATGCGTCGCTTCCATTTGAACGAATTTCATGTTGGTCAACGCCAGTATTCAAATACCACAACTCCATAGTATCCGTCCGGAGTAAGCTCATCGCGTACTCCCGGTCCTGGGGATAAGGTCTTCGATGACGCGCTTGCGCGCCAAGAAACGTAGCCAAGTTCTGATTGCTGGCTCATAATCGTACCTCCTCCCTGTAGCATAGTCATCATCTTTCTGCTGAGTCTGCTGTTCCTCTCGAACAGTCCGCCGAAGCTCCAATTGTGCACTGCTCCGCTCTGTGCGCTGTTGCACTAGTTCCTCCATAGTACACTGTAGATACTCCTTTGCTTCCCCCGCAGGTAGATTTATCTGGTCAAGAACATTCTGCGTCACGCCATAAGATGGATCAGGACCTAAGAGTGTATTATCAGAAAGAGTGTCCCGCGGGTCGACGCCGGTTTCTGCCTGTTCGTGTGAAATTATGGCCTTCTGAATGACTTCCAGGTGTTTTATGTTCATCGTCAATTCTTCAACGAGGTCAGGTAACGGGTCTCGAACAAGGCTCAGGACTGAGAATTCGATCTGGCCCTCTGCGTACTCAGCCATCTTGGCCTCTATCTTTGGCTTGACCAATGTTAGCCAATCACTATCTGGCTCGAATTTGTCTGCTCCGAGTTAGCCATACTGTCATCATGGCTCCATCGGATTATACGACTGACCAAGGGCCTGAGGCTGGCGTTCCAACCCGTCAAACTTCCAGACCTTCCCTAAGGCAGGAACAAACGCGATAAAGTGGAAACCTGCATCGTCGTCATTTTCTTCACAACTGCCCTTCTTTGACCGATTACGCCTGGATGTTGCCTCATTCTTGAGGTGGAGATCTGAGTTGAGTATATCCATCTTCCTGTTCTTAGTGTGAGAAGTACCCATCAGGTTTGTAAGAGAAGCAAGCTTTCTATGACGTACCTTGCGAATGAGTTATGTATTCTTTTGACGAACTCGAAATTATTGATTGCGTCTCCTCTTAGCGCAGGGGTAAAAGGCATAGTAAACTCTTTAAAGCTGCGAAGATTCTCTCCGAGATCAATGCCTTCGACATTATTGACGATGTTTAAGAGAGCGACACTGGCACAGGCGTTGCTTGCTGTCTGATAAGAGAGGAGCTCAAAGTCAGCTACGACGCTCTTTAGACCTAAAGCTATTGTAAACAAACCTGATTCGCAAACCAAAGCCCATCAGGGCAACTGGCTTCCTGCTTCTCGGGGTCGTCTTCTCGCCAGCGGAATAAGAAGATTAAGCCGTAGACAGGTTTACTGTGACCTCGGTAAGCCCGTGAACGATCGATAAGGTTAGGTATTGTTACTTCAAACAAGCTAGGAGCTCATCGTCCAAGGAGAAGACTTCTTGAACTTTGACGCCTGTTACCCCGAATTCGCGGAGCATTACATTGAATATAGCCTTGAAAGAGTGAGTACAAGGCCATAGTAATGATGGGATGATCGCTGGATCGGACAAAAACACACAGGTTCTGATTCGAGCTCGCAAAAGCCGTGCCAGGTTTTCTTCCCATCTTCTGAAGTTAGACGATAGAGGTCATGTTCGCCTACACTGTCCACTGAGCCATTCAGCCGCCGTCGTTTGCCGCCCCCGACCATGGCCTCAGCTCCGAATTAGTTGCTAGGATGCGCGGTGTGTTACTGCAGAGGTTAAATACCAAATTATGAAGGTTCGGCAACGGGCGATTGAAACCGTCCGAGCTTGTGGGGGTTCAAAAGGAGAGCGGCCAAAGCAGGTCTTCTCTACTTCGTAGAAAGTACGGAGCTTCCGCCCAGCTCTGGACTCTTTAGTGGCGGCACTAATCACGTCCTCATACAATTTTGCTTCGCGGGTGCCATCTCAGGATGTCCAAGCGGCTAAGGCAGGGATTAAAGAGCCAAAATGAACCAGTTACAGTTGTGTCTACGGCTGAAACAGGCATTGAATGGTTTCTAGTCTACGGGTGAGGTCCAGGTGAGCTTTGTGGCGCTAGTCCCGATCTGGAATGCGCGCGTCGAAGAAAAATACCCACGATAGTTACGAGCTTCCCTCGTCATCGACTGCAACAGCTCCTACCTCGACATCAAACCCACTCCACACAACGAGATAATTGGTGGTCAGCTGGGATCACAGTTTGATACTCGGCCCGCGACGCCGCTCCCCCGATTCGGGGAATAAACCACTACATCCCCCGTAGGAACTCCGCGACCACAGCATGCCATGAGCGAAACTCCCCGTCTCCGCTCTGCGTTTCCTACAACGCCCCGAATAACGCAGAAAACGAGGGACTTCAATATCTCTCCGACCCGGCCTAGACCACGAGATGTACCTCCAAGGGCCCTTACCAAAGCTCCGCCCGCCGAGCGAGATGAGGGCTCGCCGCTCATTCCATCCCGAATACTCGACCCCCCGACACAACGGCTGTATGTAGCGGCCATCTATGTCGCCCTCAATGCGTGGCGAGCGTTTGAGTCGTGGACAACGTCCGACGAGCTAGATTCTACCTGGCTGTTCTTGAAATGGGCCTCCATTGACGGCGTTTGTCTGTTCGGCCTTCAGGCGCTGCGCATTCCCTGGCTGGAATGGGCCTTTCCCACTACACTTGCACTATTTCTACTGCACGTCGTGTTCAACATCTTTTTGATGTTTCGTATTCCAGTATGTGCTACCTTCAAACCTCTACGAGCAATCTTGACTAATTTTCAAACAGATCCCCATTGGTTTATGGTTTTCTGGAATGGTGAAAATAGCTTATGATCGCGAACTCTCGATTTCCGGGCAGAGCATAAAGCCCGGAGATATAATCAACAATGCATCTCTCATTCTTGGAAAGCAAATTGTCAACATTCTACCTGAAGGGTAAGGTCTCCCGGCAGTTGGTTCCGTCAACTCTTCCGTTGCTAATATGGGAAATAGGTCTGCGGTTTTGAACCCGGACCTGACACCTCTTTGTCTAGATTCTCATAAAACTACGGTCGATTTGCCGATACGAGTAAACCAGACCGATCCGATCATCATCGAGCTACTACGACTTGATTTCAACAGTGGCGACAGAGAGGTTATTTCAATCCCGGCAAAACAACTGAAACAGTTGAAGCGGCAGGCGGACAAAAGGCACTCGCAGAGCTCTGACCTTCATCGTGATCTCCTTCTTCCGATTCGCCGAAACGGCATATATCGCCTCCAGCGGGTTGTGGATGAGTCAAAGCTCGAGGTTCGCGTGCGATCATCTGATGCAATTGTCGTCTCCTGCCCTCGCGCATCGATCAAGCACTCGCACTCCCAAAAGTGCCGTGGCGAGCTGTCAGACTTTATGCTGGCTGTTGAAGGAACGCCGCCTCTCAAGATCAAGTACAGCAGGCAGGTCAACCACCATGATCGAGGCTTCTCGTTCCAAAACATCCAGCCGGATCATCTACGCACCCCGCTTCTGGGTCAAAGATCTCTCGGCCGGCTGTTCAATACACAGGAACCCGACGTCGCTTGGGCTCAAAATCAAATCATCGAAATCCCTCTTAATGAATCGTTAAACATCGGCGGCGAATGGCTTTACATGATCGAGGAGGTGCATGATGGCGCCGGAAATGTTGCAAATTATTCAATCCTCTTGGAAGACGGAGACGAGCATTCAGCGAAGACTCTGCCTCAATGGCATCGATTCTCGGTCCATGAAATCCCGCAAATGTCTCTGTCTGGGTGCAGCGATCAACAATTCCTGGAGGTCGCACGTGGTGAAAGCATTCCTCTGCCCGTCAGATTCCACAACGCAGATCACGGTTATGGGGGAGATGGGCCTTTTTCTGTTATCTACTCTTACGGCACGGACAGCCAGGCGAATGTGGATGATTCTTCACGGACAATTCAACAGCTCTCCCTCAAAACGGTTGACCAGAAACCTTCGATCAAAGAGCCAGGTTGGTACAGTATTAAGCATGTCTCGAGCCAATTCTGCGCAGGAGAAATCTTGGAGCCCTCGTCATGTTACCTGCGGAACCCGCCAGAGCCTGAGCTGTCTATTCGTTCCGATAAAATTTTTGATAAATGTGCAAACAGTCCAGTCGGGCTCCTTGTGGATTTAGATCTCACAGGCTCACCGTCGTTCCGCCTACGATATGCTATCGAGCACTCCAAGGGCGTTGAGACCAAGCACCAGACTATTGAAGGATTACGCTCACAATTGGACTTTACTCCCTTAGAGGCCGGCCACTACCGCTATCGCTTTTTGGACATTTCCGACAGCGTTTACGCTCCTCGGTCCCTAGAGGATAAAATACCAATTTTGGAGCAAGACGTCAAACCCCCTGCCTCAGCACGTTTTGTTGGAGCTAAGGAAGTACGCAAAGCTTGCTTTGGTGAGCCGGTATCCGTAGATGTCGCGTTCCTAGGAGAGGCGCCATGGACGTTACAGTACGAACTCATTCACAATGGAAAGAAAACAAGACATGTTCTTGAGTCTGAGACTGCAACGACCACTATTGTGACAGACAAGCTTGTCAGCGGCGGGGAATACAACCTCGTACTGACAAGTGTCAAAGATCGCTCGAAGTGCAAGCGGACATTGAACGAAATTCTCAAGATCGACGCCCGATCCAAACCGCCCCATGTTTCCTTCGGCCTGATCGAGAAAAGCAGAAGTTACTCTGCGCTCCACGGTGCTAGAATCGACATCCCGCTCAGACTAAGTGGTGAGCGGCCTTGGACTGTCCGGTACAAAAACCTGGATTCGGATTCTTCAGGCATATCAAAGACTTTCTGGCAAGAAAATAGCTTTTTGTCTGTCACTCAAGAAGGTCGCTACGAGCTTCTGGCTGTAACGGATAGCTCGTGCCCGGGGTCCGTTGACCAATCAGCGAGATTTTTTGAAATATCTTGGATACCACGGCCCCAGATCACGGCTGTGGACGATACCCCGGTAGGACCTGATGGCCAGGTTGTCAAGAATGAAGTTTGCCAAGGGCAGGGTGATAGTCTTGAGCTTCGGCTAACAGGGCATCCACCCTACACGATCCAGTGCGAACAACAGAGGAAGGTATCTCGTGGCTCGACTTCGGTTCGCGTACGAAGCCTGAAGACCGCTCTGCATGCTCTTTCGATGGAACTAGAGACATCTGAGCCAGGTGATTACACATACCGTTTCAAAGAAGTTGGGGATAATCTATACAACACGGACCCCAGGGGCAATCAAGTCGTGGTAGCCCAAAAAGTGAATCCTCTGCCCTCTGCCAAATTTGATGCCCCAGGCCGTATCTATGGTTTCTGTAAAGAAGACAACAGTGGTGAGGAGCTGATTCCACTCACCTTGGAAGGAGCGGCCCCTTTCTCTCTGGAGATCTCGATCAAACACTACGCGAAGGCGAAGCCCGAAATCGTAACCATTCCCAATATCAAGTCAAACAAACACAGTCTTCCAATCCCTCGACGTCATCTCGATCTCGGCCAGCATGTTGTTAGCATTCACAAAGTGCGGGATTCCCGCGGCTGTGAGCAAACCTACCACACGGACATTTCTTCCGTGAGGGTCGCCGTATCGGACGTACCTACAATCATACCTTTGGAGTCGAAGACCGACTACTGTGTTGGCGAGCGTCTTTCATTCTCCCTCTCGGGTCATGCTCCGTTCGAAGTCTTCTATACCTTCGACGGTGTCGCTAGAAAGGCCGCCTCAGCTAATAACCACTTCCGCCGCATTGCAGAGCGACCTGGCGTTTTCATCGTTACCGCCGTCAGCGATGGCGCAAGTGGAAAATGCAAAGCTCACAAGGACATCACGAAGACTATCCACCAAATGCCGAGCGTCAGAATTAGTAACGGCCAGGTTTCCATTGTGGATATCCACGAAGGTGGTGAGGCCGAGCTTGAGTTTAAGTTTTGGGGAACACCACCGTTCGAATTCACGTATGCTGTCCTTTCCTTCATTCGCTAATTCTCAAACTAACCAGGCGTGCCAGTTACATTCGGAGCACAAACGCTCGGAAAGGAAAGAAGCCCGAGATACTCGACATCAAGCACGACATTTCTTACGAACATCAGAAGAAGATCAAGACATCTGACGAGGGCACTTACGAAGTAGTGGCAATCAAGGACAAATACTGCTCGTTTTCTGCCCAGCCATCATTAGAGAGGAACGAGAAGCTATTGACGGTCTAAGTTAGTATGGAAATAATGTGAACCAAGTTTGACCTATGTGTTTTCTTTACTTTCCTTTTCCAGTATACAGCATCGCAACGGCGCTTTTGAGGTATCATTTTACATGACAATGCACAACTGTAAATATTTTAAAAACTAGACATTTTTTACTTGCCCCCGTGTTGAACTTCAATACTACTGATCACACCCAGGCCTAACCGGGAAATCTCGTTCAGCATGGCACTGCGATTAATCGAGACGGTTGCGTCTTCGGGAACAGTCGAATATGCCAGACCGAGACTCCAGCTTTTTGGATTTGATGTCTGTGGGTTCCAGAGTCCGCCGATAACATCACACTGTTCGTTTCCGGAGAAAAAGAGAATGGTCGGGCTAAAGCAAGCCTGCAAGTCACGGACAAAGCTCTTGACGATTGTGTCCTTCTCGGCCTGCGTCGGGTCGTTTGTAATCTTCAGGTTCTTGAACTTGGCAGCAGCCTTTGAACGGCCCTGTACCAGTTTCGGGCTCAAATGGATGATGAAGTCGTAAGGTTCAAGCGCAGGGAGGAAAAGCTGCGAGACATCAAGTGCGGGTCCCTGTCCCTGTACAAGCTTCATGACTGCCTTTGCGAGTGTGCAGATTCTCGCCGCGACCACCTTCGAAGGCATTTCGTACTGCGTCCACGTCACACCCTCCGGATCGATATCAGAGCCGGCAAACATGGTGACATTGTTCATTGCTGGGTCGATGTTTCTCCAGGCAGCGAACCGCGTCCGGATTCCTTCAATTGCACCCTGATCTAGTTCGCCACCCAGATCAATGAGCATTGGCTCTTGTTGCCAGTCCCACCGTGAAAGGAAATGGAATGTTCGTAAGACACCTGTCATGATACTGGAGGGAGCTTCCCAGGGGTGCGGTTGAGTGAATGTCCGCACCACCATTAGCTCAATTAGTTCCTCGTTGATGTGGGCGTCGAATAGATGGCAGCTAAACCAGTATTTAACTAGGCGGATTGCAGGTGAGAGAAGTGGAAAGCGGGTGCAGAGGGTTCGTATGGCTTGCGAGAGTCGGGGAGACTGGATAAATTGTCGTTTGTAGGCAGCGAGTGCATATGCTATCTCCTGCTTCGTTTGCGGGCTAGCACCCTGGTCCTTGAGTCGGCGTTCCAGCAGCGTCTGCTCCCTGTCGTGGTGGATTCTGAGGCGATATACAATTCCAGACATATGAGTAACATCCAGGAATGCATTGTTGAGTATCTTGCTTTGCTCGTTCTCCAGCCCAACTAAACATGAAGAGAATTCACCGGTTTCGGTCAATGCATCTCCAATCTTTACAAGGAAAGCGACCTTCGTCATTTGAATGGCTACAAGGTCGTCTGGCCATCGCGCAGAGCTTTCAAATTGGAGAACGACATCCGCAGGAGCAGTAGCAGCGCCATCGATTCGATCGACATGGAGTGCCGTGTACCGAAGCAGTGGACTAGCTGGCGCTAGATGTCTAACAGTCAGTGGAACGCTTTCCATATTTTGGATCGACTTCTCCAAAGAACTAAAGCCATCAATAGCTTGCTGGAACGCAGAGCTAGAATACGACGAAATGTTGCCGCCGTTGTTCCGGAGTTCGGCATCGAACTCGTCCCCGATGTAGCCTATATCGGCCTCGCTGTAATTGAAATGGCGCTTCAATATGTGGACCAATATTTGGTGCGCAATTGACGAGGATGGGTCTTCGGACCAAACCAAACTCTCGCGAATGCTACCATCCTTGAAGCGCCTAAGCTCGGCCTTTCCGCCCCAGAAGTCCCGGAAGGCTGCAGCTGCATCTTTCTCCTCTGCAGATGGACCATGGTCAACGACGCGTGTAGAGTTCTCCGAATCCAAAAGTAAGCCCACGGACAGTTTGCAGGTCCCTTGTTTTCGGTTGGATTTAGTTTCCACAGACCAAGGGTTCGTCGGCAGGCTGGAGATATATATCAAGTTTGCCCTGTCACCAAGCGCTTCCAGAAGCGCCTCGTAAATTGCATTCTGTTTGCGAATGGCTGCATGAGCATCACCAAGCTCCGGTAATGGTAATGTCACGAGTCGATCAAATCTAAGCAGGGGTTCGTCTATTTTGAAAATAAAAACTCGCTCGAAATTATCGTCTCGCGATTCATTCAACATTCTGAGGGTTGTGCTTGCTTCACGGCGGAGGAGAGAGTAGGACCACCGGGTCATCTTGAAGAGGACATTTAGACCTCTCTTACCGTCATAAACGACAGGTGTACCATTTGGAAACTGAACATCGGAGGCAGACAGCAATAAAGGCTCAGTCAAATCTTTTGCAGCGAGAAACTGCACCGTAGCTTTGAACAACTGGTAGCTGCTATAAGAATTGAGTAGAATCGGTTTCCCAGCGGGACCACCACCTTCGAGTAATAGAGACATAAGGGCAGACCACTCGAATCCCCCGAAACCTCCCTTGTAAAACGGTGATCCGAATCCGCGCTGCCTTAGCCATACCCGGCCAAGAAGGCAAGCATCCTTGAAGGATTCACAGCTTTGAGCAGCTGACGAAAAAAGCCTATGATAGAGTGCGACTGTGGCTTCCGAACGGAGACATGAATTATAAACTGGAGTAGGTTCTTGGACATCATTATGACCCTTAGATCCATTTCGTATGTTGTTCTTCGTTGGCAGTGTACGGGATATCGAGAACAACGTATCCTCTATTGCCGTGAAAATGCGAATTTGAAACTTTAGACGGCCGCTCTCAGGCTTTGAAGAGGCTGCAGGTTGTATAATGACGATTGGGCGAAGAGCATCTCCGTCCTGGAGAGCGAATTTTATCTCGAAAGTTGGTTTTTTATCGTCCTTGATACCAGCAGCAAGACATGCGACATAATATGCTCGTTTGTGGAAGTAGCGGTAGTTGGTGTAATCTTTCTCTTGGAAAATAGAAGTTGGCATTGTCACTGCCATGTCAACAACATATGGGCCCGGCGATTTCGAGCCAGTTCGAAGTGCAAAGCTTCCAACCACATTGACGTTCTGGGGACGAGCATATGTGACGGAGTATTTCGTTTCCTTGCTGGGACGCGGTTCAGGATATGGCACAGTTATACCATGAGTAGCTCGCATTTCTTTATCAGCTTCCAATGCCGGCTTTGGAGGTCGTTCGGGGAGGCGCTCGATTAAATCCTTCAGGCTGTGGAGAGTATCTTTGAGTGTCGCAAACTGTTTATCATAATTTGGCCTTGACTCTGCAATCAATTCGTCCAATTGTAATTTGAAAAAGCTAGACTTGTAAAATCCGCTGGCAAGAGCCAATTCTGCAGAACGTCCGGTTTGGCTTGCCGTAATCCCTGATTTCGTTGCATTGGTTCCCAGTGGCCGATTTGCGCCAATACTCGTTTCTGGCGCCTTGGATTCATCCTCATGCAAGGGTCCCTCTGAATGAGGACTCAGTCTCCTTCTCTTCGCCGCATGGGTGGTCATCGTAATGGATAGTCGGTGGCTTCCCGCAAAAAAGCTCGAGTTGGTGAATACTCTCTCTCTCTCTCTCTCTCTGCACAGAAAGCTTCAGAACTTTTTTCTGCGGCGCTTGAGACCGATCTCCGATAAGATCACGTGTCGATAAGCACATCTCATCACCACGTGATATGTAATAACAGTAGGATGGGGGAGAAGAGTTTACGCTCCATTTTCTGAAAGCAAATGATCTAGGAATCTGCTCTCACTTGGCTTACCATCAGGTGTTCCCCCCCGAAGTGATGTATACCTCATTTACACCCCGGCTCAGAGTAAGCTGCAGTGCTCCGGGCTTACCTACTATCATGACTCTTGGGCCTGACGAAACTCGATAAATTTGATTGGCTGAACCTTCCCTAGCTTGGCCGAAATCGCTGCCCGTTTCTTTAATTATTCTGTGTCACAACTTAATCATTTCTACTGAACCTCACTCTTCTGTAATAATTCCCAATTGATCTCTTTCCCCTTACGAATCAGAGATTATTCCTTTGCTTCGCCAAAATGATCCAAGAAGTTGGAGGCACAGTTCCTCCGAACACTGACCATGTATGATTCGGCCCCGCGTACCCCACGTTCCCCTTGCTGGTCATGCTGGCAGTCGGTTAATGTTGCCTCTACTGGACGATGATAGAATTGAGCGCTAATTCAATTTTTCTCACAACACACAGGCCGTCAGTGTATCACTCCCAACATGGAAAGACAATGTGGCATATGAAGAAGGTGAACTGTGGCTTGTAAATAAGATGGCATGCGGTTATCCTCGATTCTTCGTACATCCCATTATCCAAGAACTTGTCAAAGAAGTAATAGCTCGATACGGAACCCCAGGAGTTGATGGTGCGACCCTATTTCCCTCGCCAAATACCGCGCGATTGTGCCAGACGTTCCTTTCGTCGAGAATACCGTCCGAGGATTTTCAGAAAGTCCGCGTCCTAAACTTCGTTCCTACCCAACAGCTAGAGAGCGAGCTACCAAGCGTTGCATCATTTCTTTCCTGTGTGATATACCCGAAAGAGCACGCCTCAGTAGCGAAGCAGGTGTGGCAGCATTCAGGTGACGGTATCTCCAGCCGGCGAGGCGAGTTTTGCCTCTCCGCCTTGAAGGACAGCCTTATTGTCGAAAAGAAGACTGCAGCGGCAGACGCAACTTCCCAGCGGTTTTGCAAAGGCCCTCGTAGATACCAAGGGCGAGGCTCGATAAATGGACTTGGAAAAGGCGGGTCAACCACCCAACCTCAGGACGGTCATGAATCCGTCCAATTTATCGAAGAACGATTTGGACGGAACTTGAGTACCTCGCTAGCCAGTCAGGCAAAGATTGCTGTCCGCAGGCGGATAGCAGGTGTGTTGACTGAAGATGTTGAGCTCAGCGAGGCTCTGGAGAAGACATCCGAGGAAGGAAGAATAGCGGGACTTGACGAGTCTGACGTCTCACTTTTCCCAACCGGCATGAGCTCAATCTTCAATTCTCATCGGATTTTGATGAAGGCCAGGGGTGATCTAAAAAGCATATGTTTCGGATTTCCTTATATCGATACGTTGAAGATCCTCCAGAAATGGGGCCCCGGATGCCTCTTCTATGGGCGCGGGGAATCTGAGGACTTGGACGACCTAGAGTCGCGTTTAGTCGGCGGAGAGAGATTCCTAGCTCTCTTCACGGAGTTTCCCGGTAATCCCCTACTCAAGGCCCCCGACCTCAAGCGAATACGCGCCCTGGCCGACAAATACGACTTTGCTGTGGTTGTGGACGAAACAGTCGGGAACTTCCTCAACATCAACGTCCTCTCTCATGCGGATATTGTGGTCAGTAGTCTGACAAAGATATTCAGCGGAGACAGTAACGTTATGGGAGGGAGCGCCGTACTCAACCCACACGGCCCCTACTATCGGTTACTTAAAGACACATTCAATCGGGAGTACGAAGACAACGTCTGGGTAGAAGATGCAGTCTTCCTCGAGAGAAACAGCCGTGACTTTATCTCCCGCATCGATCAAATCAATCGTACGACCGAAGAAATAACGGCAATGCTGAAAGATTCTCCACTTGGTAAGTGCCCTTTACATCAATTTGCTGAACCTCGTACTGACCATCTATCAGTCAAAAACGTGTACTACCCTAAATACAGCACGTCGCTACCCTTGTATGAGGCTTTCCGCACACCAAATGGTGGCTATGGTGGGCTATTCTCTGTCACTTTCCATTCAACGGCAGAGGCAGTTGCCTTCTTTGATAACCTTGAAGTTCTAAAAGGTCCAAGCCTTGGGACAAACTTCACATTAAGGTAAGCTTACCTCCCAAGAAAGACTCTGTTGGAGACCGTGGAAGTCCTTGAACTGACCAGCTGGTACCAGTTGCCCTTATACATTGCTCGCTCATTATGGCGAGCTTGAATGGGTACGTATTTAGCTGAAATCCCCCTTCACCTCCTTACTTTTCAGTACCACTAACTATCTTGCAGGCTAGCTCGTTTGGTATCGAGTTCGACCTAGTACGGATAAGTGTTGGTTTAGAAGATGTTCCGGTTCTTCGTAGTTTAGTGCAACACGCGCTAGACTCAGTTGCAAAAGTTCATAAAGCGTAGAACGTGGTCCCTCAACGTGTGAATGGGTAAAACATCTAAAAAATTCAAGTCGCATTCACGAATTACCTATCAAGTTACCTCACGGATTTCAACATATGCCGGCAGGCCACCTGCCACTGGCAAAGTAGCGCAGTTTCGAAGATGCCTAGATGTCCGAGGCCCAAGGCCCCATCTACATAGTCGACCGAGGCTAGGTGCAACTATGTACGAAATTCTAGAACTACGTGTGAAACGACAAAAACGTATGTAGTATTTAGTGGCGATGGTACAGACATATACGGCAACCATATGAACAGACACAAATGTTCCACAAAAGCATCGGAGTAAAAACCAGAGACTGTAGTAGAATAATATAATAGCTCAATAATCGTTGGTCAATGAGTTTGGTAATTGGTTTCGAGACGCGCCTAAATCACCGCTGCCTGTTCGCCTCAAAGCTTGTCTCATCGTCTCTATATTAAGCTCGCCATTGAAGCTCGGAGACACCGGTCTCTGTAGAGCGAGTAACGGGCTCTCGGCGCCACGACCGCACCGGTTTGGGGAGAGTTCCATGCCCTTGAATGATGTCGATATGCTGGTTGGTGGAGACGTGCCAAAGCCGTGAGAGGAGACCGGAGAGTGCAGCGGCGAGGGTGACATATTGCGATATCCCGCGCTTGTTGGGTTGGGGCTAGTTGTGCGCTTGCCGTGGTTTGATGGACCTTCAGTTGTTTCGGCATTTTCAGCGTTCACAACATCAGCAAACGAGATAAAACTCAATCGTCGAATGTCATTAGGATCCGGGCCCTGAGTTGCTGGTGAGAGTTCTTCAGCATCGCCAGGATGCGCGCCATCCGAGCAAGGAGACTGTGGTGGCTGTTCTGCAGAAGCTGTGCAGCCCGCAGCAGGCTGGTGCATATTATGAGTAACAATTTCGACGGAATCAGGGTCAAGGGCATCGTCAGTGATTGCTGCAGACGAGGCTTCCAGTACCGGAGGTATATAATTCTCTGTTCGAATATGTGAGGGAATCGAGGGCGATGTCTGAGGTAGGAGAATATCCTCCTGCACATTACGCTCGAATATCAGGGATGCAGGCGAATGGGCTTGCAGAGGAGATCGTTGAGCTGAATAATCAGGTGACGATGGTGTCCTCTGAGGCGGCCTTCCTCGTTGCGAGGTAATATCTGGGGAGAGTGACAATGGTTTGGGCCGAACAATGCTAGTGGGCGCAGTCGAACCAGGAGCATCGTTTCCGTCTACCGGTCGATCAACATCTTGTGTCTGAGCATCATCATTTCCTTTCGCGCAATTGCAACGCCGCAAATCCCGGTTCAGTTGCAGGTTCTGTTTATCTCCGTCGGAGCGTGCCAGATCACTCAAGGCCCCTTCCATCGTTGCGTGTTTATCTAGAGGCTTCCCAAGAGGTGCGGTATAGCTCTTAGAGTTCATGATACTCTGAGAACCGAGGTCATCTAACTTGATCTGCCCTAATTTGATATCGAATATAGCGCAGACAATCTTGGCAGCTGATTTGTTTGCATGAACGAAAGCAGAACAGGTTGACTGCTCAGACAAGCGAAGTCTGCTCCGTCACAAAAAGCAGCGCGGGTTCAATCGCTTGCCGGTGAGTTATTTCGCAGGTAGAAACTTGGGAGAATAGCCTAGTAGCGAGTCATGAACTGCCCACGACATACATCTGCATCTTGCAAATAGCTCGTGGAAGAGAAAAGCACGAGGCTCACGTATGAATGCTAGAGTCTCTGAGTGCCAGAGATGGGGAATGTTAACGCAGGGTGGTCTCGAGAGGATACTCAGAGCGAGGGATTCGAGGAGAGAAGCAAGTCAAAGCAGTGGACTGTCCAAGCACATATATCATGTAAGTAGTAAGAGGCGCATTGTTTGAGATAAAGCCAAAAGGATTAGAGCACGTTTGATAGTCATGATGTGTTGGGATGCATCGAGTGAGCAGCTCGAGTGGACTGCTGGACACATGACGAAGTGCCAAGAGAAGACATAGCACTAGATTATTTATGTTTATGCTTACTAATTATGTATGTCCTGACCTCGATTTCCTGCCATCGCCGGTCCGCGACGCCTCAACGAAAAAAGTTCAGGAACATTTCTTCACCCGGATCAATCGCCTTGGACAGCAATCAGCCCGCTTCGAATAACGATTAATCAGCCGCAAAACCAGTTGTATGTGTTTGTATCTATCTGTCTCCTTTTTATCCCTGTTGTTTTTGTTTGTTGCATCTGTCCAGGGTGTTGATTGGAAAAAAGCCTTCCAGATTTGCTACATTTGATCCGACTTCCCAGCTTTTTCCCTCCACCGCATCTCGTCTAAGGGCCCTGGGCAGAGACATTGAGATGGCTACCTTTATTGCAGTTTCGAAAAGACCAATCCTGGGACTGCCATTTCTCTTGCCTTGCTGTGAGCCAGTGACACTGCAACTGCGACGTGCCCAATCCACCTACCGACGTACAAAACAACGCCTACGTATCAAGCCGGATGCTTCATTCGGTTCATCAACCGATAGCACTCAAGCTCATATCATCCATAATCCTCCATCAAGCGCCCCGTCTGCTTATCATACACCATTGAAGTTCCTCCCTCCCAACGATGTCCGCAGAACGCTCCGCACCGACACCTCTTCCAGTTCGCTCAATACCGATGCGCTACCCTCTGTCTTCAAATCTGTGCCCGAGAAAAAGTACCATCTGACCCGGGAAGATGTAGAAGAGATTCGTAAACTCCGTGCAAGCGATCCATTGGTTTGGAGCCGGTGGAAGCTCGCACAACGCTTCAATTGCTCCCCGCTGTTCATCGCCCAAGCATGCGAAGCAAGCCCGCAGAAGAAGGAAATCCAAAGGCAGGTTCTAGAGGCAGTGCAATCTAGATGGGGCGCGAAGCGTCGGATGGCAAGAGAGGACCGCGAGCTGCGGAAAGAGAGTTGGGGCCGAGATGAATAAACCGACCGTCCACATAGGCACCAATCTCACTCTTCACCTCTATCCTTTATTTCCCTGCCCAGCGTTCTCTATATTCGTTCTTTGTGACGTTTTCAACATGTACAGTAGCAAAGGCCATTTAGGAAAGCTATGTAATTTTAGATCCAGCATGTTTTCATCCCAGTCTCAACATCAGAAATTCCCCAATGCCTTGATAGTATTCCCAATCAGCCAATCATTGTCATTTGAAATCAGTGTTGTTCGGGATACCACCTACTAAGTTAGTTCGAGGGCTCCCCATCGCAGCCGAGATCCAGTGCGCTTAGCAACGGTAAATTTTCGTGGTTAGCAACCTTTCGGAGGTTACCGTTAGGTAAACCCACCCAAGGTGCATGGATCACGACAGTCAGAATGCCACCCCTCCTTCCCCTACGCCGCATCACCATCTCACTCATAGGACGAAATTCATACCTACCTTCTTTAGCATTATCTGCCAGGGGTCACCAAGCATTCCACTCTATCACTCCTTGTTCGAACATACCGGTACTTCCCCTATCGCCTCGCCGTTCATACTACAGGCACATCAGCGACCACAAAATGGCGCCCCAACTCGAGCCTTTCTTCAAGCAGTGCGTACTTTCCAAAGGAGAAAAATTGTATGGTTTTGACCTTGCGGCATTATAGAGTTGATGACTTGTCCGGCTCGTTCGTCGATCGTAAGTTACCATCTAAGCTCCCACCTCCATCGGCCGCACTGATAAGCTTCACAGGCCTGCGCGATGCCGTTGCGATTCCCTCTATCTCCGCCCAGGATGAGAACAGGAAGGATGTGTTTAAGGCATGAAACAACGACAAACTGTCCTGAAAGCCGTCAACTAGGCTGACATTTATCTTCTTCTCTAGATGGCGGACTTCCTTGCTTCGGAACTCGAAGCCCTGGGCGCCGAAGTGCATAAAAGGCCTTTGGGCAAACAACCTGGAAAGGAGCATCTTGATCTTCCTCCGGTAGTCATTGCGCGCTATGGTAATGACAAGAACAAGCGAACGATCTTAGTATATGGTCATTACGATGTGCAGCCGGCCTTGAAGGAAGATGGCTGGACTACAGAGCCTTTTGAACTTACCGTTGACGACCAGGGAAGAATGTTTGGGCGTGGTAGTACTGACGACAAAGGTCCTGTTCTCGGCTGGTTGAACGTAATCGAAGCACACAAAAAAGCTGGAATTGAGTTCCCAGTCAATCTTCTCTGCTGCTTTGAGGGCATGGAAGAGTATGGTTCAGAGGGTTTGGAGGAGTTCATCTATTCCGAAGCCAAGGGCTTCTTCAAAGATGCAGATGCAGTATGCATTTCGGACAACTACTGGCTGGGAACTGAGAAGCCTTGTCTGACCTATGGACTGCGAGGCTGCAACTACTACTCTGTCAGCGTATCTGGTCCTGCTCAAGACCTTCACAGTGGTGTCTTTGGTGGTTCCGCGCATGAGCCGATGACAGATTTGGTTAACGTCCTGTCCAAGCTTGTGGACTCCCAGGGCAACATTTTAATTCCTAGAATCATGGACCTTGTTGAGCCCGTCTCAGAGGACGAGAAATCTCTCTACACCAACATCAGCTACACTATGGAGAACCTTTACGAGTCACTTGGCAGCCAGACCGGCATCCATCCGACCAAGGAGAGAACCCTCATGGCGCGTTGGAGGTTCCCATCATTGTCGATTCACGGTATTGAAGGAGCATACTCCGCTCCTGGCGCGAAAACCGTGATTCCAGCAAAGGTTATCGGCAAGTTCTCCATCCGAACCGTTCCCAACATGGAGAGTTCCGATGTGAACAAGCTCGTTTTCGACCATGTCAAATCAGAATTCGCCAAGCTAAACAGCAAAAACACCTTGGACGTGTGGCTCCAACATGATGGAAAGTGGTGGGTTGCTAGCCCCAAGCACTGGAACTTCTCAGCTGCGAGCAAAGCTGTGAACCAAGTCTTTGGCGTGGAGCCCGATATGACTCGCGAAGGCGGCAGGTGAGATGACTGATATTATCCTTTTATCATTTCGATACTGAACTACTGATAGTATTCCGATCACATTGACCTTCGAGGAGGCGACTGGTAAGAATGTTCTACTTCTACCGATGGGCAGCTCGACCGATGCTGCCCATTCTGTGAACGAAAAGTTGGACAAGAGAAACTACATCGAAGGGACTAAGTTGCTGGGTGCTTATCTGCATTACGTCGCAGAAGAGCCTACTACAGCCACCTAGAAAATTGATATCCATTAAGGGCGATGAATCTTTTAGATAGTGGAATAAGAATCCAGGTAGTCGGCATGTAGATCATAACTGTTTCCGAGTCTTCGCCAAGTCACTTTAAAAGACGTCTTGTCAATCGACACCTAGGCCAATTAGACTGAGTTAAAGTAGAATATAAGTACATAATGCGGTGCTCACGTGGTCAGGCGCCAACGGAGACGCGCCGACGCGACACATGTTCACGGCTCAATGCTGGATGGTTGGACAAAGAAACCTCATACTCAGCCACGGTTATCATGACCAGGGTCTTTTGGTGGACTTAATCAAGGGCCTGGATATCATTGAGAATTGGGTCTAAAGACCCTCAGTTCCACCCCGCCTACCCAGGCCGATTTTTATTTCACCATACGATATTGACCCGCCACCTCATCATGTCGATTCGAAAGCGCTCCCAAGTGTCCCAAGAAGCCACTGAGTCGGAAGGCGATAATGATGGATCAAAACAAGCTTCTGTAACCCCTCAATCGGTGTGTTCGTCGCGTCTCACTCGCTACTACCACCAGGACTAACATGAAAGATAGCGAAAACGTCTCCGCGTATCCAAATCGCCATATTCCGAACACAGCGACAAAACGAGTGAAAATGAGGAAGACAGAATCTATAGATCAGTAACCGCTGCTCTTGAGCAAGATGAGGAAGAGCTGGAACTGCTAGCAACACAAATGATACAAGAGAAATACGCGTTTTACAGCGACGAGCCCAATGTGCCTTCAGAACACGGAATCCTTGAGCGGGTTGAATGCTATAACTTTATGTGCCATGATCACTTCCAAGTTGAGCTCGGTCCGTTGATAAACTTCATCGTGGGAAAAAACGGCAGTGGTAAGAGCGCGGTTCTCACGGCCATCACCCTCTGTCTAGGCGGCAAAGCTTCAGCTACTAATCGAGGTCAAAGCCTCAAAAGCTTCATTAAAGAAGGCAAAGAGTAAGTAATACGGACACCACCAAGCTCTCAGTTCTAACTTTTCTCCAAGGGCTGCTACGATCGTTGTTCGAATCAAAAATCAGGGTGATGGTGCTTACTTACCCGATGATTACGGAAATTCTATTGTTGTAGAGCGGCATTTCTCTAAAAATGGCGCCAGTAGCTTCAAAATCAAGTCGGAGAGCGGACGCATTATTTCCACCAAGAGAACTGAGCTTGATGCTATCATCGACCACTTCACCCTACAATTCGAAAACCCCATGAACGTCCTGTCACAGGATATGGCTCGCCAATTTCTGAGCTCATCTAGCCCCGCTGATAAATACAAGTTCTTCGTGAAAGGTGTTCAATTGGAGCAGCTTGACCAAGATTACCGACTAATGGAGGAATCCGTCGACCAAATAGAGGAGAAATTACGAAATAAAGAACAGGACATTTCTGTCTTGAAGAGTCGCCGAGATTCCGCAGAAAGGAAGCTGGAGATATCGGACCAACATGAGTCTCTTAGAGCCCGAATCGCAAGTCTTCGAAACCAAATGGTTTGGGTGCAGGTCGAAGAACAGGAAAGGGTAAGAAATCCCTTCTTCGTTCTTGAACTTCACTGCTGATTTCCCCAGATAAGGGACGATTTAGAAGCGGATATTTCTAGCGTGCACGACAGAATAGCGGCGGCCGAATCTGAACTCGAGAGATACGATGCCGCCCTCCAAGAAGCCGATGCCGAATTCGAAGCAGCAGTGGAATACGTCAGAGAAGCGACGGGCAAAGTTGATAACGCTCAGGGCGAGGCAGAAGAAATCAAGTCCAGGTTAAACGAGAGTATGAATGAGAGGCATGACCTTCAAGTACAACCAGCCCTTCTTTCAAGTCCAGCAGAACTATAAGTTTCTAACTATCCCGTTTAGGCTCAGCAGCGGCGAATCAGGGAGCACCTAAGAGCAACGGAAGAGAGGGTTGACGAAATACAGCAAAAAATCCATCAGGAAACTCAACGCCTAACTAACCTTCACGGGGGTGGCTACTCTCGGAGGCAGGAAGAACTTGAACAGGCGAGACAGGATGCTGCAGACACACGTAACGAGTACAACGAGCATGAACTACAAGAGGATCGTATATCTGCCGACGTGAAGAATGCGGAGGCCCAAGAACGAGCGGCAAAACCACCTGTTGAACAAGCCAAGCGCGATGTCCAGGATGCCGAGTTGCTTCTACTGAACCTCAGCCGAGAAGGTGGAGGCAGATCCTCGGGGTTCCCTGATAAAATGCCGTCGCTTCTAAGGGCGATCCAACAGGAACAGTCATTCACCGAAAAGCCTGTCGGTCCCATTGGTAACTTTGTCACCTTGCTCAAGCCAGAATGGTCATCTGTTCTAGAAAGCTCATTCGGAGCAACTTTGAACAGTTTCATCGTTACCTCAAAGAGAGATCAAAGCATCCTATCTAGAATCATGCAACGAGTCAGCTGGTAACATACAATAACCCGTCTAGCTGGCACTTTCTTGCCGCTAACGATGCTATTAGTTCGGTTCCAATCTTCATTGGCAGCAAGGGCCATCTAGATACGTCACAGCACGAACCAGACGAGAGATTTGACACCGTCCTACGAGTCCTGCAGGTATGATGCGCGCTCTTTAAGAGGGGAATCATGTGGCTAACTGCCAGATTATCAGGTTGAAAATGACCTAGTGCGCCGGCAATTGGTCATCAACCATGGCATTGAGCAAACCTTTCTTATTGAGAACCTAGAAGAAGCATCCTCCGTTCTATTCGATGGCGATAGGCCGAGCAACGTCAAGCGCTGCTACTGTATCAATCAAACAGACAGACGCCGCGGTATACACTTGTCCTACAGTCGTAATGGCGAACCAAGCCAGGCTCCTGTTTCCGTCTACAACGGTAACCCGCGAATGAAATCTGACCGGGACTCCCAAATCAGGTAAGCATTTCATATCAATTTTTGCGTGAAAACTACGCTTACCACGTTCCGTGTCTCTAGAGTCCAGCGCGATGCAATCGAGAATCTCAAGCGGCAGCTGAACAGCCAACAAGAAGAAATGCGCTCCCTTCAGTCCCATTTGGTGCGCTGCAGGCAGGCGCGCGAGCGATTTGAGAGGAAGAGAGACGAACTCCGTGTCAAGAGTCAAAGAAAAGAAGACCGCGTTGAAGAACTTGAAGAAGCCCTACGAAAAGAAAGTAGGGAAGATTCAAATCTCGAAGTGCTTCAAACTACTCTTCGCGAGGTTGAAGAGGAGAAGGGACTAAACGAGGGTCAGCTAAACGACAGTGCTAACGCCATGAACCAGATGATACAGATTCTGAAACAGATAAGACAGGAGATGGTGGCAAAAGATGCCGATATAGCCCAGTTAAAAGAGGAGCTCAGGGTTGCTGAGAGTGAACAGCATCTTATCACTGACAAACGACGGAAGAGGATAAGCGAAAAGAACACTGCAGTCGAACACATCGATGACATGAAGCGAACCAAAGAGAGACTAAAGCGCACAAAAGACGAGACTGTGGCCTGTATACTCGACTTCTCTGAGAAAGCCAATATGGTCTCTCAGCGAGTTGAGATTGATCCAGGTGAAACTAATGCTAGTCTGGAGAAGAAATACGAAAGACTCCAGAGAGATCATGACCGACACAATAGAGAGTCCGTCGGCTAGTGTTCCCCTGACTATACACCAGCTAACGATTTTCTAGGTTGGGAGCCACTCGAGATGAAATCCGTGCCGAAACAGAGAAGACAAGAAGGGATCACCAGCAGGCATTAAAACAAGTCAAGGAATTTAAGTTGCTTGCTAGTGTAATTTTGGCTCTTTAGTTCCGAGACGAAACAGTTGTTGCTAACAACCAAACTACACAGGCCCTAAAGTCCGCTCTTAAGCATCGCAAGAAGCGCTGGAATGTTTTCAGGTCGCATATATCCTCCCGTGCCAAAGCCCAATTCACATATCTTCTGAGCGAGAGGAGCTTTCGCGGGCGACTATTGACGGACCATGAAAATAAACTTCTGGACCTACAAGTATGTGTCGATGGTTCCCAGCCAACATTGCGATAATTAAAGCTTATTCCACAGGTGGAACCCGACATAACCAAAGACAGCAGCGAAGGGCGTGGAGCCAGAACTTTGTCTGGTGGCGAGAAATCTTTCTCACAAGTCTGTCTTCTACTAGCGCTGTGGGAGGCCATGGGATCGCCGATTCGTTGTCTAGATGAATTGTCAGTATCGTCATGTCACACTCCATTTTGACTCTGACCCTAATGTTCATTTATAGCGACGTGTACATGGACCACATCAACAGAAAGATGGCAATTGATATGCTTGTATGTGCTCTACTCCCACGCTAATGATGAGCGAGATATGCTAAACCGCTGCCGTCAGATGCATGCCGCTAGGCGGTCGATCGGGCGACAATTCATACTCATCACACCTGGTTCAAGGGCTGAAATCACTCTCGCGCCTGATGTCAGAGTCAAGGAGTAAGTAATCTATCTATATTTCTAGACAAACATGACCTGACTTTGTTCTAGATTAGCCGAACCAGAGCGAGGTCAGGCAAGGCTGTCCTTCCGATAAAAGGCCTCCTTTTGCTTCGCGAATTTCGTATTATCTACTATTCGTTGTCAATACCCTATTTTTGGCTACTAGCCCGTCACCTTTCAATATTGTTCCATTCATGAAAGGCTTCCAAGTCCTGCCACAGTCCGTGGTAGCACTCGTAATGTTGTACACTGGTCTCGTTGATTCGACTCGTGTCCTCCCCACCACTCTTAGTTGGCTGCTTGGGTGCACTCTCCTTCTACATAAGCAACTTCAAACCTGGACGCTACAAGTGCCGGCTCTATTAGGTGGCATCTTGGGGCTTGCTCGACTGCCTGATTAGACCGCCCTCGAGGCCCTTAACTAAATTTCCAACGCTGCCTAAGGAGGCTCGAAAGTCTTGAGATGGGGCTGTAGATATCGATAATACATCATCTACTGTCATCATGATCATCCGGGGGCAGCGGTAGATAAGAACTATTTGGACGGGTAATCAAGCCATCGGAATCTACTAAAGACCAGGCCGTCAAACTACAAAAGCGGCAAGGGGCGGGCGGGGTTGGAGGAGCTGAGAACGGCGAGCTTTCACCGCAGCACCGCAGCCCACTCGCCAAAGAGCAACCAGAACACAATTGCCCGATCCCATCTCCATTTTTTACCGCCTCCGCCGACCTCACTTGGCTCAACTTGCAACTGTCGCCAACCCTCGTCAAAACGCTACCTGTTCCCTCACCTCCTACAATCTTGAACGCCCTCTGGTCGCCGATTACCACATACACTCAGAGCTCTTCGCCAACTGTCCAGCATTACACAAACAACTCACCGAACCCTCGACCACCTCTGGGACTGAAAACAACCTTGAAACGCCTGAACCACCTATATCAATCTCCATTTCTTAAGACATAATACAATGGCCGACGCGCTTTCGACGCAGTTGAATAACACAACCTTAGGGGAGGCAAACTCAGAAAAGTGGAAAGACCAACTAAAACTCCCAGCCAAAGATGCCCGGCCGCAAACAGAGGTTTGTCGTCAATAAAATCATATTTCTCCTTTGTCTGTCTAATTCCGTTTCAGGACGTGACCGCTACCAAAGGTCTAGAGTTTGAAGATTTCTATATCAAACGAGAGCTCATGATGGGTATCTTCGAGGCTGGGTTCGAGAAGCCCTCTCCCATTCAAGAAGAAACAATCCCAGTAGCTCTCACAGGCAGAGATATTCTAGCTAGGGCAAAGAATGGTACTGGAAAAACCGCCGCTTTTGTCATTCCTACACTCGAGCGCATCAACCCCAAAAGCACGAAAACGCAAGCACTTATCCTTGTCCCAACACGAGAACTCGCTCTTCAAACATCCCATGTCTGCAAAACGCTTGGGAAACATCTCGGAATCAATGTTATGGTTACTACCGGAGGTACCGGCTTGATGGATGACATTATTAGATTGAACGATGCTGTCCACATCCTTGTGGGAACTCCCGGAAGAGTACTGGATCTTGCCAGTAAGGGCGTCGCGGACTTGTCCGAATGTCCTACGTTTGTCATGGACGAAGCAGACAAGTTGCTGTCCCCCGAATTCACACCTGTCATTGAGCAACTCCTCTCATTCCATCCCAAGGACCGCCAGGTCATGCTCTTCAGCGCTACTTTCCCGATGATCGTCAAATCTTTCAAGGTGGGTAAAAGAAATGCTATATTCAGCACCTTAAACCCTGATTTGACACCGAATATAGGATAAACATATGCGCAATCCCTACGAGATCAACCTTATGGACGAGCTCACGCTCCGCGGTATCACCCAATACTACGCGTTCGTCGAGGAGAAACAGAAAGTCCACTGTCTTAACACGCTCTTCTCCAAACTACAGATCAATCAGTCCATTATCTTTTGCAATTCAACCAACCGAGTCGAGCTGTTAGCAAAGAAGATAACAGAGCTAGGCTATTCATGCTTTTACTCACACGCTCGGATGCTCCAACAGCATCGGAATCGGGTTTTCCATGATTTTCGAAACGGGGTCTGCCGCAATCTCGTATGCTCCGATTTATTGACTCGTGGTATTGATATTCAAGCCGTCAACGTGGTCATAAACTTCGATTTTCCCAAAAACGCCGAAACTTATCTTCACCGCATTGGCCGCTCGGGCCGCTTTGGACACTTGGGTCTCGCAATCAACCTCATCAACTGGGATGATCGCTTCAATCTCTATAAAATCGAACAGGAACTGGGCACCGAAATACAGCCAATCCCACAAAACATCGACAAAAAGCTCTACGTATACGACTCCCCCGACACAATCCCACGCCCAATATCGAACCCTCAGCAGCAACAGCAACATCAGCCACCTACTGCATCTTCGCACATAAACACCGGCGATCGCCGTCATGGCCACCATCCAAACGGCGGACAGTATCAGTCCGGTAGAGGGCGAGGCTCATACCGTGGAGGCCGTGGACAAGGTCAGCGCCGTCACATTCAGAACGAACAGTCTACCGGCAGGTTCAACGGCCCCCAAGGTCATCCCGGTGGAAAGTCCCAGTCAACGCCGCAGCCTTCTTAGTTTGCGGCTACCCAATTCGAATCCCGACCCCCTCGCTCTCCCGTGTCCAACTTCTCATCCCACTTGCAAATCTATCTTCACTCTTGTAAATACGCATCACTCCTATGGTTTGGTTTCGGAGTTTTACCATGCATTATTCGGAGTTTTCGGTCCCATTATTAGGTGAGATGTTGATTGGGCGGCTGTTGACTTTGCACCAGTCGCTTATACTGATTGGCGAAGAGCCAAATCGGCGATTCGGTTACTGTCAAGACCATGGCACCTATACTCCGGAGTTTCGAATGTTATTTGGGCTCTTTTTGTTTTCTACTGTGCACCTTGGGCCCTGGCGTCATTGAGTTCGGCGCAGGTCCTTAGGGGTGTAGGCCTACTCGGTTGCTTCACGTGCATTTCTTCTGCCGCTTATTCTTTGTTACGTTTTGATCATCAGTCCTCGGCTCGCATTTCAATCGATGCTCAGCAGCTTTTCAGGCCGAAGTTTCTTGTGCACTCACCACTCCTGGCTTTGTCAGCAATTCAGTTTGAGAGGGAGAAGCTTACTGCAGTCACTGTGGTGATTCATGAAGATGAAGACAGCGAACGATACTATACCACACTTTCCTATTGAAGAAGGTAAGGGGACGAGGGAAAAATTACTCAAAAAAAAAAAAAAAAAAAAAAACCTGGGGGAATCTAGATGTTGTTCAGGTGCTTGGTTACTGCGTATCTTGACTCAGCGTCTAGCTAAATGTTAATCAATTCCTCCAAATCCCTTTTGTCGAATGAGTAAATAGTATGCTTGTTTGTAGCCTTCACCTATGAGCCTGCGAGGTCAGAGAAAAAAAAAAAGGTTCGTCCGGTCGCGGTGCGAAGTCGGCCTCTCAAGACACGCGCAGGCCCCGAGGGACGGCTGAGTTGCCTTCATCTACTCCGTACCTCTCTCCATCTCGGGACCCTGACTCCATCAATTGCCAAACCGATACCAACTGAAATAATGGCTAACGCAGCAGGGGATCAGAAGCGGAAGGTTGGTTGTCTTGTGTCTGCGCTTGTCTGGCATCTAGCTTACCACTGGCGACTGTTCCCAGCCGAGCAGTCTAAGATCCATCCTCGCGGGCTCTACTGCCGGCGCAATTGAGATTGGTAGCGTTGTACATCCCCTTATACATCAATTATCTGACACTAATATTTCGCAGCAATCACTTACCCAGCCGAATGTATATTTGAGCCCCCCGTTGTTTCCCATCGCCACAAAACTAAGTGATAATCAGTTGCGAAGACTCGGACACAACTCAACCGCCGGTTAGCGGACTCGAAGAAGCTCCCATGGCCGCCGTTTGGGAAACAGTGGTATGCCGGCTGCACGACGTTGATTATTGGCAACTCACTGAAGGCTGGGATTCGTGAGTCTCCGGTCCACTAACATTCCATCAATGGTGTGGTTCGCTCTTGCTGATAGTTTGGGGGTCCTCTTACTCAGGGTTCGTCGCCTTCGACACATACAAATCGATTCTTCAGGATGAGAAAGGAAAGATGACGGGGCCGAAGACCGTCATTGCTGGCTTCGGAGCCGGCGTTACAGAGTCATTGCTGGCAGTCACGCCGTTCGAGAGCATAAAAACACAATTGTTGGTCTCGTCACAATATCATTGTTCTCTCCCTGCGCCTTTTCCCGCGAGCTAATAAGGATTATACTTCAATATGTGCAGAATCGACGATCGCAAATCCGCTAAACCACGTATGCGTGGGTTCATTCACGGAAGCAGGATCATATTTCGAGAGCGAGGTATCGCCGGCTTCTTCCAAGGTTTTGTCCCGACTACGGCAAGGCAAGCAGCGAACTCTGCCACGCGGTTCTCGAGCTACACGATGTTGAAGCAAATGGCAGAGGGCTATGTTGCGCCTGGTGAGAAACTAGGCACGGCAAGCACCTTTGCTCTTGGAGGCATTGCGGGAATTATCACTGTGTACGCCGAACCTAAACCCGAATGTTCTGTCTAGTTTAGCTAATGACATCGCAACCTAGATACGTTACTCAACCTCTTGACACTGTCAAAACCAGGTTTGTGCATCCTTATTCGGGGAGACATCCGTCCAAGCTAGCTGCTAACCCTACTCTAGGATGCAATCTCTCGAGGCGAGCCGGAACTATAAGAACAGCTTTGTCTGTGCGGCGCGAATTTTTAAGGATGAGGGCCCTCTTACATTGTGGTCCGGAGCCGTTCCCAGGTTGGCGAGATTAATAATGAGCGGTGGAATCGTGTTCACCATGTTCGTTCAGACTAGAAGCCTTCGTTCTCGGATAATACGCTAACTTTCTACAAAACAGGTACGAAAAATCCATGGATCTCATGGACTCTCTAGACCCCGAAAGGAAATATATATGATACAAACTACACCATTCAATGACACTTTCCCGAAGCCTGCCGCGGCGCTGTTATATTGATGAGCAGACGGACAGGTAAAAAAAAAAAACATAGAGTGCAAACCAACCAAAGAACCTCAGAGTCACATATCTAATACACAGCATTTAGAAACTTATTTATTTGTGCTTCTCTGGTAATTCGGATACCATTTCCAGGATCTCGCGATCAGTAATCCAGGATCGCACACTGTCCATCACAGTGTCCAGGCCATCTCCACCCTCCAGGACATCGTCCAGGTTGTGGACGGTAATGCCGCTTCGGTGATCTGTGCACCGACTCTGGCCATAATTATAGGTGCGGATTTTATCGCCGCGACCCATGCGCGCAACACCACCCAATACTCCTCTTCGTAGTTCAACCACATCCTGTTCCCGTGCCTCTTGTCGAGCTTCGGCCAACTTTGCCCGCAAGATCTGCCAGGCCTTTTTGCGGTTTGCATGCTGAGACCGAGAGTCCTGCATCGAGACCACAATTCCGGTCGGTACATGGGTTAGGCGGATCGCCGATTCAGTTTTATTCACATGCTGACCGCCAGCGCCGCTAGCTCGCATCTTCTCTGAACGAACATCCTGGGGATCAATGTAGTAGTCGCTGTTTGGGTCGTCAAAATTGAGAGCACCGTCTCCGCTAACTCCATTCTCGGGAAAACTTGGGAGCACCATGACACTAACAGCACTGGTATGTGTACGACCTTTTGACTCGGTCGCCGGAACTCTTTGTACCCGATGTACACCTGACTCTGTTCTTAGAACGTCATACGCCCCATCCACTTCGATTTCCAAGACTGCTTCGCTCAGGCGATCATCAGTACCAGCTCCTAGTTCCCTCTTTATTACAGACGACCGCAAACCCCGGCGAGCACAGAATGCAAGGTACATCCTCAGCAATTCGAAGGCAAAAAGCCCAGCTTCATCTCCGCCCGCGCCTGGTCGTATTTCCACCAAACACGGAAGGTCTGCAAAGGGATGACGAGGAACAAGAGCGCGCTTCAAATTTCCCGATATTGAGGTCAAGCTAGCTTGTGTACTCTCTAACTCTTCAACGGCAAGGGGTTTTAATTCTGCTTCCGCGTCGGGATCGTTGAGTATAGACTTAAGCTCTGCAATGGACTATGCGGAATTGTCAACGGAACTCGAGGGATTTAGAGGATATTGATAACGGACCTTGTTCGCATCGTTCCATTCCGTCAAGGCTTTCGCGACTTCGCGGACCTCGCCCATGCGCTTTGCGATTTTAGGATCAAAAGACGTCGCTAGCTGGTCCGAAAGGGCTGCATGTTCGGCTGCCATGGAACGAGCGCGTGTTAACAGGGCTGGTGAGAGGTCGCTTTCTTAATATCAGAATAAACAGTCAGTTTCTGCGACATATAGATCGCGTGCATCTTGTTCTCAGGCTGGCGAGGGCGTACCTGCATGTAGGCCTCTCCGCTGGAAGATTGGCTGCAGGTTCCGGACGAGGCGAGCAGACCGTGCAAGGCATCGGGAACATACCCACGGAATAGAACCCATGCTGCTTATGCCCGAGCTAACCTGAGGCTTAATCTGTGTTCCGTCTCAAAAAGTACTGCCCGGCATTATTCGTCCTCCGATGCTTCCCCGAAATAGTCACGTGCTGTAATTTACGATACGTAACGGCTGGTAAAGGCCAGACTGGACGGATTGCGAGTAGATATACAGAGGGTAAAACGTTCTAGTCCTCAAGCTTTAAAGGTTCCCCTCAAAGGCCACACAACCCTGATCATGTAATTTGCTTGCTGGCCTTTCGCGAGTCTGAGCCAGCGAATACCATAACGGCCATTTATTTGTGTCTTCCACATTTCACCCTCCATTGTGCGGGGACCGCATGCGACTCAAATCTCTCGATCCGCCCCGTTCTCCTGCCCGCCACCCACTCTACCCGACAATGCTGTCTCTACTTGCAGTAGTCACGGCTCTTCTCGCCTGTGCACCCGGTAGCTATGGGTCACATTCGCAAATATCTCCCGATACTCCCCTATCGTCGTTGATTGCTTCCGCGAAGACTCACCTTTCCAGCGGCTCGCCCCGTGAAGCGCTTGCCTACCTTGATGCAGCCATCTCCAGAGACCCTGTTAATTATCTTACAGTGTTTCAGCGCGGCGCTGCCTACCTATCTCTAGGCAGACGATCGCAAGCGCTCGATGATTTCGACCGCGTTCTCTCACTCAAGCCGGACTTTGAAAGCGCGCTTCTTCAAAGGGCCCGTTTAAGATCCAACGCCGCCGACTGGGCAGGTGCATTCAGCGACCTCGACAAGGCTGGGAAACAATCATCCCCCGAATATAAAGAACTTCAGGGTGCGCGTGATGCTGCGTCTCGAGCACTGGATGCCGAGAGAAAGAGCGACTGGGAAACCTGCATAAGTGAGGCGAGTACCGCTATATCAAAGGCGAGCGCATCGCTCAACCTCCGGCGAATCCGGGCGCATTGTCGCTTTGAGAAGGGAGAGTTGGAGGAAGGGATCAGTGACCTGGTTCACTCATTGCAGATATCTCCCGGATTGATAGATCCCCATTTACAGATCTCTTCCATGCTGTTTTATACCCTTGGGGACAGTGAACGTGGTGTAGCACAGATTCGCAAATGTCTACATTCAGATCCAGATTCGAAACCGTGCAATCGACTCTATCGAAGGGAAAAACAGATCAACAAGCGACTCCAGGAGTTGCAGGATGCTGTTTCTGCGCGAAAGTTCAATAACGCAATAAATCTCCTAGTCGGTACTGGTGGGGAAGTAGGCCTCATGGACGATATAAAGGAGGATGTAGAGGAAGCTCGGGAAGCAGGACACATCTTTTCAGACTCGCGGGGCCAGCTTTATGCCTCGTTGGTTGAACGAACCTGCGAAACATATAACGAGGTACGTCCTTACGGCCACCCGAGACAAATGAATTCCATTAACATTATATCCTACTCAGATACATATGCGCAAGCGTGCGACTCCTTTCTGCTCCGAGGCTCTGGAGCTAGATCCTCAATCTCTATCGGCACTCCTATTCAAGAGCCAGGTTGCTCTAGATGAGGAGAGGTTTGATGAGGCCATACGTACGCTCAACACGGCCAAGGATCACCATCCCCAGTCTAGAGAGGTTCAAGACCTATTGAGAAAGGCCACTATGCTGGAGAAGCGCTCAAGGCAAAAGGATTACTACAAGATCCTCGGCGTAGGCAAGGATGCCGACGAAAAGGAAATCAAGCGTGTATACCGGCAGCTGACCAAAAAGCACCACCCTGATAAGGCTCTATCACAAGGTGTTACGAAGGAGGAAGCTGAGAAGAAGATGGCTGCTATAAATGAGGCATATGAAGTTCTTTCTGATCCCGAACTTAGGCGGGGATATGATAACGGTGTTGATCCCAACGACCCAGAATCCCATCGGCAAAACCCCTTCCAGGGCAGTCCGTTTGGAGGTGGCCAGCAATTCTTCTTCCAGCAAGGCGGTGGTGGTGGACCTCAATTCAAATTCTCGTCGGGGGGTGGTTTCAATTTCCCCGGCGGATTTCCGTTCTAGCTCAGAGTTACATTCAAATCAACCTACAATCATGATTTGCCATCTCTGTTTCTCCTTCGGCGGGTGCCTTCTCTTCTTCGGGTTTATTAATGTGTAGGTCTATGTCATAACAGCCTTCTATTATGCGTGTTTCCATCAAACCCTGGGTCACTGGTGCTTTCTATGTTATCATCATCATTAACTGAATATTTGGCATCTCTGATTGGGTGTAGTAAAATCATTTTAACATACACGCACCGTTTTTGCAATGAACCAGGACTATTTAGGCGCATCAGTAAGAGGCACGTAACTAACTTGGAACACTTTGTCCTTCTGAATAGATCCATCTTCCTTCTTGTCTACGACCCAAATATACTGTCCGCCGCCAAAGGCACTTTTCATTGATCCCTCCGCGTTGACGGGAATGAACATCCTCCCGGGCGCTCGGAGCTGTTCGACCAAGAGTGGGTGAAGCTCTTGCGCGGCGGCACCAACGTGGATGGCATCGTATGGTGCGCCCTCTGGCCATCCCCGGCGACCATCCGCTTTGATGAACTTTACAACCCCCGTCTCCAATAACTTCCGGCCGTCTTCAGACTTATTCATGTTGTTCCTTGCGAGATCCACCAGTTCTTGGATATGGTCCACCCCGATCACTTGTCCGTTTGTGCCATTACGAGACGGCGAGTCCACGACAAGCTTGGCAATCACATGAGTTAGGTATCCTGAGCCAGAGCCAATGTCTAGGACGCGCGAGCCAGGCTTCAAGTGATTGATAAGATATTCACATGCATGGCCATGCATATGAGGGGCGGAAATTGTCGCCCCGTGGCCGATGGGCTGCGGTGAGTCTGAGTATGGTCTGGACGGAGCATAGTGGGCGCGATCAACCTTATACTTTAGTTAGAGTGCATGCCTACAGAGTGAGATTGCTGTTGTCGGGCTTGTTGTGCAGTTTGTGTTTCAGTGGTAGATGGTTGGAGGAATCTATGCTCACTGCCATCATCGCCTTTTTCACCTTCTCGTTCTTGATCAACCCCTCTCTGGATAGGTTCTCGATCAGCTCATTGTTTGTTGCGCCGGTGCAATACCACGCCATTTCGTTGGACCTTCTCTTGGTCTGGATTTCCACGGACAGCGCTTTTAATGTGGTCCTTGAATGTTTGATCATGCGGCAGATCCAGGTATTCTCAAGATACAGGACAATACATGTGGGTTTAACTACAGGTAGGAAGCATGTGTTCCTCTTGTGGTTCAATTCGGTGGCTTGCACATGACGACATCAGCGCGTCAACCCATACCCATCACGTGCATCTCAGTCGAGGACCTCTTGTGGAGGGCAGTCGCGGCAGGTTTTGTATTCCCTGGTAGATATCAATCGTCAGTAATGGTAGAACCCTTACTCCACGGTCCCCTTGCTTGTGCTGGCGGGGTGCGACTTTCCATGGAGATGTGAACCAGTTATTTAGCATACATGTATATATATAGGTATATATATCGATAACTGCCCGCGCTATCATACCTATCAACATTGAAAACACAACAATATCCAGCCAAATCCCCACACAGCATCCCATAACATTGTACCATGACTAGAAAGGACCGCAAACCATGGCATTATGGTAGGGACAACCGACAAAACGCCATCGATTAACAGAGGGACACCAACATCTGCCCATGTACCAGAACTCGGCCACCCGAAGAAGAGAACAACGCTATCAATAACACGACAAGCGGAGCAAACCAACTTCCAACGACGCCTGCAGCAGGAGTGCGCTCACCACTGCTAACTACCACATGTTTTTTTAAACAACGTCGAGGAATATTGCGAAGATATCCACATTGCTCGCCACCGAGGGGACAGAGATGGACCACAAGAAAGCGGATGATGATACCGCAGACGAAGTCAATATTCTAATACTTGACTATATGATATGCATGGCCGTACACGAAGCCATAAGCGGCCAAGTACAAAACTGGGTGACATGGCTGGACGGCACGCAAAGATGTAGGTTGCGAATCAGAGCCCCCCCGTACGAAAAACGAGAGGGTGACCAGGATAGCTAATGCTACCGGTATATAGTGCTGGAAACAGTGCATCCAGCAACTGAAATACTTCCACCGCACCTGCGCACTAAAATACGAGTGTTTGAAATCATTGGCCTGTTCATACAAACTGAAGACAAGCCTCGCCCTGAGCTACAAGAACTAACGGACATGGCGACAGATCTCGTGGTCAGCAGCAGAACCACAGATCAAAAAGCAACAAGGGACCCCGCTGTCGAAGCTGCAATTCACATCTACGCCCACGCTGCCCTGCGAACGCACCGTGACCCCGACGACAGGCTACTAGATGACCAATCTATAGAAAGACGAAGGGAGGGAACCCCGAGAAGCATGCAAGACATCCCCGGGTACATTTCTAGAATTCTGCCATCGCTAGGTGTCCCCACCAAGACGTATCTAGAAGTGACAGGGCAAATATTGCGCGACAATGGTACCACGGCTGGGCTATTCGATGCTCTTGCCAGGATAATGATGTCACTAGAACCACCTGTACTTACCCAGCTCGAGAGAGGGAAATTAAACGGGCTCAGCCGAGCACAGACGGAAGAACTGAAGATTAGGGTAGGAATGCATTAAGATGTATTTATTCGATTGAGATATTCGGAGGGCTCAACTCGGCGGCACCATCGACAACGGTACACCATGATGCTATAAACTCGTGTATCACACAAGAAAATTCAACTTGAGCAACCAATGGGTTGCTAACCGACCTACACCTGGGATGGAACAATGCCATATATATTGCACAAAATAAAAATTGATAATTTACAAAACAGACGGTGGGGCGTTCAAGAGCGGTCCACCTAGCCCAAAAGCATGCGGCGGGGATCCTCGATATACTCCTTGACCTGTTGACCTGTTAGCAAGGCAGATCCGGAACAGCGTTAGACATTATGGACAATACCTTGACGAGGAAGGTGACAGCCTCCCGACCATCTAGAAGTCGATGGTCATAGGTGAGTGCGAGGTACATCATCTAAAGACAGGATTAAAAAAGGGGAATGGATGAACCCGAGCTTAACATACCGGGCGAATTTCAACCTTCCCGTTGATAGCGACAGGCTTATCCTTGATTGCGTGGAGCCCAAGAACAGCTGAGGGATTATTAGCGTAGCTCTAGATATTGTGGAACGGACATGCCTGTCTGGGGTAAGTTGATGATGGGAGTGCCCATAAGGGATCCAAAAACACCGCCCTACGAAGTCGATTAGTTTATAGTGACGTCGTACCCAGACCGAGGTCTACTTACATTGCTAATCGTGAAGGTACCACCCGCCATGTCCTCAATTGTCAGTTTGTTGTCGCGCGCCTGGTGTTTGATCATCAGTAGTTGCTCAGAACTCATCGGTTTAGATTAGATCTAACCTTTTTTCCAAGATCGGCGATGGCCTTTTCAATTCCGACAAGGTCCATAGCCTCCGTATTGCGCACAACTGGAGTCACAAGCCCCTTCTCCGTAGCAACTGCGACACTGATGTCAACGTAATCGCGATAGACAATAGTATCACCACCATTGGGGCCCTCAATCGACGCGTTGACGGCAGGAACATCCTTCATGGCCAGTACACATGCCCGAGAGAAAGCACTCATGAAACCCAGCTTAACGCCGGTCTTCTTGAGCACATCATCCTTGTAAAGTTTGCGGAATTCCATTAGAGAGGACATGTCAACCTCGTTGAAGGTAGTAAGTGAAGCAGCCGTGTTCTGGGATTGCTTCAGACGTTCCGCGATCCTTAGCCTCATCCGGTTCATTTTGACCTAGGACACAATACCAATTAGCACGAACCTCCGAGGTATAAGCGTCACAGAGCTGTGTGCGACCTACCCGTCTTTCCTCACGGCTACCCAAGGCAGGTTTCGTTTGCTCCGGGGTCTGCGCCTTTGGTGAAGTCTGTGGCGATGATTTCGGCGAAGCATCAGAAGGTGCCTTTGGAGGCGAAGCGGCCTTTTCAGGAGCAGGGGAGGACTGTGTCGGCTCTGGTGCCTTTGGCTTTTCAGGCTCTGAGCTGGTGGCAGCGGGCTCCTTGGGCTCCTCGGTGGCGTCCTTGGATTTCTCTGGGGCGCTGCCTGCTTCGAGCTTAATGAGATCCTGTCCAACCGTAACCGTGTCCTCCTCGTTCACTAGGAGCTCCTTGATGACACCGGACTCGGGGGCATTGACGGACACATCGATCTAAAACGCATCAGCGACACGTATACGAGATCTAGTGATCCTCAGCCGCCACAACAAACCTTGTCCGTCTCAATTGTTGCGATTTCCTCGTCTCGCTCCACATAATCTCCAACCTCTAGGACAGGGTTCAGCGAGAGTTTCCAATAGGGAACGGATAATGAACATACGTTTTGAGAATTGCTTCAATGTCCCTTCAGTAATGGACTCTGCCATTTGAGGAACCTTGACAATAGTATCCGCTTCGCAGACAATCAGCAAAGCCCCTGGAATGATGCAGGTGTGCAATTACCATAAGTCCGGATTTGATAGCTGCCGATTGGAATGACGTTGAGCTTCGAGAAACTGCTCCTGGAAGCTATCAGTCTCCACTATTCATAATCGCGAGCACATAGATCAGTTACCGTAGGCTGTGAATCGATTGTAAACCGTGAGTTGGCATGGCAGTAGCTTTAACGCCTGCAGAGCCCTTGGCCGATGTGAATGTCCTGCTGGAGCATATCTGACGAGGAATACGGGGAACCCGTGCGAGACACCTTGCGCGCTGCTCGGAAAATTGGCGAAGCGGTAACCGAGAAGCCATGGTGGAATCAGATAAGAAAGGAATGCAGGTGGCCGGTGTCAAACGAGAATTCAGGTGAAAGGATACAGCGAAGAGTGGCCGAAGTTGAGGTATAGCAAGCAAAGCTAGACCTGCCCGGGCCGAGAAGTACCGGAAATTCCCTCAAGAACCAGCGTTGCGTCTGAGTTCGGCAGTGACGGAATATTATTACTACGGCAATTCGGAGAGCCGGAGGCACCAGATTTGCACAAATCTATCCGCTAGTGATCTCAACCCGCAAAGGCAGAGTGATGTCCAGCCAGTACCCCGTTCGCAACCATTGCCAGTTTGCTTGAATCGACGTGTTTCTGCAATCTGTCATGATGTCCGTCAATACGGTCACGTAAGTATGTCACCACTGTTCGAGCGATCCCTTTTGCTGACCTCACGACTGAACAGATCCCTCTACCGACGTTCGTTGAAGCTTGCGCTGGACTGGGCTGTCCACAGACATATTTGGAGAGGACAGGCAGTCTATATACGCTCCCTCTTCGATGCAAACAAGGACGTTCGTGATCCGCGACAACAAAAGGTATGGGCCGCCTTCTAATTGAACAATCTTCTCGTTCGCCAACGTTACTAGGTTCTATTGCGAGAAACGGAAAAGCTTCTAGAAACCTGGAAACACCCTGATCCATATCGTGCCCCAACAGCCCCTGGAGGTATGTATCGTGGTATACCTATAACAACCAGACGCTTATGCACTGACTCGCCTAACAGGAAGCAAATACGAGAGAAACATTCCCGCTCGCCAATTACCCTGTGAGCAACTTACTCTTCCGCAAGAAAGATGGTGACCAATTCCGTGGCTAATTGGTTGATTAGATGCCCCAGACACCGACGCACATTGAGATTGATAGCCAATGTTATAGCACATAGATGCAGAATATCGAATCGTGTATGTACTATTGATAAGCAAATGTACACTGCTGGGTAATTCCAGCTTTTATCCTTTTGTTATTCGGCACAACTACCCCCGGAAGCACTTCAGACTTTAAGGCGATGCAGCGTACGCGTCTTGCAGGCCGAATACGGTTATCGAATTGGGATCAGAGTTCGTGGACGATTGATCAATTTAGGTCATTTGAACTTGTCGGTATCATTCCATGCCCGTGGACATAATTTACAACAATAACAAAACGCAAAGAAATTAAAAAGAGCCATAAACGTGCCCAGTCCAGAACCCCGTTATCATATCAGTAAGAGAACCAAACCACGCCGAATGACAAACCCCAAGCAAATTAAATAGAAAAAAAAGTTCACAGCTCCTGGCTGCCCTTTCCAGCCTTGGGGGTCTTCTTTGGAAGAAGGTCTGTGCCACGTTAGATCGGCGATCGTCGAACCATGTTTGGTGGAAGATAACTTACTCTGGTGAATGTTGGGAAGAACACCACCCTGGGCAATGGTGACATGACCCAGGAGCTTGTTCAGTTCCTCATCGTTTCGGATGGCAAGCTGAAGATGACGGGGAATGATACGGGTCTTCTTGTTGTCGCGAGCGGCGTTTCCAGCAAGCTCGAGAATTTCGGCAGCGAGGTACTCGAGAACGGCAGCGAGGTAAACGGGAGCACCTTGCCATGGGAATCAGCACCAATACCAAGACGTCAAACCAAGTTTCGAACTAAACTCACCAGCACCAACGCGCTGGGCATAGTTGCCCTTGCGCAGAAGACGGTGGACACGACCAACGGGAAAAGCGAGACCAGCCTTGGAAGAACGGCTAAATATTGTCAGACTAGAATTCCTCAATACGGGCGAGTCGTTCCACTTACGACTGAGCGTTCTTGCTACCGCTAGCCTTGCCACCAGATTTGCCTCCAGTCATTTTGTTGTTGGGAAAGGTGAGAATAGTGTTGGAATAAGAGTTTTGGATGATAGCGCGCAAGCGAAATGATGTAAGGTATGGGCACTGAACGATAGGAAGAAATGGGAAGCGATGTTATCGTGATGGAGTGAAGGGCATATATAACGCCAGCATGAGGGTGACGCCCAGCAGTCCAGACGCGTTTTGGATCACCCTCTCGCTTAGCGGGGACAGCCAATCAATGAGAGGATCATGATCCAGTGTCCCCGTCGGCTAGTGTCGTCATGCTACCACCGATACCAAATCCAGCAAAGCGTCCCGCCTGATACGTATCTTACCGTACTGTATTGGGGATGTGGGCCACCCGCCAATCCTGGTGCGTTTATGGCGTTCTGCGAGCCTTAATCATACAAATCATACAGGAAGGTAACACGTATTGAAATTCTGCTTCTTTCGCGCTCCTGAGATCAACCAGCTGTTTGGAGCCGAGTATAAGTAGCGCGCCTCCCTCGTTACCGCGTACTCTTAACTTTCATCTTCCTACTCATCACCCCTCCACATTTACGCGTCAAACTGTGTTCGCATTTCCATCCATACTCAATTTATCAAAACAAATTCGTTATCAACGCTTCTGAAAATGCCTCCCAAAGCCGCTGAGAAGAAGCCTAGCACTGGTGGCAAGGCCCCTGCTGGCAAGGCCCCCGCCGAGAAGAAGGAAGCCGGAAAGAAGACTGCCGCTGCCGCCTCTGGAGACAAGAAGAAGCGCGGAAAGACCAGGAAGGAGACCTACTCTTCCTACATCTACAAGGGTAAGGGTTTTCGGAGTTTATTTGCGACACGACGCGTTCTAACTCGAAGCAGTTCTTAAGCAAGTTCACCCCGACACTGGAATCTCCACCCGTGCCATGTCTATCCTCAACTCATTCGTCAACGGTATGTGAACTAGGGTTTTCAGTTTGTCTTTCGGTGGTGATGCTAATATGGGTGAAGATATCTTCGAGCGCGTTGCCACTGAAGCTTCCAAGCTTGCTGCTTATAACAAGAAGTCAACTATCTCATCTCGGGAGATCCAAACCTCGTGAGTGTCTAGAGAATCTATTAATTCGGGCCTGCCCTAACTGTCTCCCAGTGTGAGGTTGATCCTTCCCGGTGAACTCGCCAAGCACGCCGTGTCTGAGGGCACCAAGGCCGTTACGAAGTACTCTTCCTCCGCCAAATAGGCTTTTTTTTTGTGGACTTTGATCGTTTCTTTTCTTAATCGCACGGATATGTTTTTTGTTTCGTTGCTCGTCATCTTCAACGGTTTTGAGGCGGCGGGTTAAAGGGTGTTCGCGGGATTTTAACGTGTCATGGGATGGTCTTTTTTTCCTATTTGTTTTATTTCCCCTCGGGTCAAATGGTCTTTTTCAATGCCTTCGGCTACTCTGGACATGGATGCGGTGTAACATAACTCGAGTTCAGGAACCGGTTGTATAATTACCCTTCCGAGAGAATTCGAATACAATGCTTGCATGAATTCATCAAGTTCTACCAATACTTTCCGCGGCTGTCGTGATTTGGGGTATATTGTTTGACATCCAGCGTTTCATTAAGACGCTATTCGTCATCATCGAATGCCTCGACTTCATCAAGGGCTTCCCTTCGTCCCTCAAAGCTAATACCGTCGCTTTCCGCGTGGATGCTGATTATTGGCTTCCCTTGCACTAACTTGACCCTGTCCTTCCAGTCGTCCCAGTCGCGTTCGTCTTTGATCAGGAACCCAATGAGCATGCTTGGATCAATATCTTGAATATGGAGTCTTCTCAATCGGCGGGTATGGTAGGTGTCGATTTCATCTTTCGTGTACTGATCCCCTGTTAAAACGTGACGCGTCGCTGGCCGTGTGGTATGCGGGTCTAGGTAGAAAAGGTGTGATCCTTGAACGCCGACGAAATAGTGGGAAGCGGACGGGCGTCCCCTGTTTGACTGCATCAGTGGCTCGTAGCGATAGCAGGGGGGTTCCGTGTCGATGACATACCCGGCGATTCCCACCGATTGTGGGAACTGCAGCATGGCCTTTAACCCATCCCAGTAGACAGCGGTCACCCGGTCGATACCGAGTCTGAGTCCAAGCAGTATGAGTGTCGGGCGCATCGTGCCTCGGTCATCCCTAGACACCTTCATAAATTTATCCTGGTAGACGTCCGAGTTATCGTCAGTGACGTATACTTGGAGCATCGATTCTTTGTATTTCGTGGTGAGACCTCTTCATCCCAGTGAGCTTTCAGTATTCAGGCCTACTTTCGGTTCCTGGGATCTTACTGAATACATCTTGCCGTGGCGGATGGCCCGAACCATTCACCCGTGTGTTTCCCGCAGAACTCGGACCCGTATTTAACAAAGTTATGTATGGAAAATGGTGCCTCGGGGGCGTCGGCAAATAGTGACAGCAGCTGCATTTCAAGCCGTGACTCGTCGCGTCGCCAGTCTATAGCGGCGTCAGTGCTTCGCCATTTCGACATGGGCGTGTGTGTGCGCGGGTGTGTTGGATAAAACATACCACGTCCAAACAATAATATAGCCATTGCATTGGCGAGCAGACTCTGGCCCGATCTTATCATGCAGCCCCATCCTGTGTCCGTGGTGAATCCTTGTGTTTCCAGGAGTTGACCCCTCAGTCGTACACTCAGTGTCACTGAGGGGTTAGCTTCTCTGGTGGAATCCTTAGGTATTGGTGTGAAGTTTGATCTGTATGTCATCCATATCTTTGACTCGAAGTCGCAGAGGAACGCTTCGGGCCAGCCAAGTTGTCTGTCGCTCGTGGTCGACCGAGGCGTGTTATCGTCCGCTGTGGTGATATTAGATACTTGTGCGTACAGTATTGAGTGGTATGTCCTCGACCGATGGGCTCGACGATGGGACTTACCCGTCTGCTCGCCCACTGCTCCTTCAGGTCGAGGTGGTGCATAGCATGCTCCTAGGCACCATATGGGGGAGCCCGGTGCTTCGTCATTTTTAGGTTCTGGGTCCCATAGATACTGGACGATCCGTTTTCTGCATCGTTCTATGTCCGTAGTGTTCATGCTTGCTAACTACCGGTTGAGGTTGACAGGTCCTGTATTTCGTTTTGCTTCCTAGCTGTGTGGGTGTCGGCTGTGATTACGCACCCATCTGCCAGCTAGTGTTCACTCTCCAGTGCCCCAGTGAGTGGTTTCAATTCTCCTCGGTCGTGTTTGATGTTCGGGGTTTGATTGCCAAATAGCTTATACCCACAGTCACATGTGTCATTTGGACGGCCAAGTGCCGGTGGCTCTTTGGTGCTGGGACACTGGCGATCTTGATACAGCCGAGTTCCAGATGTTGTCATTAACTTGGGGCGGGGCAGTTAGGTCGTAGTGAACTCCAGTGTAGGTAAGGTTGCCCCGGCGGAACTCCACCCGTGGCATGGCCCACAATCCCGGCGAATCACGATGCGGCTTTTTGGCTGGCGCTTCTGGTGGCGTAGGACCTCTTCCAATACATACCATGTAATCTACATGGTAATTAAGAGTTGGTTCTCCGATTACACGTGGTATCTGGTCCTCGCTATGTACTGCTCTTCCCTTAGGATAGATCCTACACCTTGGAGTCATCCACGCATATAGGAGGCAAACGTGTGTCATAAACACTGCCACTTGGTCTTCAGTCACATTTTATATATATATATATATATGTGGCAAAACCACCCATATGATGAGTACCAGGGACATGTGGGCTTCTTGGTTGATGATTAATATTAAAAGCCTCCGGGGAGGTACATATAGAGTAAATGGAATAATTATAGACTAGACTAACTTTCATATAGCTTTATTTAGTAAAGTTCAATAAGAAAAGAACCTAGATTTAGATAGCTTTAAACTCCAAATAAATTATATTACTAAAGATTAATCCTTGCCTTTTAATATAGAAAAGGTAATAATACTAAAAAGATATAGTAATCATTATAATGTTACAGAAGGGCCTTAACCTGTTAAGTACACTTCCTAACCTTGGTGTCATTTTTAACCTAAACTCCAATAGTTCAGATTAACCTACCTGGGTCCCGCAGGACTATTACTTAATATTTAACTAGTATAAAGGCTAATCATAGTTGGGTTAGGTAAAGGTGGAATAAAGCAAGGCCAGCCTTTTTTTATAGATAGAGAAACCTATAAGTTTAAGTATTAATAAAGTATATTATAGGATAGTTATAAAGGTAACTCTGTCAGAGAACGCAATCATTGTCAGCCAATAGATCCAATGTGCCGCAGCCTAGCGCTGTAACAACACCAGAGGAATAATATACTAGAACCAATTATAGTAAAGCTATAATACTAAACTAAAATAGGACTATAATTATAGATAGACTATAGGGAGCATAGAATAACTATAATAGGATTATAGCAAGGATATAAGCCAAGTATAAATAAGATATAATAAATAAATAGTATTTAAAAATACTTATTATATATAATTAGTTTTAGCTACTATTTATTATTTTTAGAATTTAAACTACCCTACCTTTTAGGAATAACCTAAAATATTATTATATAATTAAAATATCTATTTTTATTTTTTTTTAATTATAAAATACCTTAAAACTTCTAGTTCTAAAATAAATTAGCAGGATTTATCTAATAATAATAAACCCTAAGTTTAATTAAAATAAATAATATTAACTATTAGGTATTATAGGTAAAAAAAAATTAAATTTATTATCACTATTAAATAGCTAACTAATACTTAAAAAATTATATAACTTAAATAATAAATTTATTATTTATTTACTAGAGTTTACTAAACTAAAATATTTAAGGGGATTAAAATAAATAAAGGTAAAATATTTAAATGTAAGTATATAACTTTTAGAAGCTACCTAACCTTTATAAATATATATATTAAAATTAATAACTTAAGTATTATAAGTAAATATAATAAAGGTATATTTATAGGAATATACCTTAAAGAATTAGTATTTATATGGTTTAAGCTATATATATAAGACTATAATAAAAACTTTAGTAGCTAATAGAAGCTATTAATTAAAATTTTTTTTAGAAATTATAAAAAGTTTAAAAAATAGATTATTAAAGCTTTTAAAAATCTAGATATAAAATAAATTAATAAATTAAAGATTACTAATTTATGCTATA